>OY728130.1:1445339093-1446589093 GCA_963277665.1 Viscum album
TTTAGATTTGTGATTGACTAATGACGTGTTGATCTGTAAGTCAATGGAATATATGAAGATAAATTGTTGAGTATTTTTTGGAACATTTAATTTTAACCAAGACACACCAATTAATGGAGATATCCTCTTTATATTCCAATGTTTAAATTTTAAAATCAAACATGTTTGGGAAATTTCTCATTAACTTCTTTAAAATTATATAGTCTTATATATTTTCTCCATATCCTCTAATGATTCAAACAATTTCATTGACTCTTATAAATTATTTGTATATTTTTTAATCTTCTACCATCTTGATATTTTCAAATATGCTCCACCAAAAATAAAAATTTTCTTATTTAACTTTAAAAATTCATTTAATGATAATTTAAATATTGCCATATATATATTTTTAGTTTAAATATGTATGTTTTAATCATCAAACATCTTGACATATTTATGGATTTTTGATGAACCTCCAAATTATTCTTAACAAAAATGGTCATTTATACAATTCTATCAATTAGTGAAAATTATATTATTTTTTCATCTTACACTTATATGAAAAAGGATAGAAGGTATGGTAATATTAAACTATTTTGAACATAGTAGTTCTTTCCTTAAAAAGTAGGATCACCTATTCTTTTCACATAATTTATATTTTCCATCCCCAGCTACTCAAGGTTTTGATAGAGTGAACCAAGTTTCTTTTATACCACTTGATGCGTGGGGGGGGGGTGAATCATTGATGTATATATTTTAAAAAATTTTCATCTTTCAATTAACCTCTATGAAATATTAGGATTAAATCCATTGAAAATTACAAATCATCCTTACCCAAATGAAGTAGAAATAAATATGGACAAGGTAGACACAATTTTTTATAAGGTTCAGTAATCGTTTGGGTACTTAATTCTTGATATACCATATTTCTATCATGATCTATTGATTTTACACTATAAACAATCAATTTTTACAATGGGTAAGGAGGTACCAGCCTCAACATATAGTTTACACAACACCCCTCTGAGATATTATACCAAATCTAAATAGTTACAATATAAATAAAATATTTTGAGAGAGATCCTAAGTAGTTCTATGTTAATCAAATGAAAATTTCATATCCTCCTCTTTGAGCCTTTAGAAATTAACAAAATAGTTGGTACTCACCTATTTAAAAAATTAGACCTCGGATATAAGATGAAAAAATCAGATCAATTGGCCTTTCTCAAATCATATCGAATTAGTTATTGATCTACTTCCCAATTTTCTTCTTAGATTTTAATAACTAAAAAGATCAATATCTTCATGTTCCCCCTCTATCTCAGAATCCTAGCTTCAACATTTGTTTTAACAACATTCTCTCTCTCAGTAATCTCTCATAATAGTCTAAAACACTTCTCCACCTGTTCAGGAATTCTTAATATACCAAAATTGATTTTATTTTGAAATAATTATAAACAATATTCTATATAATTATCATATCCAAATGGTGCAATGTGATACGCCATGAACTTAATCTATTAACTGACCACATGGGTGTGATACCAATACCTCAAAATATTCTCTTCTTCATTTAATCATTTTTTGAGTTTATTGAAATACCCTTCATCAAATTTTAGTTGATATAAAAATTTATCGGGTAATAATTTAACTCTAATCACCATTTAAAATAAATAAAAATAAATGCATTTGTGAATTATGAAGTGTTAAAACATCGATATATTTTTCATTACACCAGCTTATATTCGGTTAATTTCTTATTCAATATGCTTGTGGCATGATATAACTCATCGCAACACATCACACTTGATAACTCATACACTTTATAACTCATCTAGAATCATATCATAATGATTTTCGGGTCAATAATGAAATTAGGATCAAAACAACATCACCTGACTAAAATTCAAAAAAATAACCCATCTTCAATCACCATTGATATTTTTAAAATAAATAAATTTTAAAACATTAAACAATTTGAATAGTGATCACTTTTAAATTTATCACAAAACCTTCATACATTATAATTTTATTTATGATGTTTAATCAACTTAAGATCATCTTGGGCATCACCAAATTTTAATTCCTTAAACATATTACATTTTGGAAGTATTAGTTTCAACTCTCTATAAATATCACATATTTTCTATTAGTTGCACATTAAATTAACCTTACTAAGCATATAGGTCATCCTTACAATATTCAGAGAGAGTTTATCCCTTTGTCAAATTTCCGATAATAAGCCGTTTTTCATAAGGATAAATGATACATTTAAATTAAGAGATTATATTTATGAACATATAAGTTATTACACCCCATAATGTTAGTTTAAAAAAATAAGCCTTATATCTTTATTAACACTCAATACTGATCTTTATACGAATTGTGATATACTATATAAATATTTTTATTTAAATCCGACCACTATAAACTAGCCATTAAATTGGTGGGTATAAATATGAGTATCCAAATTATGAAATATATGTATAATGTTTCTAATTGATACAAATTTATTTATTTATGCTTAATAAACAATCACTCAATTTTTAGTGAATTCATTTTTCTGCTTCAAAAATATGTTTTTGTTTAAAAATGGTTTTTATTGCATTCTGTGTGAGGATATAATAATTAATTTATGAAACTTTTATACATTTAATTTCACAAAAATTATATCATTTTTTAAATAATCATATCAAAATTAGTTTAGTGTGAATTTTTTGGTTATTTTCTGAAAGAGTTAATTTTTGGTGAATAGTGAAAAACCAATTTTTAAAGAAAACTTTATTTTATTTTATATTATTTTAAAATAGTCATTTTTTATTTGTTTTAAAATTTTAAAAGTTTATGTTTTTAAAAATAAAACTTTTGGATCAACATTATAATTGATCATAGTATAAGAGTACTTTTAGATATAAAATGGAATTTTTAGGAATGCTCGTTTTATCTTGGTTTTTGAGATTATTATAAAATTAATTTCTACCGCTTATAGAGATTAAATTTGATAAAATGGATTACATATTCATAATAATTATATTAATTATTATTTATTAAGGTTACATTTATTTGTTTTCATACTGAACAGTAAAAACAATATTTTTTTACTATGGTAAAATAGTAGACCATGTTAACCAAAGATAAGACTTATGTGATAAGGATTAAAATTCATTTAAAAAATATCTTATATATCATTTTATTATTATATTTAATTGAAAATCATCCAATATTTTAAAATGTGACATTTTTTAATTTTAGATTTGATTATGACCTATATAATATTTTAGGTTAGGGAAAAAAATGTATCTATCTTGCTTTTAAATATATTCTATATGTTAACATAGAGATAAAAAGAAGTTTTTAATTAATATTAAAACTTAATTTTTATGATCAAGAAATTATTTTCATAATATTAATTTTTTTTAATTTTTTTTGATTATATAATTACCATAAACTCTTATAAAACTCTCACACAACACTAGTGTAAGGAGTAGAAAAATCAATTTAATGATATTAAAAAACATTAAAAGTAAAATAATTTGAATTATTTTTTCAGTTACAAGATTTTTTTAGATAAATATAACTTATTATTAATATTTTAAAAGTTTATATTCAAATTAAATTTCTATATTCATGTCTTTAAATTCAAATTTAATGAATATTTTCAAAAATGACTATAATGATATTTTATCAAAAACAATATTTTATTAAATTATATAAAACTCACAAAAAATATTTAAACAAGAAAAGAGGGGTATTATATTTTCATAAATGTTATATATTGAACATTTTTGAGAAAAATAATACATTATAAGTAAATTTATAACCATTTAATATTGAGAAAGTTGTTACCATAGTTAAGGTTAAAAAATGGTTAATGAAGGGGTGAATCCAAAAGATAAGGTTCAAAATGATATATAAACCTATATAAAATTTATTGGATGATTATATTAATGAAATATATTTTTTATATTCAAATAAATTTAATTTTGGAACCATTTTCATGAGTTAGACACATATTATATTATAATATTTCATGAATTTCCAAAAGTGCCCCTTCCCTCCCATATAAAATGACACTCCTTCTTTTGCTTGTTCACACCACTTTGAGAAACATAACATAACCAAAAACTTAAAAATTATCTTATATAATTCACTATACATGAATTTTAGGTGTTTATATTTTTAAAATACAATTCCAAGGGTCCTTAATAAGGGATCTAAAGGAAGTCTACTGAAGAAGAGGTAATCGGTTTTTTCGTACTCTTCCAAATTTATTTCTTCTTCTACTTCCTCAAAATATATTTTACCCATACTTAAAAAATAACTCCACTATAATAAATAAATTTATATTTTATTATTATTATTATTATTATTATTATTATGTTACAACCATTTTCTACCACTTTTACATCCCACTAAAAGAGAAAACATCGCTCATGTGTGCGTACAACTTTCCATCTACATATAGTGGTGTATTTAGTTTTTTCATCACCATTTTATTTGGATAGTTATAAAAATATAATTAAATAATATATATGAGATTTAATACCTAATTATAGTTCTTTTAAAACAATATATCATTTACCTTCTTACTATTCTACTCGTTAAAAAATGGCATCATTGCTAGAGCGTACCTGTGGACTACCACCACCCTAAAGTGATGTGATTCACTTTTCATGTTTGAATTTCAACAATGATTATAAATATTTATTTAAACAATATATGTTATGTTAGTATAATTATATAAATTATTATTATTATATATCCATTATTAGGACAAAAGGACTGAAACTACTGAACCAAAATTTTAATGAAAAAAAAGACAATTAACAGCAAGAAACAACTATTTTAATAATGATTTATTGATAAATGAGTATTGAAATTTTATAATTTGATGATATATGATATTATAATTATGTATATTGTACTATTATATAATTATTATAAATTTAAATTTATTATAAAAGTGGTTAAAATCACTTATGAATCATGTCAGACCTGAGGTAGGGGTTAATTTCAGTATCTCATCGTTATTAGAGATTGTTTACGTTTATGTATATATTGGGAGAATTATATGATTTTTATATCTTAAACCAAATATATTATATTATACTCTATCTAAAATTTGAAATTATGTGTTTTTATTTCATTTTCCTCTCACTAAGTACTCATGATATTGAAATATTGTTATTATAGAAAACAAAATTTGTTTTCTATTTGGTAGGGAATATTTATCTTCAACTTACACATTTTAATTAAAATATTTTTAAGAATGTTTTGAAAATTATCCCATTATTTATTGAATTAATTTTTAACTATGTTTTAATTTCTATAAAATGGTTTTTAATGGAATATTCTTATCATTATCTGAATGAGGTACTTTTGACTTTTTATTGAAAACATGAAATGAATAATTATTTTAACATACACGACATGAATGGAATTTACCATAGTCATGAACAATAATTTCATTAAATATTCCTTTACAATTTTCCATGGCCATTTCCAAATAAAATATTTTTCCTAATATTTTTTGTGTTTTTGATTTTGAATAAGTTATTTTAAAATTTAAAGGGTATTTTTCTAAAGAAATTTATTAGATATATTTTTAAAATATTTTCATCTATTTCAACATTATTTGATGAATATTATACTTTACTGAGGATATAATCATAATATACCATCCACCATATTTTTTTGAAGATTTTGGTTAGTTTGATTGAAGAAATAATTGATATTCCATATGCAAGTTATTCAATTATAGACAACTATTTATTATTAAAGATATTTTATTAAGTTATATTATCTATTTTTATGATGAATGAATTTGAATTATTATGTGATAGGTGTGGAAAACAATTACATATCACTTCGACGCATCGATATGTTTCATAATATAAAACCGGTTTGGTATTTTTTTCCTGTCCTTACAAATTCATATAAGATGACTTGTTATAAGGATTTGACTATAAGTTTAAGATGTTATGAATTTTTTATTCCATATTTATCAAGTCAATAATTGATTTCTATGTGATTAGTCAGTTAGTTATAATTTCCCTAGATAAGTTTCAATATCCTGCGATTATTTATATGACATTATTTGATTATCACTAATTCCTGCCATATTATCCATGCCTTATTTATTCTATGATAGATAGCACTATATTCATTCCCTTTCTGAGAATACTTTCTCACCCCTTTATTATTTTTCCTATCCCCTTGATTCTAGGAAATGTACTATGACTGAAAATCAAGGTATATGCTAGATATAATAATGATGTTCTCAATTAAAATACTATGCTGCATTTTATGTTTTCAAATGTAATGTGAGATTCAAGTATATATCCAATTTACCAATAATACTAAACTATTAGGTCCCTTGGAATATGATCACTTGTATCTGGTTTCATTTTAAAAAAGTGACCTCCATCTATGGGCTACTGGGGTTGTGGTTTTTATGGCTGATATTAGAGAATGTTTAGTAGAAACTTTGAGAACTATATTTAATAAAACATAGATTAGGGAGCATAACCCTATGAATAACATTGAGGATATGTCTAATTATAGAATAAGATAATAAAGTTTTGGTAAGATTAGATTATGTTGTTTCATAGAAATAAATATCTATTTGGATACTACATGTGTATTTAATTTTGTGATTGATACGTTTTGGGGAAATAACCCGGATTAGAGTTGGTTGAGTATATCTTTGCCACTATTCTGGTTCTTGGTGAATGTACCCTCAGTACAAACCTAGTTTTAAATTCTATGGGTATATTTTTTGTTTAATTAAAATTTTCGTTCCAAACCATTATGATATATTTAAAAATATTTTTATGATTTGATAACATACCTATTGAAACTAGGATTATGATTCTGAGATTGGTTACGTATAAATATTGAATTTATGTTTAGTGTTTCAATAGTTTCAGAATTATATGTTATGATTCATAATCTTATGATTTAATCAAGTTTATTCCATCATTTAAAAATATTATATATAATTAAGAGTGGAAAAAATGCCAATACATATAATCAATGTGGCGATTTACATTGTGAGTAAGTTAATATGAATAGTGTTGGAGATGAGCATATTATGTCTATATTAGGATAGTCATCTCAAGTTATGACTATTAAAATTACCCATATGGAACAAATTATTTCTTTAAATAATGATTTGTTGATGTTTGACCACTTAATGCAGTTTAATCCTCCATCCTTTATGGGAACTAACAATACATTGATCGGTAAAAAATGGATCATGTCCATGAAAATGATATTTCTAGATTTGAGAAGTAATAAAAAGGGGGAAGTTTATTCTGGAAGTATATTTATTAAAGAAGGATTATAGTAAATATTAGTTATTGATTCAAAATAATAAGGATTAAGAGGATATATATATAATTTAATAGAATAATTTTAAGAAGTTATTCTTAAAAAATACTCTCCTCTTGAGAAAAAAGTTGACATGAAAGGGAAATTCCTCAATCTAAGACAAAAATGAAGAGTAATGTGTTGCTGAGTATGAGAAACAATTTACAAGATTAAAAATTCATGATATAGACTATATATATAATTCAAAAAGTAATGTTGATTACTTCTTTTATGGGATTTAGGGAATCTTATGAAGGGAATTAGTATCTCAATTATTTTCATTATATGATGATATGGTATTAAGTGCCATTAGGATGGAAAAAAAATTCTGAAATTTAAATTTTTTTAAAGAAAATTAGAGAAGAAGAGGATTAATATGTACAAAGAAAAATAAAATGAGATAATGGAAAATAATGGAATAATGAAACTTCCCACACGTGATAATTGTGGAAAGAAACACCTTAGTACTTGCTTGAAGAAAATGAGAGTTTGTTTTAGGTGTGGATGGAAAGGCCACCAGGTGTGTAAATGCAAGGTTTTGAAAAAAGCATCCAGTGATCAATGCTTCAACTATAAGGAGATATATATCCACCCAATATAATTCCACATGTCTCTAGGGAATATAAATAAAAAATACTAAGGTAGAAATGCCAAGATTATGAAAATTTTATAGATAAAGTTGAAATCTATTAATTTGTGATAACATGTACTTTGATCATGAACACATTCTTTATATGATTCCAAAACATTGAAATATATTCTATTTTTTATGGATATTAAATCATCCCCTGACCCTATGAATAAATAATTGTAAACAAAGACACCCAGTGGGAATATAGTTATAATGAGAATATATCGATCGATTTCTATTAAGATAAATAGGCACTTCCTAGTATCAAACATGGTTTTTATACCCATGTTTGGATTAACCATAATACTGATTTTTTGGATTTTATTTATTTTTTATAATTTTAGAATTAGTATATGATGCATAAAATAATACAGGAAAAGTATCTTGAGATAAAAATGTTTTTATTTTACCTTTATTTATAAGGAATTGATGGTATTATTTCCATCAACATTCCCATGACCATGTTCTCTATCACATTATATTAATACTTGGATAATAGATTAATCCTAAATGTATATATTTTAACATCCTAGCATTGTTATACATATCTAGGAACCTGAATATGTGATATTTTAGAAAACCTTTTTTTCCTAAATTCCCTTTTCAAAAGAAGTTTTATTATCCATATGTACGGTGTTAATTTTCAATAAAATGTTGAAACTTGGATTAGTGAGATAAAATTTTTAGGGCATAATTTATTTAATGGTGGTAGAATTTATCACCGATAAAATTTAGTTTTAAGGATCAATAAGCATTATAGCTTTCATAACACATAACACTGAGCTTTAAGTGAATTCCGATGTACAATAAAAAATATTATTACTTAAATGTGACCATTACAACATAGGAATTAAATTGGTGGGTATGATTATGAGTAAAAAGATTATGGAATATAAATATAATGGTCCCAATCAATACAAATTTATCGATTAGTTTGTATTAAATACTCATTTTTTAGTGAAGTCATTTTTATGCTTCAAGTATAGGTTTTCTTAAAAAATGATTTTTATTGCATTTTATGTGTGAATATGATGAATAATTTATTCAAATTTTAGAAATTTAATTTTATAAAAAATTTATCATTTTTTAAAACCATCATATCAAAATTATATTATTGTTAATTTTTATGAATTTTATGAAAAAGTTAATTTTTTTGGTGAATAGTGAAAATTCAGATTTTTAAAGAAAACTGCATTTTCTTTTATCGTATCTGAGAAGATTAATTTTTAATTTGTATGGTTTTAAAATTTAATAATTTTGTGATTTTAAAAAATAATACCTTTTGGGATCTACGTTATACTTGATCTTAGTATAAGATACTTTTTGAAATAAATGATCATTTTTAAGAAAACTTATTTTCATTGCTCTTTATGGGATTATTATCAAATAAATTTCTACCAATTATATATATTTTATTTTTTAAAATAGATTCCATGTTTTTAATCAATATAATCAATATTATTTAATAATGTTATATTAATTTTTGTTCATAATGAAGAGTAAAAACTGTAAAAAATATTAAAATATGATAATATGTGGGAAAAATTATTTAAAATTTATTTTATTAATCATTTTTGATACAAATTTTACCTTAGAAGTAAATTTATAACCCTTTAATATCGAAAAGGTTATTATCCTAGTTAAAGTTAAAAATGGTTAATGAAGAGTTTCATCCATGAAATAATGCTTAAAATGATATATGAACCTATATAAATTTTATTATATTATTATATTAAGATAATATCCTCCTTATATTATAAAAAATTTCATTTTGGAACCATTTTACATGAGTTAGAAACATATTATTTTATAATTTTTGATGAATTTCCAAAAGTTCCCCTACCCTCCCATATAAAAGGACAAACCTCCTTTATCTTCTTTACACCTCCTTATGAAACATAACTCGACCAAAAAATTCCCAATTATATTATAATATTTTATATACATTAATTATAGGTGATGTTATTCTTAAAAGACCATTATAATATCCCTTAAGAAGGTATCTAAAGGACATCTACTGAAGAAGAGGTATTCATTTTTACAAAGTCTTCCAAATTTATTTATTCTTATACATCCTATAAATATGTAAGACCCATTGTAAAATAATAAAAATAAAACAATTAATATAATTAGATGTTTTTTTTTGTTATAGGATAACCATTTTACACCCATTATTCATCCAATTTAAAGCGAAAACATCAATTACGTGTAAACAAATCATACCATCCCCACACAGCAGTGTAATTCATTTTTATCACCATTTTAATTAGATGGTTATAAATATAGAACTAATGAATATATATTATATTTATAAAATAATTATAGTTATAAAAATATAATATACCATTAAATTCTTATCCATATACTTATTAAAAAATGATAACATCGGTTGTGCGTACGTGCGGAGTACCACCTCCACAAAGCGTTGTGATTCATTTTTCATGCATACCTTTAAAGTGTGATTATAAATATGTATATAATGAATATATATTATATTTTTATCATGATTAAAATTTTTGAGGTGATGGAACCATGAGAATTATTCAAGGACCAAAACTACCATACTGAAACTTACATGAAAAATGAGACAGTTAACACTCAGAAATGATAATTTTAATAAAAAATTATTAATAAAATAGTATTGAAATTTTATAAATGGATCATATAATATATACTAATTATATACATAGTTGTGGTATATAATTATAATAAATCAAAATTTATTATTCTGGAGGTTAAAATCACTTATGAAGCAAGTCAAACCCAAGGTGAGTCTTTATTTCACAATCTCACCATTATATAAATGTGATTTTGTTTAAGTATTTTTTGGGATAATTAAATGATATTTGAACATTAAAACAAATATATTTTATTATTATCAAGTTAATTATATAAATTATTTGTTTTCCTTTCAATTACCTCTCTTTATGTACTCCATACATTGAAATTATGAATTTAAGAAAAACCGACTTTCTTTTCTATTCTGTCAAGATTTTTGGGACGCCCCAAGCTTCTACGGTACACTTCTCTTTGAATAATGAAAAAACGTGTGTTGTACGCAACATCGAGTTCGAAAACACCACAACCAATCAAACTAGCCATTATGAATAGTAATACCAACTTTTTGAAATTTATAGATTTTATTTTTCAAAATGGACTTCATTTTTCGATTCGGAATATCGAAATTAGCCTGGGGTGAATTTTTGGTATTTTTCTGAAAAACTTCATTTTTTGATGAATAGTGAAACCACTAAGTGGTAGTTAAAAAAAATGAATTATTCATAAAACTTAATTTTACCACATCTGTGAGTGTAATTTCAAAATTCTGAGAGACAAGGTTAATATAAAGGAGTAAAATGTGGTTCAATGAGAAGAAAATAATTTTTGGTGAATAGTAACTTTTTACTTTTATTTACCACGGATAAAAGAAAATAGGGTAATTAAGGGTAAAAATGATATTAATATTACTCTAAAACATGTCCTAATTCTATTGGACAAGTGTATCTCGACCAAAAACAACCTTAGGAATAAAATATTATCATTTAGGTCCACTTGGATTAGATTAAAACATTTATTATTATTTAATTCAAAGAAGTGTTAAAAGAGTTTAAATCAAGGTTTATTTACTAAAACATTTTTAATATATGGTTACACATAAGATAAATTCGATTATAAATATTAATAATAAATATAAAAATATTTCATACATAATTATATTTTATTTATAATTTTTATACATTAAATAATTTAATTTCTTTATGACACAATAATGATGAAGTAATTACCGTAATAGTGAAAAATTAAAAAAATTGATATTATAAATACCCAAATAAATATAATTTGAGACTATTTATGAAATAAAATAATTTTCTAGGTTAATATGACATGTTAGGATTGCTTTAATTAACTTTGTTTGAAGTAATCATTCTGTTATGATTTTCACAAAAATCAATTTTCCAAATAGTGTCAAAATTGACATAAAAGAGTTTAAAAAAATATATTATATTATTAATTGATATTCAATTCATAAAAATCTAAGGTTCGGCAAAGAGACTTATATCATGATAGGTGTATCAATAATGGACCACTTGGGGTCACTTGGAGGTATATAGTAAGTTTATTAACTATATAATATAAAAATACAAAGTGACATGGTAAGTGTCTATCTAATTAACTAAGAGTTAAAACTAAATGATAAGGTTAATATAATGACCAAAACCTATCTAAATTCTATTGGTTGAGTGGTTTGCGACCCATCCCCACTTTAATCTTTAAATAATAAACTTTGGATCCATTAGAAACCGAATATGTATATATTATAAAATAATATTTCTAGTTTTTCGAAAGGTCCCCTCACCCCTCTTATAAAAGGGAACTCCCCCTTCTCATTAATTCACACCTTCAAAGCCATTTGGCTCGGAACAAATCTGCTCAAATACTCTCTCAACTTCCCTCAATTCATTCTAGAGGCATTCCTTTAGTCAGAAAGCCGACCTAAGGATCCATTTTGATCAAATCAAAAGGAAGAACCCGAAGAAGAGGTAATGATTTCACCACCCCTTTTCAAGTTCCTTTCTTCTTCCACATCTTCTTTCTTTGTTATTCCCATTCTAAAATAATTAATCCAGTATCTCCTATATAATTTAATATTATTATAAATATGGTACAACCATATTCAGTATTCTATCCATCCTTTTAATGACATGTCACCATACATGCGTACGTACGGCTTACCGTCTCCACGTCGTGGTGTAATTGTTATTCAATATATTATTATTTGGATGGGTATAATAATGATTTGTAATTATTATAAATAATAAATATACCATGATAATGATTCTGTATATATGATATACCATCCAATTATATATTATTTTAATATCAAAAGAATGATATTGTCACTCGTGCGTATGTACGGACTGCCGTCTCCACGAACACGATAAGATTCATTCTACATCGTATCCATTCAAGTATAATTATCATTTGATGATTTCAAAATAATGTTTATGGAATTGATATCATTCTGGCTATGAATAAGATACAACCTATCCATGACAAACACAGATTACGTAACAAAACATATAAAAGAAAACGAGTAAGTTAACACCCGAAACAACGATAATTCTAAAATATTATTAACAATGAAATGTTAAAAGATCATATATGATATAAAATTAATATATATGATTCTTGTATAATTTATTAACTATTATTTCACCATTATACAGGAGTTTAACCTACCCCAACCAAGGAAAAGTACAAGGTAAGGGTTATTTCACAATCTCTTCTTTATCCGAGGTTGTTTATATGTGATTATCTGTTGGGACCTCTTTATCATCCACATCCATGTTTCTTAAAAATGTATTTCAAATCATTCATTCTATTTTAAATACTATGGTATAATATCATTTATACCCTTGTTGACTTTTTATAATAAGTTTATAATTGAATCTTTTTGTCATTTTCCAAACAAGGTCCTTTTTAACCTTTTTGACATAATTAAGGTAAGAATGTTATTTTTAACTTATACGACAGGTGTGGATATTTTCTGCCTTTATAAAATCGTCGAAGCTTCCCTTACAAGCTTATAAGAATATTTTCAAATAAAATGTTTTATTTTATAAATATATGACTCTTAAATGATTTCAAAATAGAAATAGATATTTCTCTAAAAAGAGTTTTGATTTCATCTATGTCAACATCCTTTGATGGATTTTACGCTTATTTGAAGTTGATTTATTATGATACAAAACTTATATATTGTATTGAAGCTTTTTTGATATGTTTGACTGTGGATGTTTTATTTTTATACCATTCATGGTTTATGGGTGAAGTATTTACATTTCGTATGCTAGTTTTAATACGAATGTTTATGTTATGTTTAAAACTTTTCATATGGGAATGAATTGGACTTAATATGTGATGGGTGGAGCCTACTATAGCTCCTCGATGCATCGGTAGGTCTCATGAGACAAAATAGTGTCTTGGCACAAGGCCTTGAAAAAATCTTATTTGTAGTCTTGGCACGAGGCCTTGGCTATGTGGTTATGATAGTATGAAATTATGCATTCCATCATTATGAAAGTGGTTATCGATATTGCATGTGAATATTTGATTAGTAGAATATCCATGTGAATAAGTAAATGACATTATTTAATTTTATTTTTTCCATACTATGTTGAATTTCAAGTTTAAAAGGCTTTTGTTTTATTTATACATTTCCTTAAATGTTTATTCTTATTTATGAATGTTTCCGCTATATTGTTATCCTTACTAGGAATTTGAGCTCACCCCTTTTTTATGTTTTATTTTTCCCAGGATGTGAAGAAGTAAATTATGAATGACCTGTAGGGATAGTATAAGGGGATAAGAGTGTGGTCTATGGAGACTATGTTGTTTTAGTTTTCATTTTTATGATGTAATGTAAAACTTTATGAATATATCTAGTTATTAGAAGGATACTAAACTAATCGGTCTTTCAAGATTTGATCTTTCTTGTGATCATGCCAATGTTATGTAATAATGCACCGACTCTAGGTAACTGGGTCGGGGCATTACAGTTGGTATCAGATAGAGGTTTATTACAAACCTTGGAAGCTGGATTTAGATAAACTCTAATTAGAGAACATAGATTTAAGATGGAATTTGAGGATTAATATAGAAGAACTTCCTAGAATTTTGGTATTGTAGAGATTTTGTGAGTTTTCTGAGAAATACATCCCTGTTTGGATATGAGAAGGTAGAGGCGGCTCTGGAACAGATGTACCTAGGGGTAAAACCTGAAAACACCACTTTGAGCTGGACTCGAATGGGAACTCGTGCACGACAATGGGCCTTGCTGCACTCTTGGTTACGACACTCCTGGGGGATATTCTTAGGATAACTCTCATTTTCTTTACAAATAATTATGAAGGGTTTATGAGTATATAATTCTCAAAGAAAACATTTTTATGATTATGTATTATATCCATAAATAGTTCAATTTATGTTAAGTGTTTTATAAGTATGGAATTATGTATTTTGATTCATAAACTAATCTAGTTTATGCCATTGTTTAGAAATGGCACCTAGTGGAAGAAATGAAAACCATATCAATGCACGCACTCCTTGTAGGGATTTCCCTCCTGATCAAGATAATTACAGTGGATCTGGTGATGCAATTGGTGCAGATCAACTAATCAACATACTGGGACAACTCACTCAGGTTATGAATAATAACCTTACCCGTATGGAGCACCCTGATCCACAGCATGGAGGATCAATGTTAGATCACTTCATGAGGAAGAAACAACCAATGTTCAATGGGAGTACAAATCCCTTAGTAGCTGAGCAATGGATAATTTCACTAGAGAAAATATTTCAGGCTTTGGGAAGTAGTGAAAGGGAAAAAGTTATCATAGTAGTTTACCGCCTCACTGGAGATGCTGATCAATGGCGGTCATTGATTCAAAACATGAAGGAATATGATGAAGTATCAAATATGGAATAGAGGGAGTTCAAAGATCTGTTTTTAGAAAAATAATTTCCTCGTGACTATCGAGTAGATATGGAAAGGCAATTTCTGAGTCTAAGACAAAAGAAGGATGAGAATGTCGCAATGTATGAGGATAACTTTACAAGGTTAGCAAGGTATGATAGAGATTATATATGTAACCCAAGAAGTAAGATTGATCATTTCTTTGATGGGTTAAAACCATTTCTCCATCGAGCATTATTCTCACAATCATTTTCATCGTACGAAGACATTGTCTCATGTGCTATCAAGACAGAGAAAATATTATCTAAGTCATATGACTTTAAAGAAAAGCAAGAGAAGAAGAGATCTTCTGATAAATATGGGAATGGAATTAAAGGGAAGAAGGGAAAAGTTGAATATCCATCCTACAATAAATGTGGGAAGAAACACCTCATTACTTGCTTAAAAGGAAAGGGAGTCTCTTACAAGTGTGGTGAAAAAGGCCACCAAGCTCGTGATTGCAAGGGGAAGAAAGAAGCTACCGATGTCCAATGCTACAATTGCAGGGAGATGGGACATTATGCAAATGAATTTCCTAAGTGTCAGGGGAACTTTCCTCAGAAAAGTCCAAGGGATCAAGGACAAGCTTATGCTATCACTACTGCCGAGGTAGAAGCTTCGAAAGACGTGGTGGCAGGTAATTTAATCGTTTCCTCAAGTTTAGCAAATGCACTATTTGATTCTGGATCATCGCATTATTTCATATCTTCCTAGTTTTCTAAGAAAATTAGATATTTCCAATTTGATTTAACAAGGGAGTTTTTAGTTAAAACTCCTAAGGGAAGTATCATTGCAACAAAGTTTTGTGAATCAGTCCCCATTAGAGCACATAAATGTTCTTTATCCGCTGATCTCATTGTCATACCTATGATTGAGTTCTATATAATCCTCGGTATGGATTGGCTTTCGGACCATGAGGCGAAGATTTATTTTAAGAAGAAGTAGGTTACGATTTTTGATGATGATGATAAGGAACACAATATCTTTATATCAGAATCATCACCACCTAATTCTTATCTAGATCCACCCCCAGTAGCTCAACTAAATTCAATTATTGGGGAGGAAGAGGATGAAATTACAGTGGTTGAGGAAAGGAATGTTCAAATAGAGGATGTACCTACTGTGAAAGAATATGTAGACGTGTTTCCAGAAGATTTACCTGGACATCCTCCAGAAAGAGAAGTTGAGTTTTCAATTGATTTAATTCCAGGATCAAGGCCTATATCGAAGACCCCTTATAGAATGGCCACTGTATAATTAGTCGAACTAAAGAAACAACTAGAGGAATTGAGTAATAAGGGATTTATTCACCCTAGTGTTTCTACATGCGGAGCCCCTATTCTTTTTGTTAAAAAGAAAGATGGATCTATAAGGTTATGTATCAACTATAGGGAGATCAATGCTATAAAAATAAAGAACAAGTATCCCCTACCTCACATTGATGATTTATTTAACCAACTGCATGGAGCTAAATACTTTTCAAAGATTGACCTTCGATCTGGACACCATCAGTTGTGTGTGAAGAAGGAAGACATTCCGAAGACAACATTTCGAACCAGGTACAGGCATTACGAGTTTACAGTAATGCCTTTTGGATTGACTAATGCACCCTCTGTATTCATGGATATGATGAATAGAGTTTTCAAGGAATATCTTGATGAATTTTTGGTGGTATTTGTTGATGATATCTTGGTATACTCCAAAATCTACGAAGATCATGAAAATCACTTGAGCATTATCCTAAAGACTCTGAGAAGACATGAATTATATGGGAAGTTTAGCAAGTGTGAATTATGGATTCGGGAGATTTCTTTTCATGGCCATATTTTCTCTAAAGATGGAATCTCTGTTGATCCTTCTAAGACCATGGAAATCCAAGAATGGACAGCCCCGACGAGTATAACTGAGGTACACAGTTTTATTGGTTTGGAAGGTTATTATCGACATTTCTTCTGGAATTTTGCCCAGTTGGGTAACCCATTAACAAAGCTCACACGTAAAGGGGTTAAATTTGTTTGGACAAAAGATTGTGAAGAATTTTTCAAGGAACTGAAGAGAAGATTATTCAATGATCCTATATTGACTCTACCATCAGGTAATGATGGGTTCGTTATTTATAGTGATGCATCAAAGAAAGGACTTGGTTGTGTCCTTATGCAAAATGATAGGGTTATTGCCTATGCATCACGACATTTGAAAATTCATGAACAAAACTATCCTACTCATGATCTCGAGTTAGCAGCTGTGATCTTTTCTTTGAAGATATGGAGACACTAACTCTATGGTGAAAAATGTGAGATTTATACTGATCACAAGAGTTTGATGTATATTTTCTCACAAAAAGAACTCAACATGAGGCAAAGTAGATGGCTTGAATTACTCAAGGATTATGACTGTACGATACACTACCACTTGGGGAAAGAAAACAAGGTGGTAGATTCTTTGAACAGAAAAGACCATGGAGTTTTGAACAATATGAGGATTTACAAGGATCCAATTTTCATGGATCTAATGAAGATGCACATGTGAATAACCATGGAAGGTGAAACATCAATGCTTTTTCAAATTGTTTCCAAACCATATTTACTAGAAAGGATTAAGGGTTATCAGACTGATGACGAATAATTTCAAAAGAAGATTAAAGATGTTAATGATAGGAGATTGAGAGACTTTGTGTATGAAGAAGGAATTTTGAAATTTGGGAAGAGGATTTGTGTTCCTGATGTACCTGATCTAAAAAGGGAATTGCTGGATGATGCTCATAGTTCCAATTTTTCTATACACCCTAGGATCACCAAAATGTATAGAGATTTGAAGGAACATTTTTGGTGGGACAACATGAAGTGGGAGATTTCCGATTTTGTTTCAAGATGTATGGTTTGTCAACAAGTGAAAGCTGGAAGGCAACAGCCTGGTGGAGTATTGAAACCTCTTCCCATACCGGAACGGAAATGGGACAATATTACGATGGACTTTGTCATGGGACTACCAAAGACTCCTAGAAGGAACGATGCAATATGGTTTATTGTTTACCATCTTACCAAGTCAGCCCATTTTATTTCTATAAGAGAAGATCTACCATTGGAACGTCTATAAAGACTATATATTAATGAAGTTGTGATACTTCATGGAGTACCCCTATCGATTGTTTCTGATCATGATCCCCATTTTACTTCAAGATTCTAGAATAGTCTTCAGAAAGCCTTGGATACTGAACTTCATTTGAGCACTTCCTACCACCCTCAAACAGATGGAAAATCTGAATGAACTATTCAAACCTTAGAAGACATGTTGAGATCCTGCTCACTTGACTTTCAGGGTATGTGGGATCAATATTTACCTCTTGTAGAATTTTCCTATAACAATAGCTTCCATTCGAGTATTCAGATGGCACCATATGAAGCGTTATACAAAAAGAGATGTCTCACACCAACCTATTGGGGTGACGTTGGTGAAAGAAAACTTGTAGGCCCAGAACAGGTGGAGGAAACGATGGAAAAGGTGAAGGAAATCCAAAACCATATCAAAGTAGCTCAAAGTAGGAAGAAGAGCTATGCTGATAATCGAAGGAAGGATTTGGAATTTCAAGTCGGTGATCATGTTTTCCTGAAGGTATCTCCATGGAAGGGAGTCATACATTTTGGTAAGAAAGGTAAATTGATTCCCAGGTACATCGGACCTTTCGAAATTCTAGAATGAATTGGGGCTGCAGCTTACCGTTTGGCAATGCCGCCAAGTCTCTCTAAAGTTCACGAAGTGTTCCACGTATCGCTGTTGAGGAAATACATGCCTGACCGAATGCATGTAATCACCTATGAGGAATTAGAAATGGAACCCGATCTGTCTTATTGCGAAGATCCTGTCAGGATTCTTGATACGAGAGAATAAGTACTGAGAAACCGGACAACTCGTCTGGTAAAAGTCTTGTGGAGAAACCATAAGATGGAAGAGGCAATGTGGGAACCCGAGGAACTTATGATGAAGAACCAACCGAGTCTTTTCTTGCTGTAGTATTCTAGAAATTTCGAGGAAAAAATTATTTGAAGGAGGGGAGAATGTAACACCCCAAGCTTCTACGATACACTTCTCTTTGAATAATGCAATAGCGTGTGTTGCACGCAACATCGAGTTCTAACACTCCACAACCAATTAAACTAGCCATTATGAATAGTAATACCCACCTTTTGAAATTTATAAATTTTATTTTTCAAAATGGACTTTATTTTTGGATTCGGAATATCAAAATTAGCCTAGGGTGAATTTTTGGTATTTTTCTGAAAAACTTCATTTTTTGATGAATAGTGAAACCACTAAGTGGTAGTTAAAAAAACTGAATTTTTCATAAAACTTAATTTTACCGCTTCTATGAGTGTAATTTCAAAAATCATAGAGACGCAATTAATATCAAGGAGTAAAATGTGGTTCAATGGGATGAAAATAATTTTTGCTGAATAGTAACTTTTTACTTTTATTTTCCACGGTTAAAAGTAAATAGGGCAATTAAGGGTAAAAATGATATTAATATTACCCTAACAAATGTAATAATTCTATTGGATAAGTGTATCTAGACCAAAAACAACCTTAGGAATAAACTATCACCATTTAGGCCCACTTGGATTAGATTAGGACATTTATTATTATTTAATTCAAAGAAGAGTTAAAAGAGTTAAAATCAAGGTTTATTTACTAAAACATTTTTAATATAGGGTTACACATAAGATAAATTCGATTATAAATATTCATTATAAATCTAAAAATAATTCCTACATAATGATATTTTATTTATAATTTTTAGACATTAAATAATTTAATTTATTTAGGACACAATGATGATGCAGTAATTACCATAATAGTGAAAAATTAAAATAATTGATATTATATATACCCAAATAAATATAATTTGAGACTTTTTATGAATTAAACTAATTTTATAGGTTAATATGACATGTTAGGATTGAGTTAATTAACTTTTTTCGAAGTAATCATTCTGTTATGACTTTTCACAAAAACCAATTTTCCAAATAGTGCCAAAATTGACATAAAAGAGTTTTTAAAACAAATATTATATTATTAATTGATATTCAATTCCTAAAAAACTAAGGTTAGTCCAAGAGTCTTACATCATGATAGGTTTATCATTAATGGACCACTTTGGGGTCTCTTGGAGGTATATAGTATGTTTATTAACTATAAAATATAAAAATACAAAGTGACATGGTAAGTGTCAAACTAATTAACTAAGAGTTAAAACTAAACGATAAGGTTAATATAATGAACCAAACCTGTCTAAATTCTATTGTTTGAGTGGTTTTTAACCCATCACCACCTTAACCTTTAAATAATACACTTTGGAGCCATTAGAAACCGAATATGAATTTATTATAAAATAATATTTCTAGCTTTTCCAAAGGTGCCCCTCACCCCTCTTATAAAAGGGAACTCCCCCTTCTCATTAATTCATACCTTCAAAGACATTTGGCTCTGCCAAAATCTACTCAGATACTCTGTAAACTTCCCTCAATTCATCATATAGGCATTCCTTTAGTCATAAATCCAACCTAATGAGACCTTTTGATCAAATCAAAAGGAAGAACCTGAAGAAGAGGTAATGATTTCACCACCCCTTTTCAAGTTCCTTTATTCTACCACTTCTTCTTTCTTTGTTATTCCCATTCTAAAATAATGAATCCATTATATCCTATATACTGTAATATTATTATAAATATTTTACAACCATATTCAGTATTATATCCATCCTTTGAATGACATGTCACCATACGTGCGTACGTACGGCTTACCGTCTCCACGTCGTCGTGTAATTGTTATTCAATATATTATTATTTGGATGGGTATAATAATGATTTTTAATTCATTTAAATAATAAATATAACATGATAATTATTCTGTATATATTATATACCATCCAATTATATATTATTTTAATATCAAAAGAATGATATTGCAGCTCTTGCGTACGTACTGACTACCGTCTCCACGAACGCGATGAGATTCATTCTCCATCGTATCCATTCTAGTATAATTATCATTTTATGATTTCAAAATAATGTTTAATGACTTGTTATAATTATGGATATGAATAATATACAACCTATCCATGACAAACACGACTTACGTAACAAAACATATAAAATAAAATGAGTAAGTTAACACCCGGAACAATGATAATTCTAAAATATTATTAACAAAGCAATGTTAAAAGATCATATATGATATCAAATTAATATATATGATTCTTGTATAATTTAATAACAATTATTTCATGATTATACAGGAGGTTAACCTACCCCAACCAAGGAAAAGTACAAGGTAAGGGTTATTTCAAAATCTCTTCTTTATCCGAGGTTGTTTATATGTGATTATCTACTAGGACCTCTTTATCATCCACATCCATGTTTCTTACAAATTTATTTTAAATAATTATTACTATTTAAAGAATATGGTATAAATTCATTTATACCCTTTTTGAAATTTTATAATAATCTTATAAAGGAATCTTTCTGTCATTTTCCAAACAAGGTCCTTTTTATCCTTTTCGACAGAATTAAGGTCAGAATGTTTTTTTAACTTATACGGCGGGTGCAGCTATTTTCTGCCGTTATAAAATCGTCTAAGCTTCCCTTAAAATCTTATAATAATATTTAAAAAAATGTTTTATTTTATAAATATATGACTCTTAAATGATTTCAAAATAGAAAGAGATACTTCTCAAAAAAGAGTTTTAATTTCATCTATGTCAACATCCTTTGATGAATTTTACGCTTATTTGAAGTTGATTTATTATGATACAAAACTTATATATTGTATTGAAGGTTTCGTGATATGTTTGAAAGTGGATGTGTTATTTTTATACCATTCATGGTTTATGGGTGAAGTATTTACATTTCGTATGCTAGTTTTAATACGAATGTTTATGTTGTGTGTAAACCTTTACATATGGGAATGCATTGGACTTAATATGTGAAGTGTGGAGTCCGCTATAGCTCCTCGATGCATCGTTAGGTCCCATGAGACAAACTAGTGTTTTGGCACAAGGCCTTGACAAAATCTTATTTGTAGTCTTAGCACGAGGCCTTGGCTATGTGGTTATGATAGTCTGGCATTATGCATTCCATCATTATGAAAGTGGTTATTGATATTGCATGTAAATATTTGATTAGTAGAATATCCATTTGAATAAGTAAATGGAATTATTTCATTTTAATTTTTCCATACTATGTTTAAGATCATGTTTAAAAGGCATTTGTTTTAGTTATACATTTCCTTAAATGTTTATTCTTATTTATGAAATTTTCCGCTATATTGTTATCCTTAATGAGCATTTGTGCTCACCCCTTTTCTATGTTTTATTTTTCCCAGAATGTGAAGAAGTAAATTATGAATGACCTGTAGGGATAATATAAGGGGATAAGAGTGTAGACTATGGAGACTATGTTGTTGTAGTTTTCATTTTTATGATGTAATGTATAAATTTATGAATATATCAAGTTATTCCAAGGCTACTAAACTAATCGGTCTTTCGAGATTTGATCTTTCTTATGATCATGCCAATGTTATGTAATAATGCACCGAATCTAGGTAACTGGGGTCAGGGCGTTACAATTTGTTTCTTCCATGTATATATTTTCATCAAAAAAAGAATTTTTTTAATATTCTCCAATGATTTATTGACTTTATTTTTACCCATGTTTTACTTTCTAAAAAGTTTTTTTAAATGAATCTTATTATCATATTTTGAATGAGGTACTTTTGAATTTTTATCGAAAATGTGAAAGGAATCTTTGTTTTAACATACATGATACGAATATAATTTCTTGATTTCATAACCACTAAATTATTTATAATTTACTTTAAATGGTTCCATGGTTTTTTTAAATGATTTTTTTTACAAATATATTGTAAATTTTTAGATTTTGAATAATTTATTTCAAAATAAATGAGGTATTTTTATAAAGAAATGTTCTGGAGATACTTTTAAAGTATTATCACTTATTTCCAATTCTGTTGAAGAATATTTTAATTTATAGAGGATATATTCTAAATATGACATCCACCATATTTATTTTTATGGTTTATGATTAGTTTGGGTGAGGAAATTATTAACATTCCATATGCCAGTTCATCCAATACAAACAATTATTGATTATTAAGGAATTTTTATTAAGTTGTATTATTTATTCATATGGTGAATGAATTAGACTTATTAAGTGAGGTTTGGGGATCAAAGTTACATATCCCATTGATTCATCAATTGTCTCATGAGATAAATAAATTTGGTTATTTGGACAAATACATTCCTATATATATAAGATGCCATGGCCTAAGGCCCTAATGATAAGTTTAAGGTGTATGTCATTATGAATTCCATAATTTTGAAATCAGTTATTGGTATCAATGTGATCATTTTATTAGTTATTATATCCAAGATAAGTTCAAAGATCATGTAATTATTTATTTAGAATTATTTGATAATCATTTAATCCTACCATGTTAGTCATTGCATCTTTTTTCTATGATAGATTCCACTATATGTATTACCTTACTGAGTATATGAGCTCACTCTTTTATTATGTTTCTTTTATAAAGGATTATAGAAGGCATACAATGATTGATAAACAAGAGATAAAATAGATAGAGTAATGATGCTCTCAACAAAAATAAAGATACCCAAAAGGAATTCCTCGATTACATAGATACCCATAATTTAATCTTAGTGGGACATACTACATGACTCCAATGTTTTGAACAAACAATCTCTAATAAAATCCCTATTCATGGATCTCTCTTTATATGAACTTCCTAAAATTTTCATATCTTTATATTACACATATCATTACTTTATAAAAGCTAATTACTTACTAAGATAGATTTTAGGTTCTAATCTAAAACCCCATTTCAAAACCAAATTTACAAATCACCCATTGTTTTCAAAAATAAAATTGATTACCAAATTATTTATAAAAAAAATTATTTAAGAAAAAAATTTCCCTTATATATTTTTAAAATATGTCAACCAGTTTATAAAACTCTACCAATGGAAGCCATCCATTTTTATATTTAAATAATATATGTTCACATCCATATATGTAATATCCTGAATTTAATCTTACTCAGATCAATAATATCACATAACATAGTAATAATAATAATATACTAAAAAATAAATGATTAAATAAATAATAATATCATGAATGAAAGAATTTTGTTAAATTAGTAGTAAAATATGATTATATATAAAATATAGACTAGAATAAATAGAATTATTATCAATAGAATATAGTAAAAGGAATGAAAATGCTCAGTAGGGAACACTAAATAGGGAAGAAGTTATACATACCCAAGAAGAAAAATATCAGCATAGATACATATGTGTTTGAAATTCATTCATTAATTAGTAACTAATAAGGTATGTACAAAAACAAAATTTACCTTATTAACAAATATTTAATTTATTAAGTCTATTCACATATATTTATTATAATATAAACAGGATGCACATGTCCTAATGTGCAATTAAACAATATGATACATGAACGAACACAGAAAATGGCTCATAGTGGAGCCTTATAACACTTTATGGAACTTATCAATCAATATATAAGGTAATTAAACTCATTTATCATCTATAACAGTGGTTCCAAATTAACTATCGAGACATCCCTCGTAACATGAAATTCCACCATAACGAGGTTAGTGATGAAATTTATGGGTTACTTCTCATGTCCCAACCATACTAGCAGATTTATACTCTGAATCTCAAGAACCCCAATAACTCTATGTGAGATATTATATCATTTACCTTATATGATAACAATTTTTTAGTGACCCCGACCTAAATCACTTGAATGCTACCTAGATCAGGCCACAACAAGACCCTAAGAGCTCTCTTTGATCCTTGAGATCTATTGACTAGAACCGTGTGTCTTAGAGTATAGATGGGTAGAGGTTTACCTATTTGAATAATCAATCTTTAAATAAATAAAATTGATAATATATAATAAAAATTCATAACATAACAATAAATGATCTAAAAAATATACAATGAAACAAAATAGGAATTAGGTACACATGTCTAAGTGCCTAACATGACCTCTAGTCTCCCCATATAACCCAAGTGAAACCTGACCCACCCCAATACTGGCCATAAAAGGATATAATAAATCACCATGACATCTACATATACCTTTTCATACTTAAAATATTTCACATGAAGGTACATGTCCACCAAATTTCACATAGATGGTGTGAGAATATAATAGTTAGTAGGAAACCACTAAGTTTCCAAATTTTGGATCTAATAATTAGAATAATCTTATATTTTAGATAGATATAACAAATTATTTTAAATCAAAATTAAATATAATAGTAACTAAAATGGAAACATAACATAGTCCATAAATAATAATTATGTCTAACAACCTTTATTGAGAGGATTCAAGCCTATCATAATTGTTTTGAGCCACATCGCAGAATCCACACTGATACCAAAGGATGAAAGTTACCTATATTATTTAGGAAAAAACAAGGTGGAAATGTTATAGCATCTTTTAACAAGATTTATGTGGAAAATATCATCACCATAATAATTAAGGGAAATCTATAGGGTTCTTTATGGTGTTAGTATGATCATCTAATGATCATTTTCAATGGAAGACAACCCAAAAACATAAGAGATCTATTCTAAACAATTCAAACACATAAAATACCATAAAATAGAGGTCCTAAAAATTTGAAGTAGCAGTAACCAACTTATTCTCTTCGAACAATAATTCTTAAAGGAGATCATGAGGAGCAATAAAAAAGTGCTCTTCCTCCATGGGAATGCACCGACCAAGGTATTATTGATCATATCAATTGGATTACCAAAAGCTAAAGGTGTACTATTGAATTCAGTGAGAATGATGAGAAACTTATTATGGAGAAGATAGGTTCAGTATAAGCCTATAAGTATTGCACCCTCAATAGGATATAATCTCATCATTTTATACTACCTTCCTTAATGCGCTTCATGAAATTAAAGCATCAACTATTTCATAACAATGTGAGTTCCATGTTATAGAACGTAAACATTACATCATGTTAGTGTTAATTCATTGAAATCCTTCAATGAATATGCACACCATAAATAAACCACCTCTGGTTTGAAACAAATGAAAACTATTTGAAGAGAAATTAATAATATATATATATATATATATATATATATATATATTCATGCATTTCATGCAAGATATAATAGATGCATCAAATGAATATATTAAATATACACTATATATATAATATCATATTGTATATATTTTTCATACATCTTATGCAAGTGTACATTATTCTCATTCATTCATATTTTTGTGAACCTAAAATAGTACTAAAAATGCAATTTAGGATTCTTATACCCAATGAAAAACTATATAAAAGCTAATAATCAGTGTGAAATCCTAAAAATTAAGGAAATGGACAAAATAGAACTAGTCAGAGTGGAATACTAAAACAGTCCACACAATTTAGAGTTGTATTGATAAATTGATTGGGAATATCTATTTAGAGAAAAATCATGGCCTAGAAACAATCTTCACACTGGTTTCCATTAAGGATACTCATAATTTCTCATAAATTTCCAATCACACAACAAAATTTAGAAATAAAAAACTTTTCTCAAAGTCACAGTAATAATCATGATAAAATTAAAAGTGGTATACATGATTAATGACATGGAAATAAAAATTCTAGAAAACAAATATATATATTTGCTAATTATCCATAGTTATGTATAGGATCAATATGTATAATCATGGAATTACACTATCATGTTAACAAATTAGACATCAATCATGTGCAATATAGACATGGAATCACTTCATACTAAATGTGATAACATCTAAGAAAATAATTTTTCCACCATAAATTTTAATATAATCATTTATTCAAGGATTTATATACTACACCTCAACTTAATCTATTAGAGTTTACTAGTACCAACAACCATTATTAATTAACAAAGCATAATATTAAACAAATTTCATCCACCCCACTCCCACAAAACTTTTATCTCCACTAAATCACCCTCTTAAGTGAAGGTTAACTGTAGTTCCTGGACTTACAAATCATTCTAGTAAGGATGTATAAATTGTTTATGTGTTATTACATTTATAAAATATTTATTTTCTTTAGACGACGTTAGCTAATTTATAATTTTAAATAAATTAAATAACAATAAAAAATATGTGAAAAATAAAATTCTTATATTTGAATATGAATGATAGAATAAGATGTTTAATAAGATAAATGGTTATAAGTCTTAACACAACTTAATGTTTCATCAATCAACCTGTTTTTCTTCAATTCATATTAGGGTCATCTTCTAAAATAATTAAGTTCACTTTTATATAATTTTAAAAATATTAAATTAGATTTTTTATAATGAACAATTATGTTTCTCATAACATTTCCTTTCATGTGTTAATTAATCCCACATTATATGAAATAGAGAAACTATACATTTTTGGTAAGAATCATGTAACAATCTTTTAATTAGAACTAAAAAACCCCTTATTTCTCATCCTAATAATTTAAACAATTTTTTGCAGTTGGTATGGGTTTCATTGAATACAATAGGTAATGTATAAAGTCATGAAGAAGGTTTATTTCCCCTTATAATTTTTGATATATGTTACAAAAGTGTCAAAACTTTCAAAATTTTTAATACATAGTTGACACACCCCTATATAATTTTAATCTAACTAAATGTCATGCTATCCTATAATATTACTTTTTAAAATTTTATATTAATACTGAACCTTTGTTTTTAAGGGATAATAATACTCTTTGATATTAATTTTTAATTCATAAAAACTTCAACTATAATTTCATCATTAATTTACAGATTATAGTGGGTGAATATTTTCTATAAGATTATTCTAAGGGTTTTAAAACATAATTGATATTAGATGTTTAACAAGCTTAGTAAGAGCTAACCAAATCTCAGTGTCTGGTAAAATCTAGACATTCACAAGAAAATATATGAAATAAAAATTTAAAATTTAAATTAAAGTGATAATAAATTTAAACCAATTATGAATGAGACACTTCTCAGAAAACACATAATTTCAGATATCGTAATACATTGAGAAAACCTTGTTTCATACATTTGAAAAACATATGAAAGAATTTTTATTAATTTCAAAAACTAGTGGAAGATAAACCTAATAAAAATCCCATGTAATTACATATTGGTTAGAATCACATATCATTAGTGTAACCTTAATGAGTCTTTACCTATGTCATAATGACAACATAAAATCCCCTAAAATCATATCTAAAAGGATTCGTAATTTCCCCTAAAACTAAAACAGCAATATAGGTAACTCAAATAAAGACTAGAAGAAATTAGGCAGAGTAACAGATTAATCACTCTATCAATAATTTGATAGAATCATGTAATTAATTTATAACTAAGATGACCTAAATCATGGAACAAAATAAATAAAACATTAAATTTATTGTTTCACATAAAAATAAAAAACAAATATGAAGTAAAATATTATAAATCACTTACTTATATGTTCTATAAACTAAAAAATAAGGAACTCAATAATTATATTATATTTTACCATGACTATGGTGAAATATATTATCAATAAACCCACTCTTAGTCGAAAATAAGATTAATAGAAAGTGAACAAAATAGATGAAGTGAATAAGGGGATTTACTAGCCTTATATTTGAAGAAATACAACCAAATTCATGGTCATTATTGAATAAGATTCAATTACACTTGATGAAATCAAGATAAGAGATAAATAAGGGCATTCTACCAAGGGAGAACAAGTGAAAGTGAGGATGGGTTATGGTTTAAAGGAGAAGTAAAAATGACACATTTTCCCCTAATTAATATTTTAACAAAAATATTCCCAATATTCCACTAGAGTTCTAGTGTCTCTTATAAAACTTATAGTGTCACTCCAGTGGCTACACAGTTCTTGGTTATCCATATAAGTATTTATAGAATCTCAATGGAGTTCTATTGGTAGATAGACCATCACTTTACTTCCCACATCATTATCTAATCTCCACTAATCCTCTTCCAAGCACATCATACCCCCAATACACCTATAATAGAACACCTTAAATATATTTAAAATCATATAAATTAACCCTTTAATCATCCTTAGGAAAAAAATTTAAATTTCCCCAAATTTCCACATCTCATATCCCAAAAAAACATAATGAACAAGGTTGGGGTCATTACTTGAAGCTTGTGTAGGAAGGATGGGATGACGATTTGGATGACACCATTCAATTTTTGGGGAAAGGATTCCATGTTCAATTAAGGTAAAACAACACATATCCAAGGGTCTTAATTAGAGAAGTGAATTTTGGTAAATGATGTTTTACCCTCACTCTCCGACTCTCTTGAATTTTATGTGAGCATGAATTAGAAAATTTAGGTGACTAATTTAGATATTTTGAATATTCTTTTAAAATAAATATTTATAATTAAAGAAGAAAGATAAATATGATTGATGTAATCTTATGAAAGTTAATCATTTACTAAAACCCTCTATGAATAAGACTTAATCAAACCTTGGTGAACTCTTATCTTGGTATTTTAATTCTTATTCTCATTATTTTGATCTCTTTGATTATTTAATTCATTTAATATAAAATATAAACTATTTTAATATATTTATGATACCATATATATTTTTAATGTTTTAATTTAAATTAATCTATTTTAATATAATCTATTGATATGTTTTGATATATTGAATATGGTTTTTTAAATCAATCCTAATAAGAGTAGAATCAGTTGTCATACACTATTTTAATTTCTCAACTCTTTATTGAGGTTGTGAGTATAGTGTGTATTTGATTTTACTCAATTTTCAATGATTTATGAATTTATAATCCATACATATTGAAAATTATACTACTTATTTTGATCACATTATTAAAATCACTACTTTTTTAATTGTATCAATGTTGATATTTTTTAGAATCTTTTATTGATAATGAATTATTGGATAAAAATTATTAAACAAGGCGGGAAGATTCACTAATGGATGAAACTTGGTTAGGTCATAATTTCCAATTCTGAATTCTTTTCATTATTAAAATATAAAATCATTTATACTATATTCTTTTATTTATATAGTCCTTGTTTTCCATTTAATACCCCTAGTTTACATATACTAGTATATTATTTAGAAAATTAATTTAGAAATGTGAAAATATAAAATTAGTGTGAGTTTTGTATTCTTCCTCATGAGATCGACCCTAGGTCATCTTCCACTATGGTGCATGCTTATGAAAATCAAAACTATTAATTGAAAGAGATTAATTAGAAATACCTTCATAACATCCTTGAAAAATTATCATACTTATTTTTACCCTTACTGATCATCTAAGATTATACTTTTCTTATGTTTCCAAAATCTCTAGGAATGAAAAATTACTATAGAAGTAAAATGAAATATACATTCATGGATATATCCACTAGTTTTTTCTTGAATAATTATCAATTTAATATTTCTCATGTATTATGTCTTTGTTCCCAAAGATAGTGAACTTAATCATTATGGGAATCATTCCAATAAAATAAATCATATAATTTTTCAGTTAGTGTTTGTATTTATAATACCTAATCTAGGAGTGTGATTTTTGGGAATCTCATGTGGTATCAAAGAAAAATTTCATTATTTTTGAGAATTAGGATGAAAATCCAAGGAGAAAATAATTAATTTAAGCAAAATAAAAAAATCATATAGGTTTATAATTTTATATGAAACTATATTTTTATTGAGTTTATTATAATTAATTTTATTAAAATTTTAATATGGTAGAAGGAAGGATATACACTAATAATAACAACTACATGGGGAGAAACGATAAGTAGGATTACTATATCAATGTTTAACCAAATTTCATTGGTTTCAATTTTAGAATAATTATGGAGATATAACCAAAAATAGCTCATGTTATGGATAATAATCATTACCATATTAAGAGACATAAATCACCACATTGTTTTCCTTTAAAAATTTATCAAATCTGGAGGTAATGTTCTTTTTTGGGTCTACATATACACTTGTGGATGAATTGTCAATATAATATTTAGAGAATATATTCCCTAAGGTGGAATAATTAGACCACATAAGGTAGTTATAACTATTTATCACCCTGAAAGAGAAAATGATTAATTGTAGAAATCAATAAATAATACAAATAATGAATACAAGATAAAATCTATGTTATATGATGATTTCAATAGGTTGTTCCTTAAAACTTATTTTCATTACACTGTATGAATCATGGTGGAAAAATAATTATTTTAGCTAAAATAGATGGTTTATGAATCCATTTATATATACAAAGCTAAATTTTCCAGGTTAGAAAGGAATTAATCTATATTTTTTATTGATCCAAAAATTAAGTTTGATATATTATATAATTGAGTAAATTTTAATATTCATAAATATTTTGAGATCTAGGATTTTGATAACTATAAAGAAATAAAATTTTATTCTAAAAAGGAAAAAAATGGAGTTCCCAAATAGTCACTGGTCATAGGGATTCTTTGATAGAATTCTAGCAATATAGTATGATACTGAAGGCTTATATATTAAAAATTGAGAAAGGAATGATTTTCAACATCCCAACATTAATAAGTGTGGAAGGAAGTACCCATGAAATTATCTTAAAGGAATAAAAAATTGTTTTATGTGTGGAAAGGGTGGATATTATTCTCTAAATGAAAATGAAGAACAAATCAAGGGAATTTAAGTTGTAATATTGGGACCCATGAGGAATAAAAAATGGTTTTTCAGAATCATCAGCCTATGGTTCTATTACTTTACTATAACAATGTCAAGAATAAAGTTAATATTATCCAAATAAGATAATGAATTATGGAAATTAATGTCCTCAACCAAAAAAAAATCCAAATAAATATTTTTCATATTCTATTACAACATTGAAGTTACAACATCCTAAAAAAGGAATAATTTCTACTATATCCAATTTTGATAAGTTTTATATGGACTATTTCCTTCTGGACTAACTAATTCATTAATTTTATTCAAATTCATAGTGCATATAAATTTATTATAGCCTTGGATAGAGGTTAAATTATCTGTAGTGGAACTAAATGGTGCATCAATTACTGCTCATATATTAAAATAATTCCCAATTTTTCTTTAGAGGGAGGTATTACCAATGTATTAGGTAATTCTACCCTATGTCGAGTTTGATATTATTTTAGGTGTGGAATAGATCTCAAATTATATGGACAATATAAATTATAAAGATATAATTTTTTCCTTTAATCTCTTCAAAAATATTATATCAGTATTTAAATAAGTAAATAATAATAAAATACTCTCCTTTATGTCTTATTATGAAATTGAAAAACTTCTAGCAACAGATGGGTATGGATATCATGCCGAAATATTAGAGTAAAAGGAATGAATAAGGATAAAGGATATACCCATTATTAAATAAATTATATATATTCTCAAATTTTTTTATTTTTATTCTTGTGGATTGATAATTGGAGTATTCTACTGATTTAATCCTGGGACCACAACCCATATCAAACATTATATATAGAATGGATACAATCTAGCTAGATAATTTGAAGGAGTTAAATTAACTTTTTAATAATGGATTAATCTAATATAATGGATCCACCTGGGGTGAATCTATTTCATTTGTGAAGTATATTGATGAATATACTAGATTATTTATTTATTACCAAACACATCATGATATTAAAATTAAGAATTAATATCACTTTCCAAGAATTGATGATATATTTGGCCAACTTCATAGTGATTCATACTTTTCCAATATTGATCTATGATTTAGAAATAATCAAATTGAGGTAATAAAGGAAGAAATCCCAGAGAATATATTTGAAAATATGTATGGACTCTATAAATTTATGGATATTACATTTGGTTTGATGAATGAACCTATTGTGTTGATTGATATCATGAATAAATTATTTCATGTTTTCTTGAAAAGTTTATGGTGGCCTTTATTGATTGTATTCTTATTTTTTTCAGAAGTATGGAGGAGTATAAAGACTATATAATTAGTGTTTTATAAACCTTAATAAGGAATAAGTTATGATAAATTTTTAATATGTGTTATTTTTTGCTGTAATAAGTGGAATGTTTAAGGTATATTATCATGAGTTTACCCCATTGGTTCCCATATAGGGCCGAAAATGAAGACATAAATTAATCATGAATCCAACCACCAATAGTCTTTGAGTAGTCAATTAGCACCAAGGGTATATAACACAAAAATGTGGGAGTAATTACCCTCAAAATTCTCAATAATGATAATAATTCACTAATTAAATCCATATTGATAAATAAACTGAATCCAACACATGAAATGTCATACAATGTAAGACAAAAACAAAAATATGACACTAAATCTCCTACAGTAGTGACCATGATCACTAAAAACACTCGAATGAACTCCACAAGAAATTCATACCCAAATTTATCACCAAATCCCACATAAGGTGATAAAAAATAGATTTGTACATACAGGATCGAGAATATAAGTATACTCAGTCAGATCCTACGTAAAACCTCTCATGAAAATATGGAAGAAGTATACTAAATCCCTAGTGAATAAATATAGGGCATAAATTCATTACCTAAATAAGGTTAATTATATTCCCATCCTCACCAAATATATTTCTTTAATAACACACATAAATTAGTAACATATTATCAAAAGACGGGATGTATGAGAAAGGTTTCCCCACTTCCACCTTTCCACTAAACAAGTCACTCTAAACCCCAACATCTTACATCTAGAATCCCTTATCCTCTCCATAACTCATATTACACATATTTCATAACACATAATGAAAAAATATACAAAATATAAACCACACCTCCATTATATTCAGGAAAACCTATTTTAAGACCAAGATACATTACATCGCATGTAAATTTATACGACACCTTAAGCCATTACCAATCCTGTATAAATACACATTCAATAAACGTAAACCCTTATATCATAGAAACATATATACATTTTCATGGGAGAGTGGGGTGACTAATTATCCAAATATATTATCAAAACCCTATATGTTAGAAAAACACAAACAACTTAAGGCCAAGTATGTTCAAAAGTTTCCCCATCTCACTAAGGTGGTAGTGTCATGAATCGACCAAGATACCCTGGTAACCTGACACCCGCATCGACACTGACATGGAACAATGGGTTTTCCAAAATCCCCATAGGATGGAAACATGCACCTGGAATAATACAAGATAATAAAGGGAAGGTTTTTATACATAAGTAGTGGAATAAATAGAAACCAGTCAGTATGATCAAAAGAAAACTCTATAGTGAGAATAATACCATGAGTTAAATAGGTATATGAAAACGAAACACTACATCACAAAAGTTCTATAGAGACTAGATAAATAGCCCTGTCCCAACATACATAGCACTCCATGAATAAATATCATCAACAACCACCAACCAGTGGTGATTTCCCCTTGCTCAAACCTTGTTGAAGGAAATATACAAAATCCAGTAGAAAAAGGATGGGTGTGAGATAAAATCCAAGTTGGGTTTCACCAAGTGTTCAATAATAATATACAATAATAATTAACCAAATAATGATTTAAACTTAAATTAATCAGGTATGGAATTTTTATATGAAATTTAAAACAAATTATTCTTTCATTTCAATTGAATGATACATTTCCAACAACAACTTAATAAACATTTTTATATAAAATAATTTATATAAATTTATAAGGAATATGTAAGAAGTTTTACAAAAAAATTGAAGATATATTAAAATAATAAAAAAATGAGGAACTTGGTCATCTACCAAGAGGTATAATAGTTCAAGGTTATGGTATCCTCAAAAACTCATATAGTGAAAAAATCAATGTGGAAACACATCCCTCTAACACTGGTTAAAGATTACTGACCAACATCCCACTGGGGGTAAGATCTTCAAATAGGTTTATGTTAGATTTATAAAGCATCAATCTATTGACAGGGAAATAAAAACCTAGTTTCTTTTCCCAAAATAACTTACTAACTACCTATAATTTCATGTTCTAAAAAAATAATGGTAAAATTATTTTAAAGTTATTTTAAATAAAATTTCACTATTTTCCAAATTCAATATTCTAACTTATCTTTAAAAACCAAGACATGGATTTTTAATCAATTCATTCATTTTTCAAGATAAAACCAAATATAGGTTCTTGTCAAATCATTTTAATCCATTTTCTCAATATCAATTTTAGAAATTAATTTCGCAATTTTAATCAAATTCAAATCTCACCCCAATTCATTATAATAGAGGGTTTTCCCAAATTTCAGGCCATATAAAATTCAAATTCAAATTCGCATTGAATTGGGTTTTTCATAAACAAATCAAAATCAATTTAAATAAAATAATGAACTTGTAGGTTATATGAATTTAAAAATCTTAAACTGAACCACCAACCATAACAAAGAGATCACGTAACAAAATGCCTCCATGAGATACTCTAATGAGTAATTTTAGCAATAGAGATCCAATAATAAAAAATTAATTCATGATCTAAAACAAATGAGTTTAGATCTATTAACAACAACAAGATCTGACAATACCTAAAGTGGATAGAAGAATATATTGGGAGAGAAGTAACAAGTGAATAAATATTATCTGGAAGAGATTGAACAACATTTGTCTTGCTTAGATTCTCCTTAGAAAGGGTTTAGATGAGACAAAATGGGTCCTTAAGAGATTCTAAGTCATTGGAAATAAATGAAATTGGATTTGGGGATAAGAGGGAGGTCTAAATGGGGGTTTGGTATTTTTAAAATAATTTTTTAAAATAAAATTCACTGCTCACATGGTTATCTAGGAAGGTCTTCATGGTTTTTCAAATCATTCTACCAAACCATGAGACCCAATAATGGGTTTCATAGTTTCTATTAGAAGGGAAAATGTATTTTAAAATTTTTCACCAACATTTATAACCCTCACTGTCTGGGTTTTCATGGTTTTCACAATATGGGTGCACGATTTAGGAAAATCGTGTGCCAAATGTGCAAAGCCTAAGAGCCTTCGAAAATTTCCAAAATTTATCCCAAATAACTCCTAAATAAGAAAAAACCAAAGAATGATCAAAATAAGGGCTAAGGAGTACCTAAAAATAGTAATGAGATATTACAAACTCCCCACTATAGACACTTACATCTCCCGAAATCTTGTCAAGAAGTCTCCATGTAAAAATAATGAGGCCACTTCACTCTAATATGTGCCTCTACCTCCCATTTCTCATGAGTATTATAACTAGGATACTATATAAGTCAAACCAAAGGTATCTTAATCCCACAAAGAACTCTATTTTCAGAATCAACTATCTTGACCGGATGCTCAACCACAAATAAATCAGGCCAAACATCAACATCACTCCGTCTCAAAACGTGAGATGGTCCAGAATGATACTTTCAAGGCTATAATACATAGAACATATTACATATAGATTTCATCAATGGTCCAAGTTATAAATGTTATGAAACTTCCCCCACAAACTCAACAACCTCAAAAGGACCCAAAAAACAAAGAGAAAGCTTCCATTTCCTCCAAAGCCGCCAATAACCTAAACAAGGTGAAGCATTCAAGATCAACTTATCACTAACTAAAAATTCCAATGACATACATTGATGATCCTTATATGATTTATACGATATCTTTGACATCAAGACTCTCTGATGAATCAACTGAATCTTTTATATTGTTTATTGATCCAATCTCGGTCCAACCAAGGAAATTTCACAAATATCCAACCAACACAATAAATATTTATAAGGATGACCATAAAAGGGATTAAAATGAACCATTATGATCACATACTATTAACTATTGTTATAATAAAAAAACCAAAAATAGATGGTCATCCCAAGATCCGCTAAAGTGAAGAATGTAAGAAAGATGTATATCCTCAATAATTTGTATATCCCTCTTAATCTATCTATCGGTTTTGTAGATGAAATTTTTTACTCAAATTTAACCTAAGGTCTTAGTTCCACTTGATGGAATCTCCAAAATAAATAGTAAAATGGAGATCCATATCAATGACTATAGAAGATGGAACACCATGAAAATAAATAATCTTGTTCACATAGAGATTTCCCAACTCCAAAACTTTGGTTCTTTCAGAAATGGGTATAATGTGAGCCGATTTGGTCATCCTATTGATCACAGCCTCTATCACATTATTCTTTATCTGGTACATGGAAAACCAACCACACAATACACAGAGATTTCATCTGATTTCTAATTCAACACTAGAAGTGGCTGAAGAAAACATGACGGTATCTGATTCTCTACCTTGAAATATTAGCAATTATAACAATGAGATACAAAATTAATAGTTCCCTATCTCATACCCTGCCTCTATAATCATTGCCTCATGTCATAGAACATATTTTTGGTTCTTAGGTTTACTTACCATTGAGAATTATGGAAAACCCCAATCACATGTTTCCTGACTATTAACAACACAATAAAATGATTATGATGACATAGAATTCACACTGTAGAGAATGACCACTCTACAATTGTCCCCCAATTATAAAGGGAGTCTCTAATTATTCATAACTATTCATCAAGAGAAAATTCTAGAAGAATTATATCTATAATAGCGGAGGTCAAATGAAGACTAGTCAATGAAATTTTGACCCTTGATTCCAGAACTCCAATATTCATTTGTGAAATAAGTTCCCTAATGTTCCACTATTTCTATGATTCTTTCATAGCCTAGGTAAGAAGTTTCTAGCTTAAAGAATCTATTACTACATTTTCTTTATCCAGGATATAGGCGATGTCAATGTAAAAATATTGTAGGTATTCCACCTGAAACCTCAGTAAGAGATTTAAATATTTTTTAGGGAAGATATAACTCAATCTTTGGAGGGAAGAATACATGGTAAACCTTTAAGAAAAAAGGCAATGTAATAAACTCTCAATGACATGAATCATATCAGTATGTTAAAGGTCTTGGGTTAGGAAATTTCTCTAGTGTGTCCTAAGATACTAAGAGACATAGGTACTGATGTGATCCCCCTATATAAAAATATGGCCCAAACCCAAACCTGATGCGTCAAAAAATACCATATAGCCCTGCATGACCTCTAGAATTGTTAGTACTAACACAATAGTCGAAAGATGCTTCAACTCAAAAAAATAAATCTAACATTTATCACCCCAAACAAAATTTACTTTGTTCTAATTTATGGAAGTTATCGGCAAATCCAAATTTGAGAAATCCATTATAAACCATCGATAATAACTTGCCAAACCCAAGAAGCTCTAAATCTTGAAATGTTTTTGTATCTACTCACATATCAGAAAAATTTTCATTTTTTCAACATCAAACAAAATACCATATTCTGACACCACACGTCCCATGAACTTCACTTCCTAAATCTATAAATTACATTTCAATATCTTGGAATAAATTTAGTTATTTTTCAATAATTATAGAACTACAGTCAAATGACGCACATGATCCTCCTTAGACTTATAGTAAACCAGGATTTAATGAAAAATACCACCACAACTAAATCAATATACTAATGGAAGATACTAGTTATCAATTCCACAATTATTGCAGCAATAACGGTTAGACCAAATGACATGATAGGGTACTCATAATTTCCATACCTTAACTAAAATACAATTTTCTGAATGTGAGATTATTTTATTCTCAACTGGTGGTAACTAGATTGAAGGTTAATCATTGAGAACCACATCAGATATTTCAAATTCTCAGATAGATAATCAATTTATGGTAATTGATATTTTTTCATTACTGTAACTCGATTTAGTTTTTAGTAATAAATACAAAGGAGAAATGACCCATCATATTTCTTAGAAAAGATAATAGAAGCCTCCCAAGGTGACACACTCAGGAATATAAAGACTATAATTAAAAGATAATCTATTTGAGTCTCCAATTACTTAATTTTAGCTGGTTCCATGTGGTAAGAAGTAATAAATACTAGTTGAGTACCCGACACTAAATCAATAGAGAATTATACCTTCCTTATAGGTCAAAAAAAGGATATGTTTGAGGGGAAAACATCGAGAAACTCAACGAAAAGTGGAGGGAGGTCACCGCTCAAATATTCTCACTCTATATCAAAAGTGAACAATAATATTACATTTCAAAAATATAGATAATAAGGTATGTATCTTTTCGATATCATGTCCCATTTTCCTTAAAATATATGGAACACCCCATCAGGAATAGTAAAGGAGACTATTAACGATAACAATGAATCTAGGATTTATTAGCAATGATCCAATCCACCCTAAAATTAATTTGAAGGCGTTTCATGGTGGTTACTTGAAAATACCATGTAAGATCGAAATTTGAAAATGAGAAAGCATAAGTAGGAAAATCAAGATCCTCCCCTATCTTCATTCTGAGAGGTGTAGTAATATATATCACATATGATAGAACCTCCTTAGAAAGATTTATTTGATTAAAAATATGTGTCGATATAAATTAATGTGATGAAAAAGTATCAAAAGAAGTATTTACAAAGGATAAATATATAATGATAGTACCTGTCATGATTGTTGGACCCATATATGCTTCCTATGGAGACTCTTCCACCATGGGTAGAAGTGTTGTTCAAGATGCATGTGGCCGAAACCCTTTATCTCATGAATATTATCATTTCACCATAGTAATTTTAGGAAATGTTGATCCCTTTCCACTACATGGAGAATAATAGACATGAAATAACTTCTTCTTGTAACCTGATCATCTATAAGAGCCACATACCTTGGGAGCCTCAGTGAAAACCCACATTGAATGCCTAGGATTTCCACACTCGTATAAAATCAAAGGATCTTTGGACAACATCTCAAGAGGTATTGAAGAACCCTTATATCGATATCAACCATAAGAATCATCAATCTTTCCTTTTATTATGAAGGAAATCATAGAAATTACTCCAGGAGAAAATGGAACTCCCAACAACCCTGACATACTAGCCATGTCTAGATCAACCATTAATGATCTATCCATAACATTAGGATAAGAGAAAATATTTAGCAAGAAACCCTAATAATTAATATCATATCAAAGTACCATCTCAAAAATTTGAGTTTTCATCTTCTAATTTGATACAATATTTGGTGAAAACAATAGAATATTAGTAAAATGATTTTCATACTCATTCACAGTTGTGTTAGCCTATTCAAGTTTTAAAAATTCTATTGCCTTAGACAAAAACATCAACTCTGGATATAAATGGTCAGTGGAAAGAACTTTAAAGTCTTTATAGTAAAATACCTCACGCCTCTTCACCATCACCATTCCATCCCACCACTATCTTGAAGGTGGCACGTTTCACCTTTATTTCATCAGGTGTCTCTAAGAACTAAAAGAAATCTCAATTCTTCTCAACCAATCCTCATCCGCCCGAGGATCATTAGAGCCATTATGTTATGGTGGATTTTGGTGAAGAAACTCCCAACTAAGATTTTTGAAAACATCCATCTAAGGTTCCATAATTTGATCCTGAACGAGATTAGGTGTAGGTGTATTTCCTTGAGCTTAGACAACATGCCGAACAACCTCAACCAGATTCTGGTCAGTTGGAAAATTTTCTTATTCTGGTTCATCAGAATATTCTTTTTAGGTTTTATTAAAATGATTTCTCAGAGGCAGGTTTAAACACTACATCATTAGAAAAAATTAAAGAAATTAGAAGGCGAATAAAATTAACACTAGATAAGAGAAATATGGAAATTAATCCCATTAGATAAGAAAAAAATTAGGGTTTCAATCTATCCAAATCTAAATTTTGGAAAATACTAAGAATTCATTCTAAAACAACCCCTAGTTAATTAAGTCTCATTATGATGAGATATAGATAGATACTCACTCATAACTACCTCCTATGTCATAAAAATATTACACAACTGTATAATGACATCAAGGCAAGATGAACAACTTGTAACATTGATACAACTTTTTTAGGAATCTTTCTAGATACCTTGGTAACCTGATACCTGAGTTATTACTAAAATGGACCAAATGGTATTCCATATCCCCATAGGTTGGAGATAAGCACCAATAATCATATAAGATAAAAATAGAATCATTTTCCCACCAAAAAATGGAAGAAACAAAAGTAAGTCAGTATGCACAAAAGAAAACTCCATTGGGATAACAATACCAGAATAAAAATAGTTATAAAAAACACAAATAGTAATTTACTTATATACTAGAAATAAAATATAAACATCCCATGTCCCAACAAAAATAGCACTCTAATCCCAAATATCCACAACAACAACCTTGCAATGGGGATTTCCCCTTACTCGATCCTAGTAAAAGGAAATGTACAAATGCCTAAAGGAAAAGTTAGGTTGTGAGCTAAAAGCTTAATGGGGTCTCACAAAGCCTTCCATATTAAGATTAAAAAATAATTAACCAAATAATTCGTTAAATTTTAATTAAAATAGGCATGGAAGTAAAATTTCATATTTAAAACAAATAATTATTTCATTTTAATTAATGGAAACATTTCAAAAAATCTATTAATAAATATTTTTAAATAATATTGATTATATAAATTCATAATGAATATGTAAAAAAGTTTTTTAAAAAATGGAATATATATAAAAAATAAAAGAAAATGAGAAACATGGTTATCATCCCCGTGGTATGATAGTTTTAGGTTATAGGATGCTCATAAAATTATATTGTTATAGAAATAATGTGTACACATGTCCCTTAGACACTGACCAGGGTGGAGTAACCAACATCCCACTGGGGATAAGATCTCTCAATAGGTTTATATTAAAGTTGTAAACTGTCAATATATTGCAAGAGAAATCCCAACATAGCTTGTTTTTACCTAATAAATCAATAAATAAGTAGAATTTCATTTACCCATAAAAAAATCAATAATTCCAAAATTATGTCAAAACTGGTTAAAATACAATTTCCCCATTTTCCAGATTCAATATGCAAACTTCTCCTTAAAAACCAAAACATGGATTTTTAATAAATTCATGCATTTTTCAATTAAAAACCTAACATAGTTTCTTATCATATCATTTTAATCCATTTTATCAAAATCAGTTTCACAAATCAATTTTGAAAATCCATTTCAAAGTTTCTATCAAATTTAAATCACGCCACAATTCATTGGAATTGGGGGTTTTCCCAAATTCCATGACAAATTAAATTCAAATCCAAATTCACATAGAATATTATTTTTTTATAAACCAATAGAAAAAAAATTAAATAAAATCTAGTAATTCTTGGTTATATGAATTAGTAAATCTTCAAAATAACCTATGGTGACCCTGCTTGTTATTATATATATTATTACAAAATTTTAATGACAAAAGACATAAAATCAATAAAAAAGGATACAATGGTTTAGTCTCTTGGGAAAATTGGGATCATTCATAACATTTTAAAATAATATATAAATATTTATTGAATTCCTTCTTCTTTAGCTTCTTATTATCCCTTTAATTCTCCTTAGTACATATAGTCGCCCAAGTATATACATAAACAATGGGCGAGTTAGAAGCCCAATAAGAGGACAAATAGGAACATGAAACAATACAACATGGGGTGATAATAACTGATATCATGATAACATAGTCAAAGGATCATAATCATGAGAGTAAACATTAGATAAAGGTATGAAATATGATAATGAATAAAAAATAACTTTATGTCTTGGTGGTTAACAACCACACATAGTTTTGAAAAAAGATAACATCTTGTTCACACATATTTCACATTAACTCATTATATTAATCACATTAACCAATTCATTGGAGCTCTATATTATTCTATGTTCACTCGTCACATCATAACATTTTCATTGTAAAATATAATTCCGGGCGCACTCGTCACATCACAACATTTACATTTTCATACATACCAAAAACCACATTTATCAATATTGAATATATAATAAACCATTGATTGAAATAGGTTTAATTTAATAATAATACATGCATAAAAATGGGGATCCCAAATGTAATAGGGTATACCATACTTGATATAAGAATCATCAACCTTGAGTGAAGGAATCAATTCTGAGAAGTAAGTGGTTTTTTTTAAAGAAGAGTTCTTTTGGAAAATATTGTGTTTTTCATAAACTCAAGTAAAAAACATTTATATCCCCAAAGGTAAATATATTGATGAATAAATTATTTTTAAGGAACATCATTACAAAAAATGGAGTGGAATAGGGAAAACCCTAAGAAAGAGAGTTGGATTTGAGAAATCCCCTTACCTTGTTTCTGAATGATTTATTCACTTTAATATATTATATAATAATATTAGATTCATTAATTAAAAATTAAAGAACCTTTTATACATTAATATAATTAATTATGGTTTTATTATGTTCTTTTATGGTCCTTTGGATGACTTATTGAGTTTAATTTTGTTGTTCGAGAGTGTTCGTTTCCATAGTTTTCTGGATCAGTTAGTTTGTATACATGAATGAAAGTTCATTTATAATGAGGAAGAACATCCATAATTGTTATTATATATTATTAAGGATAATATAGAGGCTTAAATGATCTTAAAATGTATTTTTTTATATACCATGAGTTTTATTCATTAGATAGAATTTAGTGATGATCGTTTTAGGTTAATTTCGATGATTTTTCAAACACAACAAACTCATTTTGTTTTATCATTTTTTATTATGAGTATAAGTTACTTATAGAATATAAAAATGTTTACAAATTACAATATGTTTTAAAACATTTATTTTTCTTATTAACAATCTTTAATATTTTTAATTTAAATTAAAGTGTATCACCCACGATGCCGGTTAACTGACACATCACGGGAAACAATTCCATTTTTAAGAATAAAGAGAGAGAGAGAGAGGGAGGAGTTTAATGTTAAATCTTCCATTAAAATGATATAATTACATTATATTTAAGGTACTAGAGTTATCATGACATCTTGATGAAGTGAGGTGAGGAGATAATAATAAAATAAATTGAAATTGAAGGGAAATTAAAATAGAAAGAGAGTGGATTAACCTCTATTATTATCCTCTAGAGATCCTCCTCAAGGCACCTAGGCTAGGTCTTTTTATGAGACCAAGAAATATTGGATGTGGGAGAGGGTCTATAGATGATTAATGGGTATAATTTATGAAAGGATCAAATCTTTAGTGGTTTGAGGAGTAGAGGGTGTGATCGGTGGTATTTATAGTGGAGTAGAGGGGTGTTTTATCAATATTATATTCATTGGTTAATTATTTTGGCTCAAGACTATGAATAGTTTGAGTATTATCTCTAAATATATTAAAATAATAATGTATGGTTAGTTATTAATGTTCTTACCTCATCCTTACATCAATAATGACTAAAAAATTCATGTATTTAGCATTTATAAAAAATTATCATATTTTACTATTCATCAAAACTTCAAGTATTTCAAAAAAATATAAAAAATTCACCATATCAATTTTTTGATGTATAGAATTCAAAAATGCAATCCATTTTATTAAAATAATTTTCCAAATATGAGTAATTTAATTATTAATTAAAATCATCATTTACATGGGAAATACGGTTTTTAAAATTATAATTGATTTTGTAACACTTTGAAAAATTAATTAAGATATCATAAAATTATATTAAAATCATAAGATATAAAAATATTAATTTATGAATACATTTAATAAAAATAAATTTTTTTGGATTATGAAATTAATCACAATTTTGTAATTAATTATTTATGACTTATAAAAAAACCAACACTTAATTAATATGTTTTTAAAAATTAATTTACATAAACTGTGATTTAATTATACAATAATTTTATTTAACATATGCCGAAATTTTATTTGAAATTTCTTCGGTGTGGTTACTATTCATTTGTCTGATTTACTATTCATTAGGGTCATATTACTATTCTTAGGGTCAAGTTACTATTTAATTGGTATTGGTTCCTTAACTTCTAGGAATACTTATTATTTCATTAACTCTTCATTTATAAGGATTTTACTATGTTATTTATGTGATTTTATGTGATTTATACTATGTGATATTACTATAAGAATGGAGAAATTCTATTTATGAATGTTTTGGTTATCACATTCTTTCCTCCTTTGAAAAATTTCCCTTGAAATTTTGTTTTACATAAACAGGTGAGGGTACTTGTCCTTCATTGCCTCCTCTAGTTCCCAAGTTTCTTCTTTATACTTATGGCTCATGCAAAATAATTTGATAAGTTGGGTTGTCTTTTTACGTAGAACCTTATCACTTTGGTTTAGAATCTGTACTGGATTCTCTTCATAAGGGGGTTCATCTTCGATCTATACCACCTCTAAGTTTAGTACATGTGAGGGATATGGTCTGTTCTTCATTAGGAGTCATACATGGAACACCTAATAAACTTGAGAAATATTCTGTGTATGTGAAAAATGATAGGCTATGACTCATATGTGATCAAGGAACTCAAAGGGGACAATGTACCTTGGGCTTAGCTTCTCCTTCTTTCCAAACCACATGACTCTCTCCCATGGGGATATTTGAAGGAAGACTTAATATCCAATGTCAAACTCCAAGTCCCTTCAACGGTTGTCAGCATAGCTCTATTTCCGACTCTAAGAGATTTGATATGTTTTTGGATGGATTGAACCTTTTCTATCATCACTTGATCATGATTTGGTCCAAGTATTTTTATTTCTCTCACTTCATCCAAACAGGTTGGAGTTCTAAGTCTCTTTCCGTACATAGCTTTATATGGAGCCATATGAATACCAGAGTGAAGATATTGTTGTATGTGAAGTCAACCCACATGAGGTGCTAATTCCACCCACAATTGAATTATAAATAGTATGATCTTTTCATAACTTCATGCATCTAAATAGTTCTTTCAGATTCTCTATCTGTTTGGGGGTGATTGTCCTTGTTGAAATTTAATTCAGTACTCAAGGAATGTTGAGGACTCCTCCCAAATTTTGATGTGAAACTTAGATCATGATCAAATACAATTGAGAGTGGAAATATATGTAGTCTCACCAATTCATTCAAATAAATTTTAGCAAGTTGTTCAAGTGAGATATATTCCCTAATAGTGATAAAGTGGGAAATCTTGGTGGGTCGGTCCTCCACAACCCATATTTCATTATTTATTTGGATGTTTTTAGAAGACCATTGATAAAGTCCACAGTGAAATTATCCCATTTTCACATGGGTATAAGAAATGTTTGCATCATCCCTTTCGACTTCTATTACTCAGATTTAGCTTGTAAACATATCAAGCACCTTAATATATAATCCACAATATCCTTCTGCATGTTGTCCCACCATAAGTGTTCATGGAAATCACAATACATATTGGTAATCCCAAGATGGAAAGAGAAAGTTGAGCTATATGCATTGTCCAATAGATTTTTCTTTATCCTAGGTGATGAAGGCACACATAGCCTTTCCAAATGGAATCACACCCTCATCATCAATATGGAACTTCTGGATATTCCCTTATGTTACTGAATTCACCCTCTTTTGTAACTCTGTATCATCCCTTTCTACCACCTTAATATTCTCTTGGATAGATGGTTAGGAAATCATTTGGGAATGGAAGCATGTATTCCCTACCCTTTATAACTTCTAAACCCATCCTTTTCATATCCATGAGGATATGATACTTATCAATATTCAAAAAGGATAGAGTAGCATGTTCTTTTCTTCTTAGATCACCAAATACCTTGTTTTTCTTGATAGGATGACAGTGAATAGAGCAATCATAGTCTTTGATTTTCTCTAACCATATCGTTTGATGCATGTTGATCTATTTTTCTATGAATATATACTTAATCCTCTTATTATTTGTACATATTCCATACTTCTCACCAGAGAGGTGGTGTCGTAATATTTTCAAGGAAAAAAATCATAGATTCTAGATCTAGATCTTGTGTCTAGTTATTCTTCTGATAAACCATATACTATCTTTAGGCGCAGGCTATCATATCATCATTTTTACTGACTAAAAAATCTAAGACATTCTTTGAAGGATAACTGTATATCACAAAACATTCTCCTCTTTCTAATAATGTGAGTACTGGTGAAGTGAAGAGCCTTATCTTTAGCTCCATGAGGCTTTCCTCACATTCGTCTATCTAAACATAATTTACCCATTTCCTTGTTAACTTAGTTAGTGGACTTGATAATCATGAAAAAATTCTCACAAAACATCAATAGTAGCCCTCCAATCCAATAAAACTGTGGATTTCTTGGACACTAGAGGGTCTGGTCCATCCGTCAACCGCCTTTGATTTTTAAGGGTCCACATAAATTCCCTCACCTGGGATCACAAGTCCCAATAATATGACTTTATATATCAAAAAATTGACACTTTATGAACTTGGATTATAACTTATCCTTCCTCAATGTTTCCAAAAAAGCCTTAGTTGTTCTTCATGTTCCTCATTGATCTTGGATTAAATAATAATTTCATCATTAAATAGTACAAAAATTATTACATGGTAATGTATACAGACTCTATTAATCTAATCCATCAAAATTGTAGGGGCATTAGTAATTCTGAATGGCATCACCAGAAACTCATTGTGCCCATACCTTGTATAGAAGGAAGCCTTCTGAATATCTTCCTTCTTCACCTTTAGCTGATGATATCCAAATTAGAGATCCAAATTTGAGAAGTACTAAGCTCCACATAACTGATCGAACAAGTGATCAATCCTTTTAAGAGGATACTAGTTCTTTATGGTGATCTTTTTGAGTACCTGAAAATCGATACACAATCAAATTTTTATATCCTTCTTCTTGACAAAGAGCACTGGAGCACCCCAAGGTGATGTAGTAGGGAATATGAACCCTTTTCCCAAGTGCTCTTGGAACTACTTCCTCAACTATCCTTGTTTGATAAGAGCCATCCTATAAGGACACTTTGAGATAGGATTATCTCCTGGTATGATTTCTATTGAGAACTCTAACTCACAATTTGGGGATAATATGGGAAATTGTTCATGAAATACATCACTTTATTCCCTTATGATGGGAATTCCCCTAGATTTATACCTTCATTGGACTCTTCCATTTGAGAAATGCGTGCTTATTCATAGGGAATTAACACCCACACCGTTGAAGGATTTTACATAGGATATTTATGATCTTCCTTACATTTGTATAGGAGCATGGGTTGGTTCAAAATTGGAAAAGATATTTCCTTTTCCTAATAATTAATATGTTCTCTATATAATGATACCCAATGAATTCCTAATATAGCATCAAATTCTACTAAGGGAAGTATCACGAGTTTTTTTGGAAGAATCTTTCCACCTACACCAAAAGGAGAAGAGTCCAACACTTGGGATTCAATGATTTCATCACTGGGTGTTTTTATTGAAATATCTACATCAAGGCTTCAGGGCTTTGATTCAACAGTTATAGAAAACACGTAAGATATAATGGAATGCATAGAACCAGAATCAAATGATATTTTTCCTTTATCGAGGGAATAAGAAGTGTACCTTATACAACTTCGTCCTCTTGATCCACTTCCATAGTAGTGATGGAATAATACTTCCTTTGATCTTTTGGATTTGTTGGATGATGAAACTAATTACCCTAGAGAAATCGTGGTTTAGTGCACTAGATTGTATATTTCCCTTTCTACCTACAGTTATAGCATTGGACTATGGGTGGTTCTCTCTTTTAATCCACCACATTATCCTGCTTCCTCAAGTCTTTTCGACATTCATGAGTTTGGTGGCCTTCTATCCAACACTTTAAGAATTTCCCCATCCCTTTGAGGTAGTTACCATATTTCTTATTCCCACATTTTTTACATGTGGTTTGTTGATTTTTCTTTCCAACTTTATCATTAGATCCTCTTTCTTGAAACTCCATATTTAGTTCATTATCACTATATCCATGATACCGTTCTCGAAACTCCGTCTCCACTTTGAGAGAACATCAAATAGATTCTTCATAACTCCCAAAGTCTGAAATTGCAAGAGCCTTTCAAAGTCATGGTTTTAAACGACTAAATAATATATCAATTTTTCTATAATTGTTGATAAAAAAACCCAAAGAGTACCTTTCATGACTTTTAGAATTTTCATCATAGGCCATGATTGATTCTCCATTATTTTTCTTTATCTCTATGAATCCTATATCCATATTTTTATTAAGAGTTTTAGGGAAATAATTATTAAGAAACATTATATTAAAGTATCCCCACTCCATATCATCAATTCCATCCATAAACTTGTTGTTATTAATCAATGAACACAAATGATCAACCTATACTTATAGATAATAAATAATGAGATTCACCTTCTCCATTTTAGAATTGTGAAGAACAGAAAAGATCTTCTCCATAAAGTTGACCCACTGTTCCACAACAACGGGATCAGAAGACCCACTAAATATCAGTGGTCATTGCCACATAAAACACTTGATAGCTAGTTTCTATATCCTAGTTGAATGTGGACATTCAAAATTATTCAGGTTATTGTTCATAACCTGAGACAACTGGGAAAGTATCTCTATGAAATTTTGAACTCCACATCCCAATGCATTGGGAACATTATTTGGGTAATCACCATATTTTCCACTGCATAGATTTCTGGCTTTGTTTCTCCTAGATCTCACCATTTTCTAAAATACAAAATGTTAGAACAAAACTTAAGTCAAAAAGTGATCAATAATTTATCCCTTTGTAAAATTAAATCTAAAGGAATATCTTATGGAATTCCTATGTCTAGAATATTATAAAGCAAATCTTCTTGGGTACTCACTTATACTTAGTCTCATACTAAGTGTTTTCACTAGGGTTCTCTAATCATAATTCCAAAATTAACTAAATTGTCCTCTGGTACCAACTATAGTGACCTTTCTTTTTCCTATATGTCTTATTACATAATTTTAATGAAAAATGTCATACAATCATTTCATAATGTGGATGAAAAGGTTTAGCGTCTTGGAAAAAATAGGTCCATTCATAACATTTAAAAAATAAAACACAAACATTTATTTAATTCCTTATTCTCGAGCTTCTTATTGGACCTTGAATTCTCTTTACTACAAGTAGTCACCCGACGATATAAATCAATAAGTGTTGACCTAATCCTAGTAAGAGGATAGATAATAACATGAGACAATAAAACTTGGGGCGAGCATAACCAATATCACCATAACATATTCAATGGATCTTAATCATTAGAGGAAACATTAGATAAAGGCATGAAATGTGTCAATGCATAAAAATGATACATCATGTCTTTGTGGTTGACTACCACACAAAGTTGTGAACAAATATAGAATCACGTTGACGCATATTTCACTTTAAATCACGATATTAATCACATTATCCAATGCATTTGATAACTATATAATTCCATGACCACCCATAACATCATTGCATTTACATTGCACTATATAATTTTGGGTGCACCTGTCACATCAAAACATTTACATTATTATCAATACCACATAGAACATATATAAATATTGAAAATATAATAACCTATGGAAAGGAATGAGTTTTATTTAACAATTATACATTCATAAACTTTTAGTTCCCAAATGAAACAGTGGATAACATACTTGATATAAGAATCATCAAACTTGAGCGAGTGAAACAATCTTGAGAAGTAAAATGTGTGTTTTTTGAAAGAAGAGTTCTTTTGGAAAACATTGTGTCTATAAAAATTTGAATTAGAAAAAATTTATATCCCATAGAAGGTAATATAATGATGAATCAATTTTTGTTAAGGAATATCCTTACTGAAAATGGATTGGAAGAGGGAAACCCCAAAGAAAGAGTGTTGGGTTTGAGAATTCCCCTTACCTTGTGTCCGAATGATTTCTTTACTTTAATGTCCTGTATAATCACGTTTGATTCATTAAATAAAATTAAATAACATTTTATACATGAACCTGATTCATTATATTTTATTATGTTATTTTTTTGTCTTTTTATTAGTTATAGAGTTTAATATCATTGTTCGTGAGTGTTCATTTTCATAGATTTCGTGATCAGTTCATTTTTATACATGAATGGAAGTTTTTTATAATTAGGATAAACATATAGAATTGTCATTTTATAATATTGATGATACTACAGAATATTAAATGTCATTTTAATGGATTTAGTTTTATACCATGAAGATGATTCATTAGATAGAAGTTAATGATGATCATTTTAGATTAATTTTGGTAGTTTTCCAAACACAACAAACTCATTTTGTTTTATAATTTTGTATTATGAGTATAAGATATTTATAGAACATAAAAAAGTGTGACACATTAACATATATTTTAAACAATTTAAGGGTCTTATTAACAAAATTTAATATGTTTAAGTAAAATGAAAGCTCATCACCCACGGTGTCGGTAAATTGACACATTAGAGGTGAAAATACCATTTTTAAGATAAAAGAGAGCGATGGAAGAGTTTTGTGTTGGAAACTCAATTAAAATGATATAATTATAGTATATGTAAGTTAATTAAGTTATTATTCCATTCTTATGATGGTAGGTGAGAAGAGAATAAGAAAAAAATTGAAATTGAAAGGAAATTTAAGAGGGAAAGAGAGAGGATTTACCGCTTGAATTCTCCTCTTGAGATCATCCTCAAGGCACCTTGGCTTGGTCTTTGGATGAGACTAAAAGATCCTGGATGTGGGGGATGAGATAGGGAAGAGTATTTTGTATAGTTTAGGCAAGAATCAAAACTTGAGAGGTGTGAGGAGAAGAGGGTGTGAGGGGTGGTATTTATAGTGAAAAGAGGAGTCTTTTCTCAAAATTATATTCATTAGTTTATTATTTTGGATCAAGAATATGAATAGTTGGGAATTGTATCTAAATACATTTAAATAGTGAAGGACGGTCCATGATTAAGGTTATTACATCATTCTTAGATGAAAAATGACTAAACAATTCATGTATTTAGAATTTATTGAAAATTATTATATTTTACTATTGATAAAAAAAGTATTTTAGAAAAATACCAAAAATTAACCCTAACCATTTTTTCAACGTTTATAATTTAAAAATGAACCCAATTTTAGGAAAATAATTATCAAAATATTAGTAATTTATTTTTTAATTAAAATCATTATTTACTTGGAAAATACAGATTTGAAATTTATAACTGATTTTATAACACTTTGTAAAATTAAATAAGGCCTAAAAAATTTATCTTAAAATAACATGACCTCAAAATATTATTTTTGGAATACATTTTATGAAAATATGTTTTCTTTTAAAATAATAAATTTATCATAAAATTGTAATTAATTATTGATGTCTTATAAAAATACCAACACTTAATTAATAATTTTTAAAACATTTATTAACTTAAAATATGATATAATCGTACCATAATTTTATTTATAAGTTTCCTGAATTTTATTTTTACTTTCATGAGTGTGTTTTACTATTCATTTATCTAGTTTTATTTTCATTAGGGATATATTACTATTCCTAAGGTCAAGTTTCTATTTCATTAGTATTGGTTTCTTAAGTTCTATAAATAATTCTTATTTCTTTAATTATTCATTTATAAAGATTTTATTATGGTAGCTTATTAATTTTATGTTATTTATTCTATTTTAAATTACTATAATAAGGTAGAAATTAAATTGATGAATGTTTGGGTCATTACAGAACCACCTACCGTAATAAGGAGATCACGTAACACAATGCCTGCCACAAGAAACTCCAACGAAGAACATTAGAAATGGAGATATAAAAATCAAACCTAAATTCTAGATCTAATACAAAGGAGTTTATATCTCTTAATAATAAAAAGATCTAACAAAACCTAAAGAGCAGAGAAGAATAGAGTTAGAGAGGTGGAATAAGAGAAGAACTCTTACTAGGAAGAGACTGAACGATGTTTTCCTTTATCTAATCTACCTTGGAAATGGTTTAGTAGATACAAAATGGTCTTTGAGAGATTCAAAGTACTCAGAAATGAAACAAAGAGGAGTTGGGATAGATTTGGTGGTCGAAATGGGGTTTCATGAATTTTTTAAAAAAAATTAGAAGTAAAAATCACTACTCGCACGGCTAAATGGGCCGGGATGCACCGTTTTTCAAACTATGCACACTAACCACATGGAAATATAATGGGTTTCATTGTTTCTACTAGGCAAGTGCACAATTATTCAAACCCTACACCAACTGCGCAAACCCCCACTATCTGTATTTTCATGGTTTTCACTATGAGGTTTTATAGTTTTCTCAGACCATGTGCCAACAGTGCACAACCCAAGATCCTTCCAAAATATTAAAAAATGGCTCCCGAAGCATTCCTAAACAAGACCCACCCAAAGCATGATAAAAAACTGTGTCGAGGAGTACCTAAAAACTGTAATGGGTTGTTATAGGTGGAGTATAATAAATAACTAGACACAAAATATATAATAAAAAATAAATATCTCAATGGAAATAATACTAAGACACAAATTTTATCTATTTTCTCTATTAAAAACCCAACTACCATTACTAGGGACTAGGAAAGTCACACTTCTATGAACATAAGAAACAAAGGTTAAATAATATCACTAACTATTTGATATTAACATCTTACCAATAATTTATAGTTTTAAATAATCAATTCTATTTAAAATTATCACATTAATAATCTAAGGTGAAGGTGGTTTTAAAATTCAACACTATAATATGATTTTCCATAAAAATGTTATTTTATTTTCTTACCAAATATTCATTAACCACACAAATAACCATCCATTATTGATGTATTAATAAATTAATGACCATTATATAATCCCATACCCTAATACACAACTATAAATGTAACCTCCTAAAAATTTATTTTAAAATAATATTATACTCAATAGCTTTCTCAACATACAACAATGATCTTTAAGAGAACTAATATATACTATAAAAATAATAATATTGAAATGTACACATTATAACATAGTAGTTAAATTTAATGATATGAATTTTAAGAAAAAATATTAAAAATATATATATAAAGGTTTTAGATAATGAAAATTTATTTATTCATACATAATAAACAAGTATTCATTTTTAGTAATGTCATTTTCATGCTGAAAAAATTTGTTTTCTTAAAAAAAGGTTTTTGTTGCCTTTTTTGTTTGAGAATTATAATTAATATATAATATTTTTATAAATATTATTTTCAGGAATTATTATCTTTTTTTAATTCATAATTTCAATATTATATTAGTTTGAATATTTGAAATTTTTATAAAATTATTTATTTTTTAGTGAATAAGGAAAATAATGATTTTTGAAAATTTTCATTTATTTTTATTAAATTATGTAATTTAAAAGTCCTAGTAAGTTTTTAATTTGATGTTAAAGTAATATAAGTCTCCTTTAATTATATATAATATATTTAATTAAATATTAATTATTGTTATATTTGATTTTTGTATAGGTTCATTTTTAGGCTTAAAAAAAGATTTTTCTAAAAATGGTTTTTTCATTACATTTTAAGCATTTATCTTAAAATAGATTTTTAAAACTTATATAAATTTAATATAAAATAATTTATTCCATATTTTTTTATTTAGTTTTAAAATTTTTAAATATCTCCCTTTTCATTTTTGGTCATTATGAATAGTTACCGTGGTAAATATTTGTCACATCGGTAAGGTTAGAATGGGTAAAACAAAGTTAAAAATACAAAATAAGGGCTAGAAATATTAAAAAAACTTTCAAGTATTTAATTTTATAGTTTCCTTTCAACGTTAATCATTTTATTATTGATTGTTTGACAATTTATTCCCCCTTTCCATCAATAATCACCATAATATTATTTTAATTAAAAAATAAATTGAAAAATGTCACTCTATTTTTTAATGTATATAATGTTTTCCCATAGGGATAATAAGAGGTTATTTTTAGTTACATGTATTTATTTGAAATAATTATTAATTTTATTTATCATTGTAATTTTTTTAATTTTTTGTTATGGAAAAATTACCTTAAATGCTTACACAAAGCCGATATAGTGCTTGTTTTATGTAATAGAAAAATAAAATAAATGATTTTATAAATATTAAAATAATATAATATGGATGAAATATTGAGTTATAATAATGTTTTAGAAAAATATAACATACTAGTGATGTGATAAAATTTTATATTCTAATTTCAATTCTATCTAAAAAAAAGTTGAGCCTAGTCGCAAGGGTTTGTCACTCTAGCAGAGGGCATGAAGGTGTGGGGACTTGGGTCCTGTTGGTTGGTACGAATTCCCTCCTATTTTTCCCATTCACCCATTTCAAGTATAGTGCAGAGCTCTCTAGCCAATACGAAGGCCCAGCACTGGTCGGCTTCTAAAGTGGAGGGGACCGTGTGAGTCTGGATTCATAGGGTAGTGTTACTTCCCGCTCCTGGCAGGGCACGAAAAATGAAAGTCTGGTGCTGTTGGGAGTTAAAGATGCTCAGCACACCGTTCCCTTTGAACCTACACTTTAAAAAACATGAAAATTTTAATTCCATTTATATCTTTTGGTCTGTAATGTCAAACTATGTAAATAGCCTCGATAATAACTTTAATCATATTTTATGTTAAATACTATTTTATTAAATGAATTATAATTCATATAAATATTATATTTGACCCATATAATTGTATATGGTCTATAATATCATAACTTTTCCATTTATGAGTCACTTATCCATTTATAGTGACTTCCTTAGGCCCTAAATAATGAAAAACATTGATATGAGAGTAATTGCTAATTGGGATAACTGGGGTATAATATAGAGATAATGGTTAAAAAATCAACTAAAATTGTGTAAATTTAATTTTATGAGGTTATTTAGACTAAAAAAAAAACTAGTTTCTAAATACATCTAATTTTTTCCACTTTCACATGGAAAATAATTTTTTATATTTAAATATTTTGTGTAATTGCTTATGTGTCATTTTCTTCACTATAAAAGGACACCACACATCCTCTCTTCAGAACACCACCTTGATCCACTTAGTTTGGATAAACCCTAAAACAACTCTTATTAACTTTATTATATACATCATATATGTTCTCTTTGTTGTACCCCACACTCTTTGATTTTCATGATCACAATCACTTTCATATGTGTTTAACTTTGTTTTTAAGTGTTGTGGATGATAGGCAAAAGATTTCCAAAGGATTGGCCCAAGAATGGACAAGAAGTGGACTGAAATTCAGTCCACCGGCCAACCGGTGTGATAGCACCGGCCAGCCGGTGGAACTGGCAGAGGCATTGCCCACTGCCAGGTTCCACCGGTCGACCGGTGGCTCTGTCACCGGTCGACCTGTGGCATCCAGCCCAAATAGTGTTTGCTACTGTCTTGCCACCGGCTAGCCGGTGGCTCCTCCACCGGTCAGCCGGTGGCACCTGCACAGAGTGGCAAGCTACTGTCTTGCCACCGGCCAGCCGGTGGCTTCTCCACCGGTCGACCGGTGGAGCCTGGACCAGAATTCTCCTCCTCTGCCAAGGCACCGGCCAGCCGGTGGCCCTGCACCGGCCAGCCGGTAGCCCAGTCAAACTAGCCGTTGGCTTTGACCAGTCAACCCTCTTTTGGCCTCCAACGGCTCCGAGGACTTCTCCAACGGCTCCGAAGCCTCCCCAAGGGTTCCATGCCTATAAATAAAGGCCAAGGAAGCCCCGGACACCTACCGGAACATATACGAAGCCAACGGACATATTTTGGATCAATTGGCCAACCTCCGGCGACTTCCTTCAAAGGAACCTCAAGTGCTCCAACAACTTCCACATCCAAGGAGCTCCACTCAAGAAGCTTGGAAGCGGCCTTCAACATCTCCAATCATTCAAAGGCGCCCAAGGCTTCTCCTCATATACGGTTTTTATTGTATATTTTATTTTGAGCTTAAAATTGGGTTTGTGCCTACAAACCCCAAACTCTTTTCTCATCTACCTTTCTTTGGGTTTTCACACCACCACTAAGGTGTGAAGAGGTTTCTTCAAGCTTTTCCTTTAAAAGGCTTGTGTCATCGGTGAGCTAGCCTTCACCCGTTAAAAAGGCTAGTGGGTTCTTGCTAAACCATTGAAAGCAAGTGGGTTCTTGCTAAACCAATAAAAGCAAGCTGTAATAGGTCCTAGTGCTACCTCAAAGCCTAGTGGGTTTCTTGCTAAAACCATTGAAAAGCAAGCGGTAGGAATCTCTCAACGGTTGAGTTGGGAGCGGAGACGTAGGCCGGGTTTTGGCCGAACTCCGTTATCAATTTCTTGTGTGATTGCCTCCTTTATTTCCGCTGCATTTCAACATTGATTTTTAATTTGTTTATCATTTTTTAAAAGGCAATTCACCCCCCCCTCTTGCCATCAATTCCCTTCCTTGCTTTTTCCGACCCAACAATTGGTATCAGAGGGATAATTTGAGTAACACCTTAAAAGGTTTCAAATTCAAAGATCCATTGTGATGGCATCCACCTCTTTCGCCCCCGAGGGCTACTCTTTGGGTCGGGCTCCATTTTTTGATGGGACCGACTATAATTATTGGAAAACCCACATGACTACCTTTCTTAGAAGCATAGGATATCCCATTTATAAAATTGTTATGCAAGGATTTTCCCTCTCCTCTCCCGATGAGTCTAAATGGAACCCCGTAGACATTGCAAACTTCGAGCTTGATGGCAAAGCCATGAATGCTCTACATTGTGGGTTAGATCGTTATGTTTTTGATCATATTTCTTCTTGCACATCTTCTCATGATATTTGGAAGCTTTTAGAACTAACCTATGAAGTTACTAGCGAGGCTCCAAAGCAAGAACCCGCTCAAAAGCAAGAACCCGACGAAAAGATCAAGCCCGTTTGCCCACCTCACAAGAAAAGGGCCAAGAAGAAAAAGAAGAAGGCTTCAAAGGCAACAAGGAGTGATAGCTCCACCTCCTCATTCTCCTCCTTCTCCTCGAGCGACCAAGGTAAAAAATGCCTAATGGCAAATCATGAGGTATCATCTTCCGATTCCTCTTCCTCATGTTCTTCAAATTCAAATTCTTTCAATCATTTGTCCTATGAAGAACTCCAACATGCTAGAGACCAACTTGAAAATGGTTTTCATGAACTCTCTTCAAAATTTGTTGCTTTAAAAAAGTCTTTCAAAAAACTCTCTTCCGAAAAAGAACAACTTCTTAAAGAGAAGGAAGAGTTGACCCTAAAAATCCAAAATTTTCCAAATGTTGATTCCATGGAATCAACCATCAAGGACCTTAGAGAATCCCTAGCCAAGTTCACCCAAGGTGAACAAAATTTGACCAAATTATTGGGTTCTCAAAGGGTTTCTAGAACCACCAATGGACTTGGCTATACCAACCAAGCCTCCTCCTCCCATGCTCCAACTGTTTTTGTAAGGGGGAGCTCTTGTTTTAAATTTTGTAACTATTGCAAAAAAATCCGGGCACCTTATTTATGAATGTAATTGAAAAAACGCCCGGTATGGCCAACCCAAGTCTATTTTCTTTTCGGACGAGTTTTATAGAAGAAGACCCGCTACAAGGCAAGTGTGGATTGAAAAATCCCTCTTAGCGAGTCTCTCCGGGCCTAGAATTATCTCTTTTCAAAATCCCTCTCCCCGGTGACTTTTTGTCTTTATTTAGGGGGAGTTAGGTTCTTTTAAGCCTTTTTGTGATTTAAAAATTTTCATTCAAAATTTTCATTTCAAATTTTCAATTCAAAATTTTCGATTCAAACTTTCAATTTCAACACTTGGTTTCAAATTTTTCAATTCAAAATTTTCTATTCAATTTTCATTCAAAACTTTCAATTCAAACTGTTATTCATTTTTTCATTTCAAAATTTTTGATTCAAAACTTTCAATTCAATTTTCAAAATTTCAATTGATTTAAAATCTTGTTTTTCAATTATTCCCTCAATCAAGTTTTATGCCCCACGCTATTTTGATAATCACAAAGGGGGAGAAATTTCTTGATTGATTGGGGGAGAATCTTTTCTCTCATGCTTAGTATTTATTTTCAATTTATCATTTAGGCATGCCTTTCATTTAAGTTTTTACATTGCTTTGATAAGTGATTGTGATCATCAAAATAGGGGGAGATTGTTGTACCCCACACTCTTTGATTTTCATGATCACAATCACTTTCATATGTGTTTAACTTTGTTTTTAAGTGTTGTGGATGATAGGCAAAAGATTGCCAAAGGATTGGCCCAAGAATGGACAAGAAGTGGACTGAAATTCAGTCCACCGGCCAACCGGTGTGATAGCACCGGCCAGCCGGTGGAACTGGAAGAGGCATTGCCCACTGCCAGGTTCCACCGGTCGACCGGTGGCTCTGTCACCGGTCGACCTGTGGCATCCAGCCCAAATAGTGTTTGCTACTGTCTTGCCACCGGCCAGCCGGTGGCTCCTCCACCGGTCAGCCGGTGGCACCTGCACAGAGTGGCAAGCTACTGTCTTGCCACCGGCCAGCCGGTGGCTTCTCCACCGGTCGACCGGTGGAGCCTGGACCAGAATTCTCCTCCTCTGCCAAGGCACCGGCCAGCCGGTGGCCCTGCACCGGCCAGCCGGTAGCCCAGTCAAACTAGCCGTTGGATTTGACCAGTCAACCCTCTTTTGGCCTCCAACGGCTCCGAGGACTTCTCCAACGGCTCCGAAGCCTCCCCAAGGGTTCCATGCCTATAAATAAAGGCCAAGGAAGCCCCGGACACCTACCGGAACATATACGAAGCCAACGGACATATTTTGGATCAATTGGCCAACCTCCGACGACTTCCTTCAAAGGAACCTCAAGTGCTCCAACAACTTCCACATCCAAGGAGCTCCACTCAAGAAGCTTGGAAGCGGCCTTCAACATCTCCAATCATTCAAAGGCGCCCAAGGCTTCTCCTCATATACGGTTTTTATTGTATATTTTATTTTGAGCTTAAAATTGGGTTTGTGCCTACAAACCCCAAACTCTTTTCTCATCTCCCTTTCTTTGGGTTTTCACACCACCACTAAGGTGTGAAGAGGTTTCTTCAAGCTTTTCCTTTAAAAGGCTTGTGTCATCGGTGAGCTAGCCTTCACCCGTTAAAAAGGCTAGTGGGTTCTTGCTAAACCATTGAAAGCAAGTGGGTTCTTGCTAAACCAATAAAAGAAAGCTGTAATAGGTCCTAGTGCTACCTCAAAGCCTAGTGGGTTTCTTGCTAAAACCATTGAAAAGCAAGCGGTAGGAATCTCTCAACGGTTGAGTTGGGAGCGGAGACGTAGGCCGAGTTTTGGCCGAACTCCGTTATCAATTTCTTGTGTGATTGCCTCCTTTATTTCCGCTGCATTTCAACTTTGATTTTTAATTTGTTTATCATTTTTTAAAAGGCAATTCACCCCCCCTCTTGCCATCAATTCCCTTCCTTGCTTTTTCCGACCCAACACTCTTATTCTTAAAAGGTCATCCACATGGTCCTTAAAGATACATCGAAAGGATGTTATTCAATGAGGGTGTAATCATCTTAATCGAGCATTTTTGTTTCACTTCTTCTTATACCCCCTAAAATTTTATCCTAAACCTTACAATATAATAACTTCATTATATACAATAAAATTATATATTATTATTTTAATTTATTATCCTTATTGATCATATTTTTCTATCAAAATGGAAATTAAGGCATCGCTTTTGCGTAAATGTAGACTACCACACCCATGAAGCGGTACAATTTATTTTCCATCACCACCTCAGATGGATATTTATAATGATGGATTAGATAAATATATAGTATACTTCTGATTCAGTTATTATTTTTTTAGGATATAATATTATTTATCTTTCTTTCTTTATTTTTGATAGAATATTAAAATTGCGTTCAAGCGTATGTTAGGACTACTGTCTCTAGTAATGATGTAATTAATTTATCTATATCTACCATTTATGGAAGGTTATAAAAATTTATATAAAGAATATATATAATATTTAATCATCATTTAAATTATGGATATTATATACCATGATCACAATTCATGGACCATAACATTCGAATCAAAATATACATGAAAGAAAAAACACTTATGACCCAAAAATAAAAATTTTAATAATTATTATTAATAAATTGGCATTAAAATCTTATAATTGGATCATATATGATACTATAAGGGTTTAAGTTATTATAGTATAGAATTATAATAAATTTAAATTTATTATATATGATTTTAGAGTATTTACGAATCAAGTCATACAAAAGGTAAGGGGTTTTCATCTCAATTTTGTTTTGTTGAGACATGTTTCATGTTATGTACCTATTTATTTTTATAAGGTGTATATAATGATACTTTGACATGTTATATAATTTATAATTCTTAATTCATATATTTTAAAATTAAATTTAAAATTATTTCATCAAATAGGATTTGATTCGAATGTTACTATTTCGTTCTGGTTTTCGGCCTCAAAATGCCCAACGGATCCGTATCCAATGATGGATGGACCTGATTTCCAAAGGTAGGCGTTCGACGGATGGTCTAACCAGTGACTCCTAAGAACTCATATTGGTCGAGAGGATGGGAATTCGGGCTCATCGCACCCTTTTTGGTGGGGAATTATTTCTTGTTCCGGGACTCTCTTATAGATTTAAGACGTATTCATATGTTCGCGAATATTTGGTTTGTACCCAAACATAGTATCTATAGATTTAACCTTGGTGGGAAATGGTCAACTGGACGCTGGGGTTCGGAATCATTTATGCACGAGGTTTACCATCCCTCGTTTGATTAATGACACCAAAGAGTCGGAAATTTCTTAAGGTAGTACTTGAAGTGGCGTGGTGAACCGACGTGGAGAATAGTCAGATTGACCGGCTGTTGGGATTGAACCTCAGGGAGGCTTCCTACGTACCCTACTTAGGAAGCAGGGATCAAATTCCACATAGTTCAGAAAGGGGTCGGGGAACCGACGTGATGATAGAATGGGTGGTCCGATGGGTGGTGGGCTTGAACCTCATAGAGGCTTACTACGTACCCTGTCTAGGAGGAAAGGATTAAAGTCAATGTAGTTCTCATACACAGTTTAACGTCATACTGGATGAGGGTGGAACTCGACGTGAAAAAACGAATGAGTGGTGGGCTTGAACCTTGTGGAGGATTCCTACGTTCCATGATTTGGCATGGATCCAAGTCCTCGTAGTTTTCTTTTTGGGGCTTACACTCTGAGGAGGCCCGTGATGATTGATGTCATGGTCGATGCTTACTCTAAGCCCACGTGAGCCATGCTCAGTGTGATAAACAAGAGGCAGCAAGGACTAGAGGATCATGTCGCGAAAGGTGCATTCGTGATAATTGGAGTGGGGCTTACGCATGAGGGCGGCCCATAAGATCGGGGCTTACTCGTAGATGGATGCCTGTGGCGATGGATTGGGGCTTACACTCTAAGGAGGCCCAGAGTGATGGATTGGGGCTTACACTCTGAGGAGGCCCATAATGATCGATTGGGGATTACACTCTAAGGAGGCCCAGAATGATGGATTGGGGATTACACTCTAATGAGGCCCAGAGTGATGGATTGGGGCTTACACTCTGAGGAGGCCCAGAGTGATGGATTAGGGCTTACACTCTGAGGAGGTCCGGAGTTATGGATTGGGGCTTACACTCTAAGGAGGCCAAGAATGATGGACGAGGCTTACACTCTGAGGAGGCCTAGAATGATGGATTGGGGCTTACACTCTGAGGAGGCCAATACTGATGGATTGGGGATTACACTCTGAGGAGGCCCAGAATGATGGATTGGGGCTTACACTCTGAGGAGGCCCAGAATGATGGATTGGGGTTTACACTATGAGGAGGCCCATGATTATAGATTTCATGGTCGATGCTTACTCTAAGCCCACGTGAGTCATGCTCGGTGTGAGAAACAAGAGGCAGCAAGGACCAGAGGATCATGTCGTGAAAGGTGCGTCTGTGAGAAGAGGAGTGGGGATAACGCATGAGGGAGGCCCATGAGAACATGGCTTACTCCTAGATAGATGCCCGTGGATATGGATTGGGGCTTACACTCCGAGGAGGCCCATAAGGTCGAGGCTTACTCTGAGATGGACGCCCGTGACGACAAAGACCAGCGGGAGAGGGAACGGGGGTGCTCCTGTTCCCATCTCCTCTCTTACAGTGCATGAGGGCTTTCTTCTGATGGCTATTTTACCATCTCCGAGGAACCCTCAACAAGTGGAGGGGCAGAAAAGGTATTCCCAAGCTCAGACTCCACATTACCATGGGAATGTGAACCCAGGAATGCTTTGATAATATGCTCATGGGTCGGGAAAACCCTTTTGACACTATTTACCATTGGTATGTGAACTCAAAATAGTGCGCTAATGTGCCTGAAAGTTACACCAGGAAAATCTGGTGGCTCTGGCGGAGGCCTCGACTTAGGGCCGATGAATAGGCCAATGAGGGAGTCGCGGATGACTTGGCTGGATCGGAAGGATTTTTCCTGGATCGGGAAATGAGAACACCGAAGTTGTTGGAAGGCCACCGAGAGGTATGGGTGGTAGCGTCCTTCATGCGGGGGAGTGCCATGCAGCTGGGGAAGCCGTCTACGAACTGGGGTGGTTTGCGGACTGAGGGACATCCCATGAACCGGGATGGTTCACGGCTTCGAGTTCAATCCGCGAACTAGGGTGGTTCGCGGAGGGTTCCAGGCAGGCAGCAGTGACCAAGGGAGGCGCCGGTCGGAGGCCCGTCGGTCGGTGCTTCGCCCGTGCTCGAGGTTGCTACGCGGTGCGATGGATGGGAAAAAAGGCATAAACTCCCTGGTCCGTGGGGAATTCATCTGTAGATGGGGTATGGTTCACGGTTCTCCTTGTTTTTGTTATTTTAGGTTCGCAGTTCACCAAGTTATTATGAATTTCCAATTCCTTGTTAATTCATATACCTGCTGAGGTTCACGGATGGGAGTTTCACCGTTTGCAAAATATGAAGCCTTCCTTCAACCGATCTCTTTCCGAATCTCCAATCACTCTAAATCCGATTCCAGTTCACGGATCCCTTTTTCTTTCCCACTTGGTCTCCTTTTATAGGGTGGGGAAAGGGATGTGTCTGTGGCCACGCGACACCTTTTGCGGAGGCCCATAACCAAATACCCAGTTCACAGCTGACTTGGTCAATTTGCGATTCGCTGTGGGTATTGAACGCTTCCCCCCCCCTCCACGAGGCGAGCTCAGGGAGTGCTCCACGACTGCAGGGGGTTCCACCTCTATTCCGCGAATGATAGCAGGTGCGGCTTGAACCGGTCGATGCGTTCTGCGGTTGGGGCGGCTTATGACGGTGAACCGGACTGGCACCCATCCTGCCTCGCGACCGCGGAGGATCTCCGCCTCCATTTTGTGAATGACAATGGTTCGCGGAGGGGGTGCCTCGCGGGGCTTGGCCATGTTGTGCTTCCATGGGACCGGTTCGCGGACTGGTCCTGTTTGTGTCCCTTCTTTGATTATTTGCCCCAATTCTTTGGGGAATTTGGGTAGAATTTCCTTTACGGATTTTTTAGGACCCTACCAATGCCCCCCATCAGAATGGGGTCCGATCGGAATGAAGAGGAGTCCATTCCAATGCAAAGTGGTCCTAAAACTGAGATGGCTTATGGTAGAGAGGTGGACCCAGTAGGGGACCACACCTATAAATATGGGGAGTCCTTCATTTGTCCTTTACTGAATTCCTCTCAATACCAGATCTCCTTCGCCTCCGTGTGTTTATTCCTTCGTGAAGTGCCTCGTCCGCAAACCTGCATCAACCTCCACGAACCATTCGTTCTTCGTGGTCACCTTCACCTACGAACCAACATCCCAAACGCGAACCATTACTCTTAACTAATTAAAAAGTAAGTGATGAAGAGTTGCGGAGGAACTTACTTCGCGATTTCGAAGCTCTGCGGTCTAAAATCTCTTGAACTTTGAAAAGTATTAGAGTCTTCTGAACTTAATCACTTAAACTCGGGATTGAAATTCCACTGAGCGTCTTGGTTCACGGATTCCTGGCCAACAATTCGCAGTCCAGGGTTTCGCGGACTGATTTCATGAAGTGCTGGTTCGCAGGATGATGTCATCACGGACCAGGCCTTCTTGAAGGCTTCTTGACACCTTTTCCATGAGATGGTATTTTAGTCCAGATTTTATTACAGACTAACCATTTGCCTAGTTCTCATCATGCAGGGAGGAGATATGGTTCCCCCTCATTCTGTACCGAGGCCTACCGCAGAGCCTCTCCCAATTAGCTCAGAGATACGTTTAGCTATGATTCTCAATGGGAGGGCATCAAAGAAGACCCTAGTCAGTCCATCATTCTTGACGATGGTGTATTGAAGAACTTTCTCTCTCCTAAGCTTCTGGGTTATCCACTTTCAAATCGGCTCCTGGTTTACGGCTTCGGTCTTCAGGATGACGTCCCTATCCCCCCTACATTCTCAGGTCTCCCTTCTCCTTTCCTGGAAGCGCCGTCAACATGAATTCAGGAAAACCTTACCCAATCTGGGGAGATAATCTCTAGATCTGGTCTAAAAAACACATTTATTTTGAGGGGTTCTGTCTGGACCCAAAGAGATCAGTGCACTCGAGACTTTTCTCAGAAAGCTGTCCTTGAGGACTACCCTTCTATCATCAACCTTGCCCGACGGGATCCTAACGCAGGGTGGGTTTCCAGGTGGGATCTTCGGTCCGGCAGGCTCTTTTCAAATGATTGGGCCTGGGCTTTCTGGGTCCATCTTCTTTGTTGGGAGTCTCCCGAATTACTGGAAGCAGTCAATCTATACTCCGCAGTGTGGACTTCCCAATTCGCTGTTTACCCATCATCTCTGATCCTGCCTGACCTGTTCAGCTGCTGGTGTTCAAGTACTAATACTTTTACCTTGCCCACGGTGAAGTCAGAATTAGTCTGTGGGACATCTACCAGAGAGGAGGACTGCCGATTACTAGCGAGATGTATGACGATTTTTTTCCCACTCCCGACGCATGGGACGACGTTGAACATGTTCCTTTATTGGCGAAGGAGCTACTGGCCATGGCGGAGCAGTCACTGGGTCAGGCCCTGTGTGCCCGCTCTCTTATTCCTTATAGCACTTGGATAGGGTTATTTCTGAACACCACTGGTCCTACACCGAAGATTAAGCGTCCCAAGACTCATCCTTCCCAACAGTCATGAACCATTCAAGGTTATTACTGGGCGGTTCTGGAAGTAGGCGACTACCTTTCATGGGGTTAAGAGGTGTACCCTGGTGTATCACCTATGCTCCGGTTGGCTGGTCTATTTGATTTGTTTTTGAGCAGATGGCTATTTCCTTCCCAGGATGTTAACCCAGGTGTTCGGGCCTGCACTTTGATGATGGCGGCTGAGTTAGCAGAGGGCCACTTGGTGAATTTATTCGTTCCCACTTTGGCCCGTATCTACGAGCTACTGATCCACATGCAGGTGGGTGGGTCACCCTACCATCTAACCAGGGCATTTCAATTTTTCTATGGCTGGGTGGTGGATCATTGTTGCTTTAATAAATATTTTCATAAAACGACCATCCTGCTCCCTACCTTTCGGCCTACCCTACCGGATATATCCGGAGTTCGCATGAAGTCTCTCAACTGTAGTGAAGTCCTTGAGATTCTGAGCGACTTCTCCCAGTTCATCTTCACTGCCTACCCTACCCTTTTTGGCGACTTAGTTGACAACCGCCAGGGGATCCTGGAGGAGTGCTCTTACATGATCTCTCTCCGGGATGGATTTCTGTCTGTGTGGATCGACGAGGTTTCTCTATGCGAGCTATATGTACCATATCACTTTTCTCGCCAGTTCGGGTGTATGAAAGTCCAAGTTTCCCTTCCCCCTTCTCAGGCTCAAGGACTGCACCCGTCCATACTTCTTTAGTGGTGGCTGATGCTGACGTGGGAGGGGTCTGATGTGAGCATTCTCCTGCCTGATACGGGGACGGATGCCGGCCTTTCCATGGAGTATGCATAAACATGGGTAAAATATTATCCTGATGGGATCCTAGGGAAGACTGTCCGACAGGTTCCCAAATTAGGAGGTATGGTGGCTGCTGCATCCACCACACCTTTCTCATCAGTTTTAAGGGTGGACCGACTAATGGATCGTCGATAAAAGCGACTAAGAGAACTTTCCTCTCTTAACCTTGGGGTGGCCGCAGTTCAGAAAAATTCATCCTTCTTGTGCATGGATGAGGACGAACCTATGGTTTCGGTTCCCAGCGAGACCATCCCGGTGGTTCCGCCAGTCGATACCGGGCTTAGCAACTTGGTCCCCAAGGCTGAACCGGGGTTAGATGCTCTAGACTTTCCAGCTTCGGAGTCAACTTCTAGTTAGCACATGTCCGCGCGGGCTGCCATGCCAAACATTGTTCTCGTGTCGCCCAGGGAGTATACCAAAGATCCTCATACCATGGCGGACCATCGGGCAGTGCACATGTGGGCCTGGCACCGAATCTATGAAATCATCACTAAAACCCCCTTAGCCAAAATGGAAACTAAAACCGATGCTCTTCGTCAGTTCTTCCTGGGTTAGGGGTCGGGTGGCTTTGATTATCGGCAGTTCCATTCTCTTTCTTGCCAAGTTGTCATGGCCCGCGAAGAAGCTGTCACTAATGAATTCAAGCTTGCTCACTTCGATACCACTCATTGTGGGGCCCAAACATTGGAGGAAACCAGAACAAAGCTCCATCAACTGATAACGCGGGAGGTTATCTCTCGAGATCAAGCAACCATCCTATCCTCTGAGTTGCATGAATGCGAATAACGGGCCGCAATGCTGAGGGATCAGTTATCATCTATGACTGGTCATCTTGAAGCCACTAGAAAAGGGATCAACAACCTCCAAACCGCAGTGGAGTGTATCCGTCCAGTGGATGAGGATGAAACCAGGGAGAAGGAAATGTTGGAACAGTCCCGCAACGACCTTGCTGCACGTTCGCTGATATGGTTGGGAGGGCGAGTCAGGCTCTTTTATAACTATCAGAGCCACTTCTGTATCCCCTATTTTACTTACCCCTCTACACCCCTTTTTTTGTGTGAAGGAGAGACCCCGTCTTGTGGATGTCCTCCCTTTTTTGTTCAGACGAAACACATTTTCTATCAATCACTTGTTGCTGTGGAATTTGATTGCTACTTAGAACAATTATCATGTAAATAACAATTCACCGAATCAGAATTAACCATAACCCAAGAAAAAAAGCTCTAACTTTTTCCTAGACCATGGGGTCAAGCGAGCATAGTCTGACTATTTCTAGGGTTTTGTAGGAAAACCCCAATTTTTTTTTTATTTTTTATTTTTTCTTTTAATGCCTTGATTTTTCCCGGGCCCATTTGGTATGGACCCAGCAGGTATAACTCAGCTTTTTCATATGTCGTCCTTTTCAGGTTTTTGGCCTAACAGGATTTGTGCTTCTTTCTTTTGTGAGCGGTTTAAAGTCCTGCTGTCAAGAATATCACTACTGATGTTTTAGGTCAAACAACTTTGTCCAATTATGGTGGGGCAAGGGCCCCAATGATGTTTGATTGACTAAATGATGTCTCAACATCCTCCAGACACAAGTGGGGGAAAATTTATTTAAATTTTAGAGACATGAATGGCATGTCTCAAGATATGGGAGCCGTGTCGGCGTACATAGGTAGGAAGAGCGTTGCCTAAGGAAAAATTGCCTTTGATAGACGGGCCAGGGGAAATCAATATGCAGAACTATTGAGGGCATGGTATGCATAGTCATACAAAGGTGTCCTTAAGTCAAAGACTTATCCATTTCTGATGGCCAGGGGACTTTATGGAAGCCCAGATCATGGAAACCACAATGGGTGGTTTGGAAGAAAATAAAAACCACCGGGGGTGGCTCAGAAAGGGTATGCGATGTCTGAATGGTTTTGAGAACATCTGTATCAATCAGGAGTGTGGAAGAAATGTTCTCGTCCAATGCATTTATCTAGAGTAAAGGACGGTTGGCTCTTGGCGTAGTTTAAAGTCATGAAGCTAGGATATCATATGAAATGGAATGACCTCTCCTGGTTCTCAGTAATCTTGTCAAAGACATTCCGCCGTATTCAAATTGGATTGTGGAAGAGGTTGGTAAACTGTAGCTCAGAGGGTTTTTGAATCCCGGGATAGACATGGGGGCTCAAAGGCCAAGAGGCATACAAAGAGAATCATTTCCTAAGGAAATATTGCATTTGGTAGACGGGCCAGGGGCGATCAATATGAAGAGCCGCTGAGGGAATGGTATGAATAGTCGTACAAAGGTGTCCTTATGTCAAGGACTATCCACTTCCGATAGCTGAGCAACATCAGGGAAGTTGAGATTTAGGACCACTAGGGGTGGCTTATGAGAGTTCGGATTTTTATGAGTACCAGGTATGGATTTTTATGAGAGGGTTCCTGAATACGAGGAAATATCTAGACTAAACTTTCTGAGAATGGGTGAATTAATTCTTTCTTATGTTAGATTGAGGCGGTGGTTTGTGAAGGTCTGACCCGTGCACTAAAGGATGGAGAAAAGCCTCTATTTCTCATTGAACCCATGACGAGTATGACCGCGTAGTTTATCGTCATGTGGTTGGGACATATTCCATGCAGTTTAGCATCATGTGGCAAAGACGGGAAGCCTTTTTAAGGTTTCTATGTAGTTTAACGTCATACGGTGAGGATGGGGACCTTTTTAAAGGTTTCTATGCAGTTTAATGTCATGCAGCGAGGACAAGGACATTTTTAAAGGTTTCTACACAGTTTAATGTCATGCAGTGAGGACAGGGGGGCATTTTCAAAAGGGCTGCTCTTCATCAGAATATAGCTGTGCTTGAATACCTCAACATGCCCCAGATGTGGGGTGGGGGGTTGATTGGTGTAAATCATGGTTCTAGGGATTCTTGGATCTGGAGAGGTGATATGGGGGCTCTGAGGCCAGTAAGCGTACGAAGCTAGGAAGAGCATCGCCTCTGGAAATCTTGACTTTGGTGGACGAGCCAGGGGCTATCATTATGCAGAGCCGCTGAGGGCATGGTATGCATAGTCTTACAAAGGTGTCCATGGGTTGACGAATTTTCTCTTCCGATGGCCATGAATGGTTATGAGGATTTGAAATTATCCGGGCCACGAATTTTGTCATTTGGAAGGAGAATATCTGGACATGTCAGGAATATCCATCCCTGGTTTCTTGTTGAGTTTCAAAGAGCCCCTGCGCTGATCTTTTCCTTTTTTTTCTTTTGTGCGTGGGGGTGTGCCTTCATTCCATGCAGTTTAACGTCATGCGGTATGGATGAAGTACTCGTAGTTTACCGATTATAGAGCTCGGACAATTGGGTGACTATTGCTGCAGTCACTCAAAGGATAACTGAGTCAACATGTTCTAATATACATGGAACATGGTGGGGGATGAAGGTTGTAAACTACAACTTTGATCTTTCCCGGATCAGGAGGTGTGGTGTGGGGGCTCTGAGGCCGGTAGGCATATGGAGCTAAGAAGAGTACCGCCCAAGGAAGTAATGCCTTTGATAGACGAGCCAGGGGCTATCAATATGCAGAGCCAATGAGGGCATGATATGCATAGTCGTACAAAGGTGTCCTTGGGTCGATAACTTTACACTTTCGATGGCCATGAATGATTATGAAAATCTGCGATTGCTCACAGTGCAGAGTTCGGCACATGGGGATAATGGTGTCCGGGTATACAAGAAACATCTTCACTACAATTTTTCGTTGAGTCAAAGTTGCGTAGTCCTGGATTAATGTTTTTTGATGCAGGTTGCTATGTGAACCACTGACAGACACATAGGCTAGCCAGATGGGGATACCTTTGCAACACCTGGATGTGAAAAGGGGAATGAACTTGTACAGAACTTCTCCATAATCTTCTGGGTCAGGAGGTATGGTATGGGGGCTCTGAGGTCGGTAAGCATACAGAGCTAGGAAGAGTGTCGCCGTCGGGAATCCTGCCTTTGGTAGACGAGCCAGGGGCTATCATTATGCAGAGTCGCTAGGGGTATGGTATGCATAGTCATGCAAAGGTGTCCACAGGTCGATAACTTTCCACTTCTGATGGCCATGAATGGTAATGAAGATCCATAATTATCCGGGTCCTGGAGTCTGATGTATGGAGAGGATGCATCCAAATGTGCAAGGAGTATCTCCATCTCATATCACCATGTGTCTTGGGTGGGTCGTGAAGAAGTCTGTGCAGTTTAACGTCATGCAGTAAGGACAAACTCCATGCAGTTTAACGTCATGCGGTAAAGATGAAGGTGACCAGACGTGAAAGAAAAGGGGGGTCTGCGCAGTTTAATGCCGTGCGGTGGGGACAACTTCCATGAAGTTTAACGTCATGTGGTAAGGACGAAGAATACTCCCTGTGCAAGTCTGGTCCATACACGGGGGAAGGGGGAATTTTTAAATCTTGTTATCCGTGCAGTTTTACGTTGTGCGGTAAGGACGAGAAGTACACCCCGTGACGGTCTGGTTCGTACATAGGGGGAATGGGAATTTTTTTTTGTTCAGGGGGCTGGGCCAGGACTGGGGATCCTGGAATCGCTACATATCCTGCGAGGGTAGGAATCAATCTGTACGTAGCTCTCTGAAAGATGTACACCCCGTGCCGGTCTGGTCCATACATGGGGGAAAGAAGGAATTTTTCTTTTTCTTGTTATTCAGGGGGATGGGCCAGGACTAGGGATAGGACTAGGGATCCTGGCATTACTACGTATCCTGTGAGGGCAGGAATCAAGCCGTACGTAGTTCTCTAGAATCCGTGTAGTTTAAAGTCATGCGGTGAGGATGGAGTCCATAAAATTTAACATCATGTGGTTAGGATGAGGGGTATTATTAGATTCTGTGCAGTTTATCATCATGCGGTAAGGACATGAATACACCCCGTGCAAGTCTGTTCCTTACACAGGGGAATGGGAATTTTTGTTTTTCTTTTTGAGGTGGCTGGGCCAGGGTGTGGAATTATGGCGTCACTACGTATCCTACGAGGGAAGGAATCAGGCCTCACGTAGATCTCTGAAAGACGATACACCCTGTGCAGGTCTGGTCCATACACAGGGGTAGATGGAATTTTTAAATCACATTGTCCGTGCAGTTTAACGTCTTGCGGTGAGGACAGACTCTATACAGTTTAACGTCATGCAGTGAGGACGTACTCCATGCAGTTTAACGTCTTGCAGTGAGGACGTGAATACCTCTTGGTCTCTATGCCAAATACTATTTCAGGAATCTCGCATTGGTAGGAGCGGTTGTAAATTGTCCATCCATGGAGATCAGGGTATATGTTCCATTGGAGTAGACCTTGTGTACAACATATGGTCCTTCCCACTTGGGCTCCAACATTGGAGGATTCTTGCCAGGTATCATTGGGGTCCAGAGGACTAACACTAATTCTCCTTCCAAGAAAGACCGGAGGTGATCCTTTTTGTTGAAGGCTCACGCAATCCGATTCTGGTACAATTCCAGGTGGTGCAGAGTGTGCAGCCGCTTCTTGTCTAGTTATTCCAATTCACCTAGTCGCTTTTCTGACTTCTCATCATCAGATAATTGATCACAAATGGAAACACGGAGTGAGGGAAGTTGGAGTTCAATGGGCAGGACCACCTCTATGCCGTACACCAATGAGTACAGGGTAGACTGAGTAGCGGTGAAAATTGTGGTTCGATAATCCCACAATTCATGGAGGAGTTTATCCAGCCATGACTTCTTGTCTTTTTCCACCATTTTTTGGAGGATGTTCGAAAAGGTCTTGTTGAAAGCTTCTATATGTCCGTTGGCCGCTGCATGGTAGCAGGATGAGTGGTTAGCCTTGATACCATACTCGTGGTATAGCTTTTCCAACTCAGCAGAGCAAAAATTGGTGTTGTTTTCCATCAGTATAGTATGAGGGACACCAAATCTGGTGATGATATTAGTCTTAACGAAGCTGAAAATATTTCTTTCCCCAACGTCCTTGAGGGGTATGGCATTTGCCCATTTGGAAGAGAAGTCGGTCGCCGTGAAGATATACTTCAGCTGTTTGGCCGTGGCGGGAGGATATGGTCCCACGACGTCCATCCCCCAGATGAAAAACGACCAGGAGTACTTAGCTTGATGAAGTAACTCCGGGGGCTGGTGTATGAAGTTGGCCTAAATCTGGAATGAGGGGGATTTTGCGATAAAATGCTCGCAGTCTCGTGCCACTGTGGGCCAGTAGTACCCAAGCCTTCGAACCTGATGGGAAAGCTTGGTCCCTGGTTGATGTGCTCCACATGCTCCTGCATGTACTTCAGTCATGATGGCACCAGTTCTTCTCCTTTAATTCATCTAAGGAGCACTCCACCGAGGCCTCATTTGTAGAGGACCTCTTTCTGGCCCGCGCTTCCATATAAGACAAAATTGATTGCCCTTCTCCGTATTTGCTCTCGTTCAGCCCTGTTTGATGGAAGCTCTCCCCGTTGTAGGTAGTTCACGATGGGGATCGTCCAGCCGGTGGAAGGAGCATATGGATCGGGGACATGACTGACTTCGTGGATCTCTTCCATCTTATCTTGAACAAATGGTAATACCATTCGACGGTGAGCAATGCTGATGACCATTTCATTCCAGTCTGGGTCGGCTAGGGATGTGGCCGCATTGGCTAATGCATCAGCCTAAGCGTTCTTGGACCGGGGAATATAAGTCAATGTCGGTTCTGTGGAGAACTCGAACATTAGACCTCAGACATGGTCAAACAAGGGGATCATATCCTCCTATTTAATAGCATAATCACCATTGACTTTCTTGATGACCAGCTCTGAGTCGCCTTTTACCTTAAGGTGATGTACTTGTTCCTGGAGTGCGTGCTCCAGGCCTGCAATAAGGGCTTGATATTCCGCTTCATTTTTTGTACATCCCTCTAACAGGAGGAAGGAATATGGAAAAATTTACTTTTCTGGGGACACAAGTATTATCCCCAGACCCACTTTTTTGAATCTGGGATCCTCCATCCTCTTCCCGGTTGGGCTTTGGGATGCGCCGTCAAAGTACATTTCCCATAATGGGAACTCTTCTTGAACCGATAAGATATCTTCATCAGGTAGCTCGATGTCCGGTGCAGTGGTACCTGTTGAAGGGTGCTCTGCCAGAAAGTCTGCTAATGCCTGACCCTTGATGGATTTTTGAGGCACGAACTGGATGTGAAACTGTTGAAGGATGACCGCCCCTTGGGATAGGCATCTGGTTAGCATCAGGAGACTGAGGATGTATTTGAGCGGGTTACTCCATGAGATCAAATGGACCTCATGATGCTACATATAATGTCGCAGCTTTTGAACCGTGAAGACCAAGGCCAGACAGCTCTTCTCGATATTTGAGTATCGAGTCTTAGCATCAATCATGGTTCGACTGAGGTAATAAAGACTGTTTTCGCTGCCGACATCATTCTTCTGTGCGAGGAAGGCTCCCAATGACCATTCTAAGGCCGTCACATACAAGATGAGAGGTCTTAATTCAATCGGGCCATGAGCACCGATGGGCTTAAGAGGTATTTCTTCAAGTTGTCGAATGCATCTTGGAAGTCGTCCGTCCATTGGTACACGACCCCCTTCTTCATTAACCTGGTGAAAGGAAAATATTTTCCTACCAGGTTGGCTATGAAGCGCCAAATATAGGCAAGGTGTCCCTGGAATACCCTCATCTCAATGAGATTCTGAGGAGGTGGTAGTCTCAGGATAGTCGTCGTCTTCTCAGGGTCGACTTCGATGCCACGATGGCGTACGACGAAGCCAAGGAATTTTCCAGAGGTAACCCCAAAGGATCATTTAAAGGGGTTGATCTTCAAGCTATGCTATCAGAGCTTGTTGAAGATGGCCTCAAGGTCCGACCAGTGATCAGAGCACTGTCTGGACTTGACCACTAGATCATCCATGTAACATTCAACAAATTTCACCACGAACGGTTTAAAGATCTGATGCATGGCATGCTGATACATGGTGCCAGAATTCTTGAGACCAAAGTGCATGACCCTGTAACAGAATACCCCTTGAGGGGCCCTAAAGGCTGTGGATTCTTCATCTTCTCAGAACATAATGATTTGATTATATCCGGAATAGACATCAATGAAGGATAGAGCCTCATACCCGGCAGTTGCATCAATTAACAACTCGGTGATTTGAACTGAGAAGTCATCTTTCAGACAATGACAATTGAGATCTCTGAAGTCAATGTAGACGTGGATTTGCCCGTTCTTTTTCTTGACAGGGATGATGTTGGCCAACCAAATGAGGTACTAGACCTCCCTGATGAAGCCTTCTTTAATGAGATTATCGACTTCAACCTCTATCTTGGCAGCATGTGACGGGTGTGTCCTTCTACCGGCCTTTTTGGAGCCCTAGTGGTCTTCTGGAAGACCCAGGTGATGCGTCGCTACCACAGGATTGAGCCATGGCATTTCCGTGTAATTCTAGGAGAAGACATCCCAGTGTTTACTTAAGAAGGAGGTATATATCTCATGTTCCTTGGGAGACATGGCCGCACTAATGAGAGTGGGCCTCGGGTCTTCCTTAGTACCCAGGTTTATTTCCCTGAGTTTTTCCACAGTGGTGGAGATAACTTCCTAAAATGCAGGAGGTGCATCTCTGAGATCTTCCCACTCTTCTTCTCCCAAATCCTCACTTTCTTGGTTTGACGAGGAGAGAGCTCCTGTCATGAGTTCTTGGAAGTCTAGAGGCGAGGTGTCATGGACGCCCTTGCTTGAGATTTCGCCCCCCAATTAATGGTCAGCGGACGTTCCTGCATTGTCACACTCGACCGTTATGGCTGAAGTCATGAGGACATCCAAGTGCGTGTCTGGACTTGAACTCCTACCTTCCACGTGGTTGATTGGCTGGACATAATCTCTACCAAGACGCCTAAGGGGGTCGTCAGGAACCATTTTCAGGCCATTTGGAGTGGGGATCTAGTCGACGCCGTCGACCAAAGGCTTCATTTTCTTTTGTTCATAGAACCCGGCATCGATATAATGCGACTAGGAGTGATCTAAAGGGGAATTGTCGGTGTGCAACGTGTCGCTTTTTCCATTGATGCAGTACTTGATACACTGGTTATAGGATGAAGGAACGACCATGTGCTTATGGATCCATGGACTTCCCAGCAGGGCATTGAATGTTGTGCTCTGCCAGACCACCAAGAATTCCGTGTAGGCTACCGGGTCTCCAAAATGGGTCTTTAGCTTAATATGTCCCATTGGTTTCTACTCACTCTTGTCGTAACCCAACAAAGTTGTGGCTGAGGGAATTAGATCGTCCTCACTGTAGCCCAACTTACGAAGTGTCCATAGGGTAAGGAGGGTAACCCCATAGCTATTGTCTATAAAGAATTTCTAGATCTCAATAGCATTCAGCGTGCCAGACACATATAACGGTCTGATGTGTCCTTGCATGATGGAATCTTCGTCATGATCGGTGATGGAAATCACCGCACTACATTCAGCTGGGTCAGTCTTCGTCCTGTAAATTTCGGTGGAAGCTACCTCGGCTTGAAACTCCTGGGGTCTGATCAATGATTCGATAAGCACCCCGTAAGGCTGGCTGGGAAACCTAGGGCATCCCAGATTAGAAACTTGGCTAGTACTGATGCCAGATTCTTAAGGATGTCGTATTTTTTCTCCAACGTTCGAGGCTTCTCTGTTGGCGGGAGAGTCTTAGAGGGTGCTTTGGGAGATGGAGCATTTTATGAGGAGGGAAAGGCTGCGGGGACGGATGTCGATGGTGTTCCTGTGTCTTGAGGACTTGGCCTAGCTGGTCTATTTGTGTTCACTAGGCGACCAGACTCTTACTCCTCCTCTGGTGGGTATCACAGAACAATAGGGTCAGAGTGGCTGCTTGTGTAAGTGGAGGGTCATTCCTTCTCCTGCTGAGTCCGCTGAGGGGATCACCCACGTGTTTTCGCAATATTGACGGTCTGGGATGGGGTCCAACTGTAGGGTTGGTTTCGGCCGCAGCTGCGCCTCCCCTAGTATCCTCTGCCTCTGCGATTCCTCCTCCCGGTTCCTCGTGCAGGGAACTCGAGTTCGTAATCATACCCTTCGGCATAGAATGATTCCATGATATGGATGACATTGATAGAACCAAAAATTGGATCTTCATCCTCTAACAGCTCAACCTGGTCAGTTGTCTCGGATGGTTTTGTTTGGTAGGTCGGTGCCTGTGGCGCCAAATTCGAGGGAATAATGTCTACCAGGGTCCAGACTAACTTTGGCCCCATCATAGACTGCTCCTCTTGTGATTGTTTCCTCCTTCGACTCCGTCCAGATGACCGACTTGTGGAGGGTTGTGAGGCTGATGTTATCGGCTCTGCGGCTCCAGGGGCTACTGGTGAAAACGCCAGCTACTGTAGTTGAGCTCAGAATATGCCATGGGCTTGGTCGATAGTTTTATGTGTCATCCAGTTGTCAAATTTATGCCCCTGCTTGTGGGTGACTTTCTGCCACCGCTCCTATTTGTCGGAGTCGGCGGTAGAGATACATGCCACATGTGCTGGGGGTGGTCCCATCTCGACTTGTCCGGAATATACCATACTCTATAAGAGGTCTTTGAAGACAAATAATTATTGGATACTATACCCCAACATCCGATGGTAGGGGCATTAATATGGCCTTCCATCACGACCAACCTCTTCAGGTTTCCTTGGCTCCGGGAGGCGGAGCAAGTTGCAGTTCATGGCGGCAATGAAGTAGCCACGAACTTGATCATATTGGAATGAGTATACTTTTTGTCTTCGTTCCTCAAACTGGTTCCACTTCAGTCTTCTCTGATTTTCCCATTTAGGCACGGGTGTCCACTGATATGCAGGGGTCCCTTGACGATTTAGTGGAGGCCTGAGCGGTGGAGTGGGCATAGGGGCCGTCTTGAGTGTGATAGCAGACGCTTCAGCTATAGGGGCCCTTTTCGCAGGAGCCTGGGAGGCTATTCATGAATTTGAATTATTCCACTACAGGGAGTCCTCAATTCTATGGGAAATTGCCAAGAGATGGTGGAAGCCAGTGGTGCACTCCACCGGTATGAGCAGTGTTCACCGCTCATCTCTAAGATTATCGATGCATATGGATAGCATCTCATCTTGATGAATTGAACTATTAATAGAATAGGTCAGACCTTTCCATCTTGAAATGAAATCTGAGACCCTCTCGTTCTCCCTCTTCATGCAGTTCATTAGATTGGAGACCGTTGTTTTAGGCAGCGTTGAGCTGAAGTGGAACAGGAACTGCTGCCGGAGGTCCTCCCAGCTCTTTATCGACTAGGCCGGTAGACTCGTGTACCAGACGAAGGTGGATCCTTACAAGGTCCATATGAATCATCTGAGTTTCACTACTTCTTTCTAATCCGGAGTTCCCATCATAAGGTCACAATAGGATGCGTAGTGCATCAAATGCTACTTCGGATCGCCTGATCCATTGAAGATGGGGAATACAGGGCTCCCAAAATTGGGTGGAGGTGGTGTGTTGGTAACCCAATCTGGGTAGGGTTTCTGCTCCGGCTGTATCGGAGCGCGTCGACCTTCCATCGCTTCCAATCGAGCTATTAGTGCCTCGATGGTGTTGGTGAGTCCCTTGTTTAAATCCTGTTGGGCCCGGTCCTGGGTAGGCATAGCCCGAGGCATTGCCTGAGGATCCAGATTGGCCGGCACCAAGGGTGCATATTCCGTTCTGGGTACCCTCAAAGGGTTTGGGCATACTTTTTCCAATTGCCTCTTAAGTGGAGGGAAATTCTCGTATTTATCATCCACATTTAGGTAGTTGGACGAACCGGGTTCCTCATTAGACAGGATCCCTGATCGTGCTTCGTTTTTCGGGGAAAACCTTAGCCTTTGAGGTGCAATTGTTGGGAGTGCATGATGTGGCTCTTCTTGGGACACACTTTTAATAAGGTGGTTCCTCTGGAGTATCTTGGCATTACGCCACCTCAATTCTTTCATCTCTTCTTCCTTTTGAGAGAACCTCTCTTCGAGCGTGAGTGGCTCATTTTTATCGAGAGAGGGGGATGAGTTAAGGGTAACCATTCCTTTATTATTATCCTTAATAGAAGCTCGCAGGGTAGGCTGAGGGAGGTTAGCTGAAGGGGTGGCCATATTTAAATCAGCCCTCTGGTTCCGGGTGTGAACACCCGGGGGTTCATTGTGAGTCACCGCCTTACCAGAACTGTCTTCTCCCGATCCGTCTGGATTTTCATTTTCTCCAGTGTCACCCGCAGGGCTAGCCTCTATAGCGTTGATGAACGCATATTGTGAGGTGGAGGGGATGTCACCTTCCAAATAGGAGGAGAATATTCTGCATCTTCAACTGGCCTTCCCTTTCATGATCTGGGATTGCCTTCAGACTTGTTGACGAAGGGTGATGCAGAGAGTTCTTTGATGCGACCTTACGATGTGCCTTCCTCCCGGAGGGGATGATGATTCGAATGATGGGATAGGATGAGAACCTCCTCTTCTATCTGTCCTCCCTCGATGAGAGAATATCGACTCTCATGGGGGAGGTTGTTGTTGAGGGGGTAATAATTCCCCCAACCCTGAGGGCTGGGGTTGGCTCCGTTCCCTGGATGTTGAGTCTCTTCCCAGTATTATTGTTCTTACGGGGGATTTTTTTTTAAAAAATGCCCCCAGTCCTGCAGGATGGGGTTGACCCTGGATTGTGGCAGTGGCTACGGCTATCACGACCTGCCTGATCTCGCGTGCCCCCATCCAGGGTTGAACTGGGTTTGATACCAAGTCCTTCTGCAGATCAATCCTCTCTGGGGAGGTAGGAAAAGCTCGCTGATTGGCCTCTCTTAGGCGAGAGGCCTACTGTATGCTCTCGGTGGCCTGATTCAGGAGTTTTGAATGGCTTGTTCCTATCGAGCCTGATGCTTCTGAGACATACTCAAGGCCTGACTCTGTTGGGAGTATTGCCTTTCCTGAATAGGGGGTCCACTCGATTTCCATCTCGATGTGACGACGTTGCAAGATACCATACTGAACGGGTTTTTCTGGGCGGGGAGCGGAGTGAAATGCAGAGCTCCATGTTCTCCCCATCCCCTGATATGGACTCCCGTCGGAGCATCACTGAGGAGGCGGCACAGCTCATTCAGTGCACGTAGGAAAGATTCCTCCATATTACCTTTGCGTCGCGTCAAGGAAAGGGCCTCTAGGTCGATATGACGCAGGAGGTCCCCTATCTTCTTGACGTGGTCCACATACCCGTCATAGGACAGGAAGCTTGATTCTAGTCAGCGGAGGGTCGTCCATATATTATGGCAGATGCCGTGCATGAATTCTTCTGAAAACTCTCTGCGTATGTCGTACTGAGAGGTGGCCGTGGTACAGAACATAACTGGTATTTCATTTATGGCTAGTCTTTTCCTTAGGTGCAGCATATCAGCATACTCCTCACCAGTGATTCCTCTACCTGGTCATCCCAACTAAGGAAATCACTGTAGTCAGAGACAGTGGGATAGGTAGGTATCAAATTGTCTTGTGGGAGATTCCGAGGTGGTTCAGAAGATGAACGCGGCCCTAGAACGGCTCCTGATCGAAGAAGGGTGTCTCTAGCGATAAGCTGGGAATCTGACATGCTCGATCCCATCCTTCTAGGTGCCTTGACATACGGGGGCCTTTCGGTGCTTGCTTCGGCAGGGGGAGGGCCTTCCTGTTGAAATAATATGTCATCACGGGGAGGACCTCTGCAATGGCGGTCATAATGGCGAGGACTACCATTACTGCTTGATGCTTCACTGCATAGAGGAATTTATCAGTGAACACCCTGGGGAGGACCACCAAGGTGTGTCGCAGCAAGGGGAGGACCTTCTGGCTGCATAGCGTCATTATGGGGAGGACCTTCATGAAAACTGCCATCATGGTGAGGATGACCATCATGGATGGACGTTCGACGTGCATCCTGTGGAGGACCTTCAGGACACACCGCGACAAGGGGAGGGCCTTCTTGTTGCTTGGGGCCAATGCAGGGAGGACCTTCGCAATGGCATCCATGGTGGTGAGGACTACCATCATAGCTGTGGCAATGGTGAGGACTACCATTACTGCTACCGCAGAGAGAATATCTGCGGGATACATCCTGGGGAGGGCCTCTAGAATGTACCGCAACGAGGGGACATCATTCTCCTTTCTTGACGTCTCTACGGGGAGGACCTCTGTTATTAGGGTGGCGAGGACTACCACCATGATTTGATGTCTGACTATGCGGAGTTACATTGTAGCGTAACCCCTGGGGAGGACCTTCAGGGCAGGCCACGACAAGGGGAGGTCCTTCTTGTCGTGATGAGACGTCACTACGGGGAGGGCCTCCGTAGTTGCGACTATGATAGCAAGGACTACCATCACAATCTATGGTCCCACTGCATGGAGAGTGATTACAGTGTATACCCCGGGGAGGACCTTTAGGGTGGACCATAGCAAGTGGAGGACCTTCTTGCTGCTCGACCTTCTGGTCACGTGGAGGGTTTCTGTGACTCACATCAAGAGAGAAGTTCTCGTGACCAATCGTTATATGCCTGCGGGGGAAGCCCCCATGGGTGCTCTAGGGAGGACCTTTAGAGCTGCTGGTAGCACCATTGCGGGGAGGAATTTACAACTGCTACTACCGCTTACATAATATGGTAATGGGAGGGAAGGGTTATGAGCCTTTGACGTGTGCTTAGCGGTGTTGGGAACCCCAGCTTCTAGCAGATAGGAGTCATGAACCCGCTCTTTATTATCCGGCTGCCTTCGGCATGTTCGTGGCGCTCTTTTTCAGGCAGCGGGGACCGTCTGCTGTTGACAACAGCCTTCACCTTTGGGTCCCTGTCAAATTGGGTCCCGCGATGTTTCCGGGAAATGCCGACGAACATCTTGACTTTTAGTAGGGATATATTCTTGCTCTGGAGCATCCACCATGATGGATGTCTATCCCCCAGTTGGAACGAGTGAATCTGCTCGATCTGGTTTCCCTTGCATCGCGGAATATTGCTGGCGACCCTCCTGGGAAGAAGCAGGGATGAAGATCTACTCCGATGAGGCTATCTTGTCTTTTAGATGAGTTGCCTCAATTGGGGAGACGGGCTCACGGGCCCGAGTCCTTTCTATTGCCACTGATGCAATTACATACTGAAAAGTCTACAAGATTTGATCTAGGATCGATACCTGCTCCTCCATCATTGCCAGGATATGTAGAGAGACATCTTTGGCTGGAATGGGTATGAAGGCCCATTCCAGTATCAGAGTAGGAATATCCTACTCTGGTCCTCCAGTGGTCAGTGGGACTGACAATTCTCCTGTATCAGGGTAGGTGAACGAATCTTCCCCTATACCGGGATATGCCGGTTTCTCTATCCATTTTATGCCACGTCGGGGATGCAGACTGTACTTGCATCTGCAGGGAGCTGGCCCTGCATATTTTGATTTCCCACCATATCGAGTCGGTGGCCTTTGTTGGCTGGGAGAGGTGCCCGCCTATGATTTTCTGCCACATCTGGGTCGCGGGCTTTGTTGATCGCCACGATATCAGGATGGAGGGTGTCTGAAGAAACTTCCAGGAGCTGGTCCTGTTGGTTCCGGGTTGCCACCACATCAAGATGGTGGGCTTCACGACCCTGGGCAGGGAGAGGTGCCTGCCGGGTAGATGTCGTGCTGTGTGAGAGACGGGCTTGATGGAGCTCATAGGGGGTGCACTCCGGCTCGTATTATGCCGCCATGTCTGGATGGTGGGCTCGGGATGAGTGAACATGTGTAGGTTCCTATTTATGGTACGTCTCCGTGGCTGGGCAGTGGAGATCCTCCTCAGGGACCAAGGTGATGACCGACCCCTGATTGTACGTCTGCCGCCCTCGTCGGGTGGTCCGAGGGGCCGGAGCTCGAGGACCATGGTCCGAAATCCTCAGCGAGACATCCTCCTCGGTGTGAGGATTTTGGGTCACGGCGTGACCACGATGACGCCTTCTGGCGGGGGACTCGGAGCGGAACCCCCATTCGATAGGGATGAAGTACTCAACTTCGACCTCATTCACATCCCTAAGATAAGGGAGGCACGCATTGTCATGTTCTGTGGATAGACTCTCAAAACGGTTAGAGACAGTGACATGGGATTTTTGGATCAGCCTTTGCAGCTGCTACTAGGCAGGCGACCGGCGAATCATGATGGATTGGAGGGCGTGCATGGCCGCCTCCACCGTTGGGAGAGTACCCTTTGCGTGGTACTCTCGGATAAACGCTTCCGAAACCCAACATTGAAGACTCTTGGTGGGTGACTAGGTCCTTCATTATTGAGGAAGTATCGTCCTTACGTTGTTGGAAGCACACACTTGTGAGTTCCTTTACGATGCCATTGGATCGAAGGGAGTTCTGAAGGTACCTATAAAAAATATTTTAACAAGTACACAGATCAAACTCGTAAAAGTAGCATCTGATGATCCCATGCATAATAAATGACCTTTCTTGACCCTCCTTGAGAGTATCAGGGGGAACAAGGTGAGATTAGGTTAAATCCATCATGTTTGGTTAATGATTCCCGTCGGGTTCACCATTTTTTTTCTCATTCTGGTTTTCGGCCTTGAAATGCCCAATGGCTCTGTATCCAATGATGGATGGACCTGCATTCCAAATGCGGGCGTTCTCCTGATGGTCTAACCAGAAACTCTTAAGAAATCACATTGGTCGAGAGGATGGGAAGTCGAGCTCATCGCACCCTTTTTGGGGGGAATTATGTCATGTTCCGGGACTCTCTTATATATTTAAGAGGTATTCATATGTTCGCGAATCTTTGGTTAATACCCAAACATAGTATCTACGGATTTAACCTTGGCGGACAACGGTCAACTGGACACAGGGGTTTGGAATCATTTATGCCCGAGGTTTACCATACCTCATTGGATTAATGACCCCGAAGAGTCGGAACTTGCTTAAGGCAGTACAAGGAGTGGCGCGGTGAACCGACGTGGAGAATAGTCGGATCGACCAGCTGTTGGGCTTGAACCTTAGGGAGGCTTCCTACGTACACTTCTTAGGAAGCAAGGATCAAATTCCATGTAGTTCGGATAGGTGTTAGGGAATCAACGTGAAGATAGACCGAGTGGTCTGATGGGTGGTGGGCATGAACCTCATGGAGGCTTCCTACGTACCCTATCTAGGAGACAAGGATCAAAGTACATGTAGTTCACATACACAGTTTAATGTCATTCTGGATGAGGGTGGAACTTGACGTGAAGAAATGACCGAGTGGTGGGCTTGAACCTCGTGGAGGATTCCTACGTACCATGCATTGGCATGGATCAAAGTCCCTGTAGCTCGCTTTATGGGGCTTACACTACGAGGAGGTCCATGATGATAGATTTCATGTTCAATGATTACTCTAAGCCCACGTGAGTCATGTTCGGTGTGAGAAACAAGAGGCAGCAAGGACCAGAGGATCATGTCGCGAAAGGTGCATCCGTGAGAAGCAGACTGGGGCTTACACATGAGGGCGACCCATGAGATCGGGGCTTACTCCTAGATGGATGCCCATGGCGATGGATTGGGGCATACACTCTGAGGAGGCCCAGAGTTATGGATTGGGGATTACACTCTGAGGAGGCCCATAATGATGGATTGGGGCTTACACTCTGAGGAGGCCCAGAATGTTGGATTGGGGATTACACTCTGTGGAGGCCCAGAGTGATTGATTGAGGCTTACACACTAAGGAGGCCTAGAATGATGGATTGGGGCTTACACTATGAGGAGGCCTAGAATGATGGATTGGGGCTTACACTCTGAGGAGTCCCATAATGATGGATTGTGGCTTACACTCTGAGGAGGCCTAGAATTATGGATTGTGGCTTACAATATGAGGAGGCCCATAATTATGGATTAGGGCTTACACTATGAGGAGGCCCATGATGATAGATGTCATGGTAGATGCTTACTCTAAGCCCATGTGAGTCATACTCGGTGTGAGAAACAAGAGGCAACAAGGACCAGAGGATCATGTTGCGAAAGGTGCGTCCGTGAGAATCGGAGTGGGGCTTATACATGTGGGCGGCCCATAAGATCGGGGCTTACACCTAGATGGATGCCAGTGGAGATGGATTGGGGATTACACTCGGAGGAGGCCCAGAAGGTCGGGGCTTACTCCGAGATGGATCCCTGCGGTGAAAAAGCCCAGTGGGAGAGGGAAAGGGGGTGCTCTTGTGCCCATATCCTCTCTTTCAGTGCATGAGGGCTTCCTTCTGATGGCTATTTTACCATCTCCAAGGAACCCTAAATAAGTGGAGGGGCAGAAAAGGGATTCCTGAGATCAAACTCCACATTACCATGGGAATGTGAACCCAGGAATGCTTTGGGAATCTTCTAAAGAGTTGGGGCAACCCCTTTTCCCCTATTTACCATAGGTATGTGAACTAAAAATGGCACGCTAATGCGCCTGAAAGTTACACCACGCGGATCCGGTGGCTCTGGTGGAGGCCTCGGCTCGGGGCCGATGAATAGTTTAATGAGGGAGTCATGGAGGACTTGGCTGGATAAGAAGGATTTTTCCTGGCTCGGGAAATGAGAACACCGAAGTGGTTGGCTGCCCACCGAGAGGTATGGGTGGTAGTGCCCTTCGCGTGGGGGAGTGCAATGCAGCTGGAGAAGCCGTCCACGAACCGGGGTGGTCCTCGGGCTGAGGGAAATCCCACGAACCAGGATGGTTTGTGGCTTCAAGTTCAATCCGCGAACCAGGGTGGTTCGTGGAGGGTTCCAGGCAGGCAGCAGCGACCAAGTGCGGTGCCGGTCATAGGTTCATTGGTCGAGGCTTCGCCCACAAAGGAGGGTGCTACGCAGTGTGATAGATGGGAAAAGAGGAATAAACTCCCTGGTCTATGGGGAAATCATCCGCGGAGGGAGTATGGTTTACAGTTCTCCTTATTTTTGTTATTTTAGGTTTGCGATTCACCAAGTTATTATGCATTTTCCAATTCCTTGTTAATTCGTATACCTGCTGAGGTTTGCGGTTGGGAGTTTCACCGTTTGCGAAATCTGAAGCCTTCCTTCAACTGATCTCCTTCCAAATCTCCAATCCCTCTGAATCCGATTCTAGTTATCCGATCCCTTTTTCTTTCCCTCTTGGTCTCCTTTTATAGAGTGGGAAAAGGGATGTATCTGCGACCATGCGAAACATTTTGGAGAGGCCCATAACCAAATACACGGTTCACATCTGACTTGGTCAATCCGCGATTCGCGGTGGGTATTGAACTCTCCCCCCCCCTCCGCGAGGCGAACTCAGGGAGTGCTCTGCGGCTGCGGGGGGTTACGCCTCTATTCCGCGAATGAAAGCGGGTGTGGCTTGAACCGGTCGACACGGTCCACGATTGGGGCGGTTTATGACGGTGAACTGGACTGGTGTTCATCCTGCCTCACGATCATGGAGGATCTCCGCCTCTATTTCTCGAACGAAAATGGTTTGCGGAGGGGGTGCCTCGTGGGGCCTGGCCACGTTGTGCTTCTATGGGACCGGTTCGCGGACCGGTCCTATTTGTGTCCCTTATTTGATTATTTTCCCCAATTATTTGGGGAATTTGGGTAGAATTTCCTTTGCGGATTTTTCAGGACCCTACAGTTACCAAAGTGGTAAAGGTTTTACGTTTTAATCTCACTTTTCACCAGGATTGTTTATGCTTTAATTTCCAATCTTGAAATTATATGATATATATCTCACAAATTTTATGTATCTTATTATCCACTGGTTATTTTTATATATTAAATTATTTCTTTTTTATTTTCCACATCTTAAGTACTAAATTTATTAAAAGTATGTTTTGAAGGAAAACCGAAATATTTTTTCTCTTCATTCAGGAATATTTTTCTTTGATGTCCATATTTTATTTAAAACTTTTAAGAGAATGTTTTTTCCATTAAACAATGATTGTATAAATTCATTTTTACCAAACTTTGTCTTTATTTTTTTAATGTTAATATTCTTATCATATTTTGAATGATGTGTTGTGATTATTTACCAAAAATGTGAAAGGAATCTTTGTTTTAATATACACAACATGAATTAATTTTCTTACCATTATGAATTTAATTTTTTTAAAAAATACTTTAAAATTTCCCAAGATTCATTTTCAATGAATTTTTATCCTTAATAATTTGGAATTTTTTTAAATTTAAAATAAGTGATTTTAAAAAGAAAATACTATTTTTCTCAATAAAATATTTCGGTGATCTTTTAAATACATTTTTATTATTTGATAATATCTTTTGATATAACTTATTCTTCTTTGAGGATATGATTCAATTATACCATCCTTAATTTTATAGATGGTTTATGATAATGATGATGAAATATTTATGAATCTTTTTTTATTTTCCATGGGTTAAGCTATAATTAAATGATAATATTTTTTAAGATCTTGTGGAATTCATATTACCAAATTAGGATTATGTGACAGTTTGTTTTGTTATGTACCTCCAATGTATTAGGTAAATATTATTTTTTTATGAGATAAAATGTTATATTATAGGTTTTACCAATCCCTAAAAGAGGGTACACGAGTGGTTATCACAATTCCAATGTTGGTACACTAGTGGTTAGCCTAAGCCTAACATGTGATAAACATCTTAGTGGTTAGCCTTGACATAATATTTCTATGATTATGATTATTCGACACTTTATTGAACTCTTTTATGACATGATCATATGCCAATATTATACTATTATGGCATATATCCTATTATTATTTTATGATTCATGTCTACTTACCTACCAAGATTTATACCATGAATCATGATTATGATATATTAATTACTAGGTACGGTTTACAAATATTAATATTGTGTAATAATACCCTTATTATGATTTTATTCTCAAATAATCATTGATATCTCTCTCATTTACCCTTATTGAGAATTTGATATCACCTTTTATTGTGTTTACCTTTCCCCAAAATATGAAGAAATGTTTTAAGTATGATATATATCTAAAAATGGTATTATTTGTGAAGAACTTCATATAAGATGAGGTAGATATTTTCCATACTAGTTATTTATGTATCCATGTTTCTAAAGACACTAAATCTGTACGGTTCTAACATGGATTGTAATGATATGAAATAAATATTCATCAAATAAGTTGTAATATTTATGTAACATCAAAATACTATTTTTAGGTATTCCAATATCCCATATTTTTACCAAGATTTGGTTGCATTTTTGGGGGGTTATTTTGGGTTAAAACAATAAAAGTTTTGAATTTTATGGGCTAGTTCATGGTTGGCATATAATTTTCCCAAACTGTGTTCCCTCTCTGAAAAAATTGTGAAACCCAAGGAAGTGAGATTTTTCACCATTATCACATGGTTAGTCAAGAGTTATTCCCTATTAGGAGAAATCATTTAGCCCATTTAAATTTGGTTCAAGATTAGTCTACAAGGTTTGTCAACTGTGCGACACTTTCCTTCTAACCAGACACATTATTTCTTTAACCTGAAAATAAAATTTAAAAATCAATAACCCCCCATTTTAGGTTCCAGACATACCTAGAATTACACCATATGAGTTCTTATTCCTTAGGATCATGAAAGAGTAGTTATTGGCCCCTCAAAACCCTCCCCGAAGCAATTAAAATCTTGACCAACGCCATTCTACCTTCTCTCAGTTAGTTTCTTCATCACAATATCTATATCTCATTATCTATATTATCCTCCCTAGGGTTTTTGGATCCTTGTGTTGATTTTGGGTTCTAATACACTATGTTTTGGTATCTTAAAAATAGGTTTGATCTGTGTTTCCCAGTTTCTGGGATCATAGTTCTTGGTTGACAAATCCTGAATAAGGTTTGGTGAATCGAGATCCGTGGATCCTACTGTAGGTGGTTTTGTCATGATGTCAAATTTATGTTAACCCTAAATTTAATTTTTTTTATTTTCAATTGTTTGAAATAAAATAAATATTTTTATTTAACATATATTTCTTTCAATTGGTTTGTTGGAGACACCCAATTCTCTTGATTTGTGGGTTTAAAATTGGTTTATGGAATAAAATTTGGAAACCCCCAATTCCATTTAATTGGGGGTGTATTTGTGGAAATTGGTTAAAACTTAAATTTTTTAATTTAAATTTTGTATTTGATGGAAAATTTTAAATTAATTATTTGAATTTAATTGTGAGATGTATTTGACGAATTTTTTTTGAAAACCCCAATTTCATTGAATAGGGGGTTTGTTGTGAAATTGATGGAAATTTTTTGATTTTAAATTGTTGAATTTAATTGTGATTGAGGATTTTGAAATTGAATTGTGAATTGATTTCAAAACCCTATTTTTGAAAATGAATAAAATTGGTTTTGATAGAAACCTTTGGATTTTATCTAGGAAAAATAAAATTTTGATTGAAAACACATTTTGGTTTTTAAATGGACAATTTAAACGTTTGAAATGGGATAATGAGATGAATTTTATTTTAAACTATTTTTAAATTAAAATTCCAATAATTGACTTGTTTTAGAGAAATGAAAGCCTAGGTATTTAGTGAGTTTTAGGGATATGCATATTAGTATGGGAATTCCATAATAGTGGATCGGCGTTGTACAACTCTAACATGAAAATTATTTGTCAGCTCTAATTCCTTATTGGGAGGCTCATGAGTCCTCTCTTTTCAGTGTTATGGGACGTGTGTATACAATGTAGTTATTATCCCATTAGTGTCTGGGGATACCCTAACCTAGAACTATTGTACCATTTAGTTGATGACCATGTTTCTTGCTAGTTTTTATTTGAGATATAAATTTTTCCGATGTTAATAAACTGTTTTATATTTCTTTTGAATTTATATACATTGTTGTATATAAAGATGTATATTTAATTATTTGTTTTAGATATATTCCATCATTTTAAAATGTGAATCTTGTTTTTTTAGATATTCTTTTGAAATTAAAAAATTTTTTATTTAAAATTTAATTCACATTATTTGGTTAATTTTATACCAGCATCTATTATGGAATCCATGGTGAGATCCTATTGGGATTTTGTCTCAGACCCAACAAGTTCCTTTGGGTTCTTTTAGATTGTCTCCTTATAGGTTCTAGCAAGGGTAATGCGCAACATAGAGGTGGTTCTAGTAATTGATCAGTGGACATTGATAGTTGTGTCTATTGGGGGTTAAGAAGTTTGTACTTCTTTTTTACTAGTACTTTTCTATAGTACTATCTCCTAGTGGAGTTTCTTTTTGTATGCATTTTGATTTGTTTTTTCACTTTCGTGATGTTTGTGGAAAATTCATTTCGAATTTTACTTTGTATGATACCAGGTGCTTGTAGCCAACCCATGGGGATTATGAATGACCTTCGATCTATGTTGGGATAAACTCAGTTGGTTTGTTACCAGGGTACTTAATTAGTGTCATGAGAAAGTGTTATCAGAGCTATATGTTGATCTTCTTGTCATGAAATTGGTATACAGTTCTATATTAATCTCAGGACATAAGAGGTAGTTACGATTGAGTGCCTAGATATATGTCACTGTAAAAAACCTTAAGTCACTAGTTTTGGTTTTGGAATGGAATCTTGAAGATTAGTTATAATATTTTTAGTGCCTTTTTATTTTGATATATTGAAATCCAAATTTTGTTTGTTTGTTTATTGGGATTAATTTTACTTATTGCTCTATTTGTGTGTTAATATGATGCCTTCCTTGATTTTTCTTATATTTTTAGCACCATCCCTCTGAGATGACGTGTGAATTACATCGAGGAGGAATATACAGCTAAACGACAGTGAGAAAATCTTCTTATGGACCAAAATCTGGTTAAGGTGATTGTGCACACAATGCAAGCACTGGAATAGGCACCACCTCTATCTCCTGTTCAAACTACAGCTATAGAACCTCAGAGTGATGTTCTCCAGATTTGTTTAGAGGAGTTCTTTACCCAAAATCTATCACTGTTCTAAGGAAAAAATGATCCTCAATAGGCTTAGGACTGGTTGAGCAGAAAGGGGTGTTTGTTTGGGTCCATAGAAAATCCCAATGAAATTTAGGTAAATTGTGCCACCTTCTTACTGTAAGGACTGAGAAGAAGATAGAGGGACACTAAAATGAAATCAAAGAAGTATGAGGGTATAGATTGGAAATTATTAAATTTTAATTTCAAAAACTAGTTCTATCTAAAGTAGATACTATTGGCCAATGCTACAATGTTTTTCAAACATGAGCTGGATAATAGGACTGCGAAAGTGTATGAAAACCATTTTACTAAGCTCATTCATTTTGCACCTAATTTTTTTATCAAATGAGAAGATGAGGGATAAAAGGTTCAAGTTAGGATTACTTCAGGATAGTCATTGTCAATTTTTCTTACTGAAGTTTCCCTCTTATGCTGATGTGTTGGATATAACACTGATGGTTGTAATGGATATGGCTAGAAATTTAATGTTATCAAGATTTTATTTCTCTCTCAGTGGAAAAATGAGTTCCTTCAAAGAAAAATAGAAGTGTAGTTATTCTTATGATGGTTCTAGGTAGTAGGGAAATTCTAGACCTCCTAAAGCACTTGGCAGAAACCTATTGATTTTCTATTGGAGTAGAAATCATGGGCATTCTAAGAGGGTCTTCAATAAGGAAACCAACAATTATAGACCCTACAGATGATTATGACACTGAGGGAAATTTCTCCATTTTTATTACACTCCACATAGTGGCATGGGGATATTTTATCCTTCCAAAACCAAGGCACAATCAGATACTTCTCATATAAAATGGTTCTAGCCACAGGCATATGGAATGAATCCTTTTCATACAGTGGAAGAGTATATAGAGGAAGATGATATGAGTCAAATGACTGTGAGAGGTGACATCACTATATCTTCATCAACAGTGACTTATTTATTTGATAATTGTGTATCTTATTCTTTTCTTTTAACCCGTATTTTTAATTTAATAAATATTCATTAGATGATTTTATATTATATAATGGCTATTACTTAACCCATTGGAATGAATATAGAGTAGGGTCTCCATAGCCTCACTTGTGTTATCTCTCTGTGATATGTTGATATTTCTTGGATTTTTCTATTAATTGACATGAAACCACTTGACGTCATATTCAATATATATTGGATCATTTCAAAAAAAAGTCCAGTTTGATTGTTATCCTTGACGGTTCTTCTTTTACACACCAATGGTTTGCACCATGACTTTCAAGGATAATGGGACCCAAGGTCGAGTAGATCCACGAAATATTATCTAGTATTGGGGAAAATTGGATTTTCGTTTAGCACTTCCACTACATCTGACATCAATAAAAGATTTGTTCCATGTATCTCAGCTATGAATGTATCTATCTTATCCATCTCATGTTCTGAGATGGTGCGACCATGAGGTTGATCCTGATTTATCTATGACTGAATGACCAGTGATGATAGTTGATTATAAAACCACCATAATTCATGGGAGGAGGATATATTTGGTTCAATTGATATGGTAACATGCTTTGGATAATTATGATACATGAGGGAGGGAGGCACTGATGAGAGAGTAGTGGCCTTATTTTTTTGGCATTGATGATTCTTAGTAAAAGTTTTGGGGGTAGAAAGTTTCTATGGTGAGGAGGTTGTAAGATCCTATTTCTATATTTAGGTATTCATAACCCCCTATTTTTACCAAGAATTGGTTGGGTTTCATTTGCAGTTATTTTAGGTTAAAAATTTAATTTTTTTTAATTTTTTAAGGTAGTGCCTGGTTGGTGCCCGATTTTCCAAAACCGTTCACCCTCTCAGGGAAAACCGTGCAACCTAAGGTAGTAGAATTTTTCATGGTTAGTGCATAGTTATTCAATTTTTATATCCTATTAGTAGATACCATGTAGTAGATTTAAATTTGGCACATGGTTATTCCACACATTTTGTCAAACTGTGTAGATTTTCTTAGCTAACAGTGCATGGGACTTCTTTAATCAGAAAATCGAACTTAAAAATCTTAAAAACCACATTTTAGGTGAAACATTGACCTATAATGATACCATATGATTTATTCTTCCACAAAAGCATAAAATAATAGTTCTTTTCCCCTCAAAACCCTCATAGAAGTGATTTTAAGCTTGAGGAATTACATTCGATCTTCTCCTGGTTAGTTGCCTTATCCTTATCTATATCTCCCACGATCTCTCTTCTCCTCCCTAGGGTTCTCTAGATCCTCATGTTGCTTTTTAGATCTAATAACCAATATTTTGGGATTTTAAAACTATGTTTTATCCTCAATTCTTAGTTTCCAGGATCATAGCACTTCATTGAAAAATCTCGATTAGGGTTTGGTGAATCATGATTCGTTGATCCTGAGGTAGGAGGTTCCATCCTGATTCCCAAGTTATGTTAACCCAAAATTGTTTTATTTAATTTCAATTATTTTAATTAAAATCAATTTATTAATTTCAATTATAATTATTTCAGTTGGTTTGTTGGAAAATCCCAATTCCATTGAATTGAGAATTTAAAATGGGTTTAGGAGATGAAATTTGAATAAATCCCAATTCCATTGAATTGGGGTGCTTATAAAAATTGTTGAAAATTAAAATTATTTAATTTAATATCTATATTTGAGGGAAAATTTTTCAATTTAAATTTTGATATTAATTGTGAAATGGATTTGGTGGGATTTTTTTTGAAAAACATCAATCCCATTGAATTATGGGTTTATTGTTAAATTAGTGAGTTTTTTTTGATTTTAAATTGATGAATTTAATTGTGAAAGTGGAATGTGAAATTTAATTGTGAATTGATTTCAAATCCTTATTTGTTAGAATTAATTAATTTTTTTTATTTAAACCATAAAGTTTTATGTTTGGATTAAAAACCCGTTTTGGCTTTTTAATGGAAAATTTGTAAGGTTGGAATGGGAGATTGGGATGAATAAAATTTGAAACTATTTTTAAAATAAATCTCACATAATTGATCTTTTCTATAGTATATTAAATCCTAGGTTGTAAAAAACAAATCGATTAAGAATAGAATAAGGATATATATATATATATTCTTAATCAAAAGAAGCCCAAATGAGAGAGTAAGGGGATATCCATCCCACTGGTCAGCCTAGTTAAAAGAGTATCCAAAAGTTCCAAAATACCATCAATGATGCCCAACATTCCTCACGTCTGCCTCTCATGATCCTACCTCACCACTACCATCATCGCGGTCAACTCGGAAAGTACCGAACATGAAATATTTCACATCATACCTCGAAATCCAAAAATGGGAGCACCATCGCGTTCTACATGGAAAAGCACATATGATATGTTAGTCGTAGGACAAAATTCATGTTCGAAAAAAGGAGATACGAATCATTAAAGTTTCCTAAATAGAAACTTAGGGGAACACAATGTGTGGTGGGACCCACATGGCATTTGGACCCACTTCACAACCTTGTCGTGTCCCTAGCCTGTACACTACACCCAATACATGTAGCAGCGCACACCATGTTGGTGGGCCATTCTGCATGACCAAGCTAGTTGGGACCCAAGCCATGTCTCCGCTGGCCATGTCCTTGTACTAGAGTACATAGGCATGTTCATGAGCTTGTGTACCTCCACACAAGTTCCAATCCATGTCACCCATCACATGGGTTGTCCAAATAGGATAGGCTATACAACATGTAGTAAGGAGATACATGTCATGTCACCCTTAATTTCATTGACACAATTGCGTTGTCACATAGGGGGCTACACGTCGTGTGTTCTTAATAAAAAATGGCATGTAATCAGGATTTTGATAAAAATATATATCTACAATCTGTGTGACATATCTAGGCTATCCCTTTGATTTTAGATTTATTAACATCTTAAACCCATGGATCTGGATCAGATCTGTAACCACCATCTACTGCTTTTCAAAAAATCAAATCCCTTAGGTTCGTTAGTGGATCCTTCCTTCATTTCGCAAACACCATACACCACCACAACTTCATCATTTATTAATTAATAACCGGTCATTAAAATAATAATAAAACACCTAGAATGATCCCATATATATTCATACATCATCAATCTATGCTTCTCTCACAATTCTATTTTGAATTTGAGAAACCGATCAGGCTCGGTATATCCTAAAAAAGTTGAATCAGGACCGCATGGATCCAACCGATGAAGAAAACGAAGCAAAAAGGGATACAAGTAAAAAAAACAAGCGTTAATCATCGTTTTCCAATAGCTCTTGTCCTTGATCAAGAATGAGAATCTTGGGTTTGATAAAAAACTCAAATTAAATTATACTTCAATACCCAAGCGCAGGAAAGGTCTTAAATTGGAACAGATCCCAAAAAGAGGATGGATCCGATCAATCATTTAAAATAAATGACTGAAAAATACCAATTGATAAGTCCAACCTTGATTTTAGATTGATCAATCATGAATAACACATCTTCCTACTATTTGATATGAGCTTCATCATTTGTAGCATCCTGATATGATCGATTCCAGATTTTCATCATCGTTTTCCACGATCCACCGATGAAAAGGAGGAGAGATATATTTTTAAGATTCCATCATTTATGAGGCTAACCATAGTTCATTTAACATAGATATATATATATATATATATATCAATATACATTTAATATATTTCAATTTTAATTAATTAATTAATTGATCCACTTGGACATACCGCCAATGAGCGAGGGGTCCAAATACAAAGCACCAACACATTTAATGTCACACCTAGAGTAAAAAATATGTTACAAACTCTACTATGGTTTCTTATTGCTGTACTTATCATATGTTTAGGTGTTATCATATTTTCTTTAAGAAGATGCGCAGACACAACATTAAATAAATTTAATATTTTTATAAAATTAATATTTGGCACAGTAGGCATTGGAATTGAATATTGTCTCTACTCCTATATCTGAAAATATATATAGAAATTGTTCAAAGCCATAAAATCCAAAATCCAACTCTTTACATAGTCATATAATTTACCAAAAAAGACCAACTTTCAACCTATCTTTCATTCTATACACAATCCACCCAATTATTCTTTACCCAGTCATCATTGGGGGTACTCCCCACTAGCCCTAGCCTAGTGTGAAACTAGTGGGACACCAGTAGTTTGTGATTGTCTAGTGTAGCATAAATCTTGACCTCCCACTTAGCTACCCAGGTTCCCATGACCAAGATTGAAGTGAAGGTTATTATGAATCATCATAATTCTATATAAGATTCACAGAGCATGGAAGAGCTCACCCTATCCCCCAACACTCTCATAAAAAGAAAACCCTTTCCATTCATTTCCAAATATCCACATATATTAACCACCATACACTAGGAGAGAAATTAACAAAAGGGGCACAAATAGGTTTTCAAACACCCACACATTTCAAAAACCAATTAATGGTTCCAAATGGGCCTTCTTAAAAACTGACCTGTAATGTCTAGTCTCTTTAAATCAATTAAAATATCTTTTATAAAATGTTTCTTTAAAACACTTCACTAATTTTTTTTTTAAAAATTATTTGAGGAAATATACTCAATTTTTATTAAATATCTTAAAGATCCAAAACACCAAATTTATTGTCGTTTCATGACCTAAATGGGATCATGGCTCTGTATAATTCCAAAACTATTTTCAAAATTACCTATAAAATTAAAAACAATTAAAATCTAAAACTTCTTTAAATAAATTAATTTATTTCTTATTTTCAAGAAATATCCCTTTTAGGGGGTTTTGTTGGGACCTCACAAAAGTAACATAGTAAAAAACATTCATATAAGTAATAATATAAACCAAATTTTTGAAATGAAACCTACCATTAACTAACCAAAAAAAAACCTTATAAGAAAATAACCAAAAAATGATCTATATACCCAAATACTTAATTTATATCCATTATAAAACCTAATACAATCATGGAAGCCACTAGGGTTTCAGGGAGGAAGTGAATCGAAGAGATAATAGGAAAATTATGGAAGAAGAAAATAAATAAATAGAAATAAAGGGTTTACCTTAAAAAATTTACTTGGAATCAATGAACGAGAATCTAAAATATAAGAAGAAATAGATAGAGGAATCATTAGGTTGTGTTATTATCTTTTTAAAGTAGAATAAGGGAAGAAAGGGGTTGAATGGCATTATAATAGACAAGGGTAAACGGGGGATTTTCACCCATTAAAAAATTGGACAGACATAGGATACATCATGGGCTTGACCACAACATTGCAGCACTACATGGGGTGTCCGTACTGTAGCATAGCCTAAGAACCAAAATATAGCCAACCAATAAAATGAAGAGGGTCCTTGACCCCTTAACCCAACCCATTATGACATGGATTCCAAACCATGAAAATGTGAAATTCTCTATGGGAAAACCTCAACCCTATAATGTAATCTTTTCCCATGACTTTTACATAACACTAACACCCTCTTGTAGCACCCTCATATAAAACCATCCATAGAATATCCCACAACCTTTGATGAGGTGTGACTTTAGACAACACTCAACACCCCCATGTGGATCACTTATGTGACAGCCTTTATAGTGAAACCCATAGCCTAAGGCATAGAGTATGCCCCCAACCATTCACAGAAGGGTTTGTGTAAGGGAATACCCTCATGCACCCATTTTAGACTTCAAATACCTGGGATATGATGTGATCCCCACTCACAGAAGACTTTTCAAATTCTATTTTTGGGATGTGGTATATATCTTACAACTTAAAAAACCAACTAGATCACCTAAAACACCTGTAAACACAATGAAAACACCCATTAACTAAAATAACAAATGAATTAAATAATAATTCCCAATTGTAACTCATGGAAATTAAAATATCTCATAGAGGGGATCAAAAAGTCAAGACTTCTCCTTTATTCTAAATATGGTTTGGATCCAAATAAAGGCTTAGCTTACATAAAAATCCAAACATGGTAGCCACATAAAATAAAAATAAACAATATTAACAAAAAATTTAAAATAAATGAATTTTAAACATTAAAACAATCAATTTAGTTTCAAAAAATTAACAATCTAATCATTTGAAAAACAATAAATATTTTTAAGAATTATTCTAAATTACAATGATGCTCAATTAAAATCCCAACTTGCAAAATATTTTCAAAATCATCAAAAATCAATGTGAAAACTGTCAATTTGAAAATAATAATTAATTTTAGAATATAAATTGACAAAAAAGATATTAAAAAATTAAAAATAGGTACAACTTTCCACCAAATGAATATATTTGACACATAATTATAAATATTATCAATTTTAAATGTAATAAAATCATGTTGAGAACCCCAACGTGGCCTAACACTCCATGTAGTCTAACCTACATAATATTTATGTAGCCCATATATGACCTGTTTTGTTCCTATACATGACTTGGCCACTGGTTAAGGGATACACACTGTGTACCCTATCAACCACACCGTGTAATCCTTTTAGTCATTATTACATGTCATATCTACTTGGTCAGAACTCAGATTCAGTAAAGTTATTAACTCATTATGGAGTGTTTCTCCATAAAAAATTCTATGATGGCCTTTTCCTAGACATCAAGGATGATACAAGAAGTGATATGAGCAAGTTAATATCTTCAGCTTCGGTTAGATGAGGATGAAATGTATGGGTGTAGTAACCAAATAGTTTTTATCAAAACCATTATAATGAGTACAATAATCAATGATATATAAAATATCTGTTCAATCCCTGTAATAATTATTTATTATTACCTCATGAATCTATTTTTTGTATCTCTTATACAATCCTTTTTCACGAGTACAAGAATATATTTAATCTAACTTTAACATATCATAACAAAACATATTACTTTGTGTTATTATTGATCAATGAAAACTCAAAATTCATACTTTTCAGAGATATTATTATTCAACCATTAATTTCATGAAAATTTCTTCACACATGAATGAAGGATTAATGGAGATCATCATTATTATAATTACATGATACATTTACGTCCATTAAAACCAATACAAGACCCTTATGGCGTTGTTATTGTAATGGTTTCATTTACAGATTACATATATATGTAATTATTATCATATCTTTATATGAAGATTTGATAAAATTATCCAACTAAACACTTTTAGTGAGAAAAATTTATAATCTGGTTAGAATAATGGCGAGACTTAAGAATCGCATTCTAAATGTTAAACTCCTTTGAAAAATTATTCGAACTCATTTACTTCATTACATAAAATTTTATGATATAAACTATTTTTTTATCAACTTAGAATGATTTATAAATTACAAAATCATCATTTTTGGAAACATTTACATTAAACATTTTCCTTAAAATCTTTTTCATAAATAATATAACTATTTACCTTATTACTTTACTACTAAATCCTAAACACCATTTATGATAATGTTTCATTCAATTCATTATGGTCAAAACATGTAAATATTGACATTTATCTTTACCATTATAACCTAAAAACGTTTATGATATCAAGAGAATCTCACTTTGTAAATAAGCTAGAATAATAGTGGTATTAAATTATTATAGTAACTAAACGAAAACTATTTATGTTTTTATTTACTCTCACATGACCTACCTTTTTAGGGCATTAAGTGTATAGTCTAATAATTTTTTGTTGGTATAATCCAATATTTGTTAACTTTGAACTTTTCTAAGTCCAAAACATACTTCCAATAGATCCTTAGAATCTATATTATTATTATAACGTCTTTCTAGGATTAAAATAAGTCTTATTTGTGTTAGGAAATAAAAATTATTTCCGTTTAGTAGAAATATTTAACCAATTAAATCTTATATCAATATCACATATGTTATTCTATGTGTTAGGAATGTTTTATTGAAAAGAATATTTAATTCATTAAAATAAACCACTTTGTGGTGGGTATTATATTCCATCATATTTTAATAAATAGATAGATATACACTTTTCCAAGATAACACCCTTTTATCCATTTCTCATTTTCAAAAATATTATAGAATCTAGAATAATTTAATGCACACTAACAACTTATTATCATTTGTTAAAAACTTTTGGTTCCAAGCATAGTAGAAGTTCTGGTTGGTGGGAATTGTATTAAAATTTATTTTAATATTTAATTTCCCAAAATCCCAAATAAGTATCTTTCACATTAAATTTATAATCAAATTATTTAGATCTAAATAAACTAAAAACCTTTTGTTAGGTTCTTTTCTTTGATGATGTTATAGATCTTCTAAAAGGACCTTTTTATATTTTATTTTTTCCAATGTGAGGATCCAAAGGTAGAGTTCTTATAGTGGATATCCACACATACTAATTTCATCTCCGAGAATTTCCAATTGATTTTCTTGTGCTATTGTAGTGAATCAATTATCTTACATTGTTCATGTTGATCAATCACCCTTCGATCTTGAAAGAATACCTCTTGTGTTTCTCTCTCTTGAGGGGGTAGAGAAAAATTAATTCAAGATAGAATTTTTTCTGCACAACAATTATCTATAACTCCATAACCCTACATAATTTATACAATCATCTATTTATGTAGCCATATTTTAGGTTAAAATATTATTTGATTGTGTACCGACCCTTAAATAATATAATATCCATAAGAAAACCCCATTACATAAAATAATAATAATAATAATATTATTATTATATTACGACATGTGATAACTTTGCAATGATGAATATTATTTACCATCATGAAAATAAATATTCACTATTGGATGAAGTATTGGTTCATTCAAAATAATCAGCCTTTATTGATTGATAGAATAAAATTATTTTATTCCCTTAAATAAATATTTGATTCAATAACCAAAACAAATATAGATTAAATATTCAAAAAATTAAATAAATATATTTTATTTACAGTCTGGTAAATAAATATTTATCTAATTTTTGAGATCAATAATTCCTGATTAAAATTATTCGTTAGTATTGATAATAAAATTCATTTAATCAATTAAATTAAAATAGAATTTAATCAATACTAATGATAATTTATAGTGTGTAACCCTCTAGGAATCTTTCTCATGGTAATTGTAAGTTACACATAATGTATAATATTAATTTCTAGAAACATGTCAAGAAACCAAAGAGAAATAACTTAATGTTTTAATGAAGATAAACACATATGAATGCTAACTATGTGATATAATCCCTTTATCTCAACATCTCATCAAGTAGGTTGCACATATGTGCCATCAACATATTTGATCGATATGTCTTTATTTGACTATATGAAATAATCGTCGTTACACCATGACCATGAAATTTATGTTCAAAGTATATTTAAATAAAAAGGTTGAGATATCAAATTTTTTAAATATGGAAGGGGAAAATCCTTCTTCAACTTATCTGTTAATAATATTTCATTCGTGATACACCCAACATACCCTACCACACCATGAACATATATCATCACAGTTTTCATAAAAAAATCTATGTGTGTCATTCATGAAAAGTGTTAATGATAATATTAAGTTCTAAGAACCATTAAACATGATTTCATATAGGAATATCTGTTGACACCAAAAAATTTCAAATCCTTACTGGAGGGTCTATTCTCAAAACCTCTCGTCTTAGAGATTACTAAGTGTGAACTTCATGAGATGAAGTCTTATCAGCATACAATTACTCACAACTAAGATTCAGTACAATATGTACCCATTATTATATGTTATCCGAACCAATAACTATATTTTATGAAAATCGTCATGGAACTTTAAGGTTCTCATCAAATTGGGGAACTTCTATATCCTTATTAAAGTGATAGATACCCTAGGGAATTATCACATCAATGTTATTCATAAGAACAATAAAAATGTGATAAGATATTGATATGAAATTCTTTTAATATACATGTAATTTATTGTTTAAATTAGTTGGTTCTAGGGAACCATCTCCAAAAAACTTCCACTTACAATAGATCCAACTACTAATGACTGGTCAGTTTTCACATTCAAAAACATGCATCCACTGAGTATGGATAAAACTGATAGGCCTATAATTTTTTCATGGATAGGGTTGGAAAATCCATACATATTTATAATAATATATTTATTTCAACATTACTATCTAGAGAAAACCCATCATGTAATGATATAACCGAGTATCGACCTCTTATTCTCATGTCAGAATACTAACATCCTCACTAAATCCATAGTCAATGATTATCATCAAATAATAAATATCTTTATTTTGGTATAACAAAAAATTAGAATAGCTCATTTATAAAACACTTATAACGATAAATAAGAAGCCACAACAAACTCGGATATTATGGATATGGCAGCCACTGGCTGTAATAAGTTTTTATTTCATATTAATATGACATTTCTAGTGATACTAGATCAAATTGAGAAAAATAAAGATAAGGGTTATATTCCCTTGATCACTAGTATTATCACTTCTCTAGACATTAGGAGTTCATCCAATTTTACTTTTCAAAGTACTATTATATGGTTCTAACTAAAATTATATGAAATTATGTTGGATTTGTTTTAGATTAACCAATGACACTTTGTACATCAATAATTTCAAAAGTTAGTACATATCATGGAACATGAGTTGAATTCCTAGAACTTAAGCATGTGTTTTTTTAATCTCCATAATCTATTCCTATGTCCACGAATGTTATAATGGATGGATTATATTCCAAAAACAATTAGATATTGAATTATTTAAAATATTATTTTTTGATACATAGTTAATATATTTATGATGAATAAATTGAGAAAACACATGGATATCTCTTGTAGATATTGTTCCCCAGAACATGGTTGCTGCTTGAAGTCATACTAGGAGAAATTAAATCCACATTCTTCAAAAATTGGTAAGACAAAAAATTCATTTTCCATATGATATCAAAATATCTAACTTGAATTCATATAGAATTCCAAATTACTGTAAGTATAAAAGTGTCACTCATTCATTTCAAAATGAATATTCTATGATTATAAATCATAATTTATTCATAAATAAATTTGTGTAGTCTACACATATTATTGGAATTTATTTATTTCATCGAAATATTTAGTTATTAGTAGTATAAATACACCATAGGTTATCCTTTTTGTTGCATCATATAAATATATTTCATAAGGATTCCTCCAAATGAGGTTGCCTTGACAATCAATATCCCAATATGATGATCATTTAATTATACCATAACAAGTATAATTAAAAAATGATTTTAGTCATGATGAGAGGTGATTATGTTTTTTCATAGAATAAAATTTCAACAATCAATCATACTTTATTGATATTGTCTTGTTCCATCCATGTTTAGTTTATCTTGAATAATAATCTGCAATATCAATTCATAGAAACATTCAAAATAAGGATTCCCAAATCTTGATACACATAGTCCACTACAAGAATTTATAAATAATTTTAAACACATGTATATTAACAATTACTTATTCTTTATATAAATCATAAATATAAAAGAATAATACATGTATCACCCACCATGGTGAATATAAAACACTAATTTGGTTATGAATTCTTATCCAGTACTTGTCTCTGAAACAACTCCTCCCACTAAGTTCAGTGGAGTACAATATACTATGCGAACTCATGTGAAACTAGATCCTTAACCCATAAAATTTAAGGTTCATCTCAATATCATTGAAGGTATAAGATTATTTTTTATATATATATTCATTCTTGACTAGACATTAATATCCTTAGTTCCTTTAGGATCATTAAATCAATTGCACCTTAATGTTTTTATGTTCTTTTGTAGCTAAGACTAGATTTTAACAAAAAAATTTCAATAAAAACTTATTGTAGTTTTCTAAATTATTCTTATTATTTTAAATATTATATGATATCCATTAGAAAATATAGTTTTCATATGATTTGTGGTTTCAATTCTATTTACAAAATATGTCTAGAAAGTGAAAATGGAAATTTTTTAATATATATAGGACTCATCATTGATCATCCTTTTACTACTATCATAACAATGATGTATATATAGAAATTTGAGTAGGGGATAACCTTTAATCTAAATATATTATCAATTATTACTTGGATAAGATATACTACAAAAATCTATCTTGAAGATTCCTTTTACCAAGTGTAGTCATTTACTTCATTGATCATTTATATAAATTCTCATAAATTATGTGAAGTTACCTTTAAATTACTAATAGTTCATATGGCTATGTTAAAATAACTTTAAAATATTTTTGATGTACATTTATTTAATAGGATTGGTTATCAAAAACATGATAAGTATTTTGTTTGTATATTTAGTATCTTATCTAAATTTATATAAAAACATATTAATAAAAATAAATAAGTCAGTTAATTTTAGTTTTATTGGAAAAAGAATAATATTTTCATAATCAGGTAAGAGTATTATATTTTATATTCATCATTAATTTCAATTATTATTTGTGATTGAAGAGTTACTAAACCGTTAGTTTAGTATTAAATTACCATAAAATCATTTATTACAAAAACAAATAATGTCTCATTTTGTATAGTTGGACACTGAGATACATTTTTTGGTAAAAATTATTAATAACTTTAATTATTCCTTTTATTAATGAGAAATAGTGACCTCCACTTGGATTACATAGGAATCACCCCTTCTTAGCTCCTTCTGAGTTCACTCTATAACCTTTCTCTTCTTGTTCATTTATTATATTAAAATAAATGAATGTTTTAAGAATATTTGTTTTAGTACATAAGTGTTGAATAATAATTTTGATGAATATACATAAAGTAAATGAAAATTCCTAATTCTTCAATTTATTTCAATTTTTCCACTATCCATGATTTCCACATAAGAATCAAATACACTCATCTCATTTCTTTTCCCCCCTGAAAACTATGTGTCCTTAAGGGATGCTGTAAAGGATCTTTTGGATTTATAATATTCATTGGATGTTCAGCCTTGTCTATCAATATTTTCACCATAAGAGGCGGAGTTGTATCTTTAAATCAATCCTTATTAGATTTTTGAATTATGGACCATTGTTTTTTTAGTGACTTATCCATTTCATTTATCTGTGCTTTGAAAATAAGGATAATATTCTTGGTAAGGATTATAAGATAATATTAATGGATAATTTATTATCCATGTGGAAGCCTAATTTTTATAACTGATAAATATACCCCATCATTTTGAAAGTATGATCAGTAGCTAGATTTAATTATTCCATTTTACACAAAGATTTTGCCTTAAAAATATTATTTATTTCAATCCTTTCATTATATATATGAAGTGAAAGAAGATGAGATATTATGGTGTAGAAATCCATGTCATTATATTTCATCATGAAATCTTCATACAGAGTTGATAGAATAATACAATGGTAGTAGGAAGCATCCTCAACCTAACTTAGGTGGGCATAATTGTCGCCTTCACTCACTTGCAAGGGTGGTAGAATAGAAATAGGGGATTACAACACATAATAATTTTTTTATGGTAATACTGAATTACATTGGAAATTGTATCATATCTGGAAGTTTGTATTTGTAAGGATATACCATGACTTAAGGATCTATTTCCCAAATTTTTTTGTTTTTGTTTACATTGTTTTATAATAATAAAAATATATGATTATTACTTAACATGATAAAAAATTATGCGAGACATAATAATAATATATTTTTTAAGTCTCCCACTATATTATCAAGTCCCAATAAACCTCACCATTGAACTTGGAATTTCTAGTTTCTAGGAAATTATACTATAAAGGTCCATATGTACCTTTATATAATGCCAATAAGGGTTGTTCAAGCTACTAGAAGGTGTTTAAGTAAAAATGTATTTTCCAATTATGAGCTTGCAGCTCCTTGATCCATTGAGGGATTTCCCAATCCTAAAATCATGAATTATATTTCGTCAACCACTACATCCAAGTTACATCAAGTTTATCAAGGGATACTTCTCTTAATGTAAAATGGTTAAGTCAACCCAAAACCACTATAAGAACTCCACGCTAAAAGTATGTGTCCCCATGAGGGTTAGTCAAATGATAAGTTCCATGACATTCATTACTAATCATGTCATAAAATGAAAAGTTTGACATAATATTTATTTGACTAATTCTTATTTATTATGTAAAAATATTATCTTGTTTTATCTTTTACACAACTTATTAATGTTATGTGGATTTTACTTAATTATTTAACAATATTGGGTAAAACATTTAGACATACTTCATTAATTTAAATTACATATTTTCAAGTTAATTTATTTATTTATATGTTAGTGGTATTGAATAAATATAATAAATAATTCATAATAAAATAATAAATAAATATCAAATGACCCGATCATGAGCTTATTTAATGGTTGATTTAATGAGAGGACAATTAATCAACCTTTGACCCAGGTTAATAAATTATTTTTTTGGTCTTGGCATGAGTTACGACATTCCACCTATCAACCTATGTATCATGTGAGTGGACATCATAATGGTTCTATATTAAATTGCCTCAACTCACATCAAGATACTGCATTAATTACAAGTATTTATTACTCACTTTTAGGTGAGGGGAGCCACAGGATTGGTTAATGGGGATCACATAAATAATACCTTGGACTTGAAGGTCCTACATAATAATGGAGGGGGTGGATGAATCAAATGACATAGATTTAATTTAATAAATATTAATTGAAAACGCACGCAATAAATTAATTAAAATAAATTCATACATTGGTCCTGTTCATTTTATGATTAATCAAACATGCAACGAATAAACAAAAATAACTAGCTAACATTCATTTCTTATTCATTATTTATTAATAAGATAAACAATCTTTCATTAATTAATTAATCAATAAATTAATCAATTCACTTTCATATTAATGACCATATAAATACTTTGGAAGATAACCATCAGAAATTAATTAATGGAAAATAAATGGAAGAAACCAATAGTTATAGATTTTTAGCATAAATTAATTGTGTAATTAATATTTTTTAAAACACTTGTAAAATTATCAAACACATAAAGTGTCAATCTATGAAATAAGGTTTTAATGATATATTTTTTTTAAATTTAATGTAGTTTTTAATTATATGATTAATTGGGAGACTACATGACATGTATTATCTATCCACACACCATATACCTCGATTGTCCTGTATCCGGGTGACATGCTTGGGGCTTCGGCTTATTGACTCGGCCCAACTACACGATGTTTACATGTGATAAAAAAGCTGTGTATCCACATTCAATGTGCTCAAGATACTCATTTAGGTACTAGAATGTATCTTGATGAGATCATATAACATGTAAAATCCAACTGCTATAGAATCAACCCTTTTTATTATATAAGCATTTTATTACATGGTACAAAATAGAAAATCTTTTAAAGATTAGTTTCTTGTAAATCAGAAACATAATACATGAAAACATAAAACATTATTCTAATCCACTTTATAAGATTTTTTGTGGGTTCATCTTATGTACATTTACTACATATCATATCCGGAAGACATAAATCAAAGGAAATGGGTGAGCATGATACCCCGTAAGGGAATAAGTATGATGAAAAATTTACATGTGATCATGAGGAATATAAAAAAACACAAGGAATATAATTATGGAATGAGAAAGGGAACATGATGAGTATCATAATAAAAAGGACATGAATCATAACATTGAAATGTGGCTACAACATTTAAATTATACATGAATAAGCATATCAAAAATGTTTATCACCAACGTGCTGTAAATGAAAGGTACCAAGGTTATTCACTAAGGTATTATAAAAACATTTCATATATAGAGATTAAATTTTTAACCAACGAATTGGAGTGATATGGGGTAAGACTATTCATATATATTAATTAAATTTATCCACATATATGATAATAAAACATTTCTTAAATAAACCATGGAGAATAAAGAATAGGTTTCTTATCAAAATCACGACGTTTCAAATGTGCTTGAAGACATGATAATTATGTCATTTTTAACCAACATAAAAGGAATGAGGGTTTAATGTTTGCTAATAACAAAAAAATAAATCATTTTAACATCTAGGTGAATGGGAGGTTTGAGTATTCAAAAAAAATAAAAATAAAAGATAATTTCTTAAGTAGAGAGAGAAATTTCGAGGTGTAATTTTAGTAGCATGACATATATAAAATGTGGTTTTAGAAAAGGGTAAAATGAGGGGGGAAATAGTAGAAAATTGATATTTTTTAAGTAATGGTGTGAAAATATAGGATAATAGAAGAGTTTAACCATAACATTTAGAATACATATAATATTTTTTCGTGAATCGAATAGAAAAGAATGATAATTCCCTTACCTTGAAGAGTTACTCGAAAACCATGAGGAATTGAACCATGGGGGTCCTAATGAAACTATGTGGGGGGGGGATAATTGGGAAGAACAATACCATAATATCATGGATTATGGACAAGGAGTTAAAGGGAATGGTGAAATTATTTGTTATTTATAGAAAATATGGGGGCTTTGTTTAGTAATTTCAAAATATAGGACTTGGAAATCTAGTTTGTGAAAAAAACCATTGTCTTACCCATTGTTTTGACTTTGGTATTAACTATTTGTGTCCTATTTTATGTTATTTTAACCTATAATAACCAAAAATCATTTTATATTACTTCTTTTGGTATATAAAATTAAAATTTACATAAGGTAATGTATTTAGATAAAATTTTCAATATTAGACTTTGGAAAGTAATTTTTAGGTCTGTAAATTGATTAAGTTCTATTAAAATAATTAATATTAATAAAATAGCATATTTTTGGTAATATATTGTTTTTAATTAATTATTAAACAATTATGAAAAAGTTATGAAGTCATTAAACATATCAAAAACCAATAATTTTATTTTTAAAATAATCAATATTAATAAAATAATATATTTTTGGTAATATATTAGAAAATTATCACAAATTCACACTAAACTAATTTAGACATTTTGATTTCAAAAAATGATGTTTATTTAATCATAATAATATTTTAAAGAAGATAATTTTTCTTTTAAATTTAAAAATACTGATTTATTAAAAAAGTAGCGGCTTGTAAGGCATTATCGAATTTCTGTCACTTGAACATTTCCTCGGACAGAATAAAATTATTTTATTACTTATATTTAAATATTTGTGTTTTTAAAATAAAATTTTATTTAAATAAATATTATTTGTAATATCTTATTTTATTATATAAATTTATATCTTTTCCAAAAAGTACTGTTTTTGTTTAGAAAATAAATTTGTTAAATGTCGTCTCAATTTGACCTATATTTTATTAAGGAAAAATATTTTTAAAATGGATTTTACAAAATAAAATTTTTATTCATACAAAGGAATTAAACTTTAAGTAACTAAGGCCTAAAAATGAAACCCTTTATCACACCTACACAGGAGCTTAGGTTAAGGTGTGCGATGGTAATGGATTCATGTGGAAGCTTGGCTAACATCAATTGATTGGTAATTTACACTAACTTAAACTTATCTCGTAGGAGATTTCATTCTAGATTCACTTATTCAATCTCATCTTGGGTTTGGTCAAGGATAAACCCCAATGACATTACCTCCCTACACATTTCTGACTAATGGGATTTATATGACATGACTCTACTAGTTGAGGCCATCACTTCTTCTTTCTATATAAATTATCCTTTTTCATTAATACTTATAAACTCTAAATAAAATGCTAAAATTATAACCCATGGGTACAATTCACAACTATAAAATTTCCCATTATTATATTGTCAAATAATCATATTTGAATAATAGTCCTAAAATGGTTGAATCCCATTGGTCACATTTCCCTTCATACTATACAAATACCACTTCATTATTTAATTAAATAATCACTAAAATTATTTCCAAGTTTATATATTTACATTCTCTAACATTTTTTTATTTCTAGTGTTGGAGAGATGATTCTAATGGATTGGAGAGATCCCTATTTTCCTATTTTGGTGAGTAATGTATTGGTCATATTGAAGAAGTATGATTTTTTTTGTAAAATAATATAACACACATTTTCGTAGGAAAAAAATATAATTTTAAATTTTTTGAGTCCTTCCATTCATCCCCCCTTGAAAATTTTTTTATATGAAATTTCAATGAATTCTCTCAGTTGAGAAAATGTGATGGTAAATCTACTTCATTGTTTCCTCTAGTTCCAATGTTTTCTCTTCAAACATATGGTTCCTCAATTAAAATTTTACAAATAAGGTAGTCTTGTGTCGTAGAAACATGTGTCTATGGTCCAAGATCTTAACTGAATGATCCTCATAAGAGAGGTCATGTTCGAGTTGTACCAACACCATATTCAATACATGTGAATGGTTAGGTACATACTTCCTCAAGAGAAATATATAGAATAAATTAATAACTTCATCTATATTTGGTGGAATTTCTAGATGATAGGCCACTCATACTATGTGATAAAGGATTTTATAGGGGCCAATGTACCTGGGGATAAGCTTCCCTTTCTTCCCAAACCACATGACACTCTTCCATGGTGATAGTAAAATGAAATATATATTTCCAACATCAAACTCCAAGTCCCTATAATGGTTGTCAACATAGATCTTCTGCTGACTCTGAGGAGATCTTATGTATTGTTGGATGGTATATACATTTTCTTTCATCTGTTTCCCAAGATCAGACGCAAACATCCTTCTATCGCCAACTTCATCCCAACAAGTAGGAGTTCTACATCACTTCCTATATAGAGATTAATTGGGTTATATTTTAATACTCGAGTGAAATCTATTATTGTATGAGAATTAAAATAATGGGAGGTTTTGATCTCATACACCTTTGAATTCCATTTATAATATTATCAACATTTCCTCAAGTGTGTGAATAGTCCTTTCATATTGGCCATCAGTTTTGGGGAAATATGCCATACTAAAATCAAATTAAGTATTTATATCATGTTGAATACTTCTATAGAATTTACATTTGAACCTTAGATCATGATCATAAATAATAGAAAGTGGTTCCAATTCAACCTCACTACTTCCTTTTTCTATATCATGTAATTTGGTCATGATAGAAATCTACCCGAATAGAGATAAAAATGTAATTCTTTGTGAGTCACTTCAGTATAACCCATATCACATTGTTTCCTTCAGATGTTCTTAGGAGACCAATGATAAAGTCCATATCGATTGTTCCCACTTCCATGTTGGAATTTGTAGTGGTTGCAATACCACTTTATGAAGTTGTTGCTCCTTCACTTTCTAACTTACCAAGAAAATTTCCATGTAGTATCTAATGTTCCATACCATATTATCCCACAAATAATGATAAAAAAAGGTCCCTTACCATTTTTGTGCTACCAAGATTTATTTTGAATATAAATCCATGTGATTCATCCATCAGTTCTCTATTTAACTCTAGATTAGATGGAGTACATATACTTTTATGAGATTTTAGCACACCTTCTTGATCAATATTTAAATCAAGAAATTTTATATTATTCACATATTCTATATTCCATTATTAAAAAGGATATTATAATTTATCTATCATGATATTATGTAGTAAAAATGGTTGAGAAGTAATTTGGGATAGTATTGATGATGTATCTTCTACAATGATTCCCATGTCCATCCTTACCAGGTCCCTTATCAATGGACCTACTTGAATCCACGTCATTAATAGAACAATGGGTTCTTTACTAATTAATTCATAAATGACTTTGGTTGACCTTATAGGGTGATAATGAATTGAACAATTAAATTATTTAAGACATCCTGACTGTCACCTTTGTCTCATGTTCAATTACTTTTTTATGAATATATACATCAAACATTGGTGGTTAGTGTATATGTCACATTTTTCCCCATAAAGATATTGCCTCCATGTTTTTAGAGAAAAAATAACGACAAATAGATCTTGTTCATGTATATGATTACTCTTCTCATGAGGATTTAACCATCGAGATGCAAATGTAATCACCTTTTCATTTTTCATGAGGACACACCCATGCTATTTAAGAGATTCATTTATAAAAATAACAAATCATTCTCTGGTAGAGGGTAGAGTTAACACATGTGCAATAACTGATATCTTCTTTAGTTCTTAGAAAATTTATTCACACCCCTTTTTCCAGATGAACTTAGCCCCTTTTCAAGTTAACTAGATTAGTGTATTATAAATTCCTCCTATTTTTTTCACAAACCACCTATATTATCATGAAAAATAAAGAAAACTATGAATCTCAGATCCTATTGTAGGATGGGGCCACTACTCTACAACCTTTATCTAGGTAGGGTCTGTGGAGATTCCTTCATTGGATACAATGTTCCCCAAGAAAGAAAAATGTTTTAAACAAAATTCAAATTTGATGAATTTTACAAATAGTATATCCTTCTTCAGAGTTTTTAATATTACCCTTATATGGTCCTCATGCTCCTTGTGAATTTTGGAATATATCATAATATCATAAAAAATTTACCAAAAATTTATCAAGGTATCCATTAAAGAATCTATTCATCAAATCCATAAATACAGAAGGAGCATAAGACATGATGAAGGGAATAAAAAAAACTTCATAATTCCCATATTTTGATTAGAAGGTAGTATTTGGAATATCTTATTTATTCACCCTCAATTAATGATAACCAAATCAAAGATCAATCTAAGTGAATAATTGAGCCCCATGAAGTTGGTCAAATAAATCATCAATTTTTGGGAGAGGGTAAATGTTCTTCACCGTGATCCCATTAAGTTATATATAATCAATGCATAGCTGCATTGATCCATCATTATTATTCACAAAGAGAAAAGGTTCTCTCTAAGGAGACACACTTGTTCAGATAAATCCCTTATCCAAAATATCTTCAAGTTATTTCTTTAATTACACTAGCTCCACATTTTTCATTCAATACAGGGTATTTGATATCAACTTGGATCCATGTATGATTTTATTTGAGGAATATACCTCTATTTATAGGGGAGGTTTTGGTAACTCCTTAGGAAATATTTCAATGTATTCATAAATAATGGGGATATTTTCTATTATTATAATTTCATTTCTTTATTCATCCTCCCCGATCATCTCCATAAATAAATCTATGAGAGGTGGTTCTAAACAAATATCAGGTTAGGATATATCTCATTTGAAAATAACTATATGTTTTATATTCTAGTATACTGATATTTCCTTGATTTTTCAATGGATCTTATCATTATATGTTTAGAGCCATTCCATCACAAGTATAGTGTTGAATTCCACCATGGGAATGACTACTAGATTTTCCATGAGATTGTGCTCTCCAAATAAATACTATAGTTTATATACAATATTGATGCTTGGATAATCATTCCAGGAGTCTTGACTGATAACTTTACATCTAGAACAATTGGTATTGAATCTATATTCTTTAAAAAATCAGAGGAAATAATGGAATACATAAAATAAGAATAAAAAAAATTACTTGATAGCTTTGAGAGAACAACAAGAGTACCCACTGCCAGATTATTTGTAGCCTTTACTTCAGACGTTGTGATAGAGAAAACACAAACCTACTCCCTTAGATTAAGCTTAGGTTTATGGCGATTTAACTCCATTATGTTCTGATTTGGATTTTTATTAGCATAGTTCCCAAGGTTTCCATACATGAAGAATTGTACTTCAGGCTGGGCCTACATCATCTTTCTTTTATTGTTAGTGTTGTGAATATGAGGATTAACCTCTATATAATAGTTCTAAGCTCTAAATACATATTTTCCACACTTGTAACATTCTAAACTCTCAAGAATGTTGTTCCCTGAATTCTTATTCCCATAGTTTTTTCATGTGGGAAGTTGAAATTACTTTCCTCCTCCTCCATGATCAATGTTCCTCCCTATGTTTGAAACTATAGCTCAATTATATTTATTCATCCTATGTGACAACAACTTTATCCAAACTATAATTAAACCATCATATCACTCCTTATTATATCTTCTTATATTTCATAATCATGATTTTCTAAATTTCTTCATTGGATTGGTATCAGTCCACTGAATAATCTCTCCAAATTTCCCATATGATCCATAATAAATCTTTAGGTGTAATGAGAAAGTCTTATAATGTTCTTTTGATACATTCCCAAAAATTCATTTTCCTTATAATTTAGACTGAAGTATTCATTCTCCATTTTTAATTGAATCAAATAGGGAAAATACTTATTGAAAAATATTCCCATAAACTCTTCCCACTCCACAACATCAATATCCATTATTGGATTCTTGTTTTTATTTAGTGTCTAAAAATGATAAAACTATACTCCTAAGTGGTGTATGACGAGGGAGAATTTATCTTTTTCTATAAAAGTAGATTACAAAAAAGATATTTTCTATAAATCTTATACATTTTTCAGTAATCAATGGGTTAGTAGATTGACAAAAAGAATGCGGTCGTTGATGGTTGAAGGACTCAATGTAAAATAGTTCCCTTCAAGGTGAATCATGTATCCTGACTCGATTCAAGTTATTAATCACAACTTGAGATTGTTGATTCATCATCAATTTTATGTTTTCCTTTCCAGTTTCCAATTGAGGGACAACAACACATCATCCATTGCACTCATCATTTATACGATTCATCCAATTTCTCAAAATTTTCTAAAATATGAAAACCTTATTGAGAAACAAATTTCATTTCAGAATAATCTAATTCGAAAATAATTTTATGTATTAAAACATAATGGTTAAATATGTTATTTATTAACAACAATTAATATTTCTATATATCATTCATAATGGTTTATAAAAATACTATGATTAACAAAACATATTCCTCAGGTGTGTCAAACCATGTGTGGAGGAAGACCGTTTTTCATGCATTAATTCCCAATTTATTCTTGATTAATGTTATTTTTTTGGTTATTACCCATAGATACATATCTGACAGAGAACAATACACTAATTTATATCGACACACATATTTATTTTCTTAAAAACCACTTAAAAAATACTTCATCAAAATACTTGGATGTTTTCCTATATTTAAAATTTTTATAGGGTTCAAACTAAGGATTTATATTCCTAATTCCCACAAATTAATAAAACTTACTTTGATAGAAACTGTTACATCCAATATTTTTATTACATGATATAAAATAAGGGATCTTTTAATGTTTATTTTCTACAAAATCAAGAATATAACACATAAAAAAATAATTTTTTTTTCTAATCCACTTGAAAGGATTTTTGATGGATTCATCCCAATTACATTTACTAAATCTCATATCCTGGTGACAAAAATCAAAGGCAATGGGTGAGTATGAGGTACAATAAGGGAATAAGAAGGTGAAACAATTTACATGTGATCATTAGGAATATAAAAAAAGTGGAATATAATTATGGCATGATGATTGGAACATGATACATATCACAATAAAAATAACATGAATCAAAACAGGGAAATGTTGATACAACATTTAAATAATACATTGATTAGAATATCACCAAGGTTTATCACCAGTATATCATAAATGAAAATTACCAAGGTTATTAACCAAGGTATCAAACAAACATATCATATGCTAAGATTAAATTCTTTACCCAATACATTTAATAACCACAAAGGAGCACTGATAATATGTAATAATCAACGGGATACACATAGGTCATAATCAAACATTTCAGAAATATCCCATGGAGAATAAGGAATCGGTTTCTTATCCAAGTCATGGAATTTCAAAAGTTCTTAAAGACATGATAAATATATCATTTTTAACCCCCAAAAAGGGAATGGGGGTTTCAGCTAATTCAATTCAAAAATAAAATAAATCAATTTTTACATCTAAGAGGATAACCCTAGGAAAAAATAGGTTTGGGTATTCAAAAAATAAAATAAAATATAATTCCTTAAGTAGAGAGAGAATGTTTGAGGAGTAAATTCGGTTAAATGATTTTTATAAATCAAGGTTTTAAAAAAGTATAAAATGAATGGGGTCAAGGGTTTACCGTTGATAAAACATAATTTTGAACTAAAATTATGATAAAAAAGTAAATAAAATAGAGTGACCACAAAATGTAGAATACATATAAAAATGTTTCTTGAAGTTAAGAGAAAAGAAGAATAATTCCCTCACCTTGAAGATTTACTCCATAATATTGAGGAATTAAACATTTTAGGCTTGAGGAAACCTCAGGAGACTCATTAGGAGGAAAAAATACCATAACTTCATGGAGTATAGATTGGGAATAAAAATAAATTTAGAAATTTTTAGGTATTTATAGAAAAAGTGGGGGATTTGTTTAATAATTTCAAAATGCAGGGCTTGAAAATCTAGGTTGTGGAAAGAAAAACACTATATTACCCATGGTTTTGGAAACTTGGTTCATATTCTATGTTACTTTAACCCATAATATCTTAGTATATTTTTATATTACTTATTTTGGCATTGAAAATTAAAGGTTACATTTTAGACATAGAAAAGTCAATTATAGGTTTGTAAATTGATTAGAATAAATTAAAATAATTAATATTAATATAATAACATATTTTAGGTTTTTTGTTGTGGTTAATTAATTCTTAAATAATTATTATATATATATTAAGTCATTAATCATACCAAAAACCCATAATTGTATTTTTACTATTCCTGAAAAAATAAAGTATTTTAGAAAATTATCCTCAACTCTCCCTAACCAAATTTCAATGTTATGATTTAAAATGTAATGTTTATTTTATGATAATAATCCTATAAAAATGATAATATAAACTTTTAAATATAAAATCCATATTTATTGAAAATTAGGGTTGTAAGTAATAGTCAAATTTTTGACACTTAAGGATTTACCAGAACATAATAATTTATTTATCATTATATTTAAATAATATAGTTTTTAACATACAATCTCATTAAAATAAATTTTATTCACAATACCTTATTTTATTATTAATACTTATATCTTTTATGAAAAGTATGTTTTGTGTTTGAAAAATTAATTTATTAAACTTCATCTCAATTAAACATATATTTTATTAAGAAAAACTATTCTTAAAGTTGAATTAATGGAATAAAAAATTTATTTATAAAGAGGAATTAATCTTTAAGTAATTAAGGTGTAGACATGTATCCCTTTATAATAACCATTTATGACCAAAGGGTAAGGTGTGTGATGGTGATGGATTGATGGGGTGGCTCGACTAACTTCGACCGAGTGGTAATTTACAGTAACTTGAACTTCTCCCATATACAATTTCATTATATCTTAATTTGTTAAATCTTGGTTTGGGATTGGTTAAGGGAGAACCTAGTGATATTACCTCCCTCCCAAGTTCTGACAAATGACCTTCATACAACTTGACTCTTCTGGTTGACACCGTCACTTCTTTCTTTGTTAATTATCATTTTCCATTACTACTTATAAATGATAATTAAAACATTAAAATAATTACCCATAGGTATAGTTCGCAATGGTCAAATATTCTAATGGTTATATTGACCAAAAATCCTAAAATGGTTGAATCACAATTACCAAATTTACCTTTATACTTTATAAATACCACTTCATTATTTCATTCAATAATCAATAAAATTTCTACCATGGTTATGTATTTTCGTTTTCTAACAATTTGTTTCATTTATATATTGTTTGGTGATGATTCTAAATTATTGGAGTAATCTATATTTTCCCATTATTGTGACTAATATATTGATCATTGTTAAAGAGATATGGTTTTGTTCTGTGTAAAATTACATAACACTCATTTTATTAGAAAAAAATATAATTTAAAAAAGACTAGATCATTATATACTTCCCCTTTAAGAAAATGCATCCAAGAAATTTCAACTTATTCTATCATTTGAGAAAAGGTGAGGGTACTTCTTCTTCATTATTTCCTCTGGTTCCCATGTCACCACTTGAAACTTACAGTTCATCTACAACACTTTTACAAGGTGGGTAGTTTTGTTTCATAGAACCTTGTCTCTATAGTCTATGATATCCACTCACTACTCTGAATAAGGGAGGCCATGTTAAAGTTTTACCACCTCCAGATTCAGTACATGTGAAGGTTTAGGTATGTACTTATCTAAGAGAGATAAATTGAATACATCATGAACTTAAGAGAGATTTGGTAAAAGTGCTATCCAATAAGCCAGTAATACTATACGATCAATGATTTAGTATGTGACAATGTACTTAGGGATAATTTTCCTTTTCTTCCAAAATCATATGGCCCTCTTCCATGGTGATATTCAGAGGAAAAATTGATCACCAACATCAAAATCTAAGTGCCTTCGATGGTTGTCAACATAGCTCTTCTGCCAACTCTGATACACTTCTATGCATTTTTGGATGGAATAAACAACTTTTATCATCTATTTCACAAGATTGGTCCTAATAATAATTCTCTCACAAAATTCATCACAACAAGTAGGAGTTCTACATTTCTTCTCGTATAGAGCTTCACAGTGTGTCATTTGATTAATTGAGTGGGTTCTATTTTTGTATGAGATCTCAGCTGAAAGGAGGTGTTGATCCCATTCACCTTTAAATTATGTTTAGCATGTTATCACCATGTACTCAGGAATCTAAATAGTCTATTTATAATGGACATTAGTTTTAGGGTGATAGGTCGTATTGAAATTCAATTTTGTATTTAGATCATGTAGAATACTTCTTCAAAATTTATACGTTAACCATTGATCAAGATAAAAAATGATAGAAAGTGGTTCCCCATGCAGCATCACCACTTCCTTTATGTATATCTTGGAAAGTTGTTCAAGAGGTAAATCTTCCTGAATAACAATATAATGGAAACTCTTGCTGATTTAGTCCACTATAACCCATATCTTATTGTTTTCATTGGATGTTATTTGGATACTAGTGACGAAGTCCATTGTGATATTTCCCCACTTTCATGTTGGTATGGGTAATGGTTACAATACACCTTTAGAAATTTTTCACTCTACCTATGCATGCTGAAATACCAAGCACCTTGGAGTGTAGTTAAAAATTTCCCTTTTCATATTATCCCACCAATAATGATCATGAATTTATCTATACATTTTTGTTCTTCACAAATTTATTGATAATGTATAACTGTGAGATTAATCCAAAAATTCTTTCTTTAACTAAGAATTAAATGGAACATATATCATTGTTTGAAATTTCATCACTCCTTACTGAACTCTATTGAACTTTGGAAACTTCTTATTCTTTATATCATGTATATTCTTTTGTAACAAATTGTATTATCTTTGAGATTTCTTGATATTTTCAAGTAATGATGGTTTAGAAATCATTTGGGATAGGATTGATAATGTACCTACCCTTATGATTACCATTTCCAACCTTAATAGTTCCTTGATCAATGTATTTATTTGAATCCTCATCATTCACATCAGAACATGGTCTTTCTTACTTAATGCATCAACAACTTTTTTTCTCTTTTAGGGTGATAATGAATTGAACAATCATAGTCTTTAAGAAGTTCTAACTATCTCGTTTATGTCATATTAAATTCCTTTTAGGTTAATATATAATTCAAACTTTGGTGGTCTGTGTATATATCAAATTTCTCCTCATAAAGATAGTGTATCTATATTTTTTGAGAAAAAAGAACCATAGTACGATCCATGTCATGCTTAGGATAATTCTGATCATGAGGCTCTAACGGTATAGATATATAAGCAATAACCTTATCATTTTTCATGAATACACACCCAAGACCATTTAGAGATGAAACACTGAAAATATTGAATCCTTCTCTGATAGAGGGTAGATTAATCACAGGTGGAGTAACTAATCTATTCTTTAGTTCTTGGAAACTCTCTTCACACTCCTTTGTTTGTATGAACTTAGCCCCTTTTTCTATTTAACTTGATTAGTATATTAGAAAGTGGTGAAATTTTTTTAAAAAATTTTCTATAATATCCTAATAAACCAAGGAAATTATGAATCTCAGTTACTATTATAGTATGAGTCCACTCATCTATAACCTTTGTCTTGGTTGGGTGAACTGATAATTCTTCATTGGATACAATGATCCCACAGAAAGAAACTTATTTTAATAGAAATTAACATTTTCTGAATTTTAAAAATTGAATATCCTTCCTCAAATTTGATAATATAACCCTTTAATGATCAATAATATCTTCATGACATTTAGATTATATCAAAATATCATCAGTAAAAAATACCATAATTTTATCAAAGTAGTCCTTAAATAATATATTAATCAAATCCATAAATATAGCAAGAGAATTATTCAATATTAAGGGAATAACAACAAATTCATAATGCCTATATATTGATAAAAAATAAGTCTTTTGAATATCTTCATTCTTCACCCTAAATTGATGATAACCAAATCAATGATCAATCATGGAGAAAAATTAAGCCTCATGAATATGGTCAATGAAATCATCAATCCTTAGGAGTGGGAACTTTTTCTTAATGGGGATCATGTAAAGATCACTTTGATAAATGAATATTCACATTGATCCATCCCTCTTCTCCAAAAAGAGATCATGTGTTCTCTAAAAGAGGCACATTTTATTGGATAAATCCCTTATACAAAAGATCTTATATTTTTTTATTTAATTAATATAGCTCACATTTTCCATTCTATGTGGGGTCTTTGACATTGGCTTGGATCTAGGTATGAGTTTAATGGAGAACTATGCCTATCTTTCTAGGGGAGGTCCAGGTAACTCCTCAAGAAATAAATTAATGTATTCTTGAATGATGGGGAAATTTTATATTCTAATACTTTCATTTCCTTCTTCCTATTCACCAATAATCTCCATAAATAATTTAATGAGAGGTTCTTCTAGACAAATCTCAGGTTTAGATACCTCCTCTTTGAAAATAACTATTTGTTTTGCAATAAATTATACTAAGATTTTCATGATTTTTTAGTTTATATTACTATTATACATTGAGAGCCAGTCCATCCCTAGTATAGTGTTGAAATCCACCATGGGAATGACTACTAGATTTGTGATGAGATTTTTCTCACCAAAGTAAATACAAGAGTTTATATACATTTTTGGTTCTTGGATAATATCTCTAAGAGTCATGAATGATAACTATACTTATAGTAGTTTGTGGATTGATTTTATATTCTTTGGAAGATTTGAGGAAATAGAGGAATGAGTAGAACCAGAATCAAATAAAGTACTTGATGGATTTGAGAGAAAAACATGAGTTCCTTTCACCACATCCTTTGGAGCCAATGATTTATCCATTGTGATTAAAAATTAATGAACCTTCTCCCTGGACTAATATGATGTTTATGGTGATTTACCTCTATTATCATTGTATTTGGACACTCATTAGAAGTGTTACTATGTTTTCTATACTTGATGCATTGCAGTTTAAGTTGGGCCTACACCATCTTACCTTATTCATTAATGTTATGAAGTTGAGGCTTTACCACTCCATGATAGTTTTATATTATATGGACATATTTTCCACACTTGTAATAGTTTTGACTCCTGATAAAGTAGTTCCTTGAATGATTCTTCCCACATTTGTTGATTGTGTGAAGTTTCACTTTATTTTCTCCTATTGCGTGATCAACGTTCCTCCCTGAGTTGGTTTCCATATATATCTTATTTTAATTCAACTTATGTGACCCATATGTTTCTCAAAACTCTAATTCAACATTTTTATCACTCTTCACAATTTTCTCATAGGTTTGATAATAACAATTCGCTAGATTGCTCTTCAAATGGGGTTTCATTCCACTAAAGAATCTATCAACCATTCATTTGAGATCCATTAAAAAGCTATAGGTGTATTGAGAATGTCTTGTAATTTTCATCAAATAGATTCCCATTGATTAATTTCCCTTCTTATCTATCTCTAGGAATTTCTTCTTCATTTTCATTCACATAGAATGAGGAAAATATTTATTGAAAAAGATTCTCCTAAACTCTTCCCATGACATAACATCAATATACCTTCTTATCTTAATATTTTTATTTAGTTTCCACCACTGATCAAATTCTACATCTAAGTGGTATACATGAGGGTGAATTTATTTTTTTTCTGAAAACTTTTGTATAGGAAATAACTTTACTATGGATTTTATCCATTTTTTTGCAGTCAATGGCTCGATAGATCTACTAAAAGAAGGTGGTTGTTGATGCATGAAGGAATCAATGTAAATTTGTTACCTTAAAGGTGAATCCAGTCTCTTGACTTGATTCAATTTATTATTCACAACTCAATATAGTTGATTAATTATCATTATTAACTTTTATATTCTAGATTCAATTAGAGGGTCACTGGTGTATCATCCATTATGATCATCATTTATGCGATTCCTACTATTTCACACCATTTTCTAAAAAAATAGATCCTTAGTGAGAGATGTTTTTCTTTTAAGAATATTATAATTCTACATTAATTTGATGTCTTAAAATATCAGGCCAAAATATTTTATTCATTAATAAAAATTACATTTTCTATATATCCTTCCTAGGGGTTCTTAATGTTTTTTATTAACCAAACATATCCCACAGAAGTGTCACACTAGGAGTGAAACAAGGCCCATTTTTTGAACTAGTTATCAATCGATTCTATCTCAATGCGGTGTTTTGGGGTTTCACCCCTAGATATATCTACCCTACAGACACATCCCCATGTTCATATCAAAAAAGGATTTCTTTTCACGGAAACCACTTACTTAATACTCAACCAAAATAAAAGATTGTTTTCCTATATCTAAAAATTTCTCTTGGGTTTAAACAAAGGATTTATATTCTTAATTCTCACAAATAAATGAACCTTCATTTTATACCAACTATGTAACCTCACCCTTTAATCACATAATATTTTTATTATAATTTATACAATATAGGATATTTTAATATTTCGTTTCTTGGAAATCATGAACATAATACATAAAAACCTAAAACATTATTCTAATCCACTTGAATGACTTCTTAAGGAATTATTAATAAATAAATTTTATGTATCTCATATTTTAGAGACATACAGTAGAGGAAATGACTGATCAAGAGGCCTAGTAAGGGAATAAGTGAGGGAAAATATTTATGTGTGACCCTGAGGGAAAAAAGAGGAATATAATTATGGCATTAGAAAGGTAACGTGAGGTATTTAATAATAAAAAGTGAATTAATCATAACATTTAAATTTATGTATAAAAATCAAATGATAAATTAATAATTATATCACTAATGTTCATCAGCAAGGTGTCATAAAGAAAATTACCAAGGTTATTCACTAACGTATCATAAAACCATGACATATATGAAGTAAAAATATTTTACCCAATGAATTGGAGCACTGTCAGGGTAAATCATTTAGATGTATTAATAAATGTGAAAAATATAAATCATAATAAAAAATTTCATATATAAAATGAAGAGAATAAATAATTGTGTTTTTATCAAAATCATGGTATTTTAAAATTACTTAAAGACATGATCATTATGTATTTTTTAACCCAACGAAATGGAATGTAGGTTTCATGTATATTAATCCCAAAATAAAATAAATAATTTTTACATCTAAGAGAAAACCCATATAAAATAAATAGGTTTCACATTCACAATAAAGAGAATAAAATAGAATTTCTTAGGTAGAGAAAGAAATTTTGAAGAGTAAATTCGGCAGCATGATGGGTATGAAATGTGGTTTTAGAAAAAGGTAAAATTAGTGGGTAAAATGGTATCTTATTGATAAAATATAATTTATCATAAATTGTATAAGGCATATAAAAATAAAGGTTCTCTAATTGAAGAGAAAAGAAGGATAATTCCCTTACCTTAAAGTGTTACTCATAAATATTATAGAGTGGAACCTTGGGGGATTGAGGACACATTGGGGGGGGGGTACTCCATTAGAGTAAATACTAGTAAATATTTGTGTATTATGGATTGGGAGTGAATGGAAATGGATAAATGAGTGTGTGTTTATAGAAAAACTAGAGGATATATTTATAATTTCCAAATATTGGACTTGGAAATCAAGGCTGTAGAAAAAGTAAAACCATTGACTTACCCATGGTTTTGGAAAATTTGGGTCATCTTTTATGTTATTTTAACCCACACAAACCGAGAAAAATCTTATTTTACATCTTTTGGTATGGAAAACAAATGTTCCCAAAAGGTATTGTTTTTAAAATCAATGTTTCCATTTTAGACTTTGGAAAGTAGTTTATATGTTTTTAAATTTATTAAAATCCATTAGAATACTTAATATTAATAAAAAAATATTATGTTATTGATTATTCTTAATTAATTATTATATCATTATGTGATAATTTTGAAGTCATTAAACATACCTAAAACCATACCAGTATTTTTACTATTCACAAAAAATAAAGTATTTCAAGAAATTATCATAAATTGACCCTACACTAATTTCGATGTAATGATTTCAAAAATGAGGTTTGTTTTAACCAAATCATTTCTAAATATGATAATTTTAAATATAAAAACCCTTATTTATAAAAACTAATAGCGCGTTGTAAGGCATAATCAAAATATTGGCACTTAAAAGTTTCCAAGGACATAATAAAATTATTCTCCCATTTATATTTAAATAAAAGGGATTGTAACATAATTTTAATTAAAATAAATATTATTCATAATACCTTAATTTATTAAAAAAATGTACAACTTTTCTAAAAAGTACGTTTTGTGTCCAAAAAAACAATTTATTTTATTTCGTCTCAATTTAACCTATATTTTTTTAAGAAAAAATATTCTTAAAATTGAATTAATTTAATAGAAATTTTAGTTTTAAAAAGTAATGAAACTTTAAGTAACTAATTACTAGAAATATAACCACTTATAACACCTTCATATAACCTAAGGGTATGGTGTGTGATGATGATGTATTCAAGGGGCGGATTGGATAACATCTGGTGAGTGGTAATTTTGACTAAATGAAAATTATGTTGTAAGTGATTTCATTATAGCTTCACATGCTGAGTCATAGATTGGGATTGGTCAAGGTTGAACCTTAGTGATGCTACCTCCATCACAAGTTCTTACTAATGGTCTTCAAATGACATGACTATACTAGATGCGACCATCAATTATATTTTCTGTATTAATTATCCTTTTTCATTAAAAATTATAAAAAATAATTAAAACATTAAAATTATCACCAATGGGTATATTTCCCAATGGTATAATTTTTCAAAATTTATATTTACCAGCAATCCCAAAGTGGTCACATTTACTTTTTTACATTATAAATACCACTTCATTATTTCATTCAATAATCACTACAATTCCTTCTAAGGTTATATGTCTTAATATTCTATCAGTTTATTTTATGTCTATAGTGTTGGTGAAGTGTTTCAAGAATATTGGAGTGATCCATATTTTCCTATTTTTGTGACTAATGAATTGATCATTATTAAATATATATGGTTTAGTTGTGTGTAAAATAATACAATACACATTTTTTTATGAATCAAATATCATTTAAAAAAGTCTAGGTAATTACAGATACACACCATGTATCCCTTAAACAATGTGTCCACTATTCTCATCGAATTGATCTGTGTGTATTTCAAACATGGTATATGATGAACTACATGGAGTGTACACTACATACATTTCATTTTTATGATAAATACTATAGTTTTTCAGTATCATGAAATTTACTGTTTCTAATTTCAATATGAATTGCATGATTTACCCTACAAACCAGTACAGACTACATGCTGTGTACGTCATATACAATGTGTAATCTAACATACTATGTGTTATGTTTTTTTGCCAACACGCGGTGTATAATATATGTAATAACTGCGTGGCATTCCGTCTTTTCAGCAACATCTCTAGTTTTAGTTTACTTGGGCACACGACGTTTACTCCAGCTACACTTCGTGTAACCCTATCTTATCGACCAAAAAAACATGACAGTTCCTAATGGAATATATAGTCATTATTCCTCTATTCTTATACATTTAAGTAAATAAAACATTTAACAAACACGATTAATATTTCAATAACATGTTAATTCAAAAAATATTAAATAAAAAATTATATGCAATGAAAATTATTCTAAGATTTTGTATCGATCAACTAAAAAATAAATAATTATAAATTTAAAAATTACTGCTCTGATACCAATTATTGGTTCCAGGAACAATAGGATCCCTAGTTGGTAGTAATTATATTGAAATTTATTTTAATATTTGGTTTCCCAAAACCTTGAGTGAGGATATGTCACATTAAATTTATAATTAATTTATTCAGATTTGAAGAAACTCAACATATTTTCCTTTGATCCTTTCTTAGATAATATTTTTTATCTTTTGAAAGAACCTTTTTATATTTCCTTAATTATTATTTGATTATCCATGTTTATAATCCCTCCAAGGGTGATTCAGATATCCTGCTTTAATCTATGATCAATTTCAATTGATTTCCAGATGCTAGCTCGATGAATCAATTATCTTTCATCATTCATGTTGATCGCTCATCCTTTAATTTTTAAGGAATATCTCTTGAATTTATCATTATTGAGAGGGATATAGAGAAAGAAATTAAAGATAGAATTCATTGTGTGAAACAATTCTCTAGATCTCAATTACCATACATAATATACATAATCATCTATCTTTATAGATAGGGTTTAGGTTAAAATCTTATTTAATTACGTATTGGTTCTTCAACAGTATAATAACCATCAATAAAAACCATTCCATAAAATAATAATAATTGTAATAATAATAATAATAACATTTTACGACATGTTCTCACTTTTTTATTGATGAATATTATTTACCGGCTTGAAAATAAATATTCAATGCAAGATGCAGTCTTTGTTTGTTCAAAATCCTCGACTTTTATTGCATACTCAAGTAAAATCATTTTTTCTCTTAAATAATCATCTTTGTCCTCAAAAAGTAAATAACTATTTTTAATCTATTAAATAAAGTAAATAAATAAACTATATTCACAATCTGGGGAAGAAATTATTATTTAAGTAATGTGATCAATAGGACTTGAATAAAATTATTCTCCAGTATAGAGAATATTATTTATTATATTAATTAAATTAAAATAGAATTTAATTGAGATCAACAAAAACACTTAGTGTGCGACCCTCTAGGATTGTTTCTCATTGGTATTATGTATATACACCTAAAGTCCAAGATTACTATATATAAATGGGTTAAGGCATCCAAGAGAAAGAACATAATATCAAAACAATGAAAACCACATATGAATGCTTACTATGTAATATAATCACTTTGTCTTAATATCTCATCAAGAAGGTTACACATCTATGTCATCAACATATTTTCTTGATATATCTTTCTTTGACTATTTAAAATAAACATTCTTAAACAATGGCCACGAAACTTATGTGACAATTATATTTCAAACAAAGGGATGATATGTCAGCTTCCATAGAGATGGAAGGGAAAATAATTCCTCAACTTATACATTAATAACATATCATTCATGACACAACCAACTTACCCTACCTTACTATGAAAATAGATGGTCATGATTTTATTTAGAAAATTTATGTTCATTAGTCATTTCAAGTATTAATGTTAATATTAAAGTCTAAAGACCATTAAACGAACAAAAATAGGAATATCTGATGACCCAAAAACCTGAAGAATTACTACTTGTGGGTATGTTCTCATAACCTCCCATCTAGGAGATTCCCAAGTGAAAAAATCATGAGATTAAATCTCATCTTCTTATAAGTACTCCCACTTGACAGTAAAAATACTATTTTCCCCATCATAGTATGGTATATGACCATAGAAATATATTGTAAGAATATCATCATGTAACATTATGGTTCTCATTATAGAAGAAAACTGTTATGGACTTATCAATGTGTCAGATCCCCTTGGACATTATCAGATCAATGTTATGTAGAAGAAAAATTAATATGTGATAAGATATTATTATTCACTTCTTTGAATATACTTGTAATCTGTTGTATAATGTAGTGGGTTCTAGGGAACCAAAAATAGAAAAAAACCAATTTTTTTAAAATTTTAAAAAGATATAATTAAACACTGATCCCATCAAACAATCCTCCCAGTATAAAGCCAGTCACCTCATCGACACAACAACCAATTGATTAATTAGTTCAATATCCATTATTCAATTATTCATTTTTTCTTTTAAAATATCATATATTTAATATATTTTAAAATATAAAATTGGTATCAAATACCCTCTAGATTCTATGAATTTAATTTTATAACATTCATACATGGAGTAGACTCACCAACTAATTTCTTATAACCTTTCAGTTATTCAACACAAATTTTTATCCAATGGATAATATGGCCACAATGATATTATTTTCATGCTTCTTTTTTAAATTTATTGGGGGTGTGAACTCTTCACTACCAATATTATTTAAAAAACATTTTACCTTCTTCTTCTGTACCATCAACACAGTACTAGATCCAAGACAACTCATGTACAATTATTTTATACTAAACATATTGAAGAGATCATGAAAGGGTTTATAGAAATAATTGAAGTGGTATCTATAATTAAATATTAATATCCTTTTAGATAGTGAATTTCGAATGAAATATATTGAAAAAATAAATTTTCATAGTTGAACCCAGAATTTTTAAATTATTTACATACCCAATTATATTGAGTACTATAGTTGAAAAAGGAGTACCTTACCCCATTTTACTTAAAATAATATCCTTTGGTATTTCACACATTTAATGTCTTTCTTTTTCTTGATAGATCCACTTTAGGTTGTCAATTATGTTTTAAGAACCCATAAACTCATGTTATTTTTTTAACATAGAGTTCATAGTAATAAGAATTAGTGTTAAAATCTCCATTGATTCCTTTTGATGCTTATCATTTTAATCTAACTCATTTAGTGGAATACTTTCCCTAGTTGGTTTATTTGGATGTGGCCCTTTCAGCACATAATTATTTTTTACGCTTACTTCAGAAATATTTTCATGGTTTTTTACTATTCAATAACAGTTCTTCAATTCAACTTTTCTTTTTCAATAATGGATATTACGATTAAGATAGTCGATGATGACCTTATCTACTATAAAATGTTTATCATATTATTATAAAGTTTATATATTTTAATTAAAAAAATTTAACAATAATTCTCACATTAAAATTGATGAACCCATACATTATATCCATTTAATTGGTCAACATCCATGTTTCACTAAAAAATGATCCCTCTTGGGATTTAATCTCACCACTTTGATTTTTAGGTATGGATTTATCCTTATCATAATAGTTAATATTCTTTTACATTCAATCATATAAACCTCTATAATAACCTATCAAACAGATTTACATGACATTATTACTCTAGTTTTCTTCCCAAGGGTTTCCCACATAAGTTTCCCCTAAAGAAAACACTGAGAACATGCTAACAAAAGGATGATATAGGGGAACTTTACTTTGGCTCAAAACTACCCAACAAGACAATCTAGAGTCACTTATTACGTTATTTCCTCACACAAGATAATATATGGACACCCAAATTTGGAATAAAACTAAATAGTTGGATGATTATGGTCATGAAAATTTTTGTTTTGGAATGAATATCTATATTAGTATTTAAGGGTATGTAAATTCTCACAAAAAATATAACAACTTATGTAATATTAGAATTGTTTATTCCTTCTATCCATGCATGCTTCTAAGAATTTAATTTTTAGAATCACATTTCCAACCATAAAACTAATTTGTTCACCCACATTAGGGTGAAACTATTTAAAAAACCCATAGTATGGGTTATTGATCAAAAAATAAAATCCAAATATATACATAAATATCCAAATACATCATATGCATAAGGTATATGAACTATTCTTATAAATTCTTGGAGTTATATTAGACTGATAACCACTACATGAGTAAGACCAGAGTGATAGATATCAAACCCCATTCACATTTCTCAGATAATGAAAAATCCTCTAAGACGATAGGTAGTCCAACCCCAAGTACCACTACCCATGGAGACATTTCTCAAGAGATAATTTGATTCATGATATATCTAACAAAAAAATACACACAAACTATTCCCCATAACTAAATGTAATATAAAAGTTTCAATTAAAAACCAAGGTCAAGGTCGATACAAAATAAATATTATGGAGTCATACCTAACATGTAATATAGAGGCCTCTCTCATAGAGGTGTTTTATTATATAAATAAAGAATAAACTATATTCATATTCTATAAACAATTTATAAAAATGAAGAAATCAATTAATAACTGTTAAATAAATGTACATTCGGTGAAATTAAACATGATAAAAATTTATGAACCTTTTAAAAATTAAATTCTTATTATAATAATTTTATAATTAAGATAAAAATTATATTTATTCCATAATTTTAGATAGAAACAATTTTATCCAAAATTAATATGAACTCCTTCATATTTTACATTATTTGGAATTTAAATTTTAATACATGAAATTTTATGAACTATACATATTTTACAATACAATTTCTATTATGTAAACTATTTACATAATCAATATATAAAATACATAGTATAATTTAAAACATTAATCATACTAATTATCAAAACATTTTTGATTTGGTTTAAATAATATATTTAAATAAGGCCTTCCTTTTAATTTGAATAATTCTCAAATTATTTAATCATGAACAATTCATAATTATAAATATAAATACTTTAATATTTTATCCTTATTTATGTGATTCAAAAACTCTCTTATAAATCATTTCTATAATTTTAAATAAACACTTTATTTAATGATTATAAAGACACCAAATAATTTGGAAACATTTTTTTGACGCCCTTTAATGTGATTTATAACTTTTTATAAACCATAATAATATAAAAAATATATTATTAACAGAAAATCATTATTATAAAAATAATACTTATAATAATTGTTTAAAAAACATTTAATCCATTAACTATAATAATTTTATAGTTAATTAATTCCTAAAATACCTTTTATAAAATTTTCAAATATTTCATAATGAATTTTATATTATTTATAAACAAATTATAAATAATATAATTAAAATATAAACTAAAATTTCTTAATAAGTAAAAAATTTACTTACTTATTAAAACATGTTAAGAAAATATAGACCTTTACATATATAATATATGTAGGAAACATATTATTGTTTAATGCCCAACATTAATTTATTATAAAAAATTTATGAATAATAAGTAATTTTTGACAAATACTATTTTTTATTAAAACTATCTTGACCCTTATGAAAGAACCACTTATTATGTTAAGGTAGTCCGTGTTTGCCTTTATACAGAATAGTGAATCTCTATGTAAAGGTAAACTTTTGTTTGTATGAAGGTAAATTTCATTACCTTTACACATGTATATCCGTGTAAAGGTATACTTATATTAACATTACATACACATTTCCATAAAGGACTATTTGTGTTTCCCTTAATTAGTTCATTTCTGCATAAGGGTACATAATGATGACCTTTTCACAACATGGTATACATAAAGGTAAATAAATTTACCATTTATACAGTACATTATCTTTGAGGATAACATTCTCGGACCTTTTCATAGCATGTTTTTCATGGGGTTCCATAGCCATAAACTTAATGTAGACTCGTCTGTGGGAAGGTAATATGTGATTAGCTTTATGCATGTTTGGAGGGAGTATATGTAAGGCTAAGTTTCAATGGACCATGTTTTTTTATGATTTTCTTCAAACTGAGTGGATTAAATACAATTAATCCTTGAATAAAAAAGTTTTGATACCACTGATGGGCTTTGTTTGAACATCACATGATCCTTGGTAGTAGAATAAAACTCAAAAAAAGGATCTCTCTTCAAGAAAAAAAAAGTTCTAAATATATCATAAAACAAAGCATACCTGGTTCTTGTCTTCATTTGATTGATGTATCCTTGATACAGTGGGAACACCTTATGAAGATAATGAAGTGTGGTTGATCAATTCCTACTACCTACACTAGGAAAACACTGATTGATGGATGATGATCTCTATCAGAGGATACCCAAAACTCTTTAATGGTTGATAATGTCTTCTAGAGAGAGATGATTGAGGCTTCCAGAAAAAGGAGCTTATAGAAATATTTTCATGAAACCAATGATCATAAAAACATTTGAAAAAATTCACTCAATACACTATAATCATCAAAGATAATTTTTTTTATGTTTAATAAGAAATACATTGTGAATTTTTTTGAATGAATAAAATGTCTACTACTATTAATAATTATCAAATAATGTCGATGATTTATTCGTCATAGACGTGTTTATTAATTCATTCAATGGTCATCATAAAAATATTCTATTATATATGAAAACACATAGGGGTAATCCTAAATTTATTTGGAATATATGGTATACACTTAATAGAAATTTATTTCCTTGAAATAATTTTAAATTGTTGGATTACTAGTAATTTATTATTTCCTTTAAGCCTTATCATTATTTTTACATAGAAAATGGAAAAAAATAATTAAAGTGAAAGGAATATTCTATTAAATATAAAATTAATGATGGAGTTGTCATGGAACACTAAGTGAAATCCTAAAATTGATTCATAATAAAGTAATAAAAACTCTAGGCATCCTCCAACAGTGGATTTGATTAAATTCTTTAAGTTATTCCTCACCTCATGTGTCACGTAATAGGAGTATGGAAAGAAGTTACCAAATCCTAATTTAACCATGGTTTAATTTATTCTAATCCAAATTTATCATTCTAATTCTCCTTAAAAATATCATGAAACTTTATTTTAGGGTGAACCATGTTTGGAATGTTTTAAATAAGGAACATGTAATTCCAAAACTATCCAAACTTGGTATCGCTCATTATTTATCACTTTTTCCTTCCATACTTCTTCAAAATTTTAAATGTGATTATACAATTTTCTAAAATATATTCCTTTTCTATTTTTTCTTATTGAGTTTATTCCTCTAAAATTTCATCTTACATAATTTAATTAAGTGTTAGTGTAATATCTATATTGTATTCTATCTCAATATTAGATCCATGATTAGAAAATTCCGTAGATTAATTTGTTAACTTAACATCACTTTTGTATCTCTCTTCAGGTTCAACCTTGATTTCAACTTCATCTTCATAGAATTTATTAGATTTAGCTAACTAATTTTTCTTATTATCTATGAGTTCACAAGCTTCTCTAAATATTTGTTCCATGGAATCAAGTGATTACTCTTTAATTCTTGATAAATAGTTAGAACTTCATTTTTATTATAATTATTACCCCCATATTTGATGTTGAATTCTAAATTTGAGTATAGATATTTGTTGACAAAGGAGATCCAATTGAATAACTATGTTATCTGGGCATTCATCTTTGTGATTATTGTCCAAAAATACAAAATACCCAAGAACATAAAAAGAAACAAAAAAACTAATAATAATTTAGAAAATAAAAAAGGGTTAGAAAATAATTTATTATAGTTGAAGATACTTTGTGATTTTTTCCATTTTTTTAAAAATAATTTTTAGGAATGTTTTTGGAAAATAGTAAAATAAGAGATTCTATAACATAAAAAACATTTTTTTGAAGTTTTTTGAGAAGAAGAATGTTCTATACATGTAGAATGACAAAAAGTTCTTCTGGTGTATAAAGTATTAAAGTTATGTAAATGTAGAAAGGTCAGGAGATGAAAAAAGGTAGAAAAGTTATAAAGTATAGAATTTAATAAAGTTATTGATATTAATAAATTTATAAAGTATATAAGTTTATAAATTTAATGAGATGAAGAAAGTTAAAAAGTCTATAAGTTTAAAAAGTTGTTGTGGTTAACAAATATAGAGAGTCTTGAAGTTATAAAACTTACTGAGATGAAGAAAGTAGAAAATTAAGGAATTTATAAAGTTTAATTTGTTAATAAAGTTTCTTATAAATTCATATCATGTTATTCTATCCTTTAACGTTCTAATTTCATCAAAAATAATTCATGATACGAGCTGAAGATGGTAAAAGAAAAGAGATTTTCATATTTCATGAGTTTCCAAAGTTCAATTTTTTTAATTAATATTTGGTTATAAATTTTTTACTTCATCATTATTATTATATTGAATTATAATAACATTTTTTGAACATAAATTCTATACAATGAGTATTAAGAATGTATGTAATTTTATTTTTTGAAAAGTGCATATCAGAAAGACATTTGTATACAGAAAAATGATAAAATTAGAAAGTATTTTTTAATCAGAATTTTTTTAATCAGATAAAATTTTGTAATATAATGGAAAATATGATATAATAGAGAATTTAAATGTATAGTATTATTAGATATATAGAGTTTTCCAGATGTGTAAAGTTGAAATTTTGCAAAAGTTACAAAGTAGCTATTTTATAAAAGTTACAAAGTTAAAATTTTACATATTTATACATTTTAATTTCATGTAGTTAAAAAATTGAAGTTTGAAAAGGCTAAGAATTTTAAGTTTCATAAATTTATAAAGTTAAATTTTACACCGAGTTACAAATTGACGTTTCAAGAATTTACAAATTTTATGTTTATACTGAGTTACAAAGTTGAAGTTGAAAATTTTCATGTTGATGTTATTAATATTGATTAGTTTATTTAAAATTGAGATTTGGTAAATTAGAAGATTTTTGGAAGTGATAGAGAATTTATGAATATTTATTAAGGTTCTATAAGGGTTGAGATACAACCCAATTAAATGAAAATGCTTGAAAAATTTGTATTTATGAATTTTAGTGCTTTGGAAAAAGAAATTGGCTTCTATATTTTTCTATTTTCGGAGAACCTATAAATTAGAGTGAAAACATACATCATACTTGACAATGTTCATGCTTGTGAAAAGTTAAAGTGCTATATAGTTTGTGTCAGAGTGAGTTTCCAACCAAAGTTGAGTTTTGCGTTGAAGAAGAATTGCAGACAAAATGTTTTGATCTGAATAATCAGAAATATGTTAGTTCAGATTACCAGATAGAGTGCTATATATATATTATATTTAAAAAACGTATTTGATTTTATATGTTTTTTTAAATCAAATAAAATATAAGTGTTTATCATGCGTGATTTTAGAGAAGGTGAATCAGATGAAGTTTATCAGATGTTGGCACACCTGAGATATAAATAAGACAGAGGAATCAAATGGACATTCCAAAAAAACATTAATAGAGTATAATTCATAATGTAACATTCAGAACAAATATTTATAGAGTAAAAGGATTCAGGTTCTCACACTAAGGTTGAACCTTCTAAATCTCATATGCTTTTTTTTATTTTCTTAATTTTTCATACATGTGAGTTTACCAAAAAGTGATAAGTAAATAACACCAACAATTTATAGGGGTTAAGTTTGTTAAAGATATAAAATTTCAAAAATATAACACTTGGTTCAACCCCCTTATTAGTTGTTATATGATCCTTAGGAACTTCAAGTGGTATTAGAGGAAAGGATCCTATATCAAATACTTATCATGGGAACTATCAATTATTTCAACAATATAGCGATTCCTACATTTAGGAGAAAAAATTATCATGGATAGAAAAACTAAATGATACCCTATCTTTTATTTCATGTCTTAGAGGTTGTAGATGTAGTAAAATTGGGTTTCCATCCATTGAAAATGATACTCCCATGAATTTTATTAATAATAGGAACATTGAAGTAGATAGAAAGGATAGAAATTTTAGTATTATATGTCTGTTATAAAATGTCTACATAAAGGTAATGGGACTCAAAATATCAATGATAATGCGGGATAAGATTGAATAAAATTTTAAAGGAAATAATAAACTGAATGATGGGAAGTTACAAATCTAGAATAACAACTTTAGAGACACAAGAATGAAAGATGAAGAAACTATTAATGGATACTTCACCAGAGTGAAGGAAGATGTATGAAACATTAGCGTTTTTAGAGATGTATTGTAAGATTATATAATTGTTAAGAAACTCAAGAAAATATTTTGAGATATGATTTATCCTAAAATCTCAACTTTAGAAGATAAATAATATTTATCACTTTATTAATTGCATAACATTCTTGTTTCTTATGAATTGAGAAAATCTCCAGTATTTAAAAAGAATATAAAAGATGAAATGGTTTTTATAGAAATGAGAAATATAAAATTTCCAGATGATGAAGATGTTGATCTTTTTTATTGTAAAGATAAAAAGGATAATGAGTTGAATGAAAAAACCATGTCACTTAGCTCCAAGAGTTATCTAGGAGGAAAAATAATGTATTGATGAAAAATATACTCTCAATTTTTTTATTGTGGTGGAATTGGAAACTTCTCTATGAATTTACCTAAGAATAAATTTAGTGATTTTGAAGATCATCATAAATAAAAGAATCATTGGAAGAAGATGAACAAAAATTCTAAGGAAGAAAATAATTACAGTGGTTAAAAGAAAAGGTTCACTAGAAATAGAATAAGTATGTTGTGTAGGAAAGTTGAATCTAACATACATATGTCTGATTCATTAGAAGATGAATTTTTTAAAATAATCAGAGCCTTATTTATTTTTTTTTAAAAAGTATTTTTCAAATAATGAAAACGAGGAAGGAGGTGAATAGGCTTACAAAGGGTATTATCTCAAATCAGAACTTGTAGCATGTCTTGATAAAAATTGAACTCTCAATATAGAAATCAGAATGATGAAGAAGAAGGTGGAAAATTTGTTGAATGAAGAAAAGATGTACTCAAGTGAAAGACAAGAGTACATCCATGAAATATTTAACTCTAAACTCAGAATTGATGAACAAGAAAATATGGTTGAAAACCTTAGTTAGAAGTAAATTACTGAGGAATATGATGTTAAGAAAACTCAATCAAAACTCCTTGCGACAGAAAGTAACTTAATATAGTTAAATAAAAATTTCATTAGGGATTCATAATTAAAATATTAATCATCTAAAGCTATAGATAATACTCACTCCAAGAATTAAGTGAAATATTCATTTAGTAAATATGAAATTTCATCTTATTTTTCTAACAGTTTAGGTGTTTTGAAAAGTATTGAAAACAATTATATTGATAAGGGTTGTTATAAACCTATAATATCAATGAAATCTGAACATTCCCTCTGTAATAATCATGTCCCACTCCAAGAGAAATTAACAACATAAAGAAGTTATGAACCTCAAACAATTTTCTATATAGAAAAATCAAAATTCTATGAAAACCATGATTTGATGGTTTATGTTGGTACTATGGAATTCATGAGCATAATTATTACAACTATTGGAAAAAATTATATTGACACAAAAATAGCCTAGAGAAAATTAGAGAAATATAGTAAGAAAAATGTGTAACTTTCCTAAGTTAAAGGAAGTTGTAAAAACAAAATATTAATATATTAGAAAAATTACAATGAAAAATCAGAATTCCTATGTAAGATCCCAAATTTTTCCAAGTACCCTAATTTTTTTTATTAAATATAAATTTTTTGGTTTTCCTTTATCCTTTAACATTGGTATTCAAGTTTCATTGAGTATGGGGTGTTTTTTCATGAGAAAATGGCATAATGTTTTGGAATGTATGTTTTTTGAATTAATAGAGTCTGGGTATAAACATGTAAAAGGGGATTATATGAGTTTCTAATGAGTTTTTAAGGATTAAAAGGTAGTTCAATATCTTTATAATAATATGGGATTAAATCTATCTATCGGGCATTTACACACTGTGTAAATGTTATGTGATGTGTAACTGTTGCTAAGTAGATGTTTTGAAATTATTTATGATGTGAAATGAGTACACACCATAAAAATTGTTCACGTCATGTAATGTTTCATCAGGGATATTTTAACCTGATTCAACACATTTTTTTCATAACCCATAAATCAAGAATTACTTTCCATGTAAATATTACAGACCATGTATTTCTCAGGCTTAGTGGTCTAAATTCCATGGTGTTCTTAAATTTTCACTCTATTTATGTGAGCCCTCTCTACTCTTGAGTCATATGATATTTCCAGGTAATTTTGGAGTACCTTATTACCTTCCATACATCTCTATCTATCGTATGATCCCTTGTTAGTTGTTTCACTTTGGTTTTCCATTCACTTATGCTTCTTTCTCATTATCATAATGTAATATTTTGACCACTGTGGAAATATGTGTCGATCTCGATCTTTTGTGATACAGTTCTTCTTGTGATATTTATTTCCTTATTTCTTGTTGGATTTACCAGTTTGAAGCAATTTCTAGATCTCCTGTTAAAGGTAGGTGGTCTAAATCAAAATCTTATGGTCTAATTAATTTTTGGAGTATGTGAAATATGATGTGATTGTACCGACCAGACATGTTCTTTGATTAAGAAAATAATTTGAAATGATAACCATGTGATTAGATTATCCCATTGTGGCTTCCCATTGCGTGCAGCTAACCTTGAATAATAATGAATTAGATAAAAGATAAAAGTGTGTTTTTTCCTGAAATGAAACCTCAGGTGATTTCTTGACATTGAATAACATTGGTAATGGATTATTGAAAATTGAATTGACTGGGGATGATTCAAATTTTTCATGATTTTATTGTTTATTTATATTTTTAATCATATCTCAGTATGTCATTGAATGAGTATTCATGCTTCTTGATAGGCAAATAGATATATATACTGACATGAATCATTCATGATAGTAGCATAATTATTACTTTTCATATATTTTCCCATATGAACTTCGATATTATATTCCTTTTATATTTGATGGAAAAGGAAATAAATGAATTTTTATGTCATTATAAAATACTTGTAATCCATATTTGAGAGAACATGATCCATTGGTTCTTGTTGTTGTCTCCTTTTAAGGTTTACCTTGTTTTATCTAATATTCTTATGAGTGTGTTTTTTATTTAGATAAAATGCCTCGTCGTCATATTTAAATTGAGTGTTGGGAGAGTGGAAGTTAGTTCAATTATAAAATAGCTAAATCAATGTTTCCTTTAGATCCTGAATATTATATGTATTTTCATCTTCACAACTACTTCATGAGGGTCATGCAATCCATGGAAGGAGAGATTGTCCACACAATTCCTTCAATTACAGAGCAGAAGAGAGAGTTTCAGCTATAACATCTACCTACATTCTCTTGGGAGGGAGGACCCTAGAATACTGAATTAGGGATTGAGTTATTCTAGTTGATGTTCAAGAACCTCGATAAAATGATAGATAGATGGTTGAATCGTTTTTTGAATTACTCCATGGATATTCCAAGAATTGGTGGGTAATTCAAGATAAATATGGAATGAATTAAAAGTTATCCTGAAAGGACTCAGAGGTGAATTTTCTACGACCCTTCTATCCAAATACATTAGGGGATTATAAAGATCACGAGTTCTTGAAATTGTTGTGGGAGGGATATCAGGGATGAACTACACTAGATGTTTTAACGAGTTGTAGCACTTTACAGGATGTTTTGAAGATACTGGGAAATCTAGGATGGGAAGATTTTTGGATTGGATTTGATATGAGATCTGGTCATAGGTGAACGTATTTATATTGAGTATATTTTTGAATGTGATGAATGAACCCCTATTCACCAAAGATAATTTGAGAGAGGTATCTAGATGTGGTAATTCTATTTTAGTAGGGTGAACTGAGAGCTCTTATTATAGTAGAAAAAAGCCCCACTATGATTTTTTTTCAATGGAAAAATAGGTAGAGCAGTTCTGGATGTGGGAAACCATATTTGAACCTTGTTCCATTGCATTGCTATCAGTTTGAAAATTTGTGCCACATGAGTCCTCATTGTCCATATGCTGATTTGGACTTCCATATTTAATGTGGGTTGGGTCAATTTTTGAGGGTTTTTATGGGAATAAAGAAATAGGGCAGTGGAAGGGGATTGTGACAGGTGATAAAATATTGGAAGGAATGAACTACTATTTGGTCGAAAAGGGGTCTGGATACTCTAATAGGGGGTGAATCAGGGTAGGAATATTTTTTTAACTTCTTTCTTTCCCACAATATCCTAACCTATTTATTACAAGGGTAACTTCTTTTGTTCTTTAATGTTAATTTTGATCATTTAATTTAAAATTTTCTCTGATGACAATGCACAGAATGTTAATCAATAAAGAAAGCACCCAAACACTAATATTTTTACTTGTTTCCCCTTCACTGGGATACATCTAAGGAGCATACAATGACATTATTCCATTTGTACCAAATTCACTAAGGCTAACAAAAATTAATTGTGTTCAAAATAGATATATTCCAAACCTAGACTTACAAGATTTACAAGATTTAGGGTTTGCTCATGGAATTCCCAAGGGACACTCCTTCTATCTCATTCTCTGGCTCGCTACTAATGGAAATGATCACTATCTTCATGTTTCTTCGATCACTACTCTTGGAACCGATTCACACACTTTTTATAGACTAGTAGTTCCCTTCATTTTCATGAATACTATATCCTCAACTACAGATAGACTCTCTATTGAAGTTCTAGATTCTTCAAATAATGAATACCGCTTAACCACATATATAAATATAGAAACTTACAAATTTCATGCAACATTAGTTTAAATTGTTTGATTCATGAAGCATGGTAAAAAAATTTCAACATTTTCACAAGAAATACACCTTTTGCGCTACTCCAAACTTATACGACACATATCCCATTATTCCCAAATACCTATTAGCACAACACTATCATTTGGAATGAAACTACTACATAACCCATTTATTGTGTGAAACCACCACTTGTGTGAACAGAACTCCAATTTTATCTCTTTGTTGAGATTATATGAAATTAGAGTGGTATCCAGCTATTTATATTCATTTTTGCAACCCTACATGTGAGGCACACAACATCCCCCTATAATGTAAGTTCATTCACCAAATCTTCTGTCGGGAAACTCACCTTGCATGCCGCTTAATAACTTTCACACCATCATTTCCATTCATGGTTCTTTTTCATCATAGTTTTTCAAAAATACATCTAGAATTCAAAAAATGACCATGGAAACCCTATTTTTTAAGAAACATAATATACCAAAAAATGCTTCCATATTAGTTTGAGGGATTTTTTTCCTAATAACTACCCCTTAACCAACATGTTTTTGAATTCCCAAAGGATGTTCATGTCACGGTAGGGGATGTGGTACCCCAAGAAAGAGCATAAATACCAGGAAGAGAGAATATCCTAGTGAATTCACACTGGATCCCATAGTAGAGGTGTAAGTCAGCTACCTTATATAATGTCTACTCCAACAAGTGTGGATACAAAACCTTCTAATGTGAGAGGTTCGATTTTTATATCATCCACCCTTTCTTCTATTTTTCTTGATATAGGAGTATTAAAATCCCTTTTATTTTCAAGTTTTTTAAATGGTTTGGGATTTGTTTTGGAGATATTAGATGGTGTTTTGACCATCGATACACCTTTGGTAGTGTAGTAAGAGAATATCAAATGTTGCAAGGCATGTTCACTAGAGATTGGTGGTTACTGTTTCTTTTGGAAATCACTTGTGTTAGAAATTAATAATTTCGATTTTATTCATGGTATGGATTTGATAGTTATATTCAAAGCTCATATCGATTGTTTTTGGAGGAGAGTTACCTTTTTATATCTAGAAGGAGGATGGTATTTTCACCTGGGTGAGTGGGATCTCCAGGATAGATGTGCTGGACCGATTATGTAAAGATTGGATTTTCTCAGGGATTATATAGTAGGTCTTTCTCTAGATGATGGTGGAATAAAACATGATATATTTACACAAGAGGTTGACCATTTTGAGGATGTATTTTTTTGTGGATTTTTATTATATACCCCACACGTGGGAGATAGATTTCATGATCAGGTTTCTGTTAGGAGTAGAACCAGTTTCTATTCCAAATTATAGGTGAATCCAGTAGAGCTTTAGGAGTTGAAAGTCTAGTTAGAATATCTAGAAGTTATAGGTCTCATACGAACTAGTACATCTCTGCGGGGTCCTCCGGTTTTTTTTCACTAAGAAGGATGATGGGGCCTTGTGCTTATGTGTGGATTATCAGAGATTGAATCTTGATTTTGGTCATGAACTGATATCCCCTTCCTCACATCGATGATCTGTTCGATCATTTGAGAGGTGCTAATATCTTCTTCCTACATTTAGTTGAGATTAGGATATCAGGAGTTGAGTTTGAGACCATTATACACACCTCATACTTATTTTAGGATCATTTATGGATTTTATGAGTTCATAGTGATACCATTTTGGTTAAAAAATGAACCATCTATATTCATATCCTTCAAAAATCAAATCATTCATCCTTTTCTAGACCATTTTTTGTAGTTTTTGTTGAAGATTTTTTATTTTACTCCTAGTCAATAGAATATAATTGTCAACATCTTGACATCATCCAACATATATTGATTGATCATCAAATTTAATACAATCTAACCAAATGTAGTTTTTGGATTGATGAAGGGAACTTCTTGGGCCATGTCATATCTGAGGATGGAGTGTTAGTTGACCTGGATAAAATTTCTTCCATGTTATATTGGGAGCGTCTATAGAATTTCTTTGAAATTAATAATATTCTTGGTTTAGAAGGATACTATCAATTATTTAAATAGGAATTATCCTAAATTGAAGCATTGATATATGGTCTGACCAAGAAAGTGGTGAAGTTTTTTTATTCAGATTATTATGAGAGATATTTTCAGAATCTAAAGATCATGCTGAATATAAAACCTATTCTCACTTTACCTTTGACAGGTAAAGAATATTTCATATACTGTGATGAATCCAATGTTTTACTCGAAGTAGTTATGATGTAGGATGATTGAGTGATTTTTTATGGATTGATAAATATGAGACTATATGAGAAGAACTATCCTACTCATGATCTTGAGTTAGCCTTCACGATATATAACCTAAGATTCTGGAGACACTAACTTATGGGTGAGAGGTTTAAGGTATACATGGACCCCAAGAGCCTTAGGTATATCTTTTTTTAGCAGAACCTGAACCTTCGACATAAGAGATGGGTTAAGTATTAACAATATTTTGACTTCGAGTTGGATTATACATTGGGTAAGGGAAATAACATTGATGATTCCTTGAGTTGTAATATATATACATAGGTATTGCTGGAGTCTTGCAATGAGTGGATGATAGATCTCTTTGCAGATGCACATCTAGATGTTCATGAGTCCTTGGGAAGAATAGTTCTATCTTCAACATCTATTATACCTATTCTTCTCAGATTAATTAATATAGAGAATTTATCTAATCTAGAGGACTTAGTTCCAATAGATAACTTATAGGGTGGGGAGTCCCCAGCTGGATGGTCTTATTGTAGAGACTATTCTGTTCCCTTTCATGGACGAGTATGGGTTCTTGCGATATTTACTGAGGAGTTGAGGAGAGAGTTTCATGCTTCCATATGGGCGGTACATCTTGGTCTCAAAAAGATGTATTGTGATATCCTTAGATAGTAATTATGGCCAGAAAAGAAGAAGGAGGTAGCGATATTTGTGGTGATACATTTCACCCATCAGCAAGAAAAGGCTGAACATTTGAGGCATGCTAGGCTTTTAAAGCCTTTTCCCATTCCATAATATAAATGGGATGATGTTACCATGGATTTTTTTGATAGGATTACCTAGGACAACCCATTAAAATGACATAGTATAGGCTATCATGGATCGACTGATAATGGTAGACCACTTGCTGACTATCATAATGACCATCACTGTTGATGATTTGGGTAGTCTTTACATGAAAAAGGTCATTCAGTTTTATGGTGTTTCAAGAAGTATCATTTATGATAGAGATCCTCATTTCATGTCATGGTTTTTGTAGGGTATTCATAAGGCTCTGGGATCACATGTTCTTCTATGTATGGCCTACTATCTATAGACTGATGGTCAATCTTAGTGAACTATTTATATTTTAGGGGATATTTTCTAAGTCTATGTTTTTTGGTTTAGTTGGTTCAAGGAAGTAGAATTTATCAATCATATAGTTTTCTTGTAACAAAACTTCCTTGTATTGATCGAGATGGAAAATTTTGAGGCTTTTTATGGAATTCCATTTTGTTCACCTATTTTTTCATTGGTGGTAGGTGAGTCATTGTTTGGTGGACCTAGTCTAATGCATGAGATGTTTTAGAAGGTTTAGTTGACCATGAAGTAATTGGTGACCATGAAGATCATGCAGAAATATTATACTGACCATCATATACACCCTCTTGAGTTCAAGTATAGTCAACATGTTTTTTTCTGGTGTCACCATGACTGGGTAAACTCTATATTAGGAAATAGTGAAACTAGTGCTCTTATTTGTCTTGCTGTTTGAGATAGTACAAAGGGTCAGTCCAATGGAAGAATGATTAACTCTTCCTTGATGATACATTTCCATGCATGAAAATTTTAACTTATCACATATTCAGAGACATTATCCTAAAACATATCGTGTGGTAGACGTTGAGGATGTTGATATTTGTATATATTCATTGATTAAGGAGCATCCGATGTGGATTTTAGACCATAGTGATAAATATCTTTTGTGAAAGGAAATACCTAAAGTTTGAGTGTAGTGGCATCATAGGTGTGTTCAATAGGAGACTTGGGAGAGGGAGTCTAATATGTCAATACATTGGACATTCTTGTTAGTTAAGACCATATAGTTATGCTTGGTGTAGCTATGGGATGAGCTGTTCTATGGCAGGGAAGTTGTAAGATCTTATCTTTTTCCAAGTATACCCCTCTTTGAGTTTTTCATTAAAACTCTTTTGTTTGGTTTTCCTTCATCTTTAAACATTGGTAGTCATGTTCATCAGAAGATAGAGATATTTTTCTTGGGAAATGACCTTAATTTCAGAGATGTACGTTTTTCTTAATTAATGGAGTCTGGGTATAATTGTGTAAAAGTGGCTCATGAGGATATTTCTTGAGTTTGGGAGGCTTTAGAGGTGGTTCAGGCTATTCAGTAGATACTGGTCTTAAAGTGGTTTTTAAGGAATTTACACATCGTGTCAATGTTACATGATGTGTAGCTATCAATATTATTATGTTGGGAGATTGTTCATGACGTGTAATGAATTCATGTTGGGAAAATGGTTCCTATCACTTAATGTTAGTTAAGGGTTATTTTAACACAAAATAACACATTCTATGGCATAGCTCAAAAATTGAGAAATACACACCGCGTAAATGTTACAGGCCATGCATTTCTTGGGCTTAGTGGATTTAAAGACATGATATACTTATAATTTCATTCTATAAATGTGAATCATCTCCTTTATCAAGCCATAATCTATGAAATGTTTGACTACGTTCCTCCATTCCGGACATCTCAATCATGTATTTTATCCCCGATTAATTGTTTCTCTTTGTTCTGCCCCCTCTTTCAATTGTTTTTCATTATTGTGGTCTAATATTTTGACATCTATGAAAAAAGGGTTTATCTTGATCTTGTGTTATTAATTTCCTCTAGAGATCTTTTGAGACTTCATTCTTGTAGGTCTTATGAGCTGGAATCAATTCTAGAATAAATGAAACACAAATAATAGTTGAATACAACAAATGAATATTTGGATAAAATTGGGAATAATTAAATGTGGGAAATTATTCTATGACTAATAGATAAAAATTTTATTATGAAAAAATTGTTGTACATAAATAAGTTCAATGAACATGGATAATTTTAAAGAAATAAATCCATAATTCTTTGTAAATGTTATGAACAAGTAGAAGGTGTGGAATTGGAATAAACTTTTCCCCAGTTTCAAGATTAGTTTCCATCATAATGTGCATATTATTGGAAACACATCGATGTTATAAAGTTTATTAGATGGATGTTAAGTCATCTTTCTTAAATGGGTAGAATGAAGAAGTTTATATTGATAATCCTTATAGTTTTTTACTTGACAATGATGAAATAATTCTTTATAAATTGAATAAATCAGTGTATGGTTTAAAATATGTTCCTTTTTCGTGGTACTTTAAACGTGACAGTTCTCTGAAAATGATGAATTTTTTAAAAGGAAAATTCAAAAACAAATTTTATGTTAAAGAAGTGGATTCATTCACATAGATTGTAATTTATTATGTGGATTAAATTTTTTTTCTAGGGATAGATAAAATATTTAAAAATAATTTTCTGAAGAAATGAAAACGAATTTAGAGAGGTAAATGTTCGGAAAATTATCTTTCTTCTGGGGTTTACAAGTTTATATATAAATAAAATACATTTTTTATATCAAGAAAATTATACCATGGATTTGTTACAAAATTTTGTCATAGAAGGTTCTAAGTAACCTTTAATTCTATTTTTGTAATCAAAAATTTAATTGCATTTGAGATTGAAAAACTAGAAATCAAAAATATTTTTAGAATATAATAGGAATTTTTCTTTACCTTATTGTCTTAAGACTTGATAGGGTTTATACTGTGGATTTATGTGCTAGATACCAGAGTGATCCGGAAAAATTTCATATGCTTTAAGAAAAGAGAATTTTGAGATATGTCAGTGGAAGACATTTATATGTGATGATTTACAAAAGAATTTGTGACATGACATTGTAGGGTTATAATAATACATATTGGGATGAAGATTACAATGATAGAAAATGAAAATTATGAGGAACATTTTTCTTTTGAAAATATTATGTGATTTGGACTAGTAATAAACAGAGTTTAGTAAATTTGAGCATAAAGAAATCATAATATGTTTATACTACCCAATTTTTCACTTAAATTTTGTGGATGATAGTTCAGCTACAAGATGTGAAAGTGAAACATTTAACATCATTGAAGATACTTTGTAAAAAAGAGGGTGAAATTGATATTTTTAAAAATTCTATCAAAAACTTTAGGCCAAATAACATTGATATTGAGTTTCACTTCATAAAATATAACGTTTTTTGTGGAGTTGTTTTGATGGAATATATTTCAACAATGTATAACATTGATGATAACTTTACCAAAGCTATGCCTAAAGAACTATTTATGGATTTGAGGCTTAAAATTCATTCTCAACCTCCACTAATGACATCATAATGTTCTAAAAGATGTACCCAATGATGATATGTATTATTTTAATAAAGGGATAGATAAATTAAAAACTTTTAATATGTTTTTACTTTAATTTTTTAATGAATATGAAGCGGCGGTTACCATAAAATGGGGGAGAGAAAAAAATGGGGAGAGTAAAAAACTTATATTAAGAGAATAGAATATATTAAAGTGATATGGAGTTTATCTTAACATGAAAATAAATTTTCTTGATTTATTGGGATGCAATTAATTCAAAAACAATAATTCATCCAATAGTTTGGTTTTATGAAACTCTCTTTTAAAAAGTTTGTGTTCTAGTAACAGTTGAAATTTTTTAGTTATTATTTGTTGAAAACTATCTTTTGTTAAATTATGTTTTTTTAAAATTGGAAAAGAAGAGTTTCTAAATATAAAAAAACTTTTGTTCTGATGTTATTGGAGAAAAAAAATTCTTAAGATGTAGAATGTTAGAAAGTCTTGTAGATGAATAAAGGTATAAAAGTTATAAACTCTATAAGTTTTGAATGTTTTTGAGATGAAGATAGCTATAAATGATGGAAGATAAGAAAGTTGAAGAGATTAAGAAAGTTAGAAATTATGTAAGTTAAGAAAGTTTCTATGATTAATAGAGTTAGAGATCTTGAATTATAAGAAAGTTTCTAAGATAAAGATAATAAGGGAATAAGGCAATCAGAAAGTTTACTTTGTTATGAAAACATCCTATAATTTCTGGCGATGCTATTTTCTTCATTGAAATTCATAAAACATAATTAATATGTCCTCATTGAGATAAATATATTTTTAAAAAATATATGTTTAGATTTCTAGAATTTAAAAACATCAAGTTTCAAGATGATTTTTATGATAATTTTTTGTATTTTATCATCTGAAGAATAGTGAATCAGAAAGAAATTTTCTAGATAGACATTCTAGATAATGATTTGTAAGAATGTTTGGAAATGTATGTTTTAAAAGTGAATATTTGAAGGACTTTTGTAATATGATAGAATTTTTATAATCAAAAAGGAATTTTTTCTAATTGGAAAGACTTTTATAATTAGATGAAAATTTTTAATTGGATAAACATTTGTAATTGGACGGAATTTCCTAATTGGATGGATATTATGACCAGATAGAGAATGTTTATGAATAATAATATTACAAAGAGAAGGTTTTTCATATTTATAAGGTTTCAATTTTCGAGAATTTAAAAAATTTATATTATCTATAAGTTACAAGGTTAAAGTTTTATATATTTATATAGTCAAAGTTTCAAAAATTTAAAAAGATGAAGTTTGTACCGAGTTTCAATATTGAAGTTTAATGAGGTTAAAAAGTTGAATTTTATAAAGATTTACAAGTTGAAGTATCTAAAAGTTACAAAGTTGAAGTCTAAACAGAGTTACAAAGTTAAAGTTTCATGTTTTACAAAATTTATGCTATAAATATTTATGGGATTCTTAAACATCATGTTTTAGAAAATTAAATAAATGTTGGAAATGATAGAGAATTCAAGAAGATTCAAAAATTTATAGAATAGTTCCGAATAATCCCAATAAAATTAATATAAGTGTGAAATTAAGATTTATGAATTTAAATGATCATAAAAATGAAATTGGATTCCCATATTTTCTATTTCTGCAGTACCTATAAATAAGTGTGAAAAAGTACATCAAACTTGAAATTTTTCATGCATGTGAAAAGTAGAAGTGCTACAGAGTTTTTGTGAGAGTGAGTTTCCAACCAAAGTTGAGTTTCATGATAAATAAGTATTCCAAATAAACTGATTAGATCAAAAGCATATGACATAGTTTAGTTTAGATTACTAAAAAATTGAAACAGATCGAGTTTCCATGATGAATGTTTGTGAGGAATTGAGTTTTATTAAACAAAAAAACAAAAGTTTGTGTCAAGAACAGTTTTAGAAAAGGATAATCATATGGAGTTTACCAGACATAGGAAAACTAGATAGAGAAATAAAATAATGGAATCAAATGGCTATTCCTAGAGAATAATTCACAAATTTAATTTTTTTGTTCTAACTTATTTTTTGTAAGAAAAATTTGTAAAGTGATGTGAGTGCATATAATTATACCTATTGAGAGATAGAAGGAGACCAATTATATTTGGCTCCAAAGTTTTATTTACTTCTTTTTAATTTTGAATTTCCATAGACTCATAGGATTAGCCATGAAAAGGATGCATGTTCTCACACCGAGGCAGAATATTTCCAATTTTCTGTGATTTTCTCATTTTACTACTTTTTCATTCATACGAGTTTACTAAAAGGTGAAAAGGAAATTACTCTAAGAGGTTTCAGGGGTTATGTTTATTAAAGCTATAAATTTTTAAAAATGTAACTACTGATTCACCCCCCCACTTTCATTTTGTCTAAAATCCTTAAGAACTACAATAATCAATCAATTCCTAGATCGTTACTAGTAACCTTTATTCCATAAAAATAGTTCTAAAAAAAGATGACCATCCATAATATTTTCTTAGTTCTTATATTTTTATTTTTTATAGTTTATTATCATAGAGTGAAAAACATCATGACATGGTTTCATCTTAGTTTCTCTAATTTAATCTTTAAAAGATTTTTTGTAGTGAAATGGTTCTTATCACAAAGTGTGAACATCCTTTATCTTCTCAAGTTATTCTTAGACAACCTCTATTTATTTTAACACAGCCTTTATTTATTCTTTCATTGCCACCAATTTAATCTTTCGTATTCATATTTTGGTGTAGTGACCCCTATTCCATGATGGAATTTATGTATTTTTCAATTCATTAGACTCTTCTCATCACAACTTCATGAAATAGTGGAGTATATCACGTCAAAATATTTTTCCTCAACCCTTATTAGTAATTCATGCTTAGTTGCAATATGATATTATCTTACAGGTTGTATCATATATTCTTTAGATATTTATCTTCCACAAATCCTCTTAGAATATTCATTAAAAAATTCATTGTACTAATTATAGATTTTTGCTAGTTTTCTACAAAATATTCTAAACACATCTAAATTCATAATCAATCATCAATCTATATTAAATCATAAAACAACCCCAATTAACAAGTATTTTATCTAAAAATAAATGAAACACCTAGTGAAAATATAAATAAAAAATAGAGTTATCAACCATAAAATTAAATTATTCGTAATAAAATAATTAAATATATGAGTTTCATATTAAAATAGTAATTTATCGATTCAAAATTTTACCAGGACATAATTAAACCTATGTGATTTCTAAATTCCCAAAATGAAATTCAATGAAATGTTTTTTGAAATAAATTATAGGTGTGAAAAAATATTTTATTATATAAAAAAAACAGGAATTTAAAATATATAGTGAAAGGATTTATTAAGTGTTTTATAAGATTGAACCATTTTTTTAAATGGATACATATGATATTTATTCAATCTTGTATAATATTAACAAGTAATGGGAACATGAATAAAACAATTACAATAGGAAACATTTATAATTCATCAAACTTATGTAATAAATTTAAGCTAAACATCTAGGATAAAATAAATCAAATATTAAGATGAAATTGATAATAATAGGTAGTGTTTTATTGATCAAAAGCACAAACAAGTATATCATTATTCAATTTTCTTAATTATGAATGAAGCTCAACCAACTAGGATCTAGTATTATAGTAGAGTTGATCATTAAATGTTTTTGCACACAATGTTTGTTATTGAAATTGATGTCTATATATGGAATATTTTAGTTGATACAAACCATATTCAATGGGATTAAGTAATTCATAGGTTATGGAATTGACTTTTTAATATTAAATAATCTTGAATACAACTAAATTTAAGATTATCGATGATGGTCATATTTTTGCTTGACTAATGACATAGTGATCTGGAAGTCAATATAACATAGGAAGATGAATCGTTGGGTATTGATTTGAACATTCAATTTCTACCTATAAAAACCAATGAAGGAAGATATACTCTTTATCATCCAATAGTTAAATTATAAGAACTAAAATGTATGGGAAATTTCTCATTAACTTCCTTAAAATTTTAGATTCTTATATCTTTTTTCCATAGCCTCTAATGTTTCAAATAATTTCATCGAATCTTATAAATTAGTCATATTTTTTTTCTTCAACCATCTTGATATTTTCAAATTTTCTTCACCAAATATGCATCTTTCATTACTTAACTTTGAAATTTATTTTAAAGTTACTTTCAATATTGTCTTAGATTTTTTTTTGATTAAGTGGTTTTTTTCATCGTCAACCTTCTTGATATCTTCATGGATTTTCTATGAACCTCTAAATTATTCTTATCAACAAATGTATTTTATACAATTCAATCAATAAGTTAAAAATATATTGTTTTTTCATCCAATTTTTATTGGATAAGAGATAGAAGATAGGGTAACATTATATTATTGTGAACATGGTAGTTATTTCCATAAAAAGTAGGAACACAACTTCTTTTAACTTTATTTATATTTTACATCACATTCAACTTAAGGATTAGATAGAGGGAACCTAGATGTTTTTATACCACTTGATGTTCCCCATGAATGGGTGTGCCACTGGGGGGTGAATCATTGGTGCCTATATTTTAAAATTTTTTTCTATTGAAATTAGACTCTATGATATATTAGGATTTGATCTATTCAAAAGTACGACTGATCCTTACCCAAATGAAGTAGAAATGAATCTAGACAAGATAAACAAATTTTTTATAATGTTCTATCCATGTTTGGGAACTTACTTCTTGATATATCCTATTTTTATACTAATATATTTATTTTACACTATAATAAATCAATAAATACATTGGGTAGGGAGGTATAATCCTAAAAATAGAGTTTTACACAACATCCCACTTGGATATTATAAAAAATATTATGAGTTACAATATGAATAAAATATTTTGAAATTGGTCATAAGTAGATTTGTGTTACTCCAACGACGGTCATATATACTCATCTTCAAGACTTAAGAAAATATAAAAATAGAAGGTACTCACATATTTATGAAATTCTACCACTAAAATTAGATGATAATCTCAAATCACTTGGAATTCCTCAAATCATATGGATTTAGTTGTTGATCTACTTCAAAATTTTCTTCTCATATTTTAATAACTAAATAGACTTGCTCTTTACGTTTTCCTCTCTATCTCAAAATACTAGATTGAACCTTCGTTTTACCAAAATTTTCTCTCTCATTTAACTCTCACAATATTCTCACAAAAGTATCCACTTTTTTAGGGATTTTTAATATTTAGAAATTGATTTTATTTTGAAGTTAATTATACCCAATCTTCTATTCAATTATCATATTCAAATTGTACAATATGATCCTCCATGAATTTAATCAATGAAATTACCACATGGGTGTGCTCCCCATACATCCAAATATTCTCTTATTCATTTAACCATTTTTCTATATGATTTTAAAAAAATACCCTTTATCTAATTTCAGCTAATACAAAAATTTATCAAGTAATTATTTATCTCCAATCACCATTTAAAATAAATAAATAAAATTTATTTTTGAATTCCCGAGTGTAATAAAAGTGATATCATATTCATTATAATGGTTTATATTTACTTAATTTCTTATTCAATATTCTTTTGGAATAATTTAACACTTCACGACACATCATACTTGATAACTCATACACTTGATAACTCTTCTTGAATCATATCACAGAGAATTGCAAGTGAATAATGAACAAAGGATCAACACAACATCATCTGAATTAAATTAAAAAAAATCATCCATCTTCAATCACCAGTGATATTTTTAAAATAAATAATTTTGAAAAAAGAAAAAAATTTAACACTGGTCACTTTTAAATTTCTCACAAAACATTCTTAATATATATTTTAATTTATGATGATTAATCAAATGAAGATCATCGTAGGAATAATCAAATTTTAATCCATTTAAAATATTACATTTTGGAAATATTAGTTTTCACTAAATATAAATATAACATATTTTCTTATAGTTTCACATAAAATGTACCTTAGTAAGTATACAACTCACCATTACAATCTTTAGAGAGATTATATCCCTTTGTCAAATTTGTGATAATAAGTAGTTTTTCAAAAGGATAAATGATCCTTATAATATTTCATATGATCCTTATTAAAATACAAGATATAACACCCTAAAATTTTAGTTTATAATAATAATAATAATAATCTCAATATCTTTCTTAACACATAACACCGAGCTTTATGGGAATTGTGATATACTAAAAAAAATTATTATTTAAATGTGACCATTATAACCTGACCATTAAATTGGGGTGTATATGTAAGAGTAAAAAAATTATGAAATATATGAATAATGGTTCTAATTAATAACAATTATTGATTGATTCTTGGTAAATAATCACTCAATTTTTAGTGAATTCATTTTTATGCTTCAAAAATATGTTTTTTAAATGGGTTCTATTGCTTTTTGTGTGAGGATATTATAATTCATTTTTTAAAATTCTAGATGTTGAATTTCAAAAAAATTATATCATTTTATGAATAATAATATCAAAATTATTTTAGTGTGATTTTTTTGGAAATTTTTTAAAAACATTAATTTTTGGTGAATAGTAAAAATATCAATTTTTAAAGAAAACTGTGTTTTCTTTTATATTATTTCAAAATATTTATTTTATTTTTTATTAGTTTTAATTTTTTAAAATTTTCTAATTTTTAAAAATATCACCATTTGGATCAAAATTATAATTGATCTTAGTATAATAATACTTTTATACTTAAAAGGGAATTTTTATGGATATTGTTTTTCATCTTAGTTTTAAAGATTATTATAAAATTATTTTATGCCTCTTATATGGATTAAATTTGATAAAATGATTCCATATTTTTTATAATTATAGTTAATTTTATTTATTAATGATACATTTTTTCATCACAAATAATAGTACAAACAATAAAAAAATTTCACCATAATAAAAAAGTAAACCAGGTTAACCAAAGATAAAACTAATTTGATAAGGATTCAAATTCATTAAAAAATTTCCAATACATCATTGGATGATAATATTCCAACCATAATCAACCAATATTTTAAAATGTGACATTTTTTCCATTTTTCTTTGATTATAAGCTATATAATATTTTATGTAAAGAGAAACATAAAATGTACCTCTCTTGATTTTAAACATATTCTACACGTTAACATATGGGTAAAAAAATTATTTAAGGAATATGAAAAATTTATTTTTATAATAATGAAATTATTTTCTTAATTATAATATATTTTTGATTTTTAGTTATTATATAATTACCATAAACTCTTATACAACACTTACACAATGCTAATGAAAGGAGTAGAAAAATCAATTCAATGATTTTAGAAAATGGTAAAAGTTATATAATTTGAATGATTTTTTTAGTTCCAAATATTTTATAGATAGATATAACATATTATAAAAATTTTAAAAATTTATATTCAAATTAAATTACTATATTCATGTCTTTAAATTCAAATTACTTTAATTGCTTCAAAAATGAATATAATGATATTTTATGAAAAGAAATATTTTATTAAATTATATAAAAATATTAAAAAATCCTAATATTAGATAAGGTGGATAAAATAAGGTCATAAATTTTACATCATTACAATTTTTATAAAGATATTAATTTATAATTAAATTTATAAATCTTTAAGATTGAAAAAGTTGTTTCCGTGTTTAAGGTTTAAAATGGTCAACGAAGGGGTGAATTCAAAAGATAAGGTCCATAATGATATCTAAACCTATATAAATTTTATTAGATTATTATATAAATAAAATATATTTTTTATCTTCAAAAAAATTTAATTTTGGTACCATTTACATGAGTTATAAAAATATTAAATTATAATATTTCATAAATTTCCATGTAATGACCCAAAATTCCGTGGAATGTTTTTTGCTTTCTTAAATAGATGGGATTTTTACTAGTCTGCAAAAATTTTCGGTGCCTGATTCTGAGGCCCGGTGTGCCCTGAATCAATTTTTGAAGTTTTGTTCAGGTACGTTCAGTAAACATATGTGTGGGACTTTATAACTTTTTAACCAGTGCTCGGAATTGAAATTCGAGGGCACTGTTGAACTCGCAGTGCCAATATTTGCTTAAGAAGACTTTCACCTCGATGGCAGATAGTTTAGAATAAAAGTTAGTTTTTGGATTTATATAAAAAATAATAAAATAATATATACAACACTTTACTTTATTTCATGCTACCATGTGTGTGATTGTTGGTTAAAACCTCCACAAGGGAGTTGGAGCTGGGGACGCCATACCCTAACCTCTCACGAGAGGTTATGGTGGTGGGGCCCACCCGAATTTAACCTCCCATGAGAGGTTACGATGTGGGGACCACCTGAGACCACAACCTATCATTTAAATAACAGGGATGGGGACCCCCTGACCCCTATTAATGGGAAGAGAGTATAACCTCTCAACTCTCCCTTATTAATGAGGGAGAGCCTCTCCACCTCCCCTAGTTTTTGAATGTGTGCCAACTCCCCAATTAATGTACCAACCTAATGAATTAAATTGAAAGATCATTTTCAATTAGTTCACCTTTTTGAATTTTTTTCCAATGATTAAAATAATAGAAAAACTATTATTTTGGGCACTTTCATTTTTGTGGAAACCTAGGAGAGGAAGAGCTCTTGGAGAAACTTATCCTCTCCAATGAAGAACACCCCCCAACAAAGAACGCCAAGAACGCCGATGACGATTCTTCTTCGACCATATAACTTGGAAACCTACTAACCTACCCTCCACAACATCGTCAATAAACCGACGTAGCTCGGAATTGGGGACGTGCGGAGGATGCGGCGAACGACGGTCTTCATCATATTCCTTCCGCGACTTCACCAATGAATGACGAACAAGAGGTAGGGGTTTATTACTTGATGAGGTTGTACCTTTTTATTACCTTCTTCAAAGGATAATTAGGGAATGATACAGATGTATTATTGATCAACTTATTCTCATGATGAGCGAAATGATATCTCCCTAAATGCAGAGGGTGCATGCCAACCTAACATGGCCCGACATCCTCCATCGATCTCTCTCTTCTTGTGACGTTCAACAACATGGCGACGTATCAATGCCAAAGCGACAGAGTTGGCAAAGAAAAAGGCCACGCTACCCACAACCTCCACGAATCGCGCCACAGGACTATGCCAGCCCAAGCTCCACCAAACTGGCCTTTCGGTGGCCTCCTGGTGTCCTGACGTGGCCTGCCAGGCGTCCCCGTGTCCTACCCGGCTCCTCCTGCGCCCTGCCTGGTGCCCCCGCGGCCTGACCGGCTCACCACTGGCGCCCCCGCGGCCTCCCGACGCCTTGCCGCGCCCTGCCTGGTGCCCCCACTGCTTGCTCGGCCCCTCCCGCGCCCTACCAGGTGCCCCCCGTGTCCTGAACGGTGCCCTGCCGGTGCCCCCGCTGCCTCCCGACGCGTTGCCACACCATGCCCGGCACCCCCGCGGCTTGCCCGAAACCTTCCGCGCCCTGCCCGACATCCTCATGGCCTGCCCGACACCCTGTTGCGGCTTGCCCCACCGCCACAGAGCCCTCCTCCGCCTGCGCCACCCAACCTAGCCACCCCTGACCTGGACTTCGTGCACACCACCCTGAATCGGCTTCCCCTGAGCTGGCCTCCATACGACCTACATGCTCCTGGCCGAGCCAGCGTCCCGACTCACTTGCGCCCTCTGGGCCGAGCCGCACCAGGCCACGCCCTCAAAACAATACGGGCCGAATTAGCCCTGAGCCAGAGCCAAACCGCCCTCGCAGTCCACAGGTCCAGGCCAAGCCGCGTCGGGCTGTGCCCTCGCAATGCTCCGGGCCGAACTGGCCCTGAGCCATGGCTGAACCGCCCCCGAAGTGCGCTGGGCCGGGCCCAGCGGACCTGGCCAAACTTAGCGGGCTGACCTACCCAACAGGCCAGATCAGACCCAATGAGTCTGACCTGGTTGACCCCAACTAGGTTTTCCTAGACATGGTTGGGCCAGGATAGTCCGACCGGGTCAGATCAGACCCAGGCCCACTACTGACCCTATTACCTTCTCGGGAAATATCTTTGGCACCGGATGTCCGTTTGTCGAACCGTCAGCGGTGCTAGTATTATTGGAATGCGATGGTCCCTTTGAGAATACCCCCACTATATTTTGGGGTATATTTGACTTATAGTCATGTTGGATTGTACAGGAATCCAACAGCCCCCCCCCCCCCGGGACTAAAAGTCTAATAACTCACAGACGGGGCGTCCGATCGACGCGCCATTTTTTTCATTGAGACCCCTATGACGTGGAGGACCTTTGAGATACTTCTTCATGGGACTTCATGACAGTTGGAGTATAGAACAATAGCTCATGGGTCAGATCTTTCATGAGGCGAGCAGACAGAGTACGGAGACCTAGTAGCTGGCTGAGACCCGACGACTGCTTGACCGATTCGACTCGGAGTGACTCAACTAGTCCCGTGGGGAGTACCTCTATGTGACACAATATACCCATGATGGGGAGTGAATATATTTGAGCATAGAATACCCCTGATACTTGATAGTAGGAGTACCTCAGTAGGCTATGAGGGGGAGAGCCTCTATTTGAGAGCGACAGACCCCTGGTGGGGAGTGCCTCTATGTGACGTGGAAGACCCACGGTACTTAATAGGAAGAGTTCCTCAGCAGTCCAAGGATAGTGGGAAGGGCCTCTATGTGACGCGGAAAGCCTACTGTACTCGATAGAGGAGGATTATGCCACCAGACATGGTTTCGATAATAAAAATCCTGGTTTGAGCTGAGTCAATGAATTTTGTGTTTTCCTCATGATTGAGATGGGTTACTAGATAACTTAGGTATATTTATGGGAAAATAACTAAGTTATGGTTATCCATTGATTTCATACTTTGTGGGTCATCCTTGTTGGATTTTTTGAGACCTTAAGGGTCTCAGGGTCCCTACTGAGTGTCGTTATACTCAACCGTGCACAGGCTATGCCCGAACCTCATTGTGTTGGTTGCAAAGGATGGACAACGCTGAGTGAGGAAGAGAGTTGGAGGACTGGACAATACCTGGAGGTGGACCACTCAGTGTGACGGTACATGGAGGAGACGAGCGGACGTGGAGTGATGGGGAGGACATCTGTACCTACCCTTCAGGTACGAACCCCGGAGGATGACCCATTAGCTACTTTAATTTCCATCAGTTGTACCCACTTTTCAGTTGTACATGTACTTTCCTGATGTTCTTGTATTTTTGGCCCCTTTTACTTCCCAACACTTATTTTTTTATACAATTTTACCTAGTGTTTTGCTTCCAGTTGCGTACTTTGATATGTTTTTTTACTGTAATAAAGACAATGCCTTCCCTGTTTAGGTATTTACGCCTTTGGTGCTAGTCTCTAGCCCCTGGCCTATGGAAGAAGGGATTCGGGTAGTCACGATACATGTCCTAGGGGATGGGTCCCGAAAAATTGGTATCAAAGGAGTCGGTTCTACCGTAGAACTTAGAACTCTGATATTTGTTTTTTGTGAAGTTATTGTGTTAAGGGTACTAAGTGTGGTTTTCAGTTTAGGGAGTCCAATGATGGTGCGGGCGGCCGACGTCTCCATACACCAGGAACCTAAATTTTGATTTCCGACTCAGTGCATGAAAACAACGATTGTGTGGGTGTTTTCAAAAGTTTTCTTTAATTCATCTCTACTAGGTCAGCTCAGTAGGTATAATCTTTTGACCGTGTCGCATCTGTTTCTTTTAGGATGCCTCCCCAGGGATGTCGAGTTAGATCCCCAAGAGTCGTACATACTGACATCCCACCAAGTGATGAGGCCTCGGTGTAGGGCCCTTTTCTAGCGGAGGCACCAGGAATACATCTTCCTGTTGGGCCAGCGATGCCACTAGCCCCTGCAGGAGATGATGCACGCCACTTGAGCGCATTGCCTGATTTCCAGTTCCAGAGGCCACCCAAGTGCAGGGGAGAGACGGACCCACATGCAACTGAGGGTTGGATGGAGGCTATGGTGAGATTTTTCTGACTGTTAGGGACACCATCAGACTTCATAGTGATCCTTGTCGTGAGTCTCCTTCAGGAAGCTACAGGAAAATGGTGGAGCCTGATGCTCCAGGTTCATGACGAGGTGACCCTACTCTAGGAAGACTTCGAGAGCCTGTTCTGAGTGGAGTTTGTACCATCCACCCTTCGTATGGTGTAGATACAGGAGCTACATCATATGCAGAAGGGCAGCATGACAGTAGAATAGTACTCAGTGAGGTTCACCGACCTCTTGCGCTACTTCACAGATATGGTATGGGAACCATTCTTCCAGGCCCAAAACTTCGAGAAGGGGATACAAAAGTTATCAGAGCTCCAATGATCTCACTTTGCATCCTGATGCCGATGAGGGTGATATAGAGAGCCCTCTTAGTGGATAGTTTCCTTACTGAGCAGTCTCCAGTAGCGAGACCCACCACTAGCCGACACACAACATATTCTTATGCAGCTGGCAGTAGACAGATGCCGCAGAGGTCCAAGAGGAACATACCTAAAGGTGGTCGACAACATGACTTCGGATCTGTTGTGCGGGGAACATGGTGCAGAGACAAACATTCTAGTAGCATGCAGTGTTACTCATGCGGCGCGCATGGTCACATGGCTCGTAACTGTCCGACCAGCCGTTCAGATGATCACCAAAAAAATGAGGGACCTCCTAGGAGAGTCAGGGGTTCGAACGAGGCGGTCCACAGGGAGGAGGTGGATGTGGAAGAGGAGTTGGATGTGCCACTGGTAGTGGATGATGTTATGAGGTGTTACCACCACCACCACCAGAATGTCCACCCATATCATAGGGATCAGGTGGACATGGGAGAGCACAGCTTCAAGCAGCCGAGGCCTACGATCACGGTGCTCCAGAGATGATTCGAGGTATGATCTGTGTCTACCCCACCTTAGCTACAATTATTATAGACACAGGTTCCAGTCACTCTTTCATTTCCACTACCCTCATTCGGAGCTCAGAGATTCCGAAGGAGCTGTTGGCTCGATCCTTATGAATAGAGACTCCTACAGGAGATGATTCGATGGTTATGCACCAGTGCAGGTAGTTTGAGATTACTCTAGGAGGAGATATCTTCGGCTGGGATCCCCTAGTAGCGGCATTGAGGCCTTACGACATCATCTTGGTTATGGACTGGCTATCTACATTCCATGATCAGATTGACAGTATTAGGTGAAAAGTGTGGTGTGTCTTCACGGATGGGACCAGGTTTACCTTCATTGGTGAGGAGGGAACCTTTACAGCACATGACGGACTTACTCGGAGGATGGTGCAGTTGATCACTCACCAGTTGGCTTGCCTTAACCTCAAAGAAGCTGATGTGGAGAGTCAGACTTATCTTGTAGTGGTGGACTAGTACGTGGATTTTCCCCTGATGATGTTCCAAGACTACCTCCTCACGGATAACTGGACTTCTACATTGACCTGTACCCCAGGACGGAACCGATATCTACTCCAGCATATCAGATGGCTCCCACTGATCTTTGTGAGCTGCAGGTACAGCTGGAGGACTTGCAGGGGAAGGGAATCATCTGGCCCAATTTTTCTCCTTGGGCAGCCCTGATTCCATTCGACAATAAGGAAGACGTGAGCTTGAGGATTTGTGTCAACTACCGTCTCCTTCTCTATGTGACTGTGAAGAAAAAGTACCCACTCTCGAGGATTGACAACCTCTTGGATCAGCTGAAGGTAGCTCAGTGGTTCTCAAAGATAGACCTCAGATCAGGCTATCACTAGCTTAGTGTTCGAGATGAGGATGTGTAGAAGACGGACTTTAGGTGTTGGTATGGCCACTACAAGTTCTTGGTTATGCCCTTCGGTATATCCAATGCTCCAGTAGTGTTCATGGGACTCATGAACAGGATATTACAGCCATACCTCTTTCACTTTGTCGTAATCTTCATTGACGACATTCTAATCTACTCGACTACTGAGGAAGAGCATGCCTACCATTTACAGGTAGTACTAGACACACTCTGAGAGCACCAGTTTTATGGTCATCTCTTGAAGTGACAGTTTTGGATTCGATAGGTTCACTTCTTGGGAAACGTCATCTCAGTGGATGGAGTTGACGTAGATCTAGTGATGATCAAGATGGTACTTTCTTGGGAGCCACCCAGGAGTGTGACAGAGGTACGGAGTTTCCTGGGTTTGGCTGGGTACTACCAGAGGTTCATTTTAGACTTCTCCAGTGTTGCAGCACCACTACCAGCCTTGACGAAGAGGGGGAAACATTTCGTGTTGTTGGAGATATGCCAGCAGAGCTTTCGAAATCTGAGGAAGAGGCTGACTAGTGCCCCCATCTTGAGGGTTCTATAAGAAGGTTTAGGGAACAAAGTCTATTGCGACACATCAAGGACCAGACATGGGTGTGTCCTAATGTAGGAGTGAGAAATGATTGCTTATGGTTCTCGACTACTGAGATATCACGAGAAAAACTATGCCACCCTTGACATGGAGTTAGAAGCAGTGATCCTCACCTTGAAGATGTGGTGACACTCTCTGATGGGTGAGAATTTTACCGTGTAATATGATCGCAAGAGTCTCAGGTATATATTCTCTCATAACGACTTGAACATGAGACAACGATGTCGGATTGAGTTCCTCCAAGACTATGAATTTGAGATAGTATATACTCATGGGAAAGGGAATGTTGTTGTAGATGCGCTCAGCTGGAGGAATGGTATACAGCTGCTAGGGGAAGAGACAGAGAAGCTGGCTGCCTTACAGATATCCTTTGTAGATAGGGACAGAGCATCCTTTCTATAGTCTCTTATAGTCACTCTGCCACTTCTTCAGCGAGTCAGGGAGCACAACATGGAGACACTGACTGCGAGACACGGCGTGCTCAGATATCCATAGGGTAGGCACCTGATTGATTCTCTGAAGGTGGGGAGCACGTCATCCTCTTTAGAGGATGTACTATGGTACTAGTGTCACTTCAGGAGGAAGTGTTGAGGGAGTTCTACACATCCCCTTTATCAGTACATCCAAGAGTGGAAAAGATGTACCAGGACCTTCGATGATAGCACTGGTGGCCAGGTATGAAGAAGGCAGTAACAGAGTTAGTCTCATGGTGCCTCACTTTTCAGCAAGTGAAGGCGGAGCACCAGGTACCATCAGGATTGGTTTATCACTTATAAGTCCCAGAGTGGAAGTGGGATGAGATATCCATGGACTTCATGATGGGTCTTCCACGTACATCTAGGGGTTACGACTCGATTTGGGTGATCGTCGACCGACTCACCAAGTCAGCCCACTTCCTACCGATCAGAGAGCAGCGCTCAATAGAGAGCTTGGGATGCCTCTATGTGTAGGAGATTGTGATTTTACATGGTATACCTTCGATGATTGTAATTGATTGTGACACACGATTTACATCTTGGCTATGAAAGGTGTTGCAGGAGCCTTTTATGACACAGCTTCGCTTGAGCACCGCCTTCCATCCTCAGATAGATGGTCAGACTGAGTAGACCTTTCAGAACCTCGAGGATATGCTACGTGCTTGTGTCCTCAACATAGGTTGCAGTTGGGATCATCATTTACTGTTGATAGAGTTTTCCTACAACAACAGTCATCACTCCACCATAGGGATGGCACCCTTTGAGGTGTTATATGGGCGACCTTGTAGATCCCCTTGTGCTGGACAGACCCTAGAGAGTTAGCACTGGTGAGACCAGAGATGGTACGAGCTACCACAGAGAAGGTGAATATCATCTAGGAGAATATGAAGACTGCACAGAGCAGGAAGAAGTCATATGCTAATAGGAGACAGAGACTTCTAGAGTTCGAGGATGGAGACCACATATTTCTACGGGTCTCACCTCGACGAGGTCTATGGAGATTTGGTCGAGGCGGCAAGTTATCTTCGAGATTCATCGGACCTTTACAGGTCCTCAGCAAAGTAGGTGAGGTAGCATACCGCTTAGCTCTTCCACCTCAGTTACACTAGGTGCATGATGTCTTCCACGTATCCCAGCTGAGGAGATACGCGCATGACCCTTCCCACCTCGAACCGACCACCCTGGAGCCAGCCTCCACATGTGCCACCCCGAACCGACCGCCCCCGATCCATCCTCTGCACTACCCTCATGCTCCCATCCGATCTGGTGTCCCAAATCCCTTATGCCATTTGGGCTGAGCCACGCCGGGACGCACCCTCGTAACGCTCCGGGCCGAACAGCCCCCACAATCCGCTGGGCCGGGCCCAACGGACCTGGCCAAACATAGCGAGCTGACCCACCCAACTGGAAAGGTTGGACACAACGAGTCTGACTGGGTCGACCCTGACCAGGTTGGTCCAGAATGGGTTGGGCCGAGTCGGTCCGACCAGGTCGGACCGGACTCGGGCCCACTACTAACCCTATTACCTCCTTGGGCCATATCTTTGGCACCAGACGTCCGTTTGACGAACCATCAGCAGCGCTGGTATTCTTGGAATGCGGCGGCCCCTTTGAGAATACCCCCTGGAGTTTGGGGAATATTTGAGTTACGTTTAGGATGGATCCTACACAAATCCAACCGGGCCTCAGGGACTAAAAGGCTAATAACTCAAAGCCCAGGCATCTGATCGATGCGTCGTCTATTGCGTTGAGACCCCTATGATGTGGCAGACCATTGAGATACTTATTTATGGAACTTCGTGACAGTGGGAGTATCAACCAGTAGCTCGTGGAGAGGATCCTTCCAGAGGTGAGCAGACAGAGTACAGAGACATAGTAGTTGGTTGAGACCGGATGACTGCTTGACCGATTCGACTCGGAGTGACTCGACTAGCCCAGTGGGGAGTGCCTCTATGTGACGCAGAAGACCCATGGTGGGGAGAAACTCGGTGTGAGTGAGACAGATCCATGATACTTGAAAGGAGGAGTACCTTAGCATTCTATGAGGGGGAGCACCTCCGTGTGAGCATTGGAGACCCATGGTGGGGAGAGCCTCTGTGTAACGCATCAGACCCACAGTACTTGACAAGAGGAGTACCTCAGTAGTCCAATGATAGTGGGAAGTGCCTCTATGTGATGTTGTAGGCCCACGGTACTTGATGGATGATGAGTACTCCACCAGCCATGGTTAAGAAAATAAAAATCCTAGTTTGAGCTGAGTCAATGACTTTTGAGTTTCCTCATGATTAAAATGAGTTACTAGATAACTTAGGTATATGTATGGGCATATACCTAAGTAATTGTTATCCGTTTATTTCATACTTTGTGGTTTATCCTTGTTGGATTTTGTGAGACCTTGAGGTTCTCAGGGTCCCTACTGAGTATTGTTATACTCACCACTGCGCGGGCTATGCTTGTACCTTTTTGTGTTGGTTGCAGACGACAGACAACGCTGAATGAGGTAGAGTGTAGCAGGACTGAATGGTACCCAGAGGTGGACCACTCGTTGTGATGGTACACAAAGGAGATGGGTGAATGTGGAGTGCTGAGGAGGCCATCTGTACCTACCCTTTAGGTAGGAATCCCTAAGGATGATCCAGTAGCTGCTTTAATTTCCTTCTGTTGTACATACATTTCAGTTGTACATGTACATTCCTGTTGGGCTTGTGTTTCCATCCCCTTTTACTTCCTACCACTTCTTTTGTATACAGTTTTACTTAGTGTTTTTCTTCCAGTTGCGTACTCTGATGTGTTTGTTTACAGTAATAAAAGAAATTCCTTCCCTGTTTTGGGATTTATCTCTTTGGTGCCAGTCACCAGCCTCTGACCTATAGAAGGTGGGCTTGGGGTAGTCACGATACGGGTCCTGGGGGACGAGTCGTGACATTCCAAAAGTGCCCTTCCCTCCCTTATAAAAGGACACTCCTCCATTTCCTTTTTCACACTACTTTGAGCAATATAACATAACCAAAACCATAAAATTTATCTTATAAAAATCACTAAAAATTAATTTTTTGTGTTTATTATTTTCAAAATACCATTCCAAGGGTCCATAAGAGGGGATCTAAAGGAAGTATACTAAAGTATATGTAATCGGTACAATCATACACTTCCAAATTTATTTCTTCTTATAATTCCTCAAAATCTGTTCTACAGATACCTAAAAAATAACTCCAATATAATAAATATATTTATATGTTATTATGATTTTCTTATAACCATTTTGTTCATATTTTACATCCTACAAAAAGTGAAAACGTTGCTCATGTGTACATACGATTTACCTTCTCCACATAGTGGTGTAATTAGTTTTTTTATCACCATTTTATTTGGATCGTTATAAATATGGAATTAAGGAATATATATGTCATATAAAAACTAACTACGGTTATTTAAATATGATATATAATTTACCTTATAACCATTCCACTCATTCAGAAATGGCATCGTTGCTCATGTGTACGTGTGGACCACCACCACAAGGAAGTGATGTGATTCATTTTTCATTTATGAATTTCAAAAATGATTATAAATATATATATATATTGAATATATATGATATTTATATAATTATTAACATTATGGAGATTATAAAACCATTATTAAGACAAAAGGAATGAAACAGCCAAACTAAAATTATTATGAGAAACAAGACAATTAACATGAGGAAACTACTATTTTAGGAAAAAGTTATTAAAAAATGGGCATGGAAATTTTATAAGTGGATAATATATGATTTTAAAATTATATATATGGTTATTTTATATAATTATAATAAATTTAAATTTATTATACATGAGGTTATGAGCACTCATGAAGCATGTCTAACCTGAGGTAATGGTTAATTTTAAAATATCATCATTATTTTAGATTTTTTATATTTAAGTCTCCATTGGGATAATTATATGGATTTTCTATCCTAAACCCAATATATTTTCATATAATATATTTAGTTTTTAAATTATATTATTCTCTTTTATTTTTCTATATTTAAGTACCCAAGATATTGAATTAATTTTTTTTATAGAAAACAAACTATATTTTCTAATCGGTTGAGAATATTTTTATTCAATGTACATATTTTAATTAAATTTTCTTAAGAAAGTTTTTAATATTCTCCAATAATTTATTGAATTAATTTTTAAATATGTTTTAATTTCTATAATTTTTTTTAAAATGAACCTTCTTGTCATTTTGTGAATGAGGTACTTTTGACTTTTTTATCAAAAATGTGAAATGAATCTTTATTTTGACATACACGACATAAATAGAATTTAACTTTGTAATTAACAATCGCTGCATTAAATATTCCTTTAGAGGTTTCTTTGATTATTTCAAAAGAAAATGTTTTTCCTAATATTTTGTAGTTTTTTTGATTTGGAATAAGGTATTTCAAAAATGATAATGGTATTTTCCTAAATAAAATTTTTAGAGATCTTTTTTAAATATTTTCTTCTATGTAAACATCCTTTGATGAATCTTCTACTCCACTGAAGATATAATCTAAATATACTATACAATTTTTTTTAAAGGTTTATGATCAGTTTGATTGAAGAAATAATTGATATTCCATATATTAGTTATTCAAATATATAAATTTATTTATTATTTAGTATTTTTTATTATGTTATATTATATATTTGTTGGATGAATGAATTGAAATTATTAAGTGATTGGTGGGGACCAAAATTACATATCCCTTTGATGCATCAATAGGATTCCTAATACGAAATTGGTTGTGTATTTTTTAAATTCCTTACCCATTCTTGTAAAACTTCTTGTTATAAGGATCCGACTAAAAGTTTAAGATGTTATGAATTATTAATTCCATAATTTTAAAGTTAATAATTGATTTACACGTTATTATTAAAGGAGTTATAATTTCCATGGATAAGTTTCAAGATCTTGTGATTATTCATATGATAGTATTTGATCATCAGTTATTCCTGCCATATGATCCATGTTCTATTTATTATATGATAGATACCACTGTATGAATTCCCATAGTTGGAATCTATCCTAACAACTTTATTATGTTTCTTATCGCCACGATTATAGTAAGTGTACTATGATTGGTAATCAAGGTATATGATAGAGATAATAATGATGTTCTCATAGAAAATACTATGTTACATTTTATGTCTTCAATTGTAATATAAGATTCAAGTATATATGTAGATTACCGAGACTACTAAACTATTTTTCCCTTGGAATATGATCACATCCATGTAGTTTTATTGTAATAATGTAACCTCCATATATGGTTGACTAGGGTTTGGATTTTTATGGATAATATTATTGAATGTTCAGTCGAAACTTTGAGATCTATATTTAATAAAACATAGATTCGGGAACATAACCCTATGGATAACTTTGAGTATATGTCTAATTAGAGAATAAAATTCTAAAGTTTTTGGTAAGTTATTGATTATGTGGTTTTATTGAAATAAACATCTATTTGGATACTAAAAGGGATGTAATTTTGGGATAGATACTTTTAGGGTAAATAACCACGATAAGAGTTGGTTGAGTATATCTCAGCCATCATTCAAGTGCTTGGTGAATGCACCCTCACTAAAAATATTGGTTGAAACTCTTGGGGGTTATGATTGGTTTAATTCAAACTTTCTTTACAAACCATTATGATATATTTAAGAATATTTTTATGATTTCATTATATACCAATTGAAACTAGGATTATGATTCTGAGATTAGTTACATATAAATTTAGAATTTATGTTAAGTGTTTCACAAGTTTCAGAAATATACATTATGATTAATAATGTTATTATATAATCTAGTGTGTTATATTATTTTGAAATTTTACCTAGAAGAAGTAGTGGAAAAAATGTCAACACATATATTGATTATAATATAAACAAGATACACATGTCCTAATGTAAAATTAAACTATATGATACCTGAATGAACACCGGAAATGGATCATAGTTGAGACTTATTACACATTATGGAACTTATATATCTATTTATAAGGTACTTAAACTAATTTATAAACTATAATAGTTGTTCAAAATTAAATACTGAGACATCCATGGTTGCATGAGATTCCATTATAAGGAGGTTAGTGATGGAATTTATAGGTTACTTCTCATGTCCCAAATATCCTACTGCATTTATACTCTCAATCTCAATAACCCCAATAACTCTATGTGAGAAATGATATCATTTAATTCTCTAAAATAACTTTTTTAGTGACCATGACCTGAATAACTTGAATACTACCTAGATCAGGCCACTACAAGACCCCAAGAGCTCTACCCAATCCCCAATATCTTGTGACGAGAAACATGGGTCTTAGAGTATAGATGAGGAGAAATTTAATTTTTTGAATAAACTAACTGTAAATAAATAAAAGTGATACTATATAAAAAAAATTCACAACGTAACAATTCATGATCTAAAAAAGAGACAATGAAATAAAATAGGTCTATGGTACACATGTCTAAGTGCCAAACATGGCATCTAGTATCATGATCCATCCCCAAGTATAATATGAACCACTCTAATACTGGACATACCAGGATAGAATAAATCAAAAAAACATATACTAGTACCATTCGGAGCCTTAAATATATCCCATGAAGCTACATTTACACCAAAGTCCACATGTATGGTGTGAGGATATAATAGTTAGTAAGAAACTGCTAAGGTTCCAAAATTTTGATGTAATCATTATACTAATCTTCTAATTTAGGTAGATATAATAAATTATTTTAAATCCCAAGTAAATATAACATTAACTAAAATGAAAAAATAACATAGTATATAAATAATATTTATTTATAACTCCATATATTGGGAGGATTCAGATATATCATACTAGTTTTGGAGCCACATCGCATAATCCAAACTGATATCAAAGTAAAAAAGTTACCTATATTATTAAGGGAAACAATATGGTGTACATGTAATAACATATTTAAAAAATATTTATTGGGAAAATATCACCACCATAATCACTAATGGAAAACACATAGGGTTATTTATGGGTTTTCTAGGATCATCTTACTATGATTTTAAATGGAAGATAACCCCAAATCATTAATGATTTATCCTAAAAAATTCAAACACATAAAATACCCTAAAATAGAGGTCATGAAAATTCGAAGTAGTAGTAAAAAGATTCTTCTCTTAGAAAAATAATTCTTAAATGAGATCATGAGGAGCAGTGAACAAAAGTACTTACCCTCTAGGGGAATGCACCGACCAAGGGATCCTTGATCATATCAATAGAATTCCTAAAAGCTAAAGAGGTACTACCGAATTTAGTGAGAAGGATGAAAAACTTATTATGGAGAAGATAGGCTCAGTATAGGCTCATAAGTATCACACAACCAACATGAAATAATCTCATCGTTTTATACAGCCTTCTTTGATGTGCTTCATGAAATGAAGAGCATCAACTATATCATAAAAATTTGAGTGACATATCATGGAACCAAAACATTTTATTATGTTAGTGTTTATTCATTGAACTCATTCAATGAATATGAAAACCCCAAAAGAACTAACTTCTGTTTGAAATAAATGAAAACTGTTTAGAGAGAAATTCATAACACACACACACACACACACATATATATATATTATATGCATGCATCGTATGCAAGAAAAATAGATGTATAACATGAATATATTAAATATACACTATATATATATAATATTATATATATATATATATATATATTTCATATATCTTATGAAAGTTCACATGCATCTCATGCATTCATATTTTAGTGAACATCCAACAGTACAAAGGAGGCAATTTAGGATCCTTATACCCAATGATCAACTGTATACAAGCTAGTAATCAAAGTGAATCACTAAAAGTCAGGTAAATGACCAAAATTGAACTATTTAGAATAGAATACTAAAATAGTCGACACTATTTATACTGGAATAATTAAATGGATTCGGATAATATATTTTAGAAAAAATCATGGCCCGGAAACATAATTCACACTATATTCCTTTAGGAATACCCATAGTTTCCCATGAATTTCCAAATGTAAAATAACATTTATAAATACAAAACCTTTCTCAAAGTCATAGTAATAATCATGATAAAATTTAAAGTTGTATACATGATCAATGATAGGTAAGTAAACATACTATAATCTAAATAAATAGATATTCTAATTATCCATAGTGATGTATATGATGAATATGTATAATAATGGTATTACACTGTCACGTTAATAGATCAGATATCAATCAAGTGTAACATAGAAATGGACCCACCATATATTAAATGTGATAAAATATAACTATATAAGTTTTAACATAATGAATTTTAATAAAAACGTTTACTCAAGGATTTAGAGACTACACCTCAACTTAATCACTTAGGTTTTATTAGTTGCAAAAACCATTACTAATTAACAAATTATAACAGTAAACCAATTTCCTCCAAACCACTCCCCATACCATTATATCTATACTAAATAACCCTCTTAACTAAAGGTTAAGTGTGGTTCTTTGATTAACAAATCATTCTTGTAAGGATGTAGAAATTGTTTAAGCGTTATTCCATTTACAAAAGATTTATTTTCTTTTGATGATGTTAAGTAATTTATAAGTTTAAATAAAATAGATAACCATAAAACATATGTGAACAATTAAATACTTAGATTTTAATTTGAAATATAGAATTAGAAATTGAATAAGATAAAAGGTTATAAGTCTTAACACCAATTAATGTTTCATCAATCACCCTTTATTTCATTAATTAATTACACGACAATCTCCTAAAATAATTTAGTTAAGTTTTATGTAATTTTAAAACAGTTAAATTATATTTTCTATAATGGACCATTATGTATCATGTAAAATTTCCATTCACCTGTTAATTAACACCACTTTCAATAAAACAGAGAAACTATCCATTATAGGTTAGAATCATTTAATAATATTTTAATTAGAGCCAAACAACCCCTTAGTTATCACCCTAATAATTTAATAATTTTTCATAGTCAGTATGGGTTTCATTAAATACAAGATGGATGGTATAAATTTATGAACAATGTTTAGTTCCCCTTATAAAGTTTGATCTATGTTACAAAAGAATGAAAATTTTCAAACTTTTTAATATATAGGTGACACAGCCCAATTCTATTTGAATCTAACTTAAGGTCATGCAATCTTATAAGATTCCTTTATTATTTTTTAACTAATTACATAACCATAGTTTTTAAGGGATAATAATACCATTTTTATTTCAATTTTAACTCATGAAACCATTAAACATAATTTCATCCTTACTTTATAGATTATAGTGGGTGGAGAATGTTTATAAGATCCTTAAAAGGGGTTTTAAAATATAATTGATATTAGTAGTTCTAATTGCTTCGTAAGTTCTAACCAAATATTAGTGTGTGATAAAAGCTGGATATTCACCAGAGAATATATGAACTAAAAATATATGAACTAAAAATATAAAATCTAATGTAATGTTATAAGAAATTTAAACCAAGTATGAGTGAGAAACTTCCTTGAAAACACATAATTGGAGATATCATAATACTTTAAGAGACCCTTATTTCATACATTTGAAAAATAAATGAAATAATTTTTATTAGTTTAATAAACTATTGGAAGATAAATCCTAATAAAAATTCCATGGAATTATATATGGGTTGGAACCCCATATCATTAGTGTAACCATAATGAGTCTTTACTTATATCATAACAACAACATAAAATACCCTAAAATCATATCTAAAACTACTCATAATTTCCCATGAAACTAAAACATCCATATAATTAAATAAAATAAAGACTAGAAAAAAATTAGGTAGAGTACAGCAAAAATCACTCTAACAATCATTCGATATAATTAAATAATTAATTAAGACCCAAGATGACCTAAATCATGGAACAAAATCAAGAAACCCTTAAATGAATTGATTCACATAAAAACCCAAAAATATATGAAGTAAAATATTAAATATCACATACTAATATCTTCTTTAAACTAAACAAGAAGGAACTCAATAATTAGAGTATATTTTACCGTGAATTTGGTGAAGTCTATAATCAATAAACCCACACTTAGTTGAAAAGAAGAATAATAGAAAGTTAACAAGAGATATAAAATGAATAAGGGGATTTCCTAGCCTTCTACTTTAATAAATACACCAGAATTCAAGGTACATATTGAATAAGAGTAAATTCCACTTGATGAAATCAAGATAAGATCTCAATAAAAGAATTTTAAAAAGGGAGAATAAGTGAAAATTATGAGGGGTTCGGGTTTAAAGGATAAGGAAAAAAAATCATTAATTAATTTTTTTAAAAAAATATTCCCAATATGCCACAAGAGTTACAACACCCCCATAATACTTCAGGTGGCACTCCAGTGGATACAGTCCTTGGTTATCCATGTACGTATTGGTGGACTCTCAATATAGTTCTTGTGGTTGATAGACCATCACTTTACTTCCCATTTTATCATCTAATATCCACTAATACTCTTCCAAGCACTTCAAAAACCTCTAATATACCACCTTAAACATCATTAAAATCCTATAAATTAACACTTTCATCATCCTAAGGAATGAAATTGAAATTTAACCATATTTCAATATCTAATATCCCTAGAAAACAAAATAAACAAGCTTGGGCTCATTAAATGATGATTTTATAAGAAGGAAGTGTTGACAATTTGGATGACAAAACTCAAATTTTGGGGAAAGGATTCCATGTTCAATTAAGGGGGAACAAGACATATCTAAGGGACTCAGTCAAAGAACTGAATTTGGGTAATGGAAGTTTTAACATCACTATACCACTCTCTTTAATTTTATTGGAGCATGAATTAGACATTTTGGGTTTCTAATTTAGATATTTTGAATAATCATTTAATATAAATTTTTATAATTAAATAAGAAAGATAAATAAGAAAGAGGTAATCTCATGCAACTCAATGATTTAAAAAATCCTATATTAATAAGACTTAAGAAAGCCTTGGTGAACTCTTCTCTTTACATTTTCATTTTTATTTTCATTATTTTGTTCTATTGAATTATTTAATTCATTTAATACCAACTCTATTTTATTTTAAAATATTTCAAATACCATATACATTTTTAATGTTTAATTTTCCATTATTATATTATAATATAATCTATAGTTATGTTTTGATATATTGAATATGGTTTTTGAAATCAATCTTAATTATAGTGGAATCAATTGTTATACACTATTTTAGTTTCTCAAATCTTTATTGAAGTTGTGAGTATAGTGTGTATTTGATTGTAATCAGTCATCAATGATTTTGGAATTTATAATCCATACTTATTAAAAATGATACTACCTATTTTTATTAAATTTTTAAAATCTTTACTTTTTTAATTGTATGAATGCTTATATTTCAGTTATGAATATTTTATTGAAAATTTATTATTGGATAAAAACTATTAAACAAGGATGGAAGAGTCACCAATGAATGAAACCTTGTTAGGTCACCCAAATTAGAATTCTTTTCATTCTTAAAATCCAAAAACATTTACACCATATTTTTTTCTTCATAAATACATTGCTTCCCATTTATTAGCCCCATCTATAAATGTACTAGAATTTTATTTAGAAAATAAATATAATAATGTGAAAATTAAAAAATAGTTTGAGTTTGTATTCTTCATCAAGAGATCGAACCTAGGACATGTGCCCCTATGGTGCTTGCTTATTAAAATTAAAACTATTAAATGAAAGGGTTTCACGAGAAATGCCTTCATCACTTCCTTGAAAAACTAAGATACTTGTTGTTACCCTTATTGATCATTTGAGATTATGATTTTCTAATGTTTCCTAAATATCTTGGAATGAAAAATTATTATAGAATTAAAATGAAGTATATATTCATGGATATATCCAGGAGTTGTTTTGAAAAATTCTCTATGCACTATTTCACATATATTGTTTATTTGTTCCCAAAGATAGTAAACTTAATCATTCTAGGAATCAGTGATATAAAATAAATCATAGGTTATGCAATTAATGTATTTATTTATGACACATAATCTAGGAGTGTGAGTTTTGGGAATATCATGTGGTACCAAATAAAATATTCATTATTTTCTGGAATTAGGAAGAAAATACTTTGATAAAAGACATAATTCTAGTGAACTAACATAAACATATTGGTTTAGAATTTTATACTCAACTATATTTTTATTTATTTTATTATAATTAATTTTATTAAAATTTTCAGATGGTTGTATGGAGGATATACACTAATAAGAATAAATACATGGGGGGAAACGATAAGCATGATTACTATCCCAATGTTCAACCAAATTTCATGGGTTTTAATTTTGAAATCATCATGGATATATAACCAAAAATGGCTCAAGTCATGGACAATAACCATAACCAGATTACGAGATATAAATCACCATAATGTCAAACTTTATCAAATTAGTAAATCTTGAGGCAATGGACATTGTTGGGTCTACATGTCCTCTTGTGGATGAATTAATGACATAAAAATAAGGGAATATATTCCCTTATGGTGGAATAATATGACAACATAAGGTTGTTATAACTATTTATCATCTTGAAGGAGAAAATGATTAATTGTAGAAATTAATAAATAATAAAAATAATGAATAGGATATAAAATCTATGTTATATGATGATTTCAAGAGGTGGTTTATTAATAATTATTTTCATAAAACTTTATTAATCAAGGTGGAAATATAATTCTTTTAGCAAAAAAATATTGTTACTGAATACATTGATATATAAAAAGGTAAATTTTCTTGGTTAGAAAGGTATTCCTCTATATTTTTTATTTGTAAAAATATTATGTTTGATATATCATATAATTGAGTAAATTTATAAATTCATAAAGATTTGGAGATCTAGAAGTATGATAATTATAAAGAAATAATTTTTTATGCTAGAATGGTGAAAACGGAGTTATCAAATAGTCCATGGTCATTAGGATTCATGGATAAAAATAAAACAGGGGAGTATAAAACTAAATTATCATATAATAAAAAGTTATAAAGGAAGAAGTTTCAACGTCCCAACATTCATAAATATGGAAGGAATTACTCAGGAAATTATCTAGAAAGAATAAATTTTTTTTTGTGTTTGGATAGAGTGGGTATTGCCCTTTATATTTAAACAAATAATAAATCAAGGGAATGTAAGTGGTCATATTTGGACACATGAGGAATAAAACATTGTTTTCCAGAATCCTTAGAATATGGTTCTATGATTTTATTATAATGATGTTAAGAATAATGTTAATAATTATCCAAATTAGAGAGTTAATGGATATTAACATCCTCAACCATCAAAACCTCACACTAAATATTGTGCATATTCTACAACAACAGTGGAGTTATAAAAACCCAAAAAAGTCATCACTAGTACTATATCCATTTTTAGAAGTTTTATATAGACTATTTAATTATGTACCAACTTATTCATTCATTTTATAGAAATTTATAGTGCATATAAATTTATTAAATCCTAGGATAGGGGTTAAATTATTTTTAGTATCAAGAAATGGTTAATCAATTACTTCTCATATATTAAAATAATTCTATATTTTTATTTATATGGATGTATTACCTATGAATTTTGAACTTCTTCCCTAATTTGAATTTAATACTATTTTAGGTAGGGAATAGATCTCCAATTATAGGGACAATATGAATTGTCAAGATATTTTTTACCTTTAATCACTCAAAATATGCTATATTGGTATTTAAAAAAGTATATTATAATGAAATACTCTTGATGTCTTATTATTACATTTAAATACTTCTATAAATAGATCGGTATGCATATCATGCCCAAATATTGGAGTATAATGAAGGAATAAAGATAACATATATACCCATTATTAAATAATTTATATATATATTATCAAGCTATTTGATTCGTCCTTTTTTTGGGATTGATAAGTGTTGTATTCTATGAAATTAATCACTGGATCACTACCCATATCAAACACTATATATAGAATGGATATAATTTAGCTGGAGGATTTGAAGGATCTCTTAAAGGAACTTTTAAATCATAGATTAACCCGATATATTGTGTCCCCCTGGGGTGATCCTATTTCATTTGTGAAATATATATTTGGATATACTAAATTATGTATTTATTATCAATAACCTAGTGATATTAAGATTAAGAATCTATATCCCTTACCATGAATTGATGATATATTCGACCAACATTATAGTGATTCATTGTTTTCAAAAATTGATCTATGATTTTGAAATCATCAACTTAAGGTAATAAAGGAAGACATTATAATGAATATATATCAAAAGAGGTATGGACTCTATAAATTTATGGTGATTTCATTTGGTTTGAAGAATGAACCTATTGTGTTGATTGATTTCTTGAATAAATTCTTTCAAGTTTTCTTGAAAGGTTTATTGTGGACATTATTGATTTTATTCATATTTTTTCCAAACAGGGAGGAGTATAAATACAATATTTTTACTATTTTATACACCTTAATAAGGAATAAGTTATATTAAATGTTTAATAACTGTGACTTATTGCTTCAACAAGTGGAATTTATAGGGTATATTATCCTAACTTGATCTCATTGTGCACATCTCGGGCTAAAAATGAAGACATAAATGACTCATGATTCCCACCTACATTACTCCTTCAGTAAGAGTCTAGCAACGAGTGTATATAACACACAAATATTGGAGACATTACCCTAAAAATTCTCATGAATGATAAGAATTCAATAATTAAATCCATATTGATAAATAAACTGAATCCAATACATGTAATTTCATAAAATGTAAGACCAAAATAAAAATGACAGAAAATCACCTTCAGAAGTGACCATGATCACTTAACACTGTCAAATGAACTCCATAAGAATTCAGGGCCCAAATTGTTCTCCAACTCCTACATGAAGAGAAAAAAAATAGATTTGTATATATAGGGCTAAGCATATAAGTATACTTAATTAGATCCTACCTGAAACCTCTCACAAAATTATGGAAGAAGCATACTAAATCCCTATGGAAAAAATTTAGTACATCAATTCCTTACCTAAAAAAGTTTAATTATATTCCCATCCTCACTTCCAATTTTCCACTAAACTTGTCACCCTAGACCCAAACATATTACATCTAGGAGCCATCATCTTTTCCATAACTCATATTACACATTTTTTCAAGAAAATAATGAAGAAATCCACATAATCCAAACCAAACCTCCATTATATTTTGACAAACTTATATTAAGACCGAGATCCATTATATGCCATGTAAATATATACTACATCTTAATCCATTAAAAATAATTTATAAATACACTTGTAATAACCTTAAGACTTTATATCCTCGAAAGATATATACACATTCATTGGAGAGTGGGGTGGGGAGAGTAGTTATCCAAAAACAACCTCAAAATCCCTGATGTTACAAAAACACCTAGAGCCTACGGCCAAGTGTGTTTATTAGCATCCCCATATCACTAAGGTGGTAGTGTCATGAAAATACCAAGATAACCTGGTAACCTGATACCCGCATCTACACTGACATGGACCAAAGGGTATTCATGATCCCCATAGGATGGAGACATGCACCTGGAATCAAACAAGCAAATATTGGGATGGTTTTTTTATACATAAATAGTGGAAGAAATAAAAACAAGTTAGTATGCTCAAAAGAAAACTCTAAATAGAGAATAGTAATAGGAGTCAAATAGGTATATGAAATCCAAACATTACATCACCAAAGTACTATAAAGGAAAGATGAATAGCCCAGTCACAATATACATATCACTACAAGTCAAGAGATCAACAACAATAACCTCCCAATTGTTCATTACCCTTGATCAAACCTAGTAGAATAAAATATAAAAAAGCCCAAATGAAAAGGTAGGGTGTGAGATAAAGCTCAATGGGGTCTCACCAAGTGTTCAATAATAATATTACACAATAATTAACCAAATAATTATTTAAATTTAAGTTTAAAAAGCCTGGAATTACAATATCATATTTAAAAAAAATCATGATTTCATTTCAATTTATTCAGATATTTCAAATAATGACATAAAAAACATTTTTATATAAAATAATTTATAAAAATTCACAAGGAATACATAAAGATGTTTTAATGAAAATAAAATGTATATTAAAATAAAAAAAAGGAACATGGTCATCTACCAAGAGGTACAATAGTTTTATGTTATGGGGTCCTCACAAATTCATATAGTGATAACATCAATGTGAACACACATCCCTTCAACACTATCCAAAGTTTACAAACCAACATCCCACTTGGGATAAGATCTTACCATAGCTTTATTGTAAAATCCTAGTTAAATAATGAATATGAAATGTTCATATATATTAATATTTTTTGAATAAAATGTTAATATTACATTAAAGGAATGCTATGTTCTATTGTGTACCCAATATGCAACAATGAGTTTCTTTGAAATCTTACGTTGCACACTAATAATATAAAATTATTATTTTAAATGGTAGTTAACGCCTATCCGTTGTAATTGAGGAAATCAACATAACTAACTACAAAATGATTATATATGTTTGTTAAATATTTTAACAATTACCCAATAAATTATAGAGGCTTAAAATGCAAATGAATCCAATTTTAAGAATAAATATTCAAATATTCTTTAAAAGGTCGATTAACCACCTTTTGATGGAGAACCCTTTTTAAAAATAATTTTTCTCAATTTTATATTTTATATTTGAAAAAATAAAATGCTTATTTAAAATTGGGACATCAAAGTGTACTTTTTTGTAAATTTTTGTTATTTTTTCCGATAAAGTTCATTTTTAAGGAATAGTGAAAATTGTTGTATGTTAATTCAAAACTTCCCTTTAATCTAATTTATTTATATGGTTAGATTATATTAATAGTTGGTTTTAATGTTTAATTATAATATATTTTTTCCATTTAATTCAATGGTGGTCATTGAAATTAATTTCACTTTGAAATTGGACATAAACAAGTGTCAATCTTTTGATAGATATTGTTTCTTAAAAACATGCTATTTGTTTTGAAAGCGGGAATTAATTATAAAATTAATTAATTAAAATTATATGTTTTTAATTTGGTAAAATGGAAATATTTTTTTGAATTTGTTATATCAAATTTACTTTGGATAAAGTTTTGGTATTTTTCTGACAAATGTTCATTTTTAATGAATAGTGATAAATACTACATTTTACTTCAAAACTGATTTTTCATCTAATTTAAATATATAGTAATATTGTCCTTTTAATTGGTTTTAAAGTGTAATTGAATTATGTTTTTTTTTCACTTAATACAATGTTATTCATTGGAATTAATTTCACTTTTCAATTGGACGTAAGAACACGTCAATCTTTTAATAAATTTTACTTCTTAAAAACCCGTCTTTGGTTTTGACAACGAGATTTTTTTTTTAAATTAATTACTGCAATTTCTGTGTTTGAAATTTGGTAAAATGGATTACATATATGGAATCAGAATACCCAAATTATGTAATTAAGACTCTTGTTTTTGGACATTATGAATACTATGGACGACAATTATCTTTAATTATCAGGATTAATTAGTAATCGGGTAGATAAGGGTAATAAAATAATACCATAATAATATAAAATGACCCCAAAATGTGTACAAATCCTCTATTTTGAGTCATGTCCGACCATGGGATTATTTTTACCGAGCTTGAGGGCCCATGGAGTGACATGGGTGTAATAGTGACATTTATGACATTATTTTTAAAAAAAGAAGAGAAATATAACAAAGGTTTTACATCCTAAGTAAAAACAATTTAATTTTGTATACATAAATGATATATTAGACTATAAATAGTCATTTGGAAAGATTAAAATATTTCCTACATCATGATATTTGTTTTATAATTTTTATACATTAAATAAATAAATATATTTATGACACCATGATGATGCAGTCATTAACTCATTAATGAACGATTTAAATAAAATGAAAAGATAAGGTAATATCTAAGACTTAAACTTGTAGAAAACCTATTTTATGGGTGGATTTAAAACCCTTATCACCTTATCCTAGAAATATTTCATTTTGGGACCTTTTAAATCCGAAAAACATTTTATAATAAGGTAACATTTCAAGACTTTCCAAAAGTGACCCTCCTCCCTCTTATAAAAGGCCCCCACCTCTACCCCATTACCCACACCTCTCAAGACTGTGGATCATCCAACCTCGGATCATAATATATCTCCACATACCTCTCTCACTCCTAGAAGCCATACTCTGGGAAGAATTCATTCCAAGGAAGCATTTGGATCAAATAAAAAAGAGTTACCCAATTTAGAGGTAATGTCTTCTCTCGAGTTTCATTATTTTATTTTCCTTCTTCACTAACCACTATATTCTTTTTATTTTATCCCATAATAACACATGTATCCTCAATATACTAAAATATTTTTATGATAAGTATTATACCGACACTTACACACACCTCCGTCTAATGGTTAAAGAAGATACTGTTTCTGTGGGTGGCGAATTACTGCCTCACGAAACGATGATTGTTCAATATTCTTTTAACACCTCTCATGGTGGAAATTATGATGGAAATATATTTATATATGACATATATTATATTTATGTCCTCTAAATGTTTCTGTATTTTATATTTAAAACATATTTTTCTGCTTTTCAAGTTGTGAAAATGCGATAATTTCATATGAGGAAGTGTGGACAACCGCCCTCTCAAGTGATGTGACTCGTTCATGGAAAACATGGAATTTATAAATAATGTAATTAATGAACATATTTTACCTATATAAAATATATATTATACTGGAATTATAATATATCTATGTATCATTTAGTTTTAAAGTCCATTAATATGACAAAAAATGAAAGTAGCGTTCATGCGTTTGTACGGCCTACCGTCTCCATGAACGGTATATTTCATTTCATATGTCAAAAATTATGGAATACATATATAATTGATATATATGATATTTAAATCATGAACATTATTATGGAGATTATGTACTTATAACTACATGGATAATTCTCTTCAAACAAGTTTATTTTTTACTCATGTACCGAACATCGACAAAATGTATGATATGAACTCACATAATTAATTAATTATTATAACTTGATAATATGTGATATGAATTTAATAATTAACTTTAAAGGATGTAATTAAGAAATTATAAATTGACCAAGGTTTATTATTTAGGAATATAAAGAAACGAACAAGACAAGTCGGACTTGAGGTAAGGGGATTTCTTATCTCATTTTTAATTCTGTAAGATTTCCATTGTTCGCCAATTATTTATTGCATGTGGTGTATTTTGTACTACCATTTGAAATATATTATCATGATTCTATTTATATTCATGGTATTATATGATTCATTTGTTTTATATTATATTTTGTTCATACGAATTTATTGATTACAACGAGGTAAGGGGTTTTTATCTCACTTTTTATTCCCGTGAGATTCATGCTACATTTTCCACTATTTACTTTTGTGTGGTGTATGTAATTCCCATGATTGTATTCTTTGTGTAATATATTTTAATTTATGGGTATTTACATATTCATTGTATGACCCTTCTTTCATGGGGTGTACGTTTCGCAAGTTACCCAAATTGGTAAGGGAACCTTTCACCCTCCTCTTTTTAAAAGACTTCTTTTTGTTAGGTCTCTTAATTTACATATTCTTATGTTGGTATATGTTATTATATATCCATATTGTTGTAAATTTTACGTACAAGTGATGAGATAGTATTTTTATCTCTCATCAACTCATTTTCTGAATTTTAAAATGACGTCGTGAGGCTATCGAATTTTTATAAGGGAACTTCTTAACCCAATTTAAATTCTTTGGGTTAAAAATCTATTTCTTGATTATGCCGTGATATGAAAATGTGTGGATGAAATATGATGTTTTACACTTAATATCCACTTATATTGAGTGTATATATATCTTTCACACATTACTTTGTAATCGATTTATCCTTAATCTAAGGATACCGTCTTTGTACGGGACTTCGTCTCAATCTCCTTTCATTGATGCATCTTTTGTTTTCTACATGAATTTATTTTATACAGTGTATAAAACCATTTTTAATTTTAATTTAATTCAAAATGAGTCTTTTAACATGAATAATTTTACTAAACGACAAAAGAATGTTTTTCTCTTACGTATGCGGCGACAAGGACTTCTCCGCCGCCGTAACCATTATTTGAGTTTCAGCTTTCTTTATAAGCCATAACTTTTTTAAATGAAAAATAAATACCATGTTTTACTTTTCGTTTATTTTGGTATTGAAAATGGTTCTGATAATGTTTTTTATTATGTCAATTTTTTGTATTGATATATTGTGATGGAAATGTGGGAATGTTATTTTTCCTTTATACATGTTTTATGTGATATGATTATGTTATGGTTCTTGGGAATTGTTTATGAAGTTGGGTGGTTCCATGATAAAATAAGGGTAGGTGAGCCCGAGATAGCTCTCCAATTAATTGGTTAATGCGAAGGAGTTAAATGCTAAGGTTTCTCCAATGAGATTTAAGTAATATACTGTGATGGGTATTCCAAACGTAACCATGAGGGTTACTCCCTACGTAAGAATGTTATGAACGCCTCAAGTTACCATTATGTCTTATGATTTCTATGGGTTATTCATAAATATTATGATTTCCTGAGGTATGTTAAATTTATTATGTTTTATGAGTAAATTATGAATTCATTGATTCTTATGTATACATGGACAAATGTTTTCTTTCCGTATTTTTATATCCCTTTTTGAGATTTTTATGCTAATACCATGTTTTTGAAATGTTTTTTCACAGGTTATAAGGAAGGGTAAGAGAAAGGAAGTATTCAAGAAGATTTATAACATGAAAAGAACTCTTGTTTTATTTAAGGATTTTAAAAAAATTAGTTATAGTAGAAGCGTCTACTTGGTAATATTCAAGTTGATATGTAATAGTTATGTCCTAAATCTCTAAAACTCTAAACCTGAAAATATCCTCAATGTATATTATTAATTTAAATCAATATTATGTAATTTTTTAAGGTCGGTTCCTTATAGTTGATATCAAAGATTGGTTTAGATAACTTTAGTGGTTAGGGTATTATTTAAGCACATGTGACATTAGAATAATGGTTAGGATTTTAGAAAGAGTTATAGTTATTTATAAAGTGAATGAGTTTATGATAACATGAATAAGTATATCTTAGTATTTACTCTCCTTATAAGATATTATATGATGATTTTACTGATATACTCACACTGACCTTTTTGGTTTTAGTAAATGGCTGGATCTAGTAGGAACCAAAGTAACAGTGGATGTGAAGAAAACTGTGATGGTTTTATAAACGAGCAACTGAATGATATGGGAGCTGTAATGAGAACTCTTGTGGTTATTCTCAACCAACTATGTAGAGTCATTATTGACCACCTGAACCATAGTGATTTTTATAAGGCATCATATATGTGAGAAAAAAATCCCTATGGAAGTTTAGGTAATAATTATAATGGTAAGTATGTTCAAAAACCCATGTGTCAAAGATGTGGAAAGAAACACATAGGAAAATGTTTCAAAGGGACAGAAAGATGATATAGATGTGGAAATGAAGGTCATAAAGCATGTACCTGTCAGGGAAAAAGGAAGAATATAGTTGACTCTAGGAAAGGGAAAGAAGTTCTTTCTGAAGGATCAATTGAATGTTTTAAATGTGGTGCTCATGGTCATTATGGAAACACATGCCCTATGAAGAAGTTTTGGGAATGGGATCACCAGGATCGTACAAATATTAGTTTACTAATACCTAATGCCAATCAGATTGAGGATGAAGAAACTAACAATGACCAATGAATGGTATGGATTATTTCTTAACATATGTTTTCCTATTATTGAATCTTAGGATATGATTCATGATTTTGTTTGTAGGAAAGAGTATTTCAGAATAAGTTGGAAAGGAATGGGTAATGAATCATGAAGAATGTTCAATGAGTAAGAAGTCAATATATAAGGGATTCAAGATTTATGGTAGATTTTAGGATGGTGAAATGCTTAAAATTATTAAGGCTCTTTTGATGATGGGATTACATTAGATGACTTTTTATAGTATGTGTAACCCTGAGGTTTGATATATGAAAACTTCATTCAAGGAATAATTATATTTTCTTTTGTGGATATAGTTATAAAGAACCATTTTGGTTTATATGATCCTTGAATTTGAGGTAATTACTGGTTAATACATTTTGGGATGAAAAACGAAATCTATTATATAACCTTTGTGGTTAAAATATGTTTTGGTTATTTTTGAGGAATTTATATCTTTTTGGATATGTTATAAAATTATGTAGATTTTGAAAAGGGACAACAGGAAAACCTTGTGGCCACCCGTCGTGTCGGACGAAGCTACTAGAATCTAACCCACAACCAAAGTGCGACTGGTATTTATCGCCTAACACTAGACTATGTGAAGTCTCTAGTTAGTAAGACTAATTATTTTTAGTTAGATGATCTTATGAATCAAGAATAAGTTGATTTTGGGTTATCTATGGAAATTATTAACCTATCATGGAGGATATATGACTAGGTTAATTACTTTTCATTATGAGACATTAAGAGTAACTAATGTTATCTGGAGATAAATGTTAAGATTTAACTTGGAAGACGGTGTGATTAAATCCTTCAAAGATTAGGGTTTCCATCTTAGTTTGGTTTACTTTGAATAATTTTATGGATATATATTTATTGAATGGTCTTTTATGAACTTTGGGTTTTGTTGTACAAATTTTGGAGATTAAGAGTAGTTTTTATTTTTATAAAGCATTATCCTTTTGGGGATTATCTGATCTTGTACTAAAAATTTTGGTTTTAGTTGATGTCTAAATACAAGGGAAATATACAGTTCTCCTTTTTTGGATTATGTGATTCTCTAGAAGATTATTCTTGTGCTTTTTATGTGACCAAGTCTTTTTGAATGCTCATCGTTTGGAGAAAAGATTTGTTTTGGTAGAAACTTATTAAAGGATGAAACTATACTTGAAGGTTAGTATAGTTCCTTATACTATTATTCTTTGTGGTAAATGAATCCCTCAAAATTATGAAAAGGAATGTAAAACAAAAAGATTGTTAGTTTACGTTTCCTACTGGGCAATTAAAGACTATTTACACACATCATAATTGTGTGATTTTCTGGTGGTTAAATTTCTCCTAATCATGTTTTCGATCACTCTCCATCAGAAATTGACCCTTTGTTTTCTCTTCCATATCCATGTTTTCATATAATCCTAGTATGAGTGATTTCAGGTGACTATTTTACTTCTTTTTATTTATTTTAAAGTGCTAATTTTATTTACTCCTTTTCCGATGTGGGGCTTTCAATAATGTTTCTGATCCCAATTTTAAAATTGCAAGGACGCAATTCTCAAAAGGGGGGAAGGATGTAACATCCCAGGTAAATAATGAATATAAAATGTTTATATATATTAATATTTGTGAATAAAATGTTAATATTACTTTAAAGGGAAAGCTCTTTTCTATGGTGTACCCAATACGCAACAATGACTTTCTTTGAAATCTTACATTGCACACTAATAATATAATAATTTTATTTTAAATGGTACTTAACACCTAGCCTTTTTAATGGTGGTAATGAACAGAACTAACTAAAAAATGATTATTTATGTTTTTTTAAATATTTTAACAATTACCCAATAAATGATTGAGGCTTAAAATGCAAATGGATCTAATTTTAAGAATAAATATTCTAATATTCTTTAAAAGGACGATTAACCGCATTTTGTTGGAGAATCCTTTTTAAAACTAATTTTTGTCAATTTTATATGTTATATTTGAAAAAATAAAATCTTTCTTTAAAATCGGGTTATCAAATTGTACATTGTGTAAATTTTTGGTATTTTTCCAATAAAGTTCATTTTTAAAGAATAGTGAAAAATGTAGTATTTTAATTCAAAACATCCTTTTAATCAAAATTTATTTATATGGTTAGATTATATTTTTAATTGGTTTTAAAGTTTAATTATAATATCTTTTTACAAATAAGATATGTCTAGTCGGGCACCCTAGTAAAATGGTGGCCTAAGTAGGGTGTGAGATGTAAATATTAGTATGACGGCACCACTGGCATCTAACCCAATCCTAACAATGAATTATAAATTAAAAAGTGTTCTATATAATTAAATGGTGAGTGATAGAAAATATAAAATAACAAATTGGTCTAAGCTCCTAAACGGGCACCCATCCCATACCTCCTGCTTCAGCCTAAGGTGAGAATCTGAGATGAGTACCTGTAAGAAACAAGATGTATATAAATAAAAAGACTATAAAATAGAAGACAGACAAAAAGAACATACACCCATGTTTTTTCTTTGACTTGGGGTTTAGTTTATGTGTGCACAAGGGGTTCTACAAGGCACCAAGTATCGTTTGGGGCTTTGTTTTACCATGAGACTGTCCTGGTATCACACAAAAGGTGTTGACTATCACCCAAGGCTTGGCTTAGCCACTTTTTCAATGATTCCATCCTTGATGATCCCTTTGGGAACAAGCATCACCCATGAGTATATGGAAACCTCAGGAGAATCCCTCGTATAGAAAAGCATAATACACTGCGCCCGGTATGTAATGGTAAATAGTAAAGAATGAAGAGTCCATCCACGAGTCCATAATATGGAACCTACATTCTCTCACCACCATGAATTTAATTTGTTTTCAAATAGGAGATATCACATGGTAATTCATTTATAATTGGAAAACAATTAGGTAATAAAATGACACTTGATTCCTGATTAAATAATCCCAACAGTTACAACCAAAACACATTGCAAGTCAAATATCATTATATATGTCACATGGAAATCCTATACGTAAATCATTCAAATCAACAGGCACCACGAGCCACAATCTATTTAAGATATTAATTAAAACAATTCAAGCTATCAATGAGGCACAAAGAATTTATCACTAAGTGAGAACATAAAAATTACAAGACAATGTTATCACATTAATGTATCAAGAAAGAAATTTTATAATACATGTAAAACCACTAAAATAGGGTATCATAGTTTGGAACTTGAATGCATGAAAAAATCTTATAAAAATTAAATGTCATCAACATGCCCCAATAATAGGTATTTAAAGATTTTAAAAGGTACATTCCAACTTGTTTTTTATTGTAGGTAAATAAATTCAAAAGATCAAATTACATTTAAAACATAATGAACATGGAAAAGAGGGAATTTAGGTGGGGCACACCCAAAGGGGTGGCCAAGAGGAATGGTGAACAACCCAAATGTGTTTTTCCATATACGGAGGCCACAACATGAATGAGAAAACCATCCAAAATTTTTATAAGTGAAAATGTGGTATCACAAGAAGGTTTCCGCAACCGGCACAAAGATGCAACAAGACATAAGAGATGAATTTAAGGGAATGGGGTAGATGCCATACACTAGAAGTTAAAATTACATGTTGATCCACATACTAGGAGGTGTCCAGGCTCATCTATTATTTTTCAAAGAAGCAATGTTATTTAGAAATAACCAATAAGGTAAAAGTACAAGAAAGCAATTTAAGAATTTATCTCATACATTAAGAGACACAAATAAATTACGTAAATCAAGAATCAAAGTATATCACTAAATTTTTAGAATGAAGGAAACACACCTCAAAAAGGGGGGTTTTATTTTAATACCATGCTGTTTTTTATCAAGAAATAATTTATTATATTTATCACTTCTATGAGGAACATACTCAATTCTCTTTTAAACAATAATTAATTTAATGACTTAACTTCATTAATTAATGTCCAATAAAAATTTAGTGATCAATAAATTCATTAATTATTTAAATTTAATGGGAAAAATAATGTAACCCTACCATAAAAGTAGGACCAATTTAACATTTGATAGTTGACAAATTTATCAGCGACCACTTGGATCTACTCCACACAAACACACATACCTCTCTCTCTCTCTCTATATATATATATATATATAAATATATATATCCCTTAACCCAATAAACATATTCCCCGCTCCAAGGGGGAATACAATGTGGAAGATACATATATATTAAATACATTCATACCTTAGTATATGCATGTGCACACCTTCAAAGTTGGAAAAAACTCACTACAAAAATTACAAGGACCATAATAACACAACAGCGAGGTTCAACACTGTAACAACAAAATGTTTTAATGGAAATTCATTTCTTATAAATATGCCATGAAATCACATAATAATGAACTACTAAGTGACAAGTGACCTTTAAACATATTTTTGTCACTTCTGTGTTTGGAATTTTGAAAATATGACATACATGGTTGTGTTCAAGATTTTATTTGGAGTCTGATAAGAAAAACATAATTTTTTGGTGAATAGTAACCTACACTAATGAATTGTAACATACCCTTATGAATAGTCATATACCCCAATGAATTGTAACCTCAAATATGATATTATAAGAATAATATTCAAGTTGGAAGTGAAATATACCTATATTTTAGAATAAGTTAATGAGTGTTTTAAAACTGGTTTTGATAATAAATTATTATTTTAATTAAATATTAAAATATTCATATTTTGGAAATTATTTTTGAAAAATGGACTTCATTTTTGGATTCTACACATCGAAAAATGGTTAGGGTGAAATTTTTGGGATTTTTCTGAAATATGTGAATTTTTGATGAATAATAAAAAACGATAAATAACAATAAATGCTAAATACTGCATCATAGGTGATGTATGACTGATGTAAGATGATAATAACAAATCATCCATGATTATTTTATTATATTTGATGATAATTCTCAATTATTCATCGTCTTGGACTTAAATAATAAACTAATACTTAAAATAATAGGAAAAACATCCCCTCCCTTACTATAAATACCCCATCTCCTTACCTCTTTCCCACACACCTCTCAAGACTTGTGCCTAGCTGAAATTATTCCCAAAAATCCTCCCAAGCTCCTTCCACACGTCCAAGGCCTTCAGGTCTTACTAAAAGGCCAAAACCAATGGCCTTAAGAGGGATCTCAAAGAGAGGATATCAAAGGGTAAGGATCCCCTTTCATTTTCAAGTGTTTTGTTTTCATTTTCCTTATTTTCTTATACCCTCTTCCCCTTCCCTTATCCAAAAGGGATTAGAGCTCCATAATATCATATATTCTAGATGTTAATCATGTTTATGTAAAAATTCAAGCAACATGCTTCTTCTCCCCTCCCTCACATTCTAAAATTAAAACACCATCCGTGATCGACATCATGGATAATGTGTTTTCAATTTCTTTTATCGTATTTGTTTATGGTCATGAAACCATTTATGTTATGGTTGAGCCAGATTATTATGTATTTTATATATCCTATTTATGGTTCTGGAATCCATATACATTCATTATGTCAAATAATATTACAAAACAAGTTAATTATGGGCAAAATCACGAAAATTAATTCAAGTGTTTATCATTAATGTCTTATGTCATGGTTCTCTTTCAATACAATTAACCAAATGAATTTTGTATCCTTCTGGATGTTCAAAAATTCTATATAACATCAATTCTGTACAACCAATTTCATCTTAAATTTTATCTGAACCTAAACGCAAGTGAACTTATCATTAAAACCAAGGAAACAAACGGACCCAAACCATGAAATTGAACCTTATAATCAATCAAAATGGGTATGAATGAACGTAAAAAGGTTATAATAAATATTTTACATGTAAATAAGTTTCTGTAAATATTTATTAATAAACCTAATTTGACTATTCAGGTCATTAATATCAAGTGGGGAACACCAATGGACTTATGGTAAGGGATCCTCCCCTTTCCACTTTTAATCAAGATTGTTCTCTATGAAATGTCTTTTTGTGTAATACCAAGTGATGGGGTATGTTTATACAACTTTACCATACTTCCCTAATTTTTTATAAGTGATGAGAAACCCCTTTTCTCTCTCATAAATCCCTCTTAGGTACACCCGACACCATACCGATAAAATCATAACGAATACCACCCAAACCTTCTTTGTTCTTTCGGCTTGCCTTATCATTCTTTAAAAATGGTTTTGTATTATCTATGTGAGTATTATGAATACTGGCTAGTTGTACTAGATTATTATATCAAGAAACTTTCATCACATTCTTTCGGGGATATACATGATTTTGAAAGGTTCCCTCATAGAACTTTCCGATAAGCCAACCTATTTTAAGGGGACTTCCCAGATTTTTACCCAAATTTCAAGTTCACTCTATCCTATGTTTTAAAACACCATTGTATTTATAAAATCACTATAATTATTATGAAATTTTTTTTGATTCAATTCTTGTTTTCTATAAAATAATGTCCTCTTTTCTATTTGAAAATCTCTAGAGTGTTTTCTATTTGAAAAATGTTTTAATGCTAATGTTTCAACAATACATTTTTAATATGTTATATCTTATATTTGACACCAATTACCATGTTATATGACTATTTTACCCTATGAATGTCCATATATGTTCTAATCATTTCCTTTCATGGACACTTTCCTGATACGCCCATTGGATATGTTTTATGTCATGATTGTGGTACCCAATTCCTTCCATGGGTACGCTTATGTTTATGTATGGTTGATTATGTATGATTGTATATATGGTAAGAATATTTATGTGGAAAGAATATTCATGAAAAAATTGAGATGGGTGCACCCAAATAACACTCCAATGCATTGGGTAAGGTTAAGTCTCATGAGATGCGATGTGAAACGGGATTGGCGGTTAGCCTTGACCCGTAATAAAATGGGAAATGGTATTAGCGGTTAGCCTTGACCCATACTAAAGATATTATTTATGATTCTGACACATTTATATGATTCCATGTTTATACGATCCCATGCTTATATTAAATGATTTCATATATTTCATTATTTGGATATCATTATGTCATGCCTCTTAACTCAAGTGCTTGAGATGTTTCATTATGTTAATTCCCATACTAGGAAATTTTCACTCATCCCTTTGTTGATCTGTTCCCCAGGGTACCCTATGAAGATGTAAGAGCTCAGAGGAAGTTGGAAGCTCTTTATGGAGATTAAATAAAGAAGGTTTTTTAGCCCCATGTTTTATGTTATATGTACATAGTCTTCCAAGACACTGGACTTAACGATCCTTGTCTTGTACTCTGATGATTAATTATTCTTAAAATAATGAAAAAGGCTTGGGACGCTATAGTTGGTATCAGAGGATGGTCTAGTTATTTTTGGTGATTACGAATAGAGAACCATAGTGAGAACATTAAGTATGAGACTAAGTATAAGTAAACAGTCCTAAATTTTGGTGAGTATAGAGTAAGTGGTTTATCAAGAAAATACATCCATGTCTGGACAAAAGAAGGTAGAGGTGGCTCTGGCACATATGTATCTAGGGGTAAAACCCGAAAACACTGCTTTGAGCTAGAATCGAATGATAACTAGTGCAGGACAACAGGCCTTCCTGCACTCTTGGTTATGACACTCCCAGGGGATACGATTTGGTAGATTTATGAGCTTAGTACAAACCATTATTAAGGGACAAAAAATCCTATAAGAATATAATTTAAAAAACAGATCGAGGATAACGTAGATATAAACCTAAGGAATCACAAGTCAGGATATACTTTTTCTTTACAAGTTCATACTTTTATGTCCAAATTTTCTTTTTAAACTAAATAACTAAGTATTTGAGACCTCTAATTTTAAGTTCTGTTTCTTATTTAATGGCGGGAAATAGAAGAACACATTCCAACAACCAATGTGATAGGAAATGTGGTGATTGCCCAAATGACATGCCTAATGTGATAGAAGCGGGTGCTCACAACTTCATGGAAGTACTTGCTCAGCTGGATCGAGTTATGAATAATAACTTGAATCATGTGGAAAGTCCCCCTCCTCCATGGAAAGAGCATGTTTCCTTAGAATACTTCATGCAGCAAAGGCCTCCCATGTTTAGTGGGTCTTCTGATCCCCTCCTCTCAGAACAATGGATTAACACCATTGAAAAGACTTTCTCTGTCCTCCAGTTCTCGGAAGAAGAGAAAGTTGTACTGGAAGTCTATCATTTTGATAGCGAAGCTGATCAGTGGTGGAAACTGATAAAGAATACAAATTCCCAAGAGGAAATTGATTCCATAGATTGGGAGGAATTCAAGAGGATTTTTTTCAACAAATATTTTCCTCGAACCCTCCATCTCAAGATAGAATGAGAGTTCCTCGGACTCAAGCAGAAGGAAGACAAGTCCATCAGGGTGTATGAAGCGAAATTTACAAGGAATTCAGGGTATACCTCTGGCCTTGTCATGAACACCGAAAGAAAGGTGGATTGCTACTTTAGCAGACTAAAGCCGAGTATAAAAAAAGTGCCAGAAATTCGAGACATCAAAATCTATGGGGATATTGTCCATTGTGCCCTCAAGGTTGAAATGAATATTGGAGACTCTCAGTTGTCTCATGGGCCTAGTGACAAGAAGAGGAAAATGGAGAACAACATGGGTGGTTCATCAAAAAAATCCTATGATGGAAAGATACCTCACTTTCCCCTTTGTAAGAATTCTGGGAAGAAGCATCTTGGTGACTGTCTCAAGTTAACTAGGAATTGTTTTAAATGCAAAGAGTTTGGTCATTTTTCCAAGAACTACTGAAGGGAAATGAAAAATCCCGCTAATGTTGAAGAAGAACAGAAGGTTCAGATCAACACTGAGCCTGTAGTGCAGTGTTTTAACTGTAAAGATCTTGGGCATTATGCAAACAATTTCCCTACGCCAAGGGTTGTCGGAGGAAATTAGAAACAACCTCCAAGGAAACAGTGAAGGGATTATGCTATCACTAGTGATGAGGTGGATCCAGAAAATGATGTGGTTATAGGTACGATTGTTATTCATTCATGAATAGCGAATATATTATTTGAATCTAGTTCTACACATTTTTTCATATATTGCATGTTTCGTAGAAGTATTCAAACACCACCTCAAAATTTGGAGGAAAATTTATCTATGAGAACAGCGAATGGGGAAATTATTACATCCATGGTTTATAACTCCTCCCCGGTTAATGTTTTTGGACTGAACCTACCAGCAAATATTTTCATACTTCCTTTAGTGGATTTGACGATATCTTGGGCATGGATTGGATATCTTTGTACAAGGCCAACATCAATTGTTGGGAAAGGGAGATTACTCTTCACATCCTGAAGCATCCTCTGATTCTTTACAAGTGCAAGGAGGAATATGAGACTCTTTTATAATCTTCATCTCAAGTGTGGTTATTGCTCCCTTATGAGCATGAATACCTAGCTCAAATGATTGAGACAAAGGGGAAGATCATGCTTGAAGACATTCCCATCATGAGGGATTACACTGATGTATTCCCCGAAGAGTTTCCTGGTCTTCCCCCGGACAGAGATGCTGGGTTCTCAATTGAACTTATCCTTGGATCTCTGCTAATCTCAAAGAAACCTTATAAAATGGCCAATTTAGAGCTGGAAGAGCTAAAGAAACAGTTATAGGAGAATATGGAGAAGAGTTTTATACACCCGAGTGCTTCACCGTGAGGTGCTCCAGTCCTCTTCGTCAAGAAGAAGGATGGATCAATGAACCTCTGTATTGATTATAGTGTGCTCAATAAAATCACTATCAAGAACAAGTATCCCCTTCCAGGGATAGATGACTTGTTTGATCAGCTTCGTGGGTCCAGTTATTTCTCTAAGGTGGACCTTCGATTGGGATATCACCAACTAAAGGTGAGGAAGGAAGATATTACAAAGATTGCATTTCAAATGAGGTATGGACACTATGAGTTCATAGTGATTCTCTTTAGACTCACTAATGCTCCAGAAATTTTCATGGATTTAATGAATAGAGTCTTTAGATATTACCTCGACAAATTTGTGGTGGTCTTTATTGATGATATTCTGATATACTCCAAGATCAAGGAGGAACATGAGGAGCATTTGGAAACTGTGTTAAAGACATTGAGAAGGGAGAAGTTGTATGAAAAGTATAGTAAATGTGAGTTCTGGATGGAGGAAGTATCATTCTTGTGGCATGTTATCACGAGGAGAGGGATATGTGTGGAACCTTCCTAGATGAAGGCAATTGAAGAGTGGTCGAGGACAACTTCTGTAACATAGATCCACAACTTTGTAGGTCTAGCTGGGTATTATCGATGATTCGTGAAGAACATTTCATGTTTGTCAAACCCAATGACCAAGCTGACACGGAATGGAGTAATGTTCTTCTGGACATAGGAATATGAACACTTTTTCAAGGATTTGAAAAAGAGGCTTATCACTGTGCCGGTACTCACAATCCCTTCAAGTGGAGAACTCTTTGTGGTGTATAGTTATGCTTATAAGAAATGCTTAGGTTGTGTGCTAATGAAAAATGATAAAGTGATAGCCTATTCCTCAAGGAAACTGAAAATACATGAGCAAAACTCTCCCACACATGATCTGGAGTCGGCGACTATGATCTTTGCATTGAAAATATGGCGGCATTATCTCTATGGGGAATAATGTGAGATATATGCTGACCACAAGAGTCTCAAATATAGATTCACACAGAAGGAGCATAATATGCACCAGAAAATATTGATAGAGCTCATCAAGGATTATGAATGCTCAATCCACTACCATCCTGGTAAGGAAAAGAAGGTGGAATATGCTCTAAGTAGAAAGGATCCTGCATCTTTATCAATGATGAGGATTGATAAGGATATCATCTTCTCAGATTTGAAAAAGATGGACATGGGAATCATTAAGGGAGGAAAATCATCAATCCTTTCTCAAATGAATGCTTAAACATCCCTCTTGGAGAAAATAATGGTTGCTCAAAGAAAGGATGTGGAAATTCAAAAAAGGGTGGAAGATGTTAAAAATGAGAAAATCCTCTAATTTCAAAATTTATGAGGAAGGAGTTGTAAGATTTGGGACACGATTATGTGTACCATCTGATCCAGAGATAAAGAAGGAGCTATTGAGTGATACACATAGATTGACCTTCTCTATCCATCTTCGGAGTACCAAAATATACCAAGATCTCCGAGAACACTTCTGGTGGGACAACATGAAGAAAGAGATTGCAGAATATATATCAAGGTTCATGGTATGTTAGCAAGTTAAAGCTGAGTGACAAAAGATCAAAGGTATGATGAAACCATTGCTGATACCCATGTGGAAATGGGAAAATGTTACTATGGACATTGTCACGGGTCTCCCGAAGACGTCGAAGGGAAATAATTCGATATGGGTTGTGGTTGACTGACTCACCAAGACATCCCAATTCATCGCAATTCGGGAAGATCTCTCGCTTGAAGAACTTGCAATGTTATATCTGAAGGAAGTGGTGAGACTGCACGGTGTTCTACTCTCAATGGTCTATGACCGTGATCCAAGGTTTACAACTAAATTCTGGAAGAGTCTTCAACATGCTTTGGGTACCAAATTGGGTTTCAGCATGACCTATAACCCCCAGACTGATGACTAGTTAGAATGAAATCTTCAAGATGCTTGAAGATATGCTTAGAGCCTGCTCTCTAGAATTCAAAGGTGGATCGGATCCGCATCTCCCATTTGTTGAGATCTCATACAACAATAGCTTCCACTCGAGTATTCAGATGGCTCCATATGAAGCTCTATATGGAAAGTGATGTAGAACTCCAACCTGTTGGGATGAAGTTTGAGAAAGAAAGCTACATGGACCTAATCTTGTTCAAGAGATGACATAAAAGGTTCAAGTCATCTAGAAACACATCAAAGCCACTCAAAGTTAGAAAGAGAGCTATGTTTACAACCGTCGAAGGTACTTAGAGTTTGAAATTGGAGATAATGTAATCCTTCAAATATCTCCATGGAATAGAGTCATGTGATTCGGGAAGAAAGGACGATAATCCCAAGGTATATTGGCCCCTTTGAGATCCTTGACCACATAGGAGCCATGGCCTATCAGCTTGCACTTCCACCAAATATGGCTCGAGTTCATGATGTTTTCCACGTATCACTCTTGAGGAAGTACATACCTGATCTCTCACATGTACTAAGCTCAGAGGTGGTGCAGCTGAAAAACGATCTCTCCTATGAGGAGCATCCAGTAAAGATTATGGATCGGAGAGATAAGGTTCTACACTACAAGACAACCCATCTTGTTAAAGTTTTGTGGAGGAACCATAAGTTTGAGGAAGAAACATGGGAACTGGAGTAAGTAATGAAGGAAAAGTACCCACATCTGTTTTTGGCCAAGAATGTAAAATGAAATTTTGAGGGCGAAATTTCTTAAGGGGGGAAGAATGTAACGACCCAATGTTTTTAATGGAAATTACCTTCTTATACATATTCCTTGAAATAAAATAATAATGAACTAATAAGTGATAATTTACCTTTAAACATAATTTTTCCACTTCTATGTTTGGAATTTTGAAAATATGACATACACGGTTGTGTTCAAGATGTTTTTTGGAGTCCGATAAGAAAAACATAATTTTTTGGTGAATAGTAACCTAACCTAATGAATATTAACATACCCTTATGAATAGTGATATAACCTTATGAATAGTAACCTCACCTACGATAGTATAAAAATAATATTCATGTTGGAAGTGCAATATACCTATATTTTAGAATATGATAATGAGTGTTTTGATATTGGTTTTTATAATAAATTATTATTTTAATTAAATATTAAAATACTCATATATAGAAAATTATTTTTGAAAAATGGACTTAATTTTTGAATTCTACACATCAAAAAATGGTTAGGGTGAATTTTTGAGATTTTTCTGAAATACTTGAATTTTTGATGAATAGTAAAATATGATAAATTACAATAAATGATAAATACTACATCATAGGTGATATATTGATGATTTTAGATGATAATCCAGAATAATACATGATTATTTTAGTATATTTTATTATAATTCTCAATTATTCATAGTCTTGGACTTAAATAATAATCTAATACTTAAAATATTGGGAAAAACCTCCCCTCCCTTACTATAAATACCCCCTCTCCTTACCCCTTTCCCACAGACCTCTAAAGCCTTGTGCCTAGCCTAAATTCTGCCCAAAAATCCTCCCAAGCTCCTTCCCCATGTCCAAGCCCTACTGGTCTTACCAAAAGACCCAAACCAAAGGCCTTAAGAGGGATCTCAAAGAGATGAGATCAAAGGGTAATGATCCCCTTTCATTTTTAAGTGTTTTGTTTTCAATTTCCTTGTTTTATTATACTCTCTTCTCCTTCCCATATCCAAAAGGCATGAGAGATCCAAAATATCATATATTCAGGATGTTAATCATGTTTATGTAAAAATTCAAGCATCATTCTTCTTCTCCTCTCCCTCACGTTCTAAAATTAAAACACCGTTCGTGATCAACATCGTGGATAATGTGTTTTCAATTTCTTTTATCATATTTGTTTCTGGTCATGAAACCATTTATGTTATGGTTGAACCAGATTATTATGTATGTTATATATCCTATTTATTGTTATGGAATCCTTATACATTCATGATATCAAATAATAATACAAAAGAAGTTAATTATGTGTAAAATCGCTAAAATTATTTCAAGCGTTTATCATTAATGTCTTATGTCATGATTCAATTTCACTCCAATTAACTAAATTAATTTTGTAACCTTATAGATTTTCACTAATTCTATATAACATCAATTCTGGACAACCAATTTCATCTTACATTTTATCCGAACCTAAATACAAGTGAACTTATCATTAAAACCAAGGAAACAAACCGACCTGAACCATGAAATTGAACCTTATAATAAATCAAAATGGGTATGAATTTACATAAAAAAGTTATACAAAATATTTTACATGTATATAAGGTTCTGTACCTATGTATTAATAAACCTAATTTTACTATTAATCTCATTAATATCAAGTGGAGAACACGAACAGACTTAAGGTAAGGGGTCCTCCCCTTTTCACTTTTAATCAAGATTGTTCTCTATGAAATGTCTTTTTGTGTAATAAAAATTGATTGAGTATGTTTATACACATTTCCCATACATTCCTAATGTTTTATAAGTGATTATAAACCTCTTTTCTCTCTCATCAATCCCTCTTAGGTACACCCAACACCATACCGATAAAATCGTAACGAATTCTACCTGAACCTTCTTTGTTCTTTCTGGTTGCCTTATCTTTCTTTCAAAATGGTGTTATATTATATATTTGAGTATTATGACTACTATTTAGTTGTACAATATTCTTATATCAAGACCCTTTCATCACATTCTTTCAGGGATATACATGATTTTCAAAGGATCCCTCCTTAGAACATTCCGATAAGCCAGCCTGTTTTAAGGGGACTTCCCAAATTTTTACCCAAATTTAAAGTGCACTCTATCCTATGTTTTAAACCCCATTTTATTTATAAAATCAGTATATTTATTATGAAAACCATCTTTTTTCAATTCTTGTTTTATATAAATGAATGTCCTCTTTTCTATTTGAAAATCTCTCGAGTGTTTTCCTTTAAACCGCACAAAAATGTTTTAATGCTAATGTTTCTAAAATTCATTTTTAGTATGTTGTCACTTATATTTGACACCACCTACCATGTTATATGCCTATTTTACCCTATGAATGTGAATATATGTTCTAATCCTATCCTTTCATGGAAACTTTTGTGATACGCCCATTGGATATGTTTTATGTCATGATTGTGGTACCCAATTCTTTCAATGAGTACCCTTATGTTTATGTATGGTTGACTATGTATGATTGTATATATGGTAAGATTATTTATGTGGAAAGAATATTCATGAAAATTTTGATATGGGTGCACCCAGATAGTGCTCCAATGCATTGGGTAAGGTTAAGTCTCATGAGATGCGACGTGAAATGGGATTGGCGGTCAGCCTTGACCCATACTAAAATGGGAAACAGGATTAGTGGTTAGCCTTGACCCAGTGGTTGGTTGGAGTTCCTCGAATAGTTATCTCCCTTAATCAATGAAGTGATCAGTGAAAGTCATTTCTCTGGCATGCCAGAGAAATGACTTTCACTGATCACATGCCAGAAAAATGGCCTACCCCACATTTTACATTGCATATCCAAACAACCAACACACCTTCAAGTGTTGATTATGCAAGTGAAACATAAGACATTAAGATATGAGCCAACGATTATTTCGAACTGAAATGCCGAGGCGGTACTTATCCAAACCCATTTTTATAGAGACATGAATATGTGGTCATATCCTTAAACATCTAGTCAAAGTTACTTCCTACCATAGGCTTTAATGTTCGAAGGAGGCAAATTCTGTGTCCCGACACTTTCCACCACCAAAATTTCTTATAAGACTCTCCCTTAAATGGTCTTGCACCGCTACTCATGTGATTTAAAAAATGGATAAAATAGTTGAATCCCATTGACCTAAAATCCAATGTCAGGATAGTGTTTCATAAAAATCTATTACCGACCTAAACCACACTCATGTCACATGATGACATGCCAGAGAAATGACTTTCACTGATCACTTCATTGATTAAGGGAGATAACTATTCGAGGAACTCCAACCAACCATTTCAAAAGATGTATAGGTTAGAAAGATGATGTTTTAAAAACAAAAATGTGGGGTCTTCTTCAAAGGTATCTCATATTTACGATGAACACATCCACTGATGTTGATACCTAACTTTGACTGACATTTCATGATTTGGGAATCACCGAGCCCAACAAAAAGTATGGGGTAAACTTGGATTGGGACAATGGGAGTGAAATGAACTAATGAAAGGTAGTCCATACTTAATGTTTTCAAGTGAGATGTTGATACAAGGACAATATGAGCATATCAAAACATTGATCATGCCCAGAGTGGTACCTACATGGATTTCAAGATATATGAATCAACTAATGTTCAAGAGTTTATCATAGGCATTCCTACACCGGAATACAATTTTCATTTAAGACCGACCTAGATTTTATAATAAAAATGCATTTAGTATGCCATACAGTGAGACCAATAAATCTTTCCCATTAATTTTAAATATTTTGTGTGGTGTTTGGCTGACACTCTCTTAGGGAATCAAGGGAAAATGAAAGATAGGGGGCAAGATCATCATATGAGGAAGAGTAAACTAATAGGATTATAATATTAAAAATAAGATTAGTCGAACCACCACTAGTCGATAATTTAAGAGAAACTAGGCTTCACCTACCTATGCACCATCATTTATCGATCATCAAGCCTTTACCACCTAAGGCATCCCATGGTCATTCAAGATTAACCACTATAGTCCCCCCATGACCAATGAAGTTAGACAAAGGTTTCATACACTGCCAACCTAACTGATTTTGTGTTGCCGAGAAATCACAAAGAATATTTAAAGTTCACAAGCCTCATGATCATTTAATTAAGGCCAACTATTATCTAAAGGTCCTCTTTAGTTGAATTAATTATTCAATAAAGGACATGTATTAAGAGAACCAACTTGGAACTCCCCACCTTAGGAGTGTTCTAATCATTAAAAATAAATAGATAGACTAGTCACTGAAAAGTGTATTGGTTAATACCGACATAAAGGAATGTGATTAAACAATTGGAATGAAAAACCATCAAACTGAACGGTGTGTTAAAACACCTAAGTCTTTGGAAGTTATCCCAAGAATTAGGACACAATTTATTTATTTAACACAAAAGTCACTTTACTATGGAGATGACCCGAAACATATTGAATAATGGAAGTCTTGACGATTACACTGATCTCATCTAGTTCATAACAATATTAATAACTCTATAGGAACCATGTGTGTGAAATCATAATTCCCGAGGTGATATAGAAGCAAGATGAATTTTAACATAGATGAAGAAGTACCGAGTCATCCATCACTGTGGATAAGAGAGAGTCAAACGAATTATGAATCAGTTGACCATGCCAGAGGCATGTCTAACCTGCTAAAAATGAGAAATACCTAGTGATCAAGCTTGAAACAAATGTTGAGTAAAATATGACCACCCATCTGACCAAAGGAGTCATTTTAATCAAGGGGGTATGACTTGAGACAAAAAATGAAAGACACTAAAAGGAAGAAAACTCACCATTAGAAAGGATCTTCTGTTCTAAGGGTTATACCGACTATAGGCTAGCCTCTTACAAAAGAACTAGCACCAACCCAATATTTAGGTCATGCCAATAAAAAAGTCAGTAGCGTCCCATTTAATTGCAACCTAAAATTTAGTATAAGCAACCAATTACATATCAAACAAGCTAGCATGTCACCATGAGAAGCTAATACATAGAAATATGTTGTAATCACAGAATAATGAACTATTAATCTTAGAGACATGCTAATAAGTAAATAAGTATGATAAAAAGAAAATATTCAAGTAAACAGGCCGTAATATAGCATTCAAGCATGCTAAATATATCACAGAATCATGATATCAAAACAAGCATGCTAAATAAATACAAGACAAGGAGTAAATTCAAGGAACGTAATTGGAATCAACAAGGGACCTAAAATGATGCTATATGACATGGAATTATGCATGTCATGTGAATTCCAATGTGCCTATTATGATGCATGCAATGCTCCATCCTTGCCTTAACATGCCTATGGTAAAATCCCATAAAATCCATAAATCCATAAGTAGTAGAAATTACACCAATCACTCGAGGTGAAATCAGATAAACTATTATATTGAAAACAATGAACATAAATTCCTTGACCTAGCCACTTGTTCATTTTTCATATGTGGGGTGATCAATTACAGGAACATTTATTAACCAAGTGTCGATACATTATTAGTATCCTTTCTACTAACCAAAAACAATAATACAAAGGGAAAACTACCTCTGATACCAATTTGTAACGTCCCAACTCATGGCACCTCTAAGATGATGGCTAGACCTATAGGTCACATTACCTCAGGCATGTCTCCCCATATTACAGAGGCTGCCGATGAGCAGTGAGGGTATCAGGTGGTGATAGTTGAGTGACTATACCCTCTTATCAGAGTTTCATAGGGCTATAATAGATTATAAGTAAATGAAAATAGAAGATAATATAAATAAATGATCGAAAAAGTAATGGAAGACAATATTTAACAATTTTATAATAGTGGTCTACACTAGATTATACAACTGAAGAATAAATGTAATAGTGATGATATATAACTGAAAGTAGTAAACCATAAAACATTCTTGACACAACAGTCCTACAGACAAAAAATGTATACTCAGGTACCCCAGTGTAATGGTAGCCTGAGTAGGGTGAAATATTTAAATCCTAATAGGCCGAAACCACCAGCGTCTCACTTAATCCATAAAATGAAATATAAATTTATAAGTGATCCATATAAAATAAATGGATAGTGATAAAAAAGTTAAAATAGAAACTTGTTCTAGGTTACAAAACAGACACCCTTTCCATACCTCATGCTTTGGCCTAAGTTGGGAATCCGAAATGAGTATTTATAAGAAGAAGGATTTGTATATTTAAAAAGACTAGAAAACAAAAGAGAAAAAAAGACCATGCACCCACATTTTTTCATTGACTTGTGGTATAACTTATTTTTCAACAAGAGGTGATACATTTCACTAGAAATGTATGAAAAATTACAAGGAACCCAAAGCAGCATAAATAATAACATCCCATACATTATCATTTTTATTATATTCATGTTTAGAGTTTGTAGTGTGAGACCATCTGAAAGGTATCACTATGGTACATCTGTCAAATTATCCAATACCATTGAGCTCGTCCAAGGAAATATTTCAAAAGACCATGTATCTCTCGGGGAATGGTCTTACCCTGATTCTATACCTATATCATACATAATGGGTTGAGTATCACACGGGTCTGGGCTTATCCACTTTTCTAATGATCCTATCATCAATGATCCCTTTGGGAACCAGTATCACCCATAATTATATAGAAATCCTAGGGAAGTCCTCGTTTGGAAAATCCAAAACACCGCCCTAGCTCGTAATGGTAACCAATCAGGGATCGAGAGTCTATCCTTGAGTCCTTAATGTGGAACCCACATTCTCTCACCTCCATAAATTTAATTACTTTTCAACCAACTAATTACAAAGGGTAATGAATTTATAATTAGAAAAAAAGAATTAAGAAACTAAATTCCCCATTCTTTCTAATTAATTAATCCAAAAAGTTACCCAAAAAAACTTGCAAGGTGAATATCATTACATATATCACATGGAAAGTCTATATGTAAATCATGCTAATCAACACACACCACAAGCCAAAATCTATTCAATATATAAAGTAAAACAATTTATTCCATGAACATGGTATAAATCATTTTGAACAAATTAACCATGTAACAATTAAATACAATGTTAGAAATTTAATGTATCAAGCAAACAAGTTTAGAATGTAGGTCAAAACCACTAAATAGGGAATCACAATTTGGAACTTTCATGTGAGAAAAAAATGTAATAATGAGTATATACTATCGACATTCCCCTTCAATAGGTTATTAGGGACATTAAATGGTACATACTAACAAGTTTGTTCAAGGATGGAATTTAATTCAAACCATCACATTTTTTTTATAACTTAAAGCACAATGCAAAGAGTTCATTATCCGGGGCACACACAAAGGGGTTTCCAAGAGGAAAGGAGAACACCCTAAAAGGGTTTCGCTATAAGCGGAGTCTACAATGGGTGTAAGCGAACCACCCAACAATTTAATAAGCGATAATGATATTTTTATAGAAGGATGCAACAAACAACACAACGACGCAACATTACATAAGAGACACTGTAAACGGAAGAGGGTAGAAGTCCTATACGGAAAAGTATAATTCCATGTTGAGCCATGTACTAGGAGGTGTCTTGGCTCATCTATTATTTTTCAAATGAGCATTTTTATTTAGAAATAACCAATAAGGGAAAAGTACAAGAATACCATTTATCAATATATCTCAAACTTTAAGAGACACCAATGAATTAAGTAAATGAATCATAATATTATATCACTAAATTTTTTGATTTAAGAAAGAAGACCTCAATAGAGGGGTTTTATTATTAAACCATGATATTTTTTATCAAGAAATTATTTATTACGTTTATCAATTCTATCAGGAACATACTCAATTTTTTTTTAAACAAAAAATAATTTGAAGACCTAATTGAATTAATTAATGTTTAGTAAAAATGCATCAATCACGAAATTCATACATTATTTAAAATAAACGGGCAAAAGAAGGGGACCCTACGTAAAATGCGGGATAAATTAGCATTGTAAGTTGACTGATTTATCAGTGACCACTCAGAAATGCTCCACACATATGGAAATAACTTCACATAGAGATATAAATATATATATATATATATATATATAATCCCAATACATGTATTCCCCACTCCATAAAGGAATACATAAGTAGAAGATACATATATATTATTTATATTCATACCTTAGTATATGCATGCACACACTATCAAAGTTGGCAAAAACTCACTACAAATAATTACGTGGACCATAAAAAATCAGTGGAAAGGTTCAATACAAACATAACTAAATAAATAAGAACCCATAAGCACTTGAATACCCTCTTATAAAGGTGTGATGTCAATTAGTAGGTTTAAAACCTTACCCTAACTATAGTGGCGAGTGAAAATAATCCCATCTGACTCTCCTTTGGTGGTGGATGCTGGAATACAAACAAGGGAGTCATGATAGATTCTTCACATAACATAACACATAAAGAAATCCAAAAAATTCTGATTATCCCAACCCAAGGGTTTGGAAAAACTCAAATTGAGTGATATAAATGATAAATTGTCCAAATCCCAGAAGGTGAAGGGATCTAGGAACCACGCTTCAACGAAATCAATGCAAAAAATCAAGTGATATGATAAAATTTGTGATCAAGGGGGGAGCTTAGGATAAGGGGTCATATGCCTATGGGGTTCGGCAAAAGGGTGGTCTCATGCACCGTAAGAAGTATCAGCCATGGAGGGGCACTTCAAGAGAGGTATTGGCCATGGAGGGTGCAATTAGTGGGGCGCATTGGATATGGCTCGACTATGGGGGCCTATTGTGAAAATAAGAAGATACCCAAGGGTGACACAATGCATAAAGAATGGAAGAGGAAACCCCTAAGGTTTTCTAAAAAAACATCAACTAAAATAAAAGAAATGGATAATAGTGATAAATGATAATAATTATATGACTAATAATAATAATAATAATAGTAGTAGTAATCAAAATAATAATTAAATTATTTTTATTTTTATTTTTATTATTAAAAAAATTATTATTATTATTCCATTTAATTTAAATTTTACACTTCCCATTTTAACTTTAATTTATTTAATTAATACTTTGTAAAATTAAAAACACACGTTGCAGTGTCAAATATCGGAGAGAAAAAGGTTACAATCCTCAGTTTTTAAAATATCCTTCCCACCTAATGGGAAAAAATGTAAATTGAGTTTATTTTTTGTCTAGTAAAAAACATGGGATTCTACAATGATTATGATCTTTGAATTTCTGGGTATAGTTTTCATATGTTAAGATCATGTACTCATACCCTTATTCTCATGTCATGATAAAATAATCATTGATATCTCTCTTATTTTCCCTTAGTGAGCATATGATATCACCTTTTATTATGCTTCATTTTCCGTTGGATATGAATAAATATTTGATGTGTGAAATATATCTAAAAATGGTGTTAGTTGTAAAGAACATCAAAGAATATGATATAGATTTTTTCCATACTATGTTATTAACGTATCCAGGATTATAAAAGCACTAAACCTTTACAGTTCTAGCAAGGATCATAATGATATGAAATAAATACTCCTCAACAAAGATGTAAAATTTATGTATTATAATTTTATTATTTTCTTGTATTCTCAAAGACCATCTTTTTACCATGATATGGTTGAGTTTCTTTTGGGGTCATTTCATGTTAAAACATTAAATGATTTGAATTTTCTGGGCTTGGGCATGGTTGACACCTAATTTTCCTAAACCATGTTACATATTAGAAAAAATCAGAAAATCTATGATAGTGGGATTTCACACTTTTGGAACATGGTTAGTGAAGCCATGCGACCACTTATGAGAAATCATGTATCCCATTAAAATCTTGCTCATGATTAGTCTGCACAGCTTGTCAAACCATGTGACTCTTCCCACCTAACCATGAACTTGATTTCTTTAAAAAGAAAATGCAACATAAAAATATGTAACCCCACATTTTATGTTTTATATAGAACTATAACAACCCCATATGAGTTATTATTCTTTCTAAGAATCCTTGAGTCGTTATTGGCCCCTTGGAACCCTCCCATAAGCGATTATAAGCTTTATGAATGCCGTTAGATCATCTCTTGGTTAGTTTTCTCACCCAGATCTCTATCTCATGTGATCTATCATATCTTCCTTAGGGTTATGTGGATCCCCATGTTTATTTTTAGATCTGATACACTCTTTTTTGGTATCTTAAAACTAGTTCTGACCCACATTTCTTAGTTTTCATAATCATAGTTATTGGTTGACCAATCTTGATTAGGGTTTGGTGAATCAAGATCTATTGATCCTGAGGAGGTGGTTCCATCATGATACCCAATTTAAATTAACCCTAAATTGATCTATTTAATTTTTATTTTTTGAATAAAAATAAATTTCTTGATTTCAAGTATATTTCTTTAAATTAGTTTATTGGAAGCACCTAATTCCATTGATTTGTTGATTTAAAATGGGTTTATGGCATGATATTTGGAAACCCCATAATTACATTGAATTGGGTTGTGTTTAACGAAATTGTGGAAAATATATTTGTTTCATTCAAATTATGGATTTGATAGAAAAATTTAAATTTAAATTTTTAATTTAATTGTGAAATATATTTGATGGAAAGTTTTTGAAAAAAACCCAATTCTATTGAATTGTGGGATTGTTGTGAAATTGATGGAAATTATTTGAAATTAAATTGATGAATTTAATTGTGAATGTGGATTGTTAAATTGAATTGTGAATTTATTTCAAAACCCTATTCATGAAAATGGATTAAATTGGTTTTGATAGAAACTATAGTATTATATCTAGGAAAAGAAATGTTTTTATTAGAAACCCATGTTGATTTTTTTAATACAAAATTGGAACATTTGAAATAGGATAATGGGATGAATTTAATTTTAAATTGTTTTAAAAATAAATTTACAAAAAATTATTTGTTCTTGAGAACATGAAATATTAGGAAGTTACTGAGTTATTTGGGACATTAATTTTTGGATGGGAATTCCATAATAGTTGGTTGACGATTTACAACTATACCATGAACATTATTTAGCGAATCAAATTTCCCAGTAGGATGCTGATGAGTCCTCTCTTATCTGTTTTGGGGGATGCGTGTACACATTGTAGTTATTATAAAATGAGTTTGAGAGGACCCCATAACCATGAACTATTGTACATTTTGTTAGATGACCCTATTCCTTTTTTTATATTTTAGATACAATTGTGTGCCAATGTTTATAAACTTTTTTATATTCCCTACGAATCTATATAAACTTCTTTATATAAATATGTTTTTGTAAGACATTGTTTATTAAATATTACATAATTTTTAAATGTGAATCACGATTTTTTTATATATTATTTCGAAATTCCAAACCAAATTATATAAAAATCAAATCCCATTATTTCATTATTTTTATATGATCATATATTATAAAATATTTGGGTAGAACCTACTAGGATTTTATCTCGGACCCTACATGTTCCATCCAGAATTTGTAGATTATCTCCTTCTAGGTTCGAGTAGGGGAAATTCACAACATTGAGGTGGTTTGAGTTGCTGATCTATAGATGTTGAGATTTGCATCCATTGGATCTTGGAAGGTTAGTGTTCTTAACTTACTGCTACATTGTTGTAGTAATTTTTGTTTTCAATCCTTTTTGACTTATGGTACACATCTCCCAATGGGGTTTCCTTCATATACATAATAATTTTTTATCTTTATTTCACGAAGTTTGTGGAAAATTCATTCCCACATTCATTTTTTATGATTCCAAGTACTAGTCATGAACCCATGGTTATCAAGAATGACTATCGAGCTTTTTTGGGATCATATCTATTGTCAGGATACTAGGGTACCTGGGGCGGTATGTGAAAAGGTGATATTAGAGTTATAGGTTGAGATTGTTGTCATGAAATTGATATAAGTTTTTGTGTTCTTTTCAAGAAATAGGTGCTAGTTAAATTAGAGTTCCTTTCTAGATCTCTCTGTAAAAAAACTTAAGTCAATAGAGGTGTTTTGGGAATTCCATCTTGATGATTATTTATAGTATTTTCACTTCTTTTTATTAGGATATTTGAAAACCCAAATCTTGTTTGTCTATCTGTTGGGATTAATTTCCTTTATTTCTATGTTTGAGTGTTAATATGATGTATTCCTTATTTTTTACTTTTGTTTTGTAGCATCATGACTTCGAGAAGATGTGCAAATAAGATATATGAGGAAGTAACTGTTGAACCACACTAAGAAAATCCTCTTATAGACTTGGAACTAGTTTAGGTGATTTTGAGCACAATGAAAACACTAGAATAGACAGGGCATCTAGATGTTGTTCAGTCTCCATCAATGGAACCTCTTAGGGATATTCACAAGATTTTTTCAAATGAGTTGTTTATCCAGAATATATCACCACTCAAATGCTCAAATGATCCTCATTCGGCTGAGGAGTAATTGAGAAGAATGGATAATTTGTTCGGGTCCTTGAAAAAATCCAATGAAATCAAGGTAAATTGTGCCACCTTTATGCTATAAAGATCGATTAGAATATCGTTGGACTCTATGATGATGTCAAATTATTATGAGATCATAGAGTGGAAAGAACTCAATGTTAATTTCCCAGACATGTTCTATATAGATTCAATGTTGTTTTCCAAGGCTATGGAGTTTTTCATACTTGAGTAGGATGACAAGACTTTGAAAGAGTATTCCAAACATTTTGCTGAGATCATACATTTAAAAACTGAGATTTTATCTAATGACCATATGAAGTCTCTATGGTTGGAGTTGGGATTTTTTTAGGATATTCAATTTCAGTTTTTCTTACTGAAGCTGGCCTATTATACTGATTTGTTGGATATAACAATGTTGGTTGAAATGGATATATCTAAAATGTTAGGTTCATATAGATTTTCTTTCTCTTGTATTAGAAAAATGTTCTAATTAAAAACAATTAGAAGTGCTATGATTATTATGGCCATTCTAGACATTAGGGTCAATTTAGACCCCCTGCAATACCTAGTAGAAACCAATTGATTTTCTACTAGTATATAAATCCTAAGCATTATAAGAGGGTATTTACTAAGGAAACCAATAATTGGGGATGTTATAGATGCTTAGGAAACTTATAGAAATTATTCCATGTTGTTTACACTCCACATAGTGTCATGGAAACATTTTCTCCTTTTAAAACTACAGTGCAATCATATGCTTCACGTATAAAAGTGTTCTAGAAACATGTATCTAGAATAAAGCTTATTCATTAAATGGAAGAGTATATAGAGGAAGATGATATGGGTCCAGTCATTGTGAGAGGTAAAATCACTATATCTTCATCATTCGTGAATTATTTATTTGATATTTTTGCATCGTATTCATTTATTTTAACCCATATTATTTATTTATTTAATCTTCTTAGGATATTTTATCTTATGTAATGGATATTACTACACCCCTTCGAATGAAGAGAGATCAGGGTCCCTATATCCCCACAAGTGTTTTCTCTCTATGATAAGTTGACTTTCCTTGGATGTTTATGGTTCTTGAAACCGAACCACTTGATGTCATATTTCGGATAGATTGTATCATTAAAAATATTCCCGGTTTTTTTTATCTTCGACGAGTCTCCTTTTATACACCAAATGGTGTGCACCATGTATTTCAAGGATAATGGGACCCAAGGTAGATTAGATCTGGGACTTCTTATCTAGAGTTATGGAAAATTGGATTATCATTTAGCACCCATATGTAACAACAATTAATTTTGTGTTCCATGTATCTCAGCAATGAAAGCATCTATCTGATCTATATCATGTTCTAAGATGGTGCGATCTTGAGGGTGAACTTAATTTATCTGTGACTAAATGAAAAGTCCTGATGATTGATTATAAAAACAAGGTAATTCATGAGAGTAGTATACAATTAGTTCAAATGATACAGTGACGTGGGTGCAGGAGGAACTGATGAGAGATCGGTGACCTCATCTTTTTGGAATGGAAGCTTCTTAGTAGGCTTTCTAGGGGAATAAAGTTTCAATAGTGAGAAGTATGTGCCATAATATTACTATTTTTAGTAACTCATAAACACCTATTTTTACCAAGAATTGATTTGGTTTTGTTTAAGGTCATTTTAGGTTAAAATTTTAAAAGTTTCAAATTTTTGAGGCTAGTGCACATTTGGCACACAATTGTATGAAACCGTTCACCCTCTCATGGAAAAATGCGTAACCCCAGGTAGTGGTATTTTTCATGATTAGTGGATATTTAGTTAATTTGTATTGCATAATAGGAGAAATTAAGCATCCAATTTAATGTTGGCTCATGGTTAGTCCACACTTTTTGTCAAATAGTGCGACTTTTCCTAGAAAACAGTGCATGAGATTTCTTTAATCCGAAAATCGAACTTAAAAATCATGAACAATGAATTTTTGGTGAAAAAATAGACCTATAATGATCCCATATGATTTACGTTTCCTAAAAAGAATTTATGAGTAGTTCTTGGCATCTCAGAACCCTCCCAAAAGAGATTCTAAGCTTGAGGAATGCCATTTGATCATCTTCAGGTTAGTTACCTCATCCCAATATCTATCTCTTGTGATCTCTATTATCCTCTCTTGGATTCCATGGACCCCATGTTGATTTTTTGATATAATAACCTCTATTTTGGGATCTTAATCCTAGGTATTATCCTCATTTCATGGTGTCCATGACCATATCTTTTTGTTGACAAATCCCGATTAGGGTTTGGTGAATAGAGATTCATTGATCACTAGGTAGTTGGTTCCTCCATGATTCCCAATCTATGTTTACCATAAATTGATTTGTTTAATTTTAATTGTTTTAATTAAAATAAATTTCTTGATTTAAATTATAATTATTTGAATTGGGTTTTCAGAAAAACCCAATTCTATTAAATTAGGGTTTTAAAATGGGTTTAGGGCATGGTTTTAGAAAAACCCCAATTCCATTGAATTGGGGGGTATATTGAAATTTATGAATCTCAAAATTATTTAATTTAAATTATTTATTTGATTGAAAAATTTTCTATTAAAAATTTAAATTTAATTATGAAACGGATTTTATTTAAAAATTATGAAAAGCCCCAATCCCATTGAATTGAGGGTTTATTGGGAAATTGATGGATTTTCTTGGAAATTAATTTGTTGAATTTAATTGTGTAATTATATTGTGAAATGGAATTGTGAATTGATTTCAATTACTTATTTCTAAGATTTAATGAAAATGGCTTTGATATAAACCGTAACTTTTTCTCTCATAAAAGGCTTCTTTTGATTAGAATCCCATTTGGGTTTTAAATGGGAAATTAACAGGTTTCAAATGGGAGAATGGGATGAGTTAAATTTTAAAATATTTTTAAAATATATTTCCGATAATTTATTTTTTATAGATTACATGCAATCATAGATAGTGATTGAGTTATTAGGGACAAGCACATTTGGATGGTAATTCCATAACACCGTATTGATGTTTTACAAATATTATATGAACATAATTTATCTCATCAAATTTCCTTGTGGGAGGCTAATGAGTCCTCTATTTCCAATCTAAGGGGATGATTTTACACACTGTAGTAATTATCACATGACTGTGTGAGGGTCCCATAACATCGAACTATCACACCTTTTGGTAGATGACCATGTTTTTAGCCTGTTTATATTTGAGATATAAATGTTTTCCATTGTTTATAAGCTATTTTATATGCCATGTGATTTTATATAAACTATTTTATATAAGTATTTTTATTTAAGACATTATTTTATAATATTAAATCATTTTAAAATTTTGAGCATGATTTATGTAGATATTCTTGTGAAATTTGAAACCTGTTTATTTTAAATTGAAAGAACTTTATTTGGTTAATTTGATATTGTCATATATTATGGAATAATTGGTTAGACCCTACATGATTTTAGCTCACCCCGACCCATGCATTCATGTGTTTGTAGATTATCTCCTTCAAAGTTCACGTATGGGTAAAGAAACACATGGAGGTGGTTCTAGAGATTAATTTGTAGACTTGGAGAGTTGCGTTCTTTAGGGCTTGGGTAGTTTGTCATCCTATTTTAATGGTACTTTTATATAGAATTTACGGTTTTCATACATATTTGACATATGGTAGGAATATCCTAGTGGAGTATTTTTTTTCCATATGAATTTTTTTATCTTTCTTCCATGATGTTTGTGGAAAACTCATTCGTACTTTGATTTTTTATGATCCTAGTTTCTAGTTTCCAACATGTGAGGATTGAGAATGCCCTTCCGGCTATATCGAGATCAGCTCAGTCATCAGGTTACAAGGATACACAGGCCAGTTCATGAAAATTTATAGATGAATTTTTTTTGTTCCCGTAAATACATACATCAAGGAAAGATTAACACAAAATAAAATAATTCATCAGTGATAATCAATAAGCGTATAATAATATGGAATTTTCACACTAACCAAATGTGGCTTCTAAAAATATCTTGTAACAACCTATGATTTAAGAATATATATTTTCATCACATATAATAAATGTATACTATAGCTTGTGATGCATCAAATTTATAACTTTAGTGAATAATTAAATACATTTTGGAAATGAAAAACTACATGATTTTAAAAAATTAAAGGGGTCTAATTCACATAAGAAAAATAATATTTATTCTAAAAAGACTATTTTAATTTGTTGAATTATGTATTTTTATTAGATTTATTTACTTGAAGGAATGATATCAAAAATATTTATTGATAAAATTGAATTAATTATAATTAATTCGACTAAGTACATCCATGAAATTGTCTAGTACTGAGAAAAAATACTAGTATAATAGTTCTAGGTTAAACAAAAATGTTTTGATTTAAACATTTTTTTATTTTATATGTATTGTATAAAAATGAATTTATATTATGCAGAGTATTAAAAATATATAAACATATTTTTTATACATGTAAAAAATTAATTATCATTCATAAATTTATTATCAATTTGTTAAAAATGATGATAAATTCATTTGAATATAAAATGATATATTTTTTAGACAACGTATTTTATTATGTTTCACATATTTTTATCTTGATAAATTAAACTAATAACTATTGATGGATGAATTTAATGAAATATGTATAAAAATATTCACTTAAATAAACTAACATTCATATAATTTTTATTATTACGTATGTCATAAGAATATATTCACTTTATCAATAAAAAACATTTTTTCTAAAATTGTTTCTATGCATTTTTTGTGCACATATTAGATTTAATTTCTAAAACCTTTATAAATTTAATACAGTAAAATGTATTTCATATTTAGAATCAACCACAAATTTTTTATAATGTTCATTTTATTATTATTCATAACGAATATTTACCATGATAAAAGTTTTTTCATCACTATAAAAGTTAAAATGGTAAAAATGTATTAAACTATGGGACACCACTTCAAATATTAAAAAAATTATATTCATTTTATTGGTTGAGTTTTTTTCAAACTCACATTATACTATATTATAAATTTTTATAAATAAGTTCCACTCTCCTTTGTAATGAAATTTATTACATTTAAAATTTCTAAATATTTAAAAGGGTGCCACACCACTCACTTATATGAAGGGACGTCCTATCTTTAATTATTCGAGAAATTGGAGAGCCTTATATGGAACAATATCTTACAAAATTACTTCCCAATTATCCCCCTCATCCGATAGTTTCTAGTCTCATCATAATACCAACCAATGAAGTATTATGCAAAGATCCAAAGGAGGACACCAAAGGAAGAGGTAATCATCTTAACCAATTTTTTAAGTTTATTTCTTATTCCACCTCTTTAAAAATATTCTATACCCACTTAAAAATAATAGAGTTAATATAATTATTATAATGAAATGTTATTACATTTTTGTAACAATAATTATCTAGTTTCTTTCTATCAAACCTAAAATGAAGACATTTCTCATACGTACATGTGTACTACCGCCTCCATGAAGCGATGCACTTCATTTTTCATCATCATCTATAATGGATGGTTATATAGATATATCTAATGAATATATATGACATTTATTAAATAATTATAATATTTTAAGGAGAAACTATTGTCTATTTTTCTTCCTTACCATCTATTGGAAAATCAAAACATCTGTACTGATGGACTACCGACTCCACGAATGATTTGTCCCATTTTTCATAACCACCTTATAGGATGGTTATAAAAGTTTATATAATAAATAACTATTTATTTATTAAATTATTCATATTATATAACCATAATTAATTATCAATTATGATAACCATTGAACCAAAACATACATGAAAAAAGAGCAGTTAACACCCAAATATTGATTTTGACAAAGAATTATTAAAAATTGGGTAATAAAAAATTATAAGTGAATGGTATTAAGTAATATAAACATAAATATGGTTTTATTATGGAATAATAATAAGTTTAAATTATTTATACATGAGTTTAGATAATGTTTAACTAAGATAAAGATATGGGTAATGGTTTATGTTACAATATCACTTTGAATTGCAATGGTTTAGGTTTCAATTTTCATTATCAAAAATTTGAAATTATTACTCTACTAAAACCAATATATTTTCCTCTAATATATTTATTTATTTTATTTTCATATATTATTTTATTTTTTACCTCTTTGATACTTGATAAAACTGAATGAATATTTTTAAGAAAATCCGACCTTATATCTTCTTTTAAGTAGGTAATATTTTTCTTCCACATCCATATTCATAATATTGTTTCATAAATGTTATAATATTTAATAAAATTATTATTTAAGATCATTTTAAATTTTCATTTAAATTTTTTAAACAATTTTTAAGAATAATATTTATATTTTTTTAGTACAGGTAATTTTTACTTTCATTGCAATGGAGTGAAAAATAGTGTTTTTAATGTTTATTGAAAATAAACATTTACCACTCTCATGAATGTTATTAATTATAAATATCCCTTTATAAGTTTTTATGGTTTTTGAAATAAACTTATATTCCAATTTTTAAGTAAATATAATTTTTAAAACAAAATACCTAAATAAAAGGATATTAATTCTTGTTTTCAAAGCATATTTCTAATGCTTTCATAATATTTTTTCATCTACGTAAACATCCTTTTAATGAAAATTATGATTCATTGGGGATATTCACTAATGATACTATCCAACCAATTTCTATGGATGGATTATGATGATGTTTTAAGGAAATATTTACAAAATCATTTCTTTTCCTCTTGTTAATTAAACATTAAAAGAATGATGAAGGCTTTCATATTATAGTGTATTAAATATGAGTGGTTTATCTTTATTTTATGGGTAGGTACATTATATCCCTCCAATTAATTTGGAAATGTTTCATATATTATGATATCAAAGGGTAGACATGCAGTTATCTCAATAAAAATATGGTACATGGGTGGTTGGACCACACCCAAGAAGGAACACAGATGGTTATACCAATCCTGATATGCAATACATGCCTTATTGAGTATCCTTGACATATTATTTATATGCCAATATTTGTGCAGTAATTTTATTCCACAATATTTTTTAATGTTTTTTATGATTGTGATATTTACTCATTTCCCATGATTAATTAATAATGATTCCACACCATTATGACAAATTTTTTTGTTATGGAAGATATTTATTCCATGTCTTGAGATTTATGATCTATTACTTATCGTGTATGATTTTTTTAAGATATGATCATATTGTCATCCCCTAATTCCAATGTTAGTCTCACTTACCTCATCAAGATTCTGAGATCACCCTTTTTTATGTATCAATTTCAGTAGGTTCTGATGAAATATATTATGTATCATAAGTCTATAAGAGTAATACATGAGAAGACATTTATAGTATATATTGAAGATATTTCATGAAAAAATTTGATTATAGATCTATTCTCTGAGGACACCAAACATGTACACATATGGGGTGTGCATAATTGAAATATATACTGAATATTCATCTAAAACGATGGTATATCAATGCATGTTATGATTTGATTATGTTATTTGTTATCAGAACAATGTTAAGATACTTTTAAAGATTAAGTTATGAAAAAAGAGTGTATATCATAAAACAACCTATGGTGAAATTTTTAACATCCCCTAATGATAACGGGTTAAATGACTAAATGATATGACTCATGTCAAAAAGGTTCACCTTCCTTTTTGGGAGCCTATCTGATTAGAACACCACAGTTAAGCGTGCTTGACTTGGAGTAGTGACCAGGATGGGTGACCTTCTGGAATGTTTCCCAGGGTGTGTGCGAGTGAGGACAAAGAAGACTAAAAAGGACATGTGTTGGCCTATGTGGACTTTCATTAGTCAAATGACCCGTTGAGGCACGTGGGTGGACCCTGGGGTGGGCTCCATGTGTCTGCGGGGCAACTGGTGGTACCTGGTGGGCAAGGTCCCGACAAACACTTTAAGGAGGGGTGGTTGTGCTATCACCGGGGCCCAGTTGTCACATTTGGTATCAGAGGTGGTACCCAGCCTTAAGTGAGGTGAACTACCTAGGTTAAGATGTAGGGCCCACAATGAGGACGTTATGCTCTAAAGGGGGGGATTGTAACATACCCAAATGATAAAGGGTTAAATGGATAAACGATATCACTCATGTCAACAAGGTGCACCTTTCTTTTTGGGAGCCTGCCTGATTAGAACTCAATAGTTAAGCATGCTTGGCCTCGAGTAGTGATAAAGATGGGTGACCTTCAGGGAAGTTTCCCAGGGTGTGTGCAAGTGAGGACAAAGCACACTATAAAGGGAATGTGTTGGCCTGTAGGGACTGTCATTGGTAAGATGACATGTTCAGTCACGTGGGTGGACCCTGTGGTGGGCCCCACGTGTGTGCGGGGCAACTGGTGGTACCTGGTGGGCAAGGACCCGATGACCATGTTAAGGCGGGGTGGCTGTGCTGTCACTGAGACCCGGATGTTACAAAAGTGATGTATGATGAACCTGAATTTCATGGGTTGAAAGGTGTTAAAATTTAATACATCTTATGAGTGATTTTTATTATCATATGATTTATTAATCTTATGAGTGATTTTTATTATTATATTATTTTTTAATCTGATTAATGTTAATTGATAATCACACCAACCTTTTTGGTTTTAGTTAATGCCTAGAATATGGATAAATCATGACAAAAATTATTGTGATGGCCAATTTAATGACTATATTTGTGGGGAACCAAATGAAATAAAAGATGTGATGAAAAATATTACAGCCATGTTCACCCAACAATATCACGATATGAAAAATAATGTGAATTATTTCTCACTTATAAATAATAATAGGATGGAAAAACTCATTATTGAGTCTTTTATATGGTAATTATTACCTTTATTCACTGGGTCTGTGATCGAGTAATTTCTAAGAAATAAACCAATCATATAGAAAAGATATTTTCCATTATCTAGTTCATAGACCATAAAAAGGTTGTTTTAGTTGTGCATCATTTGGAAGGTGATCCTGATCAATGGTGGAATATTATCAAGAATAGATATAAAAAAATTGAAATTAACTCCATGAAATAGGAAGTTCTTAAGAAGGTATTATTGGTTACAGAATGACTACACTAAGACTCGGGGGGGGGGGTGAATTGAGTTCATGAAATTTTCTTAGATTAAAGAACCACCCTATTTAAATATATTATTACTTAATATATTTTATGAACATATTCATGAAGTGAAAGAAAAATTACAAATAAAATATATCATATACAAGATATTTATGGTGTTTAGGGTAATATAAATCCCCTTGTCCACTCCACCACCAATCAACTCCAAGAGCATGGTTATTTCTCCTAGAGTAGTGCTTTTGTTGGGGATTTCCAGTTCTTTTCCTATGGAATGTTATACTGCATGAATGCCGTCGAAACATGATATAATACTAGGATATATTAAATGAGGCCAAATAAGTATTTAAAAACACCATTAATCATTGGTCTTTTACTAGGAACCTTCATAGTGAAAGGAAATATAAGTTGATAATTTATAAAAAATGATCATAGTTTTAGGATACAACAGAAAGAAGAGAAGAAATCCATAGAAGAGTTAATAAAAAAACAATATTGAGGAAATTATTATGAAACAAAAAATTATGATCTATATAGAATAATTATAGACTCAAATATTCTTCTTACATTTTGATTAAAATAGGACAACACATAGACAGATTTAGTGGAGAGAGAGTTTGAGTGCAAGTCCTTGCTCTATTCATTCAAAAGTCTTATATGTTTATATTCTTCACCACAATGGGAAAATGCATCAAAAACATATATTTTAATCATAAAATATATTTTCTATAAAATTTGTGATTGGAATTAAATTCCACTTGTCTTTTTTATAGAAAATAACTTGATAATAGTGTTGACCATTAAATTATATTTGTACTATCTTCTTTTATCAGTACTTACAACCTTTTATAATCAATTTTACCATAAATAAGAAATCTAGAATTTAATGCATGTACAAAAACATTAATCTCTATTGAATGTACACAAAAGGTAATAAATAACTTGTTGCATAATGATGTATCTAATTAAGGATCACCACACAACAAAATTCTGTTTTTTTGAATTCACGCAACTAAATTGATTTAAGTATCCATTATTCACGTAACTGAATTATACAAAAATCTGTATTACATTACCATTTTAAGTCACATAATTTTTTCACTACATATCTAAATCACATATCTATTTAATCTACATAATCGATTCACATAGTAGTTTGATCAATGTATCTAATTTCTCACGTACGCGATTAATCGATGTAGGTGATTTCCATGTAGCTGATTTGGAAATATAACAGTTTACTATATGTGTTTCTTTTATATATAAGATTGATGAAGGTGATTTCTTGAAATATCTACTTCTCCATGTTGCAAAATGCCTCATGAAACCAATTTTTCATACTTAATAAATTTTTTAACAAACATCCAAAACATCAATGTTTTAAATGACTAAACTAAAATAATTACTAAACTTAAGGAACCGACTTAAAAAACATTAGTGACATTATAAGGGTATTTGAGATCATCAAAACCTAATGTAAATGAGATATGATGGAATGCCATTAGTATTCTAATAATCTCCCAAATTTAATTATCACTAAACCTATAAGATATCAAACATGAATTTTTTAAAAGGTTTTCAAGGATATTCTTGAAAACATAATAATATATATATTGATTTTAAAATGTTTTTTATTTAATTATCCTACTTAATTAGAATAATTTTCATAATTTTACTAAAATTAGCCCCTATTTATTAAAATTTCCCACATTTATTAAACCAATCCCCATTTTATTAAACAACTCTCCTTTTTGTCACAAAAAGAAACGTAATGTGAAGTAAAAAAATTTAATTTAAAATGTATAGTTATGAAAAAATTAGGTAGAGTGATGAAAATAAATGAGAATTTTGGGAATACTTAGAATTTAGTAAAACAACAAATAAAACATTAATAATAGAATAAAACACTGAATTAAAATAATAATTAAGAAACACATAAGAAATGAATAAATATTAATTTAATTATTTATCAACATTTATATAAAAACCTATTCCTTAAACAATAAAAAAATCCCATATACAATACACTAGTTAGAAGAATCAAGATTATTGATTGGGTCAAACAGAGATAGAGGTTTGTGGGGAGGTATCATGAAATTCAGTGTGGTTCGAGAGGTTTTAGGAAGTTTCATCATTGAAGAAAACACTAATTAAAAAATATAGGTAGTATCATGATCGATAGATATAACTGCCATTTTATCTATTGGATCATGAGTAGGCTTGCTGAAAACTCCTTCAATATTTCTTGAAGGAATAATTAAATCATAGGATCCTACTTGTTCAAAATCCAACTTATTTAGAGGGTTTGATGGTTAATATTCTTTCTAAATCACTTAGTAGTTAAGGAAACATCCACCTTGGATGTCTCTATCCAATTAATGATACTTAAATCATAAAATATATCTACTCTTTGTTTGGTACCTAGAATGGTATTTGATGTATTTGGTTTGAGAGACATTCTTCCTCTTATATAATACAACGAAACTGCACAGATTTCAATAAAATTGATGACATCTGACTTAAAGAACTCTAGAAATGATTTTTTTAAAAAAATATAGGAAATTGTTTCTAAACCATTACTTTTGATTTCTTTGAATGAATCAAACTTACCAGAGATAAAAATACTAGGATCAGTAAATATAAGAGAAAGTGGAGCGGTGGATGAAGTAATTAAAAGATCTAAAAAATAATTCTTTAGATTCCGATAAATGGATCATTAATCACTAATAATTCTTAAATTCATAGATCATAGATTCATTTTAATATTTTCTATCTTCTCTAATAAAATTTGAACAACCTCCTAAACAAAACATGGAGGACATTGAGGAACTGAGGTAGTTGAATAAGAAATATTATACTCAACTGAGAATAGTGTTGGTACAAAAGGGACATGATCAAATGATTTCACTAAGAGGATAATACTAATAGGATTTTAGACAATAAGATATCTATCAGTATGAGGAACTATAACATTTAATGTTGACTCAGACTTTGAGGAACTAGAATCCTCTAATATTGATTTCGAGTAATTCTCTTTAACTTCATCATAAATCTTTTTCTAGATGTCTATAAAGCTATGATGTTTTCTTGTTACCGGACCAATTGACATAGAAATCATACCCCACATATCCGAAGAAACTCCCAAGATAACATTCATTTTTATTGTAATAGATTCCTTAAGGGGTCCTACCATGTCATTCAATGATATGTATGTTCCAATATCAAGTCTTGAAACAACTTCTTTGGTTTCCTAGAACTCTTCCAAAATATATTTTCTGAAATATAAAATTAACACCAATGTTAATTTATTACACTAAAGGGATTTAATATAAGATGAAACCAAATTCACAAAGGAAGATATATGATCAAATTGAGTATAAAAATCAGGACAGACTGAAGGTGAATATGAATAAGTGGTAGTTGGTTGAAATATCTTAAGAAACTCATACTGAATTAACCCTATACTATTAAATGTTTGTAATATCTATTCATGTAAAACTTGAAACACTGAATCTCATCAAGAAAATCCTGATAAATATCATATTGAACAATAGAAATATTATGAACCATTTCCATCTGATATGCAAATATCCCTCCAAGTTAATTTAGCCCAGACTTATTAACACAGAATTCCGTAAGCTCACTCAATTTAGAACTAATTTACTCTAATTCTTTATAACTTAAACCATAGGGAATATATTTCATATGAGGCACTATATATGGGTTTTTAATTAGTTCATTTTGGGTATCTATGATCCCAATTATCCTATAATTTTTTTTGTTTCAAACTACAATTTACTTATGTTATCTAATATCATCATTAGAGAATATAAAATCCTTATTGAACACATTATTATCTCCTTTGGTATTTTCGAATTCAGTCAATATATCTAAAGAAAAAGTGTTCATATCAAAACCATTACAAATCTTACTAAAACAAGGTGAATCTTCATGAAAAAGAGTAGGTAATGACATAGGTACTCGAGTTTGAGAAAGATTAGAAAAACCCATATGAAAATATCTAGTTCTATATCCACCATGATAAGGATATCTAAGATAAATTGGATCGAATTCAGGGTTCCCTACTTTAGGTTCACCTTTGTCCACTGAAACTGGCACGCTTCGAACAATTTCAGCTGGATTTTCCACAAGATCTATATCAACTATCTCAACATGATGAATAGAATCAAAAACACTAAAACTTATTCTTCTTATCTTTTGATCAGCTCTTCCATAGTAGGCACGATATATAGAAACTGAGTCTCTGATATGGAAAGTACCTACTCATGGACCTACTTAAATGAAGCCATCTCAATAGGTGAAGCATCCATAAGTAGTGACATTTGAGATGGATTCCTTAAGACACACCTTCCTATACTACATGTCTCAAAGAGTTTGAAAAAGCCTCCTAATATTAGCCAATAGTATTCAAGAGAATTGTTGAAAGGGTATTAATGTTATGGATCTTTTCAACCTCCCCCTCCTCGAGATCCACCTCTTTATTCATTAACACCAGGGAGATGATACTTATTTAAGGTTAATAATTTAAATTTTACACCCCTTTTAAAAAATGATCCATAAACCAAATCATATAACATAAAATAATTTGAATATAAATATTGATAATAACATATAAGAGATAAACATTCTGAAACAATACCTTCTCTATTTCTCTGGCTCTCTTAGCAATCCTAGTCTGAACAAACATGCAAAACCATTAGTTTCTGGGTCTAAGTCTTTTAAAAACTTCTTCTTAAAATTCGAGGTCCCAAATAAGAACTTAAAAACATTCCTTTTCCCACTTCACTCATACCAAATAGTTTCCAGATAAATTTGAACTCCCCCTCTTAGAGACAATTAAAAATATATTCCATTTCTATTGATGAAACTAGAATAACTATTTCATTGATATTCAATGACAACCCATCCATTTCTTCACCGAACTGGAACTATATATTCCTCATGAACCCAATAAATTCTTCCTCAAATAGGGAACCCAACTTATTTTAATTGATAAAACTCCCAATCTTGACACTAAATGAATTTATACAGTAGCATATCAATACTCTTAACCAAGCCATATCCATGGATTCTAATTCTAGAACTCTGTGCGGTGCACTTCCTAGCTTCACTTTCTTGGGAAAACTAGAACTTCCATCATCTTAATGCTTAAAACTTACCATTGTATAAGGTCAGTAAAAATATTAAATGGAATCAAGAGAGATAATGGAGTGAAGATGATGATGGTTTAAATTTGGAGAGAGAGAACATAGGAAAATAATAAATGGTTTGAGGCTTGTTTTGAGCGATTAGGTTATGTACCCAATCCACAAAAGGGTTACATACCCAATTTAGGATTTTGGGTCAATTCTGACATGAAATAAAACAATAGAAACTAAAAGAAAGAAATTTATTCTCTAAAATGACATCAGGTTTAATGTAAATATAATATGAGGAAGACAAAAAAATTAAAAATAATCTAAAATATAATAAATTCACTTATTTTCTTAATGAATTAAAAAACTAAGAAATTAATAATTAATGCTGTGTTTCAAATAAATATAAATAAAATAAAATAAACTCATTTAAAGACAAATAATATCAATTATATTTTGATAAAATAAAATCATCCACATAAAAGGGGATTGGTAAAAATATATATGAACTGGTACTCAATAAATATAAACTCAAGAGTAATATAACCTTATTGAGAACGATATATCATGAAATGATTACTTAAGTCTATATGATTAGTTCAATAATTATTTATTCGATCCTTTTAAATATTGATTTCTCTAGGGTTATCACCTTTGATTGATACTCTATTATAATTAAGTAAAAAATATTTTAAAGTGTGTTTCATCCACAAAACCTATGCAGAAAAACTACTAACAACATTATATACTTATTTTGTAGTATATAATGAAATATAGTGTAGCATCTTACTACACCAGGATACACACGATTTACATAGAAAATGGATGTTTACTAAAGTTCACATCTTATCTTGCCTACAACCACCAATGTTGGTATTAGAATGTGATGTCAAATTAAAATCATAATTTTTTAGAAAAATAAAGGTAAGAAAAATTATTCCTTATAAATATATTAAATTCTTTTGATTGATTTTAAATGAGATTCATTAGGGTTATCTTGTAATCTATCACATAATCACACCACAAACATAATTCCTTTTATACTAATAGTCAAATACAATAAACTCCTAATTATTACTCTGTATAGATTGTTTTCAAATAGTTTCCCAGATTTATCCAAGTAAAGTTTATCATTATATCTATTAGGAGTTAAATTTACATTACCACTTTCGAGTCAAAAACATTTAAGATATTATAGTATATATTTAATTTTATTTATCACATTCAAAAAGTCATTTTGATAAATAAAAAAACCTATAAAATAATTTAACCTCACATTCTTTCGTTTTTCAAATTAATTTTACATGAGTATTAAAAATTATTACACAATCAATTTTTTGTAGAACCAAAGATCACATCATCAACATATATCTGAGCCAACAAATATATGAACATGATGTTTTCAAAAAAATATTAGAATCTTCCACCCTTATTGAAAATCCATTTGATAAAATAAATGAACTAAAATATTCATACTAAGAGCTAGGTTCTTGTTTATGTCTATAATGATATTTGGTATATTCAAAAATTGAATCTGGAAAATTACGACTTTCAAAACCATGAGGGTTTTCAACATAAAATTACCCCTTAAGAATATCATTTAAGAAAGATTTTTTTATATCTATATGAAATAATTTTAAATTCATATGTGATACATAGGATAGGGGAATCCAAATGGATTATTGTATAGCTCGAAGTGAAAAGGTATCATTATAATCTATACCTTACTATTGGTTATAACCTTTTTCTACTAGTCTATACATATTCCCAGTGATCACACCGTGATCATCTAGTTTATTTAAAAAACCATTTTTTAATATAATATGGCAGTTAGATGGTCTATAAACTAATTCCCATACCTTGTTACTTTTTACTAGTTTAACTATTCTTTCATTGAAAAAACCTAGATCTCATTAAATAAGTATTCTTTTATAGTTTTAGGTTCTCATTGAGGCATAAGGACATAAAATTATATAGTATTTTCTATAATCCTTCTAGTTCTAATCCCATTATCTAAACTTCCTATAACCATTTATATGGAATGATTATTAGGTGTTCCAGGATATCTAGGCATCACACTATCTAGTTCACTATAATCCTTCCTTTTAGGATTTGTTTTACCAAAATCATGTTCTATATCATCATTAATTGTATTTTCGAAGAGTTGTTTATGTATCATGTTTTCAAAATAATCTGTTAGATTTTAAACTTGAGTCATTTAGTGATAAAAAGGAAAACTTTCATCAAGTTTCAAATGAGTTGATTCTTTAATATTCTTTGTCATTTTTTTGAAAATTCTATATTACTTTGAAGTAGTATAATAGACAAGGAATATTTATTTATCAAAATTTGGATCAATTTTACTAATATTATCCATTGTGTTCAAAATGAGACTTTGCATCCACACACTTTAATCTATATAACTTTTGGGTTTCCATTATTCTATACCACATTGGGTGTTTTCTTCAAAATATTCCTAATTAAAACTCTATTTATGAAATAACATTATGTATTTACAAATTCCTCAAAACAATGAGTGGGAATGTTATATTCACATTACATTTTTCTAGAAATTTCATGCATTGCACGATTCCTTATTTAAACAAAAACATTCTATGGAGGTGTCCTGGGATCAGAGAAAGTATATTTGATGCCATGTTTTGAATAATAGGAATTAAACTCAGGATTTTAATGTTCACCCCCATGGTTACATATTAATGACATTAATTTGTAATCTTTCTATTTTTTATCCAACTAAAAAAAATTACAAATAAAAACCATCAACTAACACATAAAAAAATATCCTCATGGAATTATATTTCTTGATGGGCCAAACAAATCCATATGAATAATTTCGATGGGTATAAAATTGAAAACCACATTAATTATTTTAAAAGTCGAATTGTATTTCATAACCATTTGGAACACATCTAATAGTTTATTTTTTTTCAATTGATGTTGAGGAAAATATGAAGCTAAAATCCTTTGTGAATTTTTTTTAAAACAATTAACATTATAATGTTCCAGTCCTATGTACAAAATCAAATATTCTTTTGTTTTATCAATTAAATAGTTCTATTTTTTCCTACCCAAGGAATTTTGATCTAGAGTATTGAAATTCTCCATTATAGGTCCTTTAAATTTAATAATTTAATCCTTAAAAATAGACCATGCATTTCTAGAAAATTTGAAAAATTATCATTGATTTTTTATTAAATACTAATCAATTTATTCTTTAATCCATCATATATAAAACTTTTTTTATGAGGATCAATCATTCATTAAAATCTTATCCAACTCCCATAATCTTTTTATTGGCATTGTGACCAAAAGTGACATACCCTCCATCAATGTTTTACAAGGATTAGAAATTAGAGAAATATACAATCATATATTTTGATAATATGTTGCATATATACAATTTATCATCGATTCCTTTGGAAAAATATCCCTAAAAATAAAATTAATCTAGAATTTATTTTAGAACCTATATTCTCTTAGGTCATGTAATGCTAGAAACTAAATATTTGGGAACACAAATCTATTTGTGCTGTTTCGAAAATCCAACAAAATTTTTTGAAATTTTTTTTGAAAAAAAATCATGTTTAATTCCACAAATTTTAGGGCATGTCAAAATATAATTATTAACACAGTTCCCTAATTATCCACAATTAAAACAAGTAACTCTAGGAAAAATATTATTCTTAGAACTAGCTACATAATATTTTTTTTGAAGACTTTTGTTTTTCACATTAGCATTCTATTCACAATTTATTTTTATAGGATTTATTATTTTTAAGGATTTGATTTAAATAATATTCACCACATAGGAAAACACTCTTTGAATTTTTAAAATATTCAATAATTTTTGTAAGATTTAAATATGGTTACCTTGTTTAACATAATATGTTGAAACATTTTCATGATTGGTTTTCATGTATGAAATATGTTTATTTAAATACTACTTTTCATTAACAACATTATGATATGAATTTTTAACAGTTTTATTTTTTTTTCAAAGATTAATATATTTTCTCTAGCATGATACAATATTTATTTATTCCTATGAATAATTGTCTTCATTTCTGATTCAATTATATACTGAAAATAATAAAAAGAATACACCTCATCTGAGTTTTCTATAAACAAAATATTATCCTTTTGATGAAAAATTTAAACATTTGAATATGAATATGTATCATCACTAGAGTCTTAAGAAGCACTGCATGGTGATTTTTTTATTTTTTTTGTATTTCTTCTTAAATATAATTTTCTTGAAGTACTTTTTCTCAGATTTATTGTTTCCTTGAAACTATGGGAACTATTACTTTATGTGCTTAATATTATTTCACTTTTAATACCTAATTTATTTATAATTTCCATAATGCTTCTTAAACTTATTGATTTTTTCCCAAAACATCTTCTATTTTTATAAAACCTTTTGGAAGTTCTTAAAATATGTATAAGTTCACTATTTAAATCAAAACTATTTTAGGTATCTTCATTATAAGATTCAACTAGTTGTATTTATTTTACGTTACTATTATATTTTTAATTTGAAACATTTAGTGCACCATTTTACTATTTAACCAATAGACAACATACAAATTTAGATTCCATCACCACCTTATAAATCATACGAGTTACAATAATATCTTTTATTTTATTGTTTTTGACCTCTGTACATTTCCTATTGGAATATGAGATTACACTACATCCAAGTGGTATAATTATTAGGATCTTCAAAGCGTGATCTGGTTTACGAATGAGTGTTTCTAAAATAGAAAAAATATTTACAAACTTAGTAAATTTTCAATTCAACAGATTAATTATTATTTCATCATAAGAAACTAATATAGTTGTCCACATTTCATGAGCTTTTTCACATTGTAAAAATCCATTAAACTCATAAGGACCTAATACATACTTGATATCGATAATGTATTTGGATTTTAGGTCATTTATTGATTTAGATCAACATCACATTTTAAGGTTGTGTCTTTTTATTTTTGTAAGGTTTCATGGATTAAATTTAAAATTCTAGAATAAGTTTCTTTAAATAGATGTTCATATATGCCTTCTAATATCCAAAATTATCACATTAAAGTATGGAGATATTATGATTAACATAACTTCTCTATTTTCAGTCATATAATTTATTATCATGAACATCTTAATGATTTAAAATTTGAAATATGAGAACTCCACTGTCACTTCCATTGATTCAAATTGTTGGTCAGAAGCTGACTGCACTATGACTCATGAGAGGGGGTGGGGGGTGAATTGACCCCTTGAAATTTTCTTGGCTTATAGAACCACCATCTTTAAATATATTATTTCTTATTATATTTTATTGAAACATACATATATTAGAAATAAAATAACATGGAAAATATATCATAAACACTAAATTTATAATGGCTCAGGGAACAAAAATCACTCAGTCAACTCTACCAAGGTTAAACTCAATATGTAACACCCCAAGATTTCATAGTGTGTTATTTCTTCAAAATAATTCAATAACTTGCACTACACGCAACACCGAGTTCAATCACACCATGACTTACAAAAATAATCCATTCAAAAGCGGTTATGAATAGTATTATCTAAATTTTAAACTTTATATAATCCTTATAATTTTAGAATCCATATTATGAGTTTCCTTGATATAATGCAAGAACAAATTCATTTTCAGTATTGAACTTTTATCAACTTTTAATAGTGAACCCTTTTTAAATACAATATTTTAAACATTTTGACTAAATGGGGACATCAAAAAATTTAAAATGAAACATCCCAAGCTTCCACGGTACGCTTTCCTTTGAATAGTACAGTAGCGTGTGTTATACGCAACTTCGAGTTTTAACACACACCGTAACCAATCAAACTAGCTGTTATGGATAGTAATACCTACTTTTTGAAATCATATATATTCTATATTTCAAAATGGACTTCATTTTTGGATTCGGAATATCGAAATTAACCTAGGGTGCAATTTTGGTACTTTTCGGAAAACTTTTATATTTTGATGAATAGTGAAAATTACTAAATTTTAATTAAAAACAACTTTTTTAATCAAAATAATTAATAGTGATAAATTATTAATTTGAGTGGTTTTAAAGTATATTTAGAATATATTTTTACCACTTAATATAATGTTGGTCATTGGACATAATTTTACAATTAAACCGAACATAAACAAGTGTCAATCTTTTGATAGTTATTATCTCTTAAAAACACGCTTTTTGTTTTGACAGCGGGAATTAATTTTAAATTAATTTCTGCCACTTCTGTGTTTTGAATTTAGAAAAATGGATTCCATATTTGGAATCAGGATGTTCAAATTGTTTAAATAGGTAACTTTTATTTTTAGACATTTTGAATAATTACTGCGGTAAATATTTTATTTACCGTGGTTAAGGGTAAATCCGGTAAATAAGGGTAAAAAAATAATATTATAATAATACTAAATTACCCTAAAACGTGTCTTAACCCTATTGGTTGATACATGGTCGACCATGGGCATCTTTGGGTCTATTTTGGGACCCCATGGATCCACTTGTGAGTGATAATGACACTTTATTTTAATTAAGTTAAAATGAATACAAAAATGGCATAAGCTTACATCTTTTAGAAGAAGAATTTTTACATAAGGTTATACATGTTGGATTTTAGATTATAAATATTCATTAGAACGCTAAAAAGATTTCCTACATAAGGATATTTTATTTATATTTTTTAGACATTAAATAATGTATTTTATTTATGACACAATGATGATGCAGTAATTACTATAATAGTGAAAAATTAAAATAAGTGATATTATAAATACCCAAATAAATATAATATGAAACTTTTAATGAATTAAACTAATTTTATAGGATAATATGATATATTAGTATTGATTTAATTGACTTTGTTCGAAGTAATCAATCTGTTATGAGTTTCACAAAAATCAACTAATGAATAGTGTCAAAATTGACATAAAAGAGTTCTTAAAATAAATATTATATTATTAATTGATATTAAATTCCTAAAAATCTAAGGTTCGTCCAAGAGACTTATATCATGATATGTTAATCATTAATGGACCACTTTGGGGTCGCTCGGATGTATATGGTAAGTTTATTAACCATATAATATAAAAATACAAAGAGACATTGTAAAAGTGAAACTAATTAACTTAGAGTTAATACTTAAAGATAAGGTTAATATAAGTACCCAAACCTGTCTAAATTCTATTGGATGAGTTGTTTTCGACCCATACCCACCTCAACCTTTGAATAGTCAACTTTGGAGCCATTAGAAACCGAATATGAATTTATTATAAATTAATATTTCTAGCTTTTCCAAAGGTGCCCCTCACCCCTCTTATAAAAGGGCACTCCTCCTTCTCATTTCTTCACACCTCTCAAGCCACTTGGCTCGTCCAAACTCTGCCCAACTAAGCTACCCACAACCCTATACTCCTCCTTGAAGCTTCCCCTTAGGCAGAAATCATTTCAAGAAGTCCTTTGGTTCCAACCAAAGTGAGTTACCAAAATTAAAGGTAACGATTTCTCTTAAATTATTTTCATTCATTTTGCTTCTCCAACCCCCAAACTCTTTTTATTTACTTTCTTTTGTAACAACACCAGTATCCTAAATATACTAGTATGTTGTTATAAGAAGGATTCAAACTACACATACACACAACTCCATCTAATGGATGATGAACATAATGTTTCTGTGGATGGCAAACTAACGCCTCACGAAACGATGATTGTTCAAATACATCTTACCGCCTCTCATGGTGGCCATTATGATGGCACTGTAATTAAATATGATATTAATGATATATATTTTATATATAAGCTTCTGTAATTCCATTTTATTTCATACCATTATTCGTTTCATGTTGTATATACATACGATAATTTCATTTGAGGAAGTGCGGACTACCGCCCCCTTAAAATGATATGACTCGTTCATACCACACATGGAACGTATAAAGGATGGTGTTAATGAACTTAAGTAACATATATAAAATATTATATTATACTGGAATAGTAATATACCTATGTATCATTTGGATTCGATTCTTTTAAAATAAAAATTAAATGGAAGTAGCGTTCGTGTGTACGTACGGACTACTGTCTCCACGAACGCGATGAGATTCATTCTCCATCGTATCCATTCAAGTATAATTATCATTTAATGATTTAAAAATGATGTTTAAGGACTTTATACCATTCTGGATATGAATAAGATACAACAAACATGACTTATGTAACAAAACATATAAAAGAAAATGAGTAAGTTAACACCTGAAACGATGATAATACTAAGATATTATTAATAAAGAAATATTAAAAGATCATATATGATATCATATTAATGTATATAATTCTTGTATAATTTAATAACAATTATTTCACCATTATACAGGAGGTTAACCTACCCCAACAAAGGAAAAGTACAAGGTAAGGGATATTTCACAATCTCTTCATTATCCGAGGTTGTATATACGTAATAATCTACTGGGATCTCTTTATCATCCACATCCATGTTTTCTTAAAAATGTATTTCAAAACATTTTTACTATTTACAAGAATATGGGTTAAAGTCATTTATACCCTTGTTTTACTTTTTATAAGAGGTTTATAAAGGAATCTTTCCGTCGTTTTCAAAACAATGTCCTTTTTAACCTTTTCGACAGAATTGAGGTAAGAATGTTTTTTTTAACTTATACGGCGGGTGCGGTTATTTTCCGCCGTTATAAAATCTTCAAAACTTCCCTTACAAGCTTATAAGAATATTTTCAAAGAAAATGTTTTATTTTATATGGATCTTAAATGATTTCAAAATAAAAGGTGATATTTCTTTAAAAAGAATTTTGATTTCATCTATGTCAACATCCTTTGATGGATTTTAAGATTATTTGAAGTTGATTTATTATGATACAAAACTTCTATATTGTATTGAAGGTTTTGTGATATGTTTGACTAAGGTTGTGCTATATTTATACCATTCATAGTTTATGGTGAAATTATTGACATTTCGTATGCTAGTTTTAATACGAATGTTTATGTTATGTTTAAACCTTTTCATATGGGAATGCATTGGACTTAATAAGTGACGGGTGGAGCCCGCTATAGCTCCTCGATGCATCAGTAGGTCTCATGAGACAAACTAGTGTCTTGGCACAAGGCCTTGACAAAATCTTATTTGTAGTCTTGGCACGAGGCCTTGGCTATGTGGTTATGATAGTCTGACATTATGCATTCCAACATTATGAAAGTGGTTATTGATTTTTGCATGTGATTATTCGATTAGTAGAATATCCATGTGAACAAGTAAATGGCATTATTTCATTTTACTTTTGCCATACTATGTTGAAGTTCAATTTTAAAAGGCTTTTGTTTTAGTAATTCATTGCCTTAAATGTTTATGCTTATTTTGAATGTTCCGCTATATTGTTATCCTTACTGGGCATTTGAGCTCACCCCTTTTCTATGTTTTATTTTTCCCAGGTAGTGAAGAAGTAAATTATGAATGACTTGCAGGGATATTATGAGGGGTTAATAGTGTGGATATGAAGACATTGTTGTTGTAGTAGTTTTTCACTTTGAAATGTAATGTAAAACTTTATGATTATATCTAGTGTTTCCAAGGCTACTAAACCAATCGGTCTTTCGAGATTTGATCTTTCTTGTGATCATGCCAATGTTACGAAGTAATGCACCGACTCTGGGTAGCTGGGGTCGGGGCGTTACAGTTGGTATCAGAGGATGTTTAGTACAAACCTTGGAAGCTAGATTTAGATAAACTCTGATTAGAGCATGTAGACCTAAGATGAACTTTGAGGATTAGTATAGAAGAACTTCCTAGAATTTTGGTATTGTAGAGATTTTGTGAGTTTTCCAAGCAATACATCCCTGTCTGGATACGAGCAGGTAGAGGCAGCTCTGGCACAGATGTACCTAGGGGTAAAACCCGAAAACACCGCTTTGAGCTAGACTCGAACGGGAACTGGTGCACGACAACGGGCCTTGCTGCACTCTTGGTTACGACACTCCCGGGGGATATGCTTAGGATAATTCTCATTTTCTTTACAAACCATTATGAAGGGTTTATGAGTATATACATCCTCAAAGGAGACATTTTTATGATTATGGATTATATCCATAAATAGTTCAATTTATGTTTAGTGTTTTATAAGAATGGGATTATGTATTTTGATTCATAAACTGATCTAGTGTATGCCATTGTTTAGAAATGGCGCCCAATAGAAGGAATGAGAACTCCAGAAATGCACATGATCCAAAGAGAAGGAAGGATCATATCTTTGATGGTATTAAGCTAGGATTTATAAGAGAAATAGTCTCCCATGTATTATCATCATATGAAGAAATAATATCATGTGTTGATAAGATAAGTAAAGAGTTTACTGAGTCCTATGGCTTTGAAGGGAAGCAAGAGAAGAAAAGGATGGAAGAGAGAAAGATGGATAAAGGGAAGAGGGAAAAGAAGAATTTTCTCATATGTGGTAACTGTGGAAAGAAACACCCTGGAACTTGCCTGAAAGGAATGGGAGTTTGTTATAAGTGTGGAGGAAAAGGGCACAAAGTACGTGACTGCAAGGGTAAGAAAATGGTTTCAAATGTACAATGCTTCATTTGCAAGGAGTTTGGACACTACGCGAACCTATGTCCCAGTCATCAGACTATGACGCAAATGATGCTATTGGATAATAATCAAGTTATGATACTACCACAGATGAAGAGGAATGATTAGAGTTCTTATGTTGATTATGTCAATTGAGTGTTGTATCAACAATGTACTTGTTATAATAATTATGGAGTATATAAGGATTGTACTGCAGTACTATTTCATTAAGGACTTGAGATTGTGTGGAACAAAGAAAAGTGACTCAATAGTAGGATAAATTTTTGGAAAATATATGGTTGAGAGAAAGATAAACCATAATATGGTTCTGATACCGAGTTAGTGATTTTAGAATAATACATGATTGATTTGGATAAATTATATTGGATATTCTTGACTACCTTGAAACTGATTAATGATTTGTATATTCCATCATTTTGTTGGGGTTTAAAATTTTTTTGGATTGATGAAGTATATCCAGCATCCTATATGGAATAAGGGAGAATGAATGTAATCAATAAGGAATATGGTAATTCAGGATGTTTCAGTGTATTAAAAGAATACATGATGAAAGTATTCATATGCTATTACGGGTTAAAAAGGATCTACATTATTTTTACCTTTCTTATAAATGTTGGACTGTGAGTTTGGACAGAAGTATTTTGGATAGTTCTAGTTTGGATTATTTTGGATTGCCATAAAAGGACAACCCGGAGGTCGGGCGGCAACCCGTCGCGTCCGGCAAGGCTGCGAGACATGAACCCGCAACCGAAGGGCGACAAGGGTGTATCACCTACCACTGGCCCACGAGATGTCCTGGATTAAATAATGTAGTTTTTATTAAAAGATCTTGTAGATGAATTATAAATTCGTTTATTTTGGAACCCTATACGAATAGTGTAAATAGAATTTTTTTTACATTCTATTATCTTTTAGAGTGAAAGATGAGTTTGTGGTAGAAATTTATTAATGGATAAAACTCTAATTATAAAGTAAGTATATCTCCTTATGATCTTATCCAATCTCATAAATAAATTCCTCAAAATTAAGAAAAAGAAACTTAGAACAAAAATGTTGTCCTAGATAGTACCTTAAATCATCAATAATTTATGGCTTTGGGATTGTTGGCCTTTTCATAGCCATGTTCTCTACCACTCTCCATCAGATAATTGATGGTTAGATTTTTCTTCCATATCCATATTTTCCTACATGGAACCCTAGTATGTGTTATTTTTGGTAATCTTCATACTTTCCACTCTTTATTTTAAATAGAGGCCTCATTAATTCATTTTTCGATGTGGGATTTCAACTAAGATATTTTGAAACATCAAAAATGTGTTATCCTAATACCCTATGTTTTGTTGAACCGATGGTATTTCAAATCATCATAGATTGATGAATTTAAGGACCTCAATTTTACACTTGTTTGTGATTGATGACCTCAATCACTACCTATAAATATTTATGTTTTTCCTCCAATTATATGTCTCTAATTGCCACCAATGTCCTCCTAATCGAGATCATAATTTGGTGGTGACCCTTTCATTTCTCTTTTCCTCATATTAAGACTAAATTTTAGTAACCCAATTTCCGATGTGGGTTTTCCCACAAATATATTTTCTACTTTCAACCTTTTATTTTTGAAGAATAATTTCAAATTGCGAGGACGCAATTTATTGAAGGAGGGGAGAATGTAACACCCCAAGATTTCATAGTGTGTTATTTCTTCAAAATAATTCAATAACTTGCACTACACGCAACACCGAGTTCAATCACACCATGACTTACAAAAATAATCCATTCAAAAGCGGTTATGAATAGTATTATCTAAATTTTAAACTTTATATAATCCTTATAATTTTAGAATCCATATTATGAGTTTCCTTGATATAATGCAAGAACAAATTCATTTTCAGTATTGCACTTTTATCAACTTTTAATAGTGAACCCTTTTTAAATACAATATTTTAAACATTTTGACTAAATGGGGACATCAAAAAATTTAAAATGAAACATCCCAAGCTTCCACGGTACACTTTCCTTTGAATAGTACAGTAGCGTGTGTTATACGCAACTTCGAGTTTTAACACACACCGTAACCAATCAAACTAGCTGTTATGGATAGTAATACCTACTTTTTGAAATCATATATATTCTATATTTCAAAATGGACTTCATTTTTGGATTCGGAATATCGAAATTAACCTAGGGTGAAATTTTGGTACTTTTCGGAAAACTTTTATATTTTGATGAATAGTGAAAATTACTAAATTTTAATTAAAAACAACTTTTTTAATCAAAATAATTAATAGTGATAAATTATTAATTTGAGTGGTTTTAAAGTATATTTAGAATATATTTTTACCACTTAATATAATGTTGGTCATTGGACATAATTTTACAATTAAACCGAACATAAACAAGTGTCAATCTTTTGATAGTTATTATCTCTTAAAAACACGCTTTTTGTTTTGACAGCGGGAATTAATTTTAAATTAATTTCTGCCACTTCTGTGTTTTGAATTTAGAAAAATGGATTCCATATTTGGAATCAGGATGTTCAAATTGTTTAAATAGGTAACTTTTATTTTTAGACATTTTGAATAATTACTGCGGTAAATATTTTATTTACCGTGGTTAAGGGTAAATCCGGTAAATAAGGGTAAACAAATAATATTATAATAATACTAAATTACCCTAAAACGTGTCTTAACCCTATTGGTTGATACATGGTCGACCATGGGCATCTTTGGGTCTATTTTGGGACCCCATGGATCCACTTGTGAGTGATAATGACACTTTATTTTAATTAAGTTAAAATGAATACAAAAATTGCATAAGCTTACATCTTTTAGAAGAAGAATTTTTACATAAGGTTATACATGTTGGATTTTAGATTATAAATATTCATTAGAACGCTAAAACGATTTCCTACATAATGATATTTTATTTATATTTTTTAGACATTAAATAATTTATTTTATTTATGACACAATGATGATACAGTAATTACTATAATAGTGAAAAATTAAAATAAGTGATATTATAAATACCCAAATAAATATAATATGAAACTTTTAATGAATTAAACTAATTTTCTAGGATAATATGATATATTAGGATTGATTTAATTGACTTTGTTCGAAGTAATCAATCTGTTATGAGTTTCACAAAAATCAACTAATGAATAGTGTCAAAATTGACATAAAAGAGTTCTTAAAACAAATATTATATTATTAATTGATATTAAATTCCTAAAAATCTAAGGTTCGTCCAAGAGACTTATATCATGATATGTTAATCATTAATGGACCACTTTGGGGTCGCTCGGATGTATATGGTAAGTTTATTAACCATATAATATAAAAATACAAAGAGACATTGTAAAAGTGAAACTAATTAACTTAGAGTTAATACTTAAAGATAAGGTTAATATAAGTACCCAAACCTGTCTAAATTCTATTGGATGAGTTGTTTTAGACCCATCCCCACCTCAACCTTTGAATAGTCAACTTTGGAGCCATTAGAAACCGAATATGAATTTATTATAAATTAATATTTCTAGCTTTTCCAAAGGTGCCCCTCACCCCTCTTATAAAAGGGCACTCCTCCTTCTCATTTCTTCACACCTCTCAAGCCACTTGGCTCGTCCAAACTCTGCCCAACTAAGCTACCCACAACCCTATACTCCTCCTTGAAGCTTCCCCTTAGGCAGAAATCATTTCAAGAAGTCCTTTGGTTCCAACCAAAGTGAGTTACCAAAATTAAAGGTAACGATTTCTCTTAAATTATTTTCATTCATTTTGCTTCTCCAACCCCCAAACTCTTTTTATTTCCTTTCTTTTGTAACAACACCAGTATCCTAAATATACTAGTATGTTGTTATAAGAAGGATTCAAACTACACATACACACAACTCCATCTAATGGATGATGAACATAATGTTTCTGTGGATGGCAAACTAACGCCTCACGAAACGATGATTGTTCAAATACATCTTACCGCCTCTCATGGTGGCCATTATGATGGCACTGTAATTAAATATGATATTAATGATATATATTTTATATATAAGCTTTTGTAATTCCATTTTATTTCATACCATTATTCGTTTCATGTTGTATATACATACGATAATTTCATTTGAGGAAGTGCGGACTACCGCCCCCTTAAAATGATATGACTCGTTCATACCACACATGGAACGTATAAAGGATGGTGTTAATGAACTTAAGTAACATATATAAAATATTATATTATACTGGAATAGTAATATACCTATGTATCATTTGGATTCGATTCTTTTAAAATAAAAATTAAATGGAAGTAGCGTTCGTGTGTACGTACGGACTACCGTCTCCACGAACGCGATGAGATTCATTCTCCATCGTATCCATTCAAGTATAATTATCATTTAATGATTTAAAAATGATGTTTAAGGACTTTATACCATTCTGGATATGAATAAGATACAAAAAACATGACTTATGTAACAAAACATATAAAAGAAAATGAGTAAGTTAACACCTGAAACGATGATAATACTAAGATATTATTAATAAAGAAATATTAAAAGATCATATATGATATCATATTAATGTATATAATTCTTGTATAATTTAATAACAATTATTTCACCATTATACAGGAGGTTAACCTACCCCAACAAAGGAAAAGTACAAGGTAAGGGATATTTCACAATCTCTTCATTATCCGAGGTTGTATGTACGTAATAATCTACTGGGATCTCTTTATCATCCACATCCATGTTTTCTTAAAAATGTATTTCAAAACATTTTTACTATTTACAAGAATATGGGTTAAAGTCATTTATACCCTTGTTTTACTTTTTATAAGAGGTTTATAAAGGAATCTTTCCGTCGTTTTCAAAACAATGTCCTTTTTAACCTTTTCGACAGAATTGAGGTAAGAATGTTTTTTTTAACTTATACGGCGGGTGCGGTTATTTTCCGCCGTTATAAAATCTTCAAAACTTCCCTTACAAGCTTATAAGAATATTTTCAAAGAAAATGTTTTATTTTATATGGATCTTAAATGATTTCAAAATAAAAGGTGATATTTCTTTAAAAAGAATTTTGATTTCATCTATGTCAACATCCTTTGATGGATTTTAAGATTATTTGAAGTTGATTTATTATGATACAAAACTTCTATATTGTATTGAAGGTTTTGTGATATGTTTGACTAAGGTTGTGCTATATTTATACCATTCATAGTTTATGGTGAAATTATTGACATTTCGTATGCTAGTTTTAATACGAATGTTTATGTTATGTTTAAACCTTTTCATATGGGAATGCATTGGACTTAATAAGTGACGGGTGGAGCCCGCTATAGCTCCTCGATGCATCGGTAGGTCTCATGAGACAAACTAGTGTCTTGGCACAAGGCCTTGACAAAATCTTATTTGTAGTCTTGGCACGAGGCCTTGGCTATGTGGTTATGATAGTCTGGCATTATGCATTCCAACATTATGAAAGTGGTTATTGATTTTTGCATGTGATTATTCGATTAGTAGAATATCCATGTGAACAAGTAAATGGAATTATTTCATTTTACTTTTTCCATACTATGTTGAAGTTCAATTTTAAAAGGCTTTTGTTTTAGTAATTCATTGCCTTAAATGTTTATGCTTATTTTGAATGTTCCGCTATATTGTTATCCTTACTGGGCATTTGAGCTCACCCCTTTTCTATGTTTTATTTTTCCCAGGTAGTGAAGAAGTAAATTATGAATGACTTTCAGGGATATTATGAGGGGTTAATAGTGTGGATATGAAGACATTGTTGTTGTAGTAGTTTTTCACTTTGAAATGTAATGTAAAACTTTATGATTATATCTAGTGTTTCCAAGGCTACTAAACCAATCGGTCTTTCGAGATTTGATCTTTCTTGTGATCATGCCAATGTTACGAAGTAATGCACCGACTCTGGGTAGCTGGGGTCGGGGCGTTACACAATAAGCATGAGGATTTTCACTAGGCCGATCCTTTTTCTGGGGATAACCAATCCTTTTCCTTTGGAATGAAAAAAATGAGTGAAAATATTTGATACTTGGTATAATACCAAGAGATTTTAATTGGGCTTCAATAAGGATTTATGAAGACCAAACATCAAGGATCTGTTACTAAGAACCAATATAGTGAAAGAGAGGATGAACCAAGAGTTTACGAACGATTCTCACAGTTATATGATACAACTAACAAAAGAGAATATATATATATATATTAAACTTTATTTGAAAAAAATTATCTTATAGAGATACTTTTGAAAAAAAATATTGTTCTTGATAGCATAGTTGTAGTGTTGAATATTCTCCTTCCTTTTTGAAAATAACAGAGCTACACATAGAGAGATTTAACAAAGTGATAGTTTGAGTGAAAATCCCTCTTCTATTATTTAAAATGTTCTCTATATTTCTCTTATTCTCCATATAGAAAAAATTAAATAAAAAAATCTCTTTTAATCAGAAAACATTAGATCCATAAAATCCTAGTTTGGAATTAAATTTCACATGTCCCTTTATTTTAGAATAACTTAACAATTGTGTTAAACATTAAATTATATTGAGACTGTATTATTTTATTAATAATTGAAACCTTTGATTACTATTTTATCATATATAGGTAATATATAATTTAATACATGAAATAAAAAATTAAATTACACTTAAAGAACACCAATGATAAAAAATTATAGTTTGTAGAATAGTGTAACAAATTTTGGATCACTATGTAACTGAATTCCACTTATTTTAATTCACATAACTAAATTTATCCACATAAACAGCCTTCATGTATCCTTTTTTACATTTCCAAATGAATTAATTTTCCCTTTAACAACACATATCCATTCACACCACATATCCAAATCACATAACTGATTAATATAGATAATCAATTCATGTACCTATTTGACTGATGTAGTTGATTTCTCACATAGGTGATTTACCGATGTAGGCATTTTCTACATAGACAATTTTATGACATAGCTTTTTTATATCTTAATTTCCCTCATACAGATGATTGGAATAAACGATTTCTCAACATATATATTTTTCCATGCAACTAAATGATTCATGTATCCAATTTTACGTACTTAGGAAAATGTTCAAAAAACTTCTTAAACCTTTAGATTTTAGTAGAATAAACTAAAATAATGATAAAACATGAAGAACACACTAAAAAAACTAGTAACATAAGAAGGGTATTTGAGGTAATAAAAAACTAATGAATAAAGGATGTGTTGAAAAAAAATTAGTACCCTATAATAATTATTCAATAAGTATTTTTCTCAAACTCGTCAGACAAAAATATAGAGGGAAATATTAGGACATAAAAAATGAACAATAACCTTATAGGAACCTATGAGGAAAATTTCTAATGAATTTTAGGAAATGATTTTTTTTCATCGAACATAACAAACTGATGTATTCGTTAGTGGATTAAAATATAAAGGCATAATACTTATTAAATACATAAGATAATTTTTAAACAAGAATTAATTTTCCTATATTCCCAAAGATCTTTTCAATTTTAGAGTTTATGATAATTATGTCACATATATTATTTAATAAACCCATGAATTAAAAAGTGGTAAATTCCACATAGGTTCCATTTTTTACGTAACCAATCTGTTTTAAAATGAAACTGATTCGCTTTTCTTGAATAATGTTAACGATTTTTTTATATTAATTCATTGCCATTCCTAATCATCCATAAAACCGATGATAATTTTTTTTAAACAAGGGATGAGTGAAAAAATATTAGAAATGGAAAAATACCAAGAAGAAGGGTAACCCATTTGTCTATTTTAGAACCATGATATCATATAATTGAGTATGTATTTACAATAAAAATTGATCTCAAATAATCTTCTAAATACACAAAAAACCATCTTTACTACCCCATTTTTTTTTTATAAAGAATCATTTATGAAAACAAAAAGGCAAAATCATAATCATGTGGGTTACTTATAATACATGAGAACCCATGAAAACACTTTCTAGAAAATATTCCTTTTAATCATAAATGGAATAATAATTCTTTTAAAAATATGATCTTTCACTTACCTTATGAAATTCAAATATTTACAATAACATTATTATGAAATAATATAAAATTCATGTAGGTTCCTTGGGACATTGTCCTCATAGAACCCTTATAAGAAACCTTTCAAATGGAATGAGAAACTCAGTTAATTCTAAATAATTCACTAGAGAACTTAATCATTACCCATTAGATTAGAGAGATATACCTGTCTTAGCCATCATCATAAATAAAATCCAAGGTACATTTTATAAGTTATTCACATAAAATCTTTCATTTCTATCATCAAACACATAGAGATATACTTTTTGAACCATAAGAAAAAAATTCAAATATTAATATATGATTTCCTTTAAAACACAATTTTCGAAACTAAAACACCTAGAAATAGGGAAGAAGGGATTTTATTTAAATAAAAAATGGATGCTTTTAAAGGAATCCATATCAAATAATGGTTGTTTCAGTGGAAAAACCATTGATTCCATGTGTGAAAAAACCATTTCTTTTTTCCCTTTGTAAAGAAAAATAGATTCTGTTTAAAATATGACAAAAGATTCCTTTCAAGGACCTTTTTTTGAAATTAATAAGAGATTTAAACTAAAATTTTTAATTCATAGATTCAAATATTTTCTCATACATCAGACAATATATAAATTAAGGGAAAATATTAGAAATAAATCTTCAAAAAATTTTAAAACTAGTTTTTATGATAGAACGCCCCTTACCTCGAGTCTGACTTATCATGTACACTCTATATATTCCAAAATAATAATGATACCTTAATTTTTTAATAACTTAAGAATATACTTTTCTTAATTATATGTTTATTATTCCTTTTATTTTACTTATTTCTATGTTATATGTAATCAATTAATTTATTATCTTTACATTAGACGTTTTGAGGATGTTTAGGTCATACGTCTAAAATACCTTCAGTAGCTTGAATCTAGTAAAATAGACCATGATTATATAAATTTTAGAATATTAATCATTGTATAATTTTAGTTTTTATACATTAATTTATACTTTTAGAATGAACTATTAATGGTGGTTATGAATAATTAATTACATTACACCATGGAGATGATAGTCTGTACATACATATGAGTAATATTTTCATTTTTCAAAAAATAGTGAGGGAAAAAAGTAAGTGTTAATTTATCTTTATATAATGATAAATTTATCACAAATATAATATTATTTATTTAAATCCACCTGTGAGGTGATGATGAAAAATAAAATAAATCACTTTGGAATGTGGTAGTCTGCACGTACGCACAAGCGATGTTTTGATTTTTCATTTTATAGTGATGTAGATAAAAAAGAATTATACCATAAAAATAATAATATTTAAGTGTATTTAATATAAAGATTTTATTATATGATAAAGGATACAATAGGTCTGAAGGAGGTAAAATAAGAAATAAAATGAGAGAACTTAGATAAAAACTATACCTCAACTTCAGACAACTTGCCTAGGTTTAAATGTAAATTCTTACAAGGATGGTATTATGATAAAAATAAGAAATATGGGATGTGGCGAGGGTTTTTTTGAAATTATTTGAATAGGTATTTTCTGAGATACGATATTCTTTATGTGCGGATAAGAGAGTAGAGGTGGTGTCCATTGAAAAGTGAGGGAGAGAACACACTTGGAATTTTTCAAAAGATTAATATATATTCATATATTACTCAATATAAATGGAAGAAAAATGATTCATCTTCAAATTGGAGAAAATATAGGGTCTAAATATTACCATTAAACTGGACTTAGATTAGTATTTGTGTAATTTTAACACTTATAAATTTAGTTTCAAACTTTTTAACCATTTTTTACTGTTACCATGATGATATATTTTTTAACAAAGTTACTATTAAAATGAATAAAAATGTGGTTATACTATTAAAAAAATTTACCTCATAATTAAAAATATGAAATATAAATTTTTATTTTTAAATAACTAGAGTTGGTAAAAATTACATTAAAAACCACAACACGTAATATGATAAAAAATTGGTTTTTTAGATAAATGCCTTTTTAAGTATAAAAATGATTTCATACCAAATTCAAGAATAATGTTGACAATAATGAAATTTAAATGATTTTTTATAATTATAAAAATAATATAATTTTAAAACCAATAAAAAAAATGAAACTTTATTAATACAAGAGATGAAAAGGAATTTTTTTAAAAATTATTATTTTATACTACTCACTAAAAAAATCAACTTTTTCAGAAAATGATCTAAAGTTCAATCTATGAAATTTTTTAATTTTTGATATAAAAAATGTTATTTTTTTCAAATTAAAATTATATAATGTGTAAATTAAAGTCTTTAATAAAACCATATAATGCCTGAAACTCAATTAAGTAAAAACAAAACTATTTTTGACTAAGAAATCACTTTTTATTGCAATAATAAATAAAGATCAATGAAATATAATTTATAAATATTAATAATGTAGGAAATTGATCTATTATTAATATTACTTGTATTTTATCATTCATTCCTCCTTTTGGAAATGATATCCTCATAATTTTCACTCACTACTTAAAGATGTGGGGATATTTTTCCTTCAAATAATTTTTAATTTTTTTTATTGATTCTTAAATAATATAGTTTTTTCATGAAATCCTAAACTAGTGAATCAAATTATTTCAAAATAGTTTCTCTGTATGGTAAATAATTCTAATATGATATTCATTATTAAAAATATTCACTTCCAATTGAACTAATTCTACACTCAAATCATTTTATGCTTTTGGAACATACTTATTTAATGATAAAACATGAAACACATCATTTACCTAAGATAAAATCAGAGGAAAATCCATTCAATAAGAAACCAATTATATATTATTTTAAATTTTATATGGTATAATAATCTATGGATATAACTTTCCCATCATACCAAAATAAATAACAATTTTTCATGGAGACACATTAAGAAAAGTATAGTTTCCTTCCTCAAATGAAGGATAATTACTTCGATTATACACATTAATTCATTTCCAAATTTGAGATTACCTCATATTCCACTGAATGAAGTTCACTCCACCAACCATCTATTATAGAAATTATAGTCCGAAAAAACCCTCTTCTTCCAACTTCTTCAAAAAAAGATGGTGTCTAAAACATACTTTCATGCAATTCCTCAAAAGGTTCTATATATATATTGGAATGAAAAATGTTATTATTAGAAAATTCAACTAATGAAAGATATTGATCTAAACTTCCCTATTAATCCAATGAAAATGGTTTAAGCCTATCTTTCAATGTTTTAATCTTTTCATTGATTGTCTATTAGATTGAGGATAAACGGATATATTAATATTTAACTCAGTACCCAATGAATTATGATTGATTTTTTAAAAATTAGTGGTAAATATTGGATCCAAATCAGATACAATAGAATGAGGTACTCTATGAAATCAATTTATTTCATTAAAAAAAATTCTTAAAATATGACCCAAAGGAATTTTTAGTCGGAGTAGGACACTCAATAGGGGAGTTGGGGGGGATTGAGTTCCTATAGAACATTTCTAATAAAATTTTATTTGAAATATTCCCCCAATTAAAAATTATACAGGACAGTTAACCAAATGTAGTAAAATTATAATTGTTGGACTGTTCAAATATTTTCTCAGAAGTTTGATTAATTCTCAATTATTACAGTACGAGATATTGACATAACTTTGGAAGCTTATATAATAAAGAAAAACAATTATAACTAATATATAAGACTAACTATCGAAGTAAAATTACGTTTTTTGAAGTATAATTTAAAAAAGAGAAAGACTAAATTGGAAGAAACTATGGATAAAACAAGTGGTTCGGTCCCAAAACCTAATCCACTCCACATGATGATCACTGACCACCAATATATATATATATAGAGAGAGATCCTTGACCCACACCCTGGATTACGGTTAACAAACAATACATGAAATAGTATAGGTCACAAGAACTCTTCCACTATTCTACATGGGAAAAAAATAGCCAGGTCACACATGACCTCTTCTACATTTATATGAGGGTGAAGAAGGGGGTAAGAAGATATTTTCAATTGGATATCTTGTATACAAAATTTCATTGAAGGTGACAGTGTGTGTTTTATTACAGATACACACACTACTCAAAAATTAATGAAATAGTACACAATAAGGAAAATGTAATGAGATAGAGTTTATAAGGCTCTGTGTGTCATGAAATGAAGCTTTGGACTCTTTGGATGCAGCAGATGCAAAGTTACAGTCCTCTTCTGAAAATAGAGTGTTGCATGTTGAGTGTTCTTTTTTTCTATGTTGTGAGATATTCCTCATATCCTTAGAGTTTCTGCAAGAGTGCTTTCAATATGTTTCAAAGTATATTCTTATTTTTTTTTAAAACAAATAGAAATTAAAAATTATTCCTTCGATGTATTCATTAATTTATTGGTTTTCCCTAGTTTTTTCATGAAATCCACAAAATCATATAATTTCTCTTATGCCATGAATTTATCTTTTTTTTTTGTGCTTATGTTTGAGCTGACAAGATGCACTATATCCACACTTCGTACCTCATATTTTCTATCGATAGGACTAGAATATATCATTAATTATATCAGTGTCATTAAATGACCCAAATATGGATGTTAGAATAATCTTTTAAATTTAATTGAAGAAGACAGGAAAATGATTAAGTATGAAACAGTGTCATAGTAGCGGTTAGACAATCACAGCAAGACAATCGCAGTGTGACAGTCATGGTGCCATAGTTTCGTTGAGATTTGGAACCAGTGGGACAATTAAGGTGTTTGCTCCTTTTCAAATTGTTGAACCAGTAGCAAGACTACAATATCAGGAAAATAGTGTCTCAGAAATAGTGTCTAGTCCATTGTCAAAATTCTGAATGGTGTCTTGTTACTATGTCTTACAAACATTAGTGAGGGAATAATTTCAGTGCCTTTGAAAAAAAATTGGAACTAGTAGAAAAATTACGGTTTCATAAACTTTGTGAAAATCTAGAGCCTATAGAAAACATTGGGTTTCACAAACTTAGCCAAATATTTATAAGCTGTCTTAAGAATCAATTTTCACCAAATGGATTAATATTAAACATAATCATACCTAAATATAATATATCAATATTACAAATAGATTAAAATATTAAAACATGAATTGTGATATTTAGAATTATGATCTTGTGAGAGTATAAAAGACGAGTTATAGGAGTTTAGAACAAGATTTGTAAGCTTTAAAACATGAGGAGTCCAACAATCTCGAAACATGATTTGTGAGAATTAAATATGGGGAGTCCAAAAATCTCCAAACATTATTTATGAGCATTAAAACATGAGTTATATTAGTGTAAAACATTATATTTAAACATTAAAACATATGTAGTCTAACAATCTCCCCCTTTTTGGTGATCAAAAATCAAGGAATTTACAGGCTAGAAATTAAAGAAAGAAATAAAAAAATTACGTATCAAATCACGATATTAAATCATAGATGTAGTAAATGAATTTCTATGATTTATCCCCCATTTGGGATTATCTAAAATAGAAAAAGAAAATAATAAGTGAATAGACTATAACATGCCACATTAGATTAAATAAAAGCAAAGAGTACAATACAATAAGAGAGGAAAATAAAATAGATCCCTATAAAAATTAGAAAAACATTCTTGGTAGAGGTAACAGATTTGGATTTTCCTTTTTTAGATACATTATATGTTGAGGCAAGAGGTGCATAAGTGGAGGTGGTGGAAGCTATAGTGAGGGATGGCATTGGCACTCATTCAATGATAGATGCGCCAAGGGTAGGTCTAGTGGAAGACTAAAGAAAAGGTTTCTCAATGATTTCAAGCATGATATGGACCAAATCCTAATAACTAGACATGGACACGGGTGAAAAAGAGGTGGAATAAGAGTAATAGGAAGCAAAAGAGAGTCCAAGCCGCAAAGGAGTAGCTACAGGATCCATGATTGTATTACTCTAAACATGGAGACAAGGCTTCAATAGGTTGAATAAATTGGAAGTGTTATCTCCACTATACTGCCTAGCCTTCAAAATGTCATCCTTTTATTCTAGTAACTTCTCCAGAGTGGGTGTTAATTCCTTGATCTTGTACACTTGATCATTAAAATCACGAGTAATTAGAGGTATTTTCAAATTATCTAAAATATTCTTGAAGTGATTGGTTAACTCATGCTTAGAATAAATTCTCATAAAGTAGAGGATCCCTTTCTTATTGATTTCTTCTTGATCATAATTGGAAATATTTGAATGGAACCTTACCAAATCAAGTACATGGTCACTATTCTTGATGATATTAGAGAGACATTCTTTAATAACAACACTCAACCTGGATTGAATCTCTTCTCTAAGAACTGTTCTCATCAAGTCATTGTTCATAGGTTGTGATTACTATCTAGAGGTAGTTGAAGCTATAACAATTGATGTGAGAGCCTTAAGGTTCTTTAAAACATTTTTTAAATAGTATTTATATTCATTAGTCTACGTATTAATTCCAGCAACAAACACACACATCTCATTGTCTATCTTGGTGTTATTATCAACCTATTTTTCATGTATAGTGATCAGGTTTTGTTGAATTAGAGTTAAAACCTTTTATAGAATCTTATCATAATCATCTTCACTATGATGAGAAACAGAAGCTTGAGCAGTTTTCAAGACTTTCTGAATATCTTCAACCATAGTTTCCATAGATTTTACCTCATCACTTTTAATATTGTTCTCAATTAAAACATCCTGAATTTCATTAAGAAACATTGTTTAAAAATTCCAAATTATTTTCTCTAATGATAGTGAATCATCCCTTTAACTATGGTTGGTCATAGGTGTAGGTTGAGAATCATATAGCTTTCCAAAGCCTGAAAACAAGATGCCTTCTCAAATCCTGAAAACAAGTTGTCTCAAAAAACGTTCAGATCACTTTCACTCAAAAAATCAGATGATTCTTGAGTAGGTTCAGAAATAGAAACTAAAAATGGTTTATATTCTTTATAAAAAAATATTTCTATGGCAGAAAGTGGTTTCAATTGAAACATAGTGGAAATATATATCTTTTTTTGACAAGGACTCTTTGGTATTATTCACATAAAAATAACTGTGAAACCTATACCAGGTGTCCAGAGAAATTTGGTCAACAAGATTTGGAAGTTGAACACTTTATAATATGGGTTGCCTTTCCCCCTAAATAGGTGCATCTGTTCTTGGACTAATATATTTAGTATCTTGATTCATTCCAAAATTCTATTCTCTGTCAGGTTCATCGATGTCTTCTCTGGATAGCTGAATGGCCTATTCCATTATTACCTTAGAAGATAAGATTATTTGATGTTCAATTTGGTCTTCATACTATTATATAGTAGTAGTCTCTTCCTCAACAGTAATCCATTCCACAACACTATGTTCTTATTCTACAGTAGGCTCTTCATCAATACTAACACTTCCTTTAGAAGCATCTTTAACCTTTTAACTTGTATCGACATCACCTTTGGAGAGAGGTGATATTTCAAGAGATACTCTCACAAAACCTTCATTATTAACATATGTTTCTTCATCCAGATATTCAACAATATCACCAGTTCTTAATCCATGATCTAATATATTTTTAGGAATAGAGGGATTATCAATAGGATTAAAATCCTCTTACAACCTCTCATTATCTTCAACATGTATTTTCATCCATGGATTACAACTTATCTATATTCCCCTAAAAATGGATTTCGAGATACAGAAATAACATTCCTCAATCACATCTTCATTCTTGATTACCACACCTTTGGAAAGAAGAATATTTGAAATGAACCTCAAATAAAAAAGGGAGTTGTACATAGATGTAGTTTTCATCATATCACACATTTGATATATACTATACCCATATAGGTTAATTTTGTGTCATTTTTTCAGAAGATGAATAAAAAATAAATATCAATTCTTAAGTGTGAGAAAATTCTTTTTTCATGGACAAATGATATGTTTATGAACTTTGAACAACAACCCAGACTCACCATCAAGATCAACAACAATTGATGTTCTCTTTTTCTTATTTATAGTCAAACTTTCATGGGCATCTTCTAGGATAAACACCTCACTAGATAAAGGATTACCTCTTTATTAATCCTTAAAAATCAATTCATGCGGTATTATTATGATGTAAGGCCATAACCTTGAAGAAAAAGTGAATCTTTGACCATTTACCAATCTCCTAACCATGAAATCATCCTTGGAATTGATGGAAAACTGAACATACTGATAAAAATAAAAAACAAGACTTGGGATGATGGGTCTTTTCTCCTTGTTAAAATAATCCAACCACCCCTATTCATTTAGAACGCTTATAACTATAGAATTACTAGTAAATATCCACTTTTCACATATTTTCATTTTTTGGTATGACTTTGTGATCCTCAAGACCTAGTTTCCATGGTTTCTTGGAAATTATAACATCATATTTATTTTGTTTCTTCTGAGACCTGTGATTTTTAGGAGTCGATGAGGATGGACACTTCATCATCAGTATTCAATAAGGTCTTAATAAGGATGTGTGGGAGGGAATACCATTTTAGAGTGAAATAGGGTTTCAGTTTCAAGGGATGAGATCTCAAGGGGAGTGAAGAAATATTTATTTATCATCTAGGGTGTTAAAATGTTGTGAAAACCAAGATATAGTAAAAATAAATAAAACACTCAAAAAAATGATTAAAAATAAATTTTAAATAGTATAGTGATACCGGTACATGAATTCAAATTGTTAGTATTACTTTGTGACTCAAAACAGTGCGACTATAAAGAATGATACTGTGAACAATGACAGCATGCTATGAGATAGTACTCCTGAAATAGAAAACTTGAGATAGTAATCTGTGACAATAGTCTATTCACTCACGGATCATCATTCTAAATTCATGTATGATGTAATTCATTATTTTATAATTTAATGTCTTAGTGAAAATGTCAGCAAGATGATGTTATGTCCCAATGAATTCTAAAGTAATGTCACCATTTTGGAAATGATCTCTCAAAAATTGATGTCTTTCATCATTATGATTTATTCTAGAATGAGAAACATGATTCTCTGATATGTTAATAACACTTATGTTATCACCATTTATAAGGATATGTCTGAACTGATATCCATAGTCTAGAAAGGTGTGTTTCATCCACAAAATCTATGCACAATGACCACCATCATCTATATGTTCAGCTTCAAAAGTAGATAATACAATAAAATGTTTCTTTTTACTACACCATGAAACTAGTGACTTTCCCAAAAAGTGACATATTCCAGAGGTTTTTTTCTCACTTACAATGTCCAAAATCAACATCTGAATAGCTAACTAAGTCAAATGATTGTCTTCTAGGGTAAAATAGTCTATATCTAGTAGTATGTTTGTGGTATTTGAAAATACTTTTAACAACAAGAATATGTGTATCTTTAGGTTTTTACTAAAAATGAGCACACATACACACACTAAACATAATATCAGGTCTAATAGAAGTCATGTAGAGAAAACTCCCAATCATTCCCCTATAAGTGGTTTGATCAACCGATATACCATTCTCATCAATATCTAACTTACAGGTGGTACTCATTGGAGTATCAGTACTTTTAGTATTATCTAAACCAAAATGTTTTGGAAGATCTTTTTTATAAATACTATGATTTAAAATAATACCTTCCTTATTTTGAAATATTTTTATATCCAAGAAATAATTTTCTTTCTCCCATAAAACTCATTTCAAATTCATTTGGCATCATCTTTGAAAAATCAATAAATAAATAATTTTTTGAAGAAACAAAAATAATATCATCAACATAGTTTTGAAAAACTAAAACATCTCTATAAATACTTTTCATAACGAGAGTAGGATTAGCTAAAAATTTTGTAAAACATTTGGAAATAAGAAATTTTTTTTCTATCATACCAAGCTCTTGGAGCTTCTTTTAAACCTTATAAATATTTTTTTTATTTAAAAACATTATTTGGAAAATGATGGTTTTTAAAACTAGGGGTGGTTCATCAAATAGATCCTCAACTATATAACCATTTAGGAGTTCACTCTTGAGATCCATTTGATATTGTTTGAAATTAAGATGTGCTGAATATGAAAGAAGTATTCTAATGAATTCAAGTCTAGAAGATGGGGAAAACGTTTATTATAATCAGTACCTTTTTCTTGACAATAACATTGGGAATCCAGTCTAAATTTATTTCTTACTATGGTGAGATGTTCATCTACTTTATTTCTAAACACACATTTAGTACCTATGGTGAATATTTATTTAGTTATATCCAAAAGTTTTGAGACATTGTTTCTTTCAAATTGAGATAATTTCTATTGCATAACCATCAAAAAAAATTCATCATTGATTGCCTTATTGATGTTTTTAGGTTCATGTTGTGACAAGAAGGCTTGATGTCCAACCATATTTAAAAGAGAAGCTCTAGTCTATGTTATTTTATTTAAATATTCAACAAAAGTATCTAGGGGATGGTTTTTAAGGGATTTAATAGATCTATAAAAGTAAGGAATTTCAATTTCATATTCTTCAAGAGGTTTAGGTTCATTATAGCTGAAATCTGGAGAATTTCCAGAAATGTATGTTTTAACAGATTCCTTCATAGGATGGTTAGAATATTTATCATTGATCTCCATATTTGACATATCATCCTCAAGATTTTCTAGTGAGGTCTTAGGTTCATGTGGATCTGTTTCATCAAATTCGGCATGTTCAGATTCTTCCATGCATTTGGTTCTTTTGTTAAAGAACCCATATGATGTACTAGAAATTGAATATCAGAGAAATATTCCTTCATAAATTTTGGAGGAAAATTTGTCCTGATTATCCTTAGTTTTAATGATATATACATTACAACAAAAAACATTGAAGTCATTAACCTTGAGTTTTATATTATTCAATATCTCATAGGGATCTCTCCTAAGGATAGGTATAATCAAGACTCTATTGATTATATAGCATGTTGTATTGAAAATTTCTTCCCAAAAGTATATAGGTATATCATACTCACTAAGAATGGATTTATAAATTTCTTTACAGAGTTCTATTTTTACTTTCTACAACTCCATTTTTTTGATGTGTCCTAAGGGAAGATAATTTATGACTATATTCATTTTGTGAGAAAGAGGATTTAAACTCTTGGTTTTCAAACTCATGACCATGGTTACATCTTAGATATTTAATTCTATGACCCCTAATATTTTATATAGTCACTGGTGGAAATGGAGGATTTCCCAACTCTTTTATGCTATTTTTTTGAAAAAACCATTGGTATACTATTTTTAGATCAAACTTTCTCAATGGTTAGAATAAACCATTAGTAATCTATAATTACAATCATTCATTCCAAACAGTTTGAGTAAAACATTGTAAAGCATTTCATTTTTCTAATGTATACTAATGTTTTTTTAAAACCATTGGTAAAGATTATATTTTCCAATGGGTTTTTAAAATCGTTGGGAAATGTTTCCCCCGAATACATAGTAGATACATTACCCCCATCTGCACGATTGCATCCCTATATCGAATCTATCTTGAATCTCTATTTCTACCCTTGGATATGAAACTCTTTCCACCTGATAGATCCATATTCATTCAAGCAATATTTTAGTTACACACTTAAAATATGAAATTTCTACCAAAATTTTAATGTTCGACATCTGTTGTTTTTTATTTTTATTTTTATTTGGACAAAACCTGTGGTCCGTGTGGTCTGTGTCATAGTATATTCAATAATATAACATTCATTTGTTTTCTTGCCTTTTTTCTACACTTCAAGTGTCATGATTGTGTGAATTACCTTTATTTAAATTCATCATAGCCACTCCTTCTGTGTAGAATTAGTGAACCATTTAACAAATTTCAGTGCTGGTGAGATGTATCCACAATCGAATATGGTAAAGGGTTGGTTTAGTAATATTGTATCGAGGTGGGTAATGGATATAAGGATGGTCCAAGTTAAGGGATTGGGGATGGTTGGGGTAGTGGTTTGGGTGGTTTTTGATTTTTTAGGTGGGTGATATGGTAGTTTCTATGGACATTAGTTTAGTTGAAAACTGGATTTGGATTTTTTATTTGTAGTTTTTGTTCAAGTAATAATGGGAAGGGTAGTGATATTCAAGATGAATTAGTTGTTGGTTTTGTGATGGATTGAAATTATGATGTTGGTTTGATTGAGAATAAGTAATTTTCAAGGTATTATATGGGAATTCCCTCCCTTGAACACCCCCACACCCCCTAGACAACCCCCACCACCTTGGACCCCCTTGGTCACCCCCATTAAACAGCCCCCACCCCCTACACACCCCCACCCCATGGACACCCCCACCCCTGGAAACCCCCCACCCCTAGACTCCCCCACCCCAACCCCTGAACTCCCCTCACCCCCATGGACAACCCCCACCCCTGGACACCCTCACCCCCTATACGACCCACATGACCTTGGACAACCCCCACCCCCTGGACACCCCCAAACTCTGTAACACCACCCCACCCCTAGACACTCCCATCCCCTAGACAGACAACACCCCCTTGGAAAGCCCCCCCCCCCCCACTCCCCTGGACAACCCCATGGACACCACCCCACCCCTGGACACCCCCACCCCCTAGACACCCCCACCCCGGGACAACCCCACCCCCTAGAAACCGCCACCCCTAGACATGCCCACCCCCCATATACATGCCCCAACCCCCTAGACACCCCACCCCCTTGGACAACCCCCCATGGACACCGCCCCAACTCATGGACACCCCCAACACCAAGAAACCCCCACACCCTAAGATAACCCATGCCCCCTGGACACCACCCCACACCTGGACACCCCACCCTGGTAGACACCCCCACCCCATTGAACAACCCCCACCCCCTATACAGCCCCCATCACCCCATGAACACCCCACCCCCTTGGAAAAAAACACCCCCAGACACCACCCCACCCCTAAAAACCCCCCACCCATAGGACACCCCACCCCCTTGGACAACCACCCATGGAAGACCCTCATAGACACCACCCCACTCCTGGACAACCCCACCCCCCTTGACACCCCTGCCCAATGGACACCCCCACCCCATGGACACCCCAACCCCTAGACACCCCCACCCCTTGGGCAACCCACACCTATGGATATCCCCCCTAGACACCACCCCACCCCCTAGACACTCCACCTCACCCCCTAGACACCCCACCCCATGGACACCCTACCACCTTGGACAAAAACCACCCCCTAGACAACCCACCCCCCTAGACAACCCTCTGAACACAACTCCACCCCTAGAAATGATGTTTTTTCTTTTTCTGCGAAACATGTACGGAAACCTACATCATCTACCTAGGTTGAAGAAATTAAAAATTTCCTTAATTTCGACAAGTTCTTTACCCCTTATGAATATGGTAGATATCTTATCCTTGTTTATATGTTTCTATCATCATTTCTAACTATCTTAAGGGTTTAGTCATTCATAATATATACCTTGATGGTCTCTCTCTTGGTTTCTTATTGAAATAAAGCCTCATAATTAATGATCCATGATTTTAATAGACTGATGACACTTAGTAAATAACCATCATACTCAAAACTAAACTTCTTTATTACATATTGTATGATTTATTGAATTCATTATATATATCCATTCAATCTCACCTAAAACGATGGACAAATAAATTATACATTAATCCCCTTATTCCCTCTAATATATTTTTTTCTTTGGGTAACACATTAGTTATCCTTTTCTAATTACTTCCATAGTTGTTTAGAAATTCATAAAATGAAACCCATTGAAGAGAGGTGATGGAAAAAGATGATGGACAATAATCGTCGCATGGCTGAGATGGGCGTTCCACTACTAGTGCTTGTAGTGAGTATTTTATTTCAAATATATATATTTAAATAACATATAATGTAATGAGATTATTATTTTTAATCACTTTTGCAGGATCCACCTCTTAGGAAACAATAATTTGATGAGAAGCCTAGTTGTGGTCCTAGTACTCAGGGTGTTCATACGGGGGGGGGGGGGTGAGAGTGTTAGATGATCTTGTCAGCATTCCCTATTAGACCCTACCCCTCTCACTAATATACCATAAATCAAACATTATAATCTTGGTGTGTTGTTAGGGAGACACGAGATATTTAAGCCTCCCATGTTTTCACCACCCTTTACATATGAGTCTCCTCACCCGTTTTTACCATATCTGATGATGATTCCCACTCCCAATATATCACTTGTCCAACCGTACATTCCATCTTCTTTTAAATCTACTTCTGTGTCTCTAAGAATCTATATTCCATTTTATTTTACTTCTACTCCTCCAAAGTATGTCCCTGTGGAGCATACACTGGGACCCACTCCACCTGTACAGGGTGTTCCTACTGTTTCTACAGATCCAGTGGTGTCGATTGATCCGTTTACTGCAAGTATATTTATAGAACCCTAATAAATCTTTATACCATTATTGATTTTCATTATAACATGTACTTATAAAATCAATAATTTTTTATTTCATAACAGATACATCTACTAATAGGAGTCAGGGGCAGGAGGGTACACACATGCGTGTGGTGTGGAATCGCCACACATAGTTGATTATGCACTATAATGAAGGCAATCGAATTTTTGAAAAAATAGGGCTGTAATGTTAGAGTTTTTTGGTGATGCTTGAAAAATACTCCGACAACATTCCTGTCATCCCGGTCTCTTGGAGACATTTTCCAAAGGAAATCAAGGATAATTCTTGGGTAGTGATATGGGTAAAAAATATTTTATTTAATGAAATATATTATTTTTTGTATTTATATGAATTATTATTTTGGTGTCAGCTTCTATTTCATTTCCCCAATGGGGAGGGTGCACGACCAATATGTCTAAAGGATTTATGTGAGATTTGTAGAGTCTATAAGCATAAGTTGTATTTGGGAGGGCATGCTAGAATGGGTACAATTCTAGAGGCGGTAACTGTTCTGGATGATTTTCTAAAAGAATAGTATCGGAATATTATTACTCATTGGAGGACTATCCAGTTTAAGTTATTAATCACATTTAATGTATTTAAATGAAAATTTTCATGTTTTGTATTAATACTATTTTTTATATTATTTAATATTATTTAGAAATCATCTGGAAGAAATAAAAAAACATTAATGCTAAAAAATACCTCCACACATTGGGATGTACTAAGATGCCAGATCATGAGAGGAAGGAGGTATGGCAGTTGTTTATAATTTTTCTTTATGACTTTCACTTTATATTATTTCCTCCATAATTTATTTGATTTCTAAAGTTTTCATATAATTCTAGTAGTGAAATTAATTATTGGTAACATATCTTTAATTATGGTTTCCTAAATTCAATTTCATTATAGAAGCAAACATTTAATATTGAAGGACGTATGCCTCGAGCTAAATTGTTTTGCTTGAGTAGAAGGAAGAAAGATGGAAGTGCGGTTAACGAACCGACTCAACAATAGATTATAAGTTTTAATTTTTTGATTTCAAATTTTAATATCTATTTTGTAACATAATAATCTATTTAAATTGGTAATAGGATAATTTAGAGGCCCTTGATGACTTAGAACCTGACAATTTTTGGACAAATGATCACTTACACTAGGTGTTGGGAGATGAACACCTTGGTGGAGTTTGCTGCCAACCTGGGAAGAGTATAGTCTCAAAGAGGTATTGTCCCTCCTAGGGTACAATTTGAAGTGAAAAAGAGTTATATAAGGTTATGGGACATGTAGAACATGATGAAAAAAGGGCCATAGAGATGGTATAATAGTCTGCTAGGAAAAACACTGAATTTATGAAATTGATGGAAGTTTTATGTACACCATTTCTAGTAGAGTCCATCACATCTTTTGATGAATATATGTCCTCAATGCGTTCAATATATGGTGCACCAGGTGGCGGTTCAATTGGTGGTAGAGATGATGTCTTTCCTGGCGATGATGATGGAGAGGAGGATTCCTAGGCATAGGAGGAGGGCGAGGAGGAGGCCGATGTAGAGGAGGAGGGTGAGGAGGAGTCCGAGTTGGAGGAAGTGGGTGTGGGGGAGGCCGAGGAGGAGGCCAATGTAGAGTATGAGGGAGAGGATGAGGACATTGAGGATGGAAGGGATGATGATGGGGATGACGATGTGGATAGGTATGAGGCTGATGATGAGGGTGATGAAGGAAAAATTGATATCTTACATTTTTTATTGTTATTACTGAAATTTGATATTTGAGGTTTTGTTGTGCTTGAATATATGCGTGATTTGGTAGGTCACATTATCTTTATTTTTATCTATAAATAACAAAACTATACATGTTGATTTGTTGAGACTCAATATATGTGTGGCTGATTCACCCCTCCCTTGGACACCCACACCCCCTTGGATAACACCCCACCCCCTGGAGAACCCCCACCCATAGACAACCCCCCCATCATGGACACCCCTAGACAGCCCCCAACCTCTGGACACCCCCACCCCCTGGACACCCCATGGATAACCCCCCACCACCCGGGACACCTCCTCCATTAGAAAACCTTCAACCCCTGTACACCACCACCACCAGCACAACCCCCACCCCCGGGACACCCCACACCCATGGACATAACACACCCCTGGACACCCCCACGCCCTAGACACCCCCACCCCACCCCTGGACACCGATCACCCCCATGGACAGCCCCACCCCCTCTTAGACACCTCCACCCCTTGGACACCCTTCCACCCCCTGGACACTACCCCACCCCCTAGACCCCCCAATCCCTTGAACAACCCCCAACCCCAATAGACATGCCCCATCCCCTAGAAAACCCCACCCCCATGGACAAACCCACCCTCAGGACACCCCCACCCCTAGAAACCCCCACCACCAGAACACACCACCCTCTCAGACAACCACTACACCCCCTAGACACCCCACCCCCTTGGCCAACCCCCACTCCATGGACACCCCCAATCCTTGGATGCCCCCCACAGCTTCGACACCCCCAACACCTTGGATAACCCCCACCCCTGGACACCCCAACCCCTTGGACAACCCTCCCCCACCCCCTAGAAACCCCCACCCAATTGACACACCCCACCCACTTGGACAATCCCCACCCCATGGATAACCCCACTCCCTCCCCACCCACTTGGACAACCCCCCAAGACACCCCATCCCATTTTAAGCCCTACCAACCCCCTGGACACCTCGACCCTGTGGATACACCCACACTTGGACAACCCCCTGGACATCCCCCACCCCTAGAGACCCCCTCCCCCTTGGACCCCCCCCCCCCCACACCCTGGACACCCCCACCCCCTTGGACAGCCCCACCCCCTATACAACCCTCACCCCCTTGGACACCCCCACCCCACCCTGGACACCCCCACCCCTGGAAACCCCCAACCCCTAGGCATCCCACCATGAGGACACCACGACACACTTGGACAGCCACCACTCCCTGGACAGCCCCCACCTCTCCCCCACCCCCTGGACACCACGACCCCCTAAACACCCCACCCCATGGACAACCACCCTAGACAGCCCCTCGAAACCCCCAAGCCCTTAGACAACCCCCACCCCTAGACACCCCACCTCGTGGAGAACCCCCACCCCCTGGACAACCCCCTAGACACCCCACCCCCTTGGACACCCCCCCACACCGCCCTGGACATCTCCCACCCCTGGACACCCCTCCCACACCGAGGATACCCACACCCCTAGACACCCCCATCCCCTTAGACATCCCCTACCCCCATAGATAGCCCCACACCCCTAGACGCCCCACCCCTGGACAACCCCCACCCCTTGGACAACCCCCCACCCCTCGACACCCCACCCCCCGGATGCCCCCACCACGTGGACTCCCCCACCCCCAGAATCTTCCACCCCCTTGGATAGCCCCCAACCCTTGGATAGTCCCCCTAGATAATAACCCAACCTCTCCCCCTTGGATTTCCCCACTACCCTAGACACCCCCACCCCCTGGACACCCCCACCCCCTTGGATAGTCCCCACCACCCTGGACAGCCCCACCCCCTAGGACACCCCATATTCTAAATTGAATTTTGTATCCCATATTCTACATGTATTATATATAATTAAATTATGTATTTAATGAATTATGAATTGAATACACTGTCAGAATTTTGTATGGAATTAATAATACATTTTTTAAGTGTTATTCATTCATAATTCATAAGTATTCAATTGAGAATTAAATTATGAATTATGTATTGCATAGGGTAATTGGGCTCTCAATTGAATTCTCAATTGGCAGGTGCACAAGATATTGGAAAGTGGGAGGCAGGCCAACCGGCTACTGACATTGCAATAAGGTTTTATGAACAATTTTAAACCATTGGTATATATGTGAGAAGTAACTTTATAATAACTATTAACATAAAACCATTGGTAAAACTATATACTAATGGTTAGTAAACCATTGGTATAGACCTTATAATTAGATGTTACCAATGGTTACAAGAAAACCATTGGTAAAGGCTTATTCCAAAGATTTTGAAACCACTGGAATAAATATGACATTCCTTAATCTTCAACAGGTATCTACTGTTGGTATAAAGATATACCAATGTTATGATAAAACCATTGGTATATTGTGTATTTCAGACCCATATACCAACAGTTATATTATCACTGATGGTATATTTCTATCCCTACAATGAACTAGCCAATGGTTTGAAAATCCATTGGTATAGTTTATACCAATGGTTTTTAGGCCTTTCCCAATGGCTTGAAACCGTTGGTATAAGTCATATTTTCAGTAGTGAGTTCTATCATACTAGGTAAAATGAATGAAAACTATACTTTTGTGTGCCAAGAATAAGGTCCAAGTATATCTAGAGTATTCATGTACAAGAACATAGACATAACGATTCCCATTAATACTTGAGACTCTAGAAGATCCAAACAAATCAATGTGGACCAACTTGAGAGGTTGATAAGTTGAAACATATTTCTTTGGTTTGAAATAGATTTTGTGATATTTACCCTTTTGGCAAGGGTTTTAGACTCTAACATTTGGGAACTCATTTTTTGGTAGATTCTAGACTAAACCTTTTCTAGTATGTTTTATAAGGGAGAGTATATTGCAATGTCCTAGTATTCAATTCCAAACCAAAGACTCTTTGTGAATTAGACTTATGCATGAAATATTAGGAGAAACTTAATAATATAATTTAACAACATAAACATTTTAATTTCTAAAAGTTGAAAATACTACTTCATTCTTAGAATTAAAAACATTGCAAGAATTATTTTCAAATATAACATGAAAACCATCATCACATAAATGAGAAATACTAAGTATATTATATTTTAATCCATCAAAAAAAGAAATTTAGAAATTAAAACTTAGTTATAGTTACCAATGTGGTTAAAGCCAATTATTTTTCCTTTAGCATTATATGGAAAGGTGAAATGCCCACCATCAATATTTATTAGGTTCTGGATGCATAATTAATCTCATATCATGTGTCTTGAACATCCACTGTCCATGTACCGTAAGTTTTTTAGGAGTATTTCAAGAATTGTTCCTATATAAGAGTTATAAAAGAGAAGATTTTGGTACCCATTTTTTTGGGTCTAGAAACAATAGTAATAAATGATTTTTGGAACCCATAATTTATTCATGGATTTCCTATAAGAAAATTTTAAAGCATTTAAATGTTAAACTCTATTTGGTCATGTGAGGCTAAAAGCAATAAAATAGTTACTAGTATTGGAACTTGTATAATATTTTTCAGTTTTAGACACAAAAATAGTTTTTCTAGATTTATCAACAATGTTCCTTTTTCAAGGATGATATTATATACCATTAGAATACATATGAGCTACTTGTCTACTATGAATTTGTGTCAGGGTATTCTTTTCTTGGGTAAAAGTTTCTATATAGCTTCTCAATTTATCATTAGATAATGTGATTTCATAGTTTTCTTCAAGTATTTGATAAGTTTTCGTTTTTTCTATAGCATGTTCAGATTTAAAACTGGTAGTTATGGCATGCTGTTTCATTAAATATTTGTATTTACCTTTTTGTTCATTATACATTTCCTCTGGCATTTGATAGTATTCAAACATTTATTCATTGGTCATATTTTCAAAATCACTTTCATCTTCAAAATAATAACGATTTTCACAGGATACTCAAGGGTTACCTCAGATGTGTTTATCATAAAACACATATTGGATTTTCTATAATATTCATCATGTAAAGTCTCTAAGTCACTTAAACTTTCCTCAGAGGCACTCCAAGTTTCCTTCATGACCTTTTTATATATTCTACATTAATCCTATTATATCTTCTTATATTTTAACTTGGGAAAATCAGACTTTCATGTCCTTATCTTTTACATTCATAGAAAAATATTTAACTAGAGGTATCGCCTTTCTTCTAATCCTTTTTTGAGTTTCGCTATTTATCATATTTAACTTTTTAGTTAGGATTATTGAAAAATTTATTTCTTCTATAAAACTTCTTAAATAATCTACCCAATTGAGATATTTCCTCATCATTATCTGATGGATAATTTTCCTTACTTGAACTATTAGAATAAGGTTGTATCAGTTCATTTTCTTTAGTTTTGGTAGTTGTGGTTTGAAGGCCACTGCCTTTCTCTTTGGTTCATCTTCCTCTTCCTTATTGAATTTTAATTATTCCTCATACATAATCAACATTCCAATCATCTCCTTTACAAGAAACTTTCTTATGTCACATGATTCTCTAATTGATGCAAAAGTACCTCTCCATCTATCTGGAAAGAATCTGAGTATTCCCAGGATTTTCTCTTGGTTGTAAAATATCTTCCTAGAGATATCATAGTACTCAAAATTTCATTAAACATGAGATAAATGTCAGAAATAGGTTCATCAAGATTCATTTTATTGTTATAATATATAATATTATATGTGTTAATTCTCATTTCCTTACCACTAGAGGTTTCTTCATATGAAACTGATAAAGTGTCCCAAATTTGATGGGTTGTTTTACATGCAGAAATTCTGTTAAACTCTTTATCTCCTAAAGATCATTATAGGGAATTCCTGGATTTTGAATTATTTTTATAAGTATATTTAGTTGGGTCAACCGAAGTACTTCTATCATTAGCAGGAATATGATATTCATCAAAATTTGAAGAACAAATCTCAAAACCCATAATTTTATATGCATTTCCATTTTAATTATCCATTATGCCCAATTGTTTCCATTAAAGAATGGAGGTTTGTTGGTCAAAACACCTTCCAATATGTTATCCACGCCATATTAAAAAACTTTTAGAGAACTGAATATTTAGAACTAACAAAAATTTAAATATCTTTAAAACATAACAAAAATCACAATTGAAAAAGATGTCAAAAAAGATTTAAAAGTTTGAAAATAGTAACGTGAAATCACCATCTAATACCAAATGTTGGTTGGACTAGGAAACTGGAGAGGGAGGTGAATTGAGTTCCTATATTAAAATTCTGTTAAAAATTTTACTTCAAAAAAATTCCAAATTAAAAGTAAAATAGGCTAGTTAAGAAAGGTAGTAAAATTATAATAGTTTGACCACTCAATTATTTTCTTAGAATATTGAATAATTATCAGTTACAACATTATATATGAGATATTGATACAAATTTTGAAACTACTATAATAAGGATAAATAGTTATAACTACTATCCAAGACTAACTATCAATGTAAATTTTTTTTTTCTGAATTATAAGTTAAAATGAATAAAGACTAAATTGAAAGATAGATCAGATAAAAAAAGTGGTTCAGTCTCAAACCGATACCTGATACACACCACTTTTTGATCACTTGTCATAAATAAATATATATATATATATAGATATTTGATCCACAACCTGGATCAAGGTTAACAATAGCACATGAAACTATCTAGGTCACAAGACCTCTTACACTGTTCTACATGGGAAAACAAACTTCCTGGTCAAAAAGGATCTCATCCAAAGCTCTACATGGGTTAAATGAGGTGTAAGAAGATATTTTAGTAAGGATAAATTTTGTCTCTGGTTCAATGAAGGATATAGTGTGTGTTTTAAAATAGATTCAACCAATACTAAAAAAGTAATAAAATAGTACACACTAGAGAAAAATATAATGAGATATAGTTTAGAAGGATCTTTTTGTCCTGAAATGCATCTTTTTACTCTTTGGATGTAGTAGATACAATGATCCAGTCCTCTTCTTAGAAAAGACTGTTGTGAGTTGATTGTTCTATTTTTTAGTGTTGTTTGATGTTCCTCCTCTCATTCGAGTTACTGCAATGATACTTTCTAGTTCGTTCATAACATGTTATTATTTGCTTACAGTCTGTAGGAATTGAAATTTTTTCATTCAGTGTATTGTTGGATGTGTGGGTGTTCTCTAGTTTTTTCATGAAATTTACTACATTGTGTATTTTCTCTAGTGAGATGATTTTATCTTTTTTTCAGGTTCTTGTGTTGGAGCTAAAATGATGCACTATCCACACAACCCATACCTTGTACTGTCTGTTTACAGGACATAAAAACATCATTAATTATATCATTGTCATTAAATAACTCATATATGATCGTTAAAAACAAATTTTAAATTTAATTGAAAAAGAAAAAAAAAATTAAGTATGGAACAGTGTCACAGTAGCGGTGTGACAGTCACAATGAGAATTTCACAGTGAGATAGTCATAGTGAGATAGTCAAGGTGCCATAGTTGCATTGAGATATTGAACTGGTAGCACAATTACGGTGTCTGGTCCTTTCAGAATTTTGGAACTGGTATAAGTACTACTATTTTAGGTAAATGGTGTCTCAATAATAGTGTCTAATACTTTGTTAAAGTTTGGAATGGTGTGTTGTTACAATATCGTGGAAATGGTAGAACGGAAACAGTGTCAAGTCCCCTGCAAAAATTTGGAACTGGTAGAAAACATAAGGGATGATAGACTTTGTGAGAAACTGGAATCGGTAGCTAACTTACAGTTTCACAGACATAACCAAATATCTGTAAGCTGTATTATGATGAAATATTCACAGAATGGATTATAATCAAACATAATCACACTGAACCATAATAGAAAAATATTACAAATAGTTTACAAGATTCGATAATTATTTTTGAGATTTGGAATTATGATATTGTGAGAGTTTAAAACAAGACTTATAGAAGTTTAAAACCTGATTTGCAAGCATTAAAACATGATGAGTCCAAAAATATGAAAACAAGATTTTTGATCATTAAAACATGAGTTATAAGTGTTTAAAAAATTATTTTTAAGAATTAAAACATGAGGATTCAAACTAGAATATTATATTGAATATGAATAAAATACAAATATTTATTCAAATAATCAAAAATAAACCATATCACATTGTTAGGATGAGATTTATTTGGTAATACAACCATTAAATCCATATATTTATATTCTTCTATTTCAATTTTGGCACTGGAAAAGGATGAATCATCCCCTTCGATAATTTTCAGTCCACTCTAACATATTAACAAGTCAAAAATTTCATGGTGAAGCCAACAATATCTATTTTCAGTCCATCCCACAAGAAATGTTTTTTAAGGTATCTATACATCTTATTGATACCATGATAAAGATAAAATATATTGATATGAGTTTCAATGATCAATTTTGTCATCAACCATGAGTCATATAGCACAACTAATATTATTATGAATCTTAAAAACTAATATTTATTAATGTTAAATTATGTCAACTTAACATTCCTAACAAATTTTATTTTTTCTTGTTAATCATTATAGTCCTTATGATATTGATTAATTCTATATGAATATGATAATTTCACTAACACTTGATAAAATATAGATAATGTTTCTACAAGACTAATTTCATGGCCCACATTTATTATATCATTTACCAAAGGTCCATGTTACATTGATAGAATAGTGTATTATGTATTATCTTTGTATATTAAAAACCAAATACCATGTTTTCTATCCCAGGATATTAATTTATCATGTATTCATAATCTTCAATCAGTTCTATCCATCTTATCCAACTCATGTTTAATTTTTATGGGTGAATATATACTTACAACTTTATTGATCTACATATCTTTTACTTTTTTCTCTGTATAAATTATGTCTCCAGATTATAAAAGAAAACACTACTGTTACCAGTTGAAGGTCATTTATGTGATAATTTAGATCCTGAGGCATCAATTTTTGAGAATAAAAAGAAATTAACTGATCATTATTCATCCAAAAACAACTAATTTCCATTAAAGAAACATCACTGTAGATTTAAAACTCATAATTTATGGATGAAATGGATAAAAATGGGGAATCAAATAATATTATTTTCAATTCCTTAAAATATTTATGACATTATTTCATCCAGATGAATTTAACTCCTTCTCGAGTTAACATAGATAATGGTCCACATAACGGAGTAATGTTTTCAACAAACCATTGGTAGTATCCCACTAATCCAAGAATACTATGAATCTATGGGACATTTATAGGTATTGGTCACTCCCTTACCACTTTAATTTTAGGTGGATAACTAATAATTCCATATTTATTTATAATATGTCCAAGGAAATAAATCTATTAGAACCAAAATATATATTAACTAAATTTTCCATAAAATTATTTTCTTTTAATGCTTGAATAATAATACTAAAATATTTACCATTATCATCATAACTTTTAGAATATATTAGGATTTCCTACTAAAAACATTTATACAAGAACTAATGAAAAAATCCATTCAAAATGGTCATAAACACAACTGGAGAATTTTTCAACCCAAAGGGAATAAATACAAACTCATAATTCCAATACCTAGTCTAAAATTATATCTTTGGAATTCCATCCTCTTTCATATTTAGCTAATTATAACCAAACCAATGATAAGCCTTTAAAAAATAATGAGCATCATAGATATGATTGAAAAAGTCATCTATATGAGACAATATATATTTATTCTCAATAGTCTATATTCAATAAAACGCCTTATAAAACAATCCTTCCTTTTAATAAAAAAAACAAGATCTCCCCATGATGTAGTGAGGGGAGTAATGAATCTTTTATCAAAAAAATTGTAATTGACTTTTCAATGCTAAAATTTCTTCTCGATCCATTCAATATGTTAGTTTTGATATTTTCTTAGCACCTGGAACTAAGTCAATAGTAAATTCAATATCCTAAAATGGTATAATACCATGAAATTCATTAGTAAAAATATCTAGATATTCATTTAATATAGAAACTTCATAAATTTGAAAAGTTTATTTCTTCTAAACAATACATAAAAGATAACATATATTTCTGTCTTTAATAAATTTATCATTTTTTGATTATGTTATCAATGGTGTGACTCTCTTCTTCTATAAAACCGAAACTCATTTTTAGAAACAATATCATTACTTCTAAAATCTATCTTAGAATGATAAATAGAAACATAATCCATACACGAAATGAAATAAAAAATTACAAGGGGAAATACAACAAGGTTTTCCAGTAAATCATTTCCACATAAAATAATTTATATATTATAAAGGCCCCTAATAAAACACTAAATTAGCATAATCTGAATAAAAACGTAACATAATTTATACCACTTCACTGTATGGTCACACATCTGCTGAAGTATCCACATATGATTTAGTGACACGTCTTTGTTTATAACATTTAAAACTGACAACATTAATTTCTTCATTTGGAAAACTAATTTCATAATGTCCCATCCCATTAAAATTAATGTATCTCACTTACATCTTTTCATTATTGGTCTGACCATTATTGTGATACTTTTTATGTAGTCATAAGCCAAATGTAAAAACTTAACACATTCAAAAAACTTCCCATATTTTATAATACATTCTCTAGAGTTATTTTTAACACACTTATCACATGGTGGAAATATTATTTTATTACCTTTATATTTCATCTATAGATTCTTCCCCATTTCCAACCACCTAGACCACTTTTCTCCTTATTGTCATAGAACACATGATCATCATAAATATCCAATTCTAACTTCTTAGGACATCATATATTCTTATTATAACTTTTAATTTCGCGATAATAAATTTATCTTTGATATGTTGAATTTAGTCCTAAGTAAAACTAATTAATTTTACTATAAAACTACCTAAAACATTTTGGTATATACATTTCCAATCATGTGAGTTTTAATTCATATGTGACTATGGAATCTCAATCCTACTACCTCAATTAAAATATTTGACATTCCATCCTATGTAGAATGGCCTGAGGAAAATATTTATCAGGGAAAATATTCTTAAATCAATCCAACTCCAAGGAATCGATACATTCTATTTCCTTGGTATCTTTATTATTTTCCACCAATTATAAGATTCACCTTTAAAATGATAAATAAATATAATTAAATTTAATTCTCTGAACAAAACATGACTTCAATTATCTTTTCCAAATCCTTAATCCATCCCTCTATACCGCTAGAAAATAAGATCCACTGAATGATGGAGGGTGTTGTTTTATGAAATACTCTCCTATAGAAATTTTTCTCTATAGTGAATGTGATTTATCTCTAACATGGTTTCCACCACCATTAATATCCTACATCAACTAAGATATCACAACAAAAAAATAATTAATTCTAGTTCCAACCATTCCTTGTTTCTTATCTGGAAGGATATTTTCCTCTTTTATCATTCCCGCTTTTTCCTCCATATTTCATTTACAGAAAACCATTTTGAATAAACACGGATTAGATGAAACAACATGGTAATATTCAAAATATAACTCAAGAATACAATATATTATAATATCTTAGTAGTAATTACATTATCATAACTTCTAAAATTATCTAAAACATTCTCTGATTCCAAATATAAGTACCTGATCCTAATACAAGTCATAAATCAATTTTTAAAAAATAATTATTTTTCTTATGTTCCCAAAGTCCTTTTTAATTTTATAATTTCAGATAACAATGTCATAAATTTTACAAAACAAAATTATTAATTAAATAGTAGTCAGTTCCACTGAATGTATATTTCTTCATAGTACAATAATTTTAAAATGAAACATGTTTTCTTTTCATGAAATGTATTCACGATTTTCATCTTGACATCATAAATGTTCTAAATAAAAATTAAACCCTATGAATAAAATTTAAATATATGTGATGAGAATTAAATTATCAGTAATGGAAATATAAAAATATAAAAATAAACCCGTTAGTCTATTTCCAAACCATGAGATCATATAAGAGATTTTTCCTTTATAACAAATTTTTTTCTCAAATAATCATTTACTTAAACATGAAATCAACTTTTCTGCCTATTTTTTCATAAAATACATTATAATAAAACATAATGGAAACCACATAATCATTGATATTTCATAGAAAACATTATAACCCTTAGAAACCATTTTATTAAAAATATACATTTTACTCTTAAATGGTATAACTAGTCCTTTAAACAAATGATCATTACCTTACCTTATGAAATAAACATATTTCTATGAAAATTAATTTGATATAATTGAAAATTAATGTGGGTTCCTTGGGAAATCATCACGATAAAACCCTTATAAGAACTATTATAAATTTAATAACCTACTTGGTTAATTCCACCATAATTCCATGGAGAAAAAAAATAATTTCCAAATGCGTTGGAGAGATATATCAACCACAACCACATTGTAAACTTTTTATAAGGACCAGAAAATTCTTGAAACACCTAAAATCATACATCATCATCATTAAACATATAAATAAATAATTTTCAACCCATAATTAATTTTTTTTTAGATATTGATATATCCATTTTATTGAAATCCCTATTTTTATATAATAAATAAAATGAAATCACCCAATTAATAACAACACTTATTTTTTTGGACAACCTCCATATGTTTATACATAAACCCTTACTAGGGTGGTATTATCTTTTAATGGGGTCCTATAGGATATAGGTATATTTTGGAAGGTTTTGGTACATCTAAGTGTTTTGTAAATTGTGGAGAACATAGGATTTGTGGCGTCCTTTTATAAGGAAGGTAGGGGACACACTTGGATTTTTCAAAGGATTAAAATATAATAAAGTCTTACCCAAGATAAATGAATCAAAAATGAATCATATTTTAATAAAAAATAAGATAGGTTTGAAATATTACTATTAAATAGGATTTATACAAGTTTTATATCATTTTAACCCTTATCATTTTTGTTTTAACCCTTTTAAACTATTTTAACTTTTACCCCGGTAACATACATTTTTTTACCAATCACTATTCAAAATATCAAATAATGAAGTTAAATTATTCTCCAAATTTTCGCCTTCTAATTCAAAATATGAACTCCATTTTTCTATTCAATGTCTAATGGTGATAATAATCACTTTCAAAATTAAAAAACATAACATGGAAAAAATGGTTTTCTAGATAAATTCCAACAATGAAATAAGTGAATTTAAAAAACTATAAAAATAGACGGGACTTTTTAAAAACATGAAAAGAAAATATAGTGTTCCTTAAAATCAATATTTTCTATTATTCACCCAGTAGTAAAATTTTCCAGAAAACTTTCAAAACATAACTATATGATAATTATTAATTTCATATATAAAAAATGATATCAGTTATTTCTAATTCAAATTCTATAATTTGAAATTAAAATTTTGAATTAAACCATATAATTCGTGAATATTTATTTAGATAGAAAAATAATATTTGATCCTTGAATAAAAAATTATCTATTATTTAAATAATAAATATAACTCAATGAAATATAATTCATGAATATTAATATGTAATGACATTTATCTATTATTAATATCACCTAGTCCATCACATAAAACTGATACATTGAAAGTAATTATCTATAAGATATTTTCGTAGATATGGATTTTTTTCTGATGTTCTCTTGAGTTAGAAATGAAAATGGGAGACTCCCATAATTCTATTGGTTTTGGGGATAAGAAAATAAAATTTGAGTTTTTTGGAAACTCTTACAATAATAAAACCTATGAATGAAAGAAATTATAACTAATTTTAAGAAGACTTTTTGGCATGATGAAAGAGGGAAATTATATCTAAGGAATAACTATATTATTAATGTATAAGAGAGAAGAATATAAAGTAAATGAATGATGAGAGGATATGGGTAACTAGAAATCTCATCCAAATGTACCACCGAAACTATAATGATTTAATTATAAAGAGTAAGGTAATTATGAAAAGGATATCACCAAACTGATGGTCAATGATGGCAATAGACATCAACAAAATCCCCAACCAAAGGAAAATGGGAAGGACTATGAGATCAGGTTTTCTAAAGTGGGTCATAAAAATGAATTGGTGAAATATAAACTTATAAAATATTATAAAAAGGTAAATTCCTTTTTTGATTTAGGTTTTACCCACTCTTAGATTTTAAGAATTTTATTAGGGTATCAAATCATCACCTCAATGATTAAATATTGAAATATCATTGAAAAATAATAATGTAATGATGAATTCATCTCAATTGTTTAAATCATAAATGATATTAATTTATGGGAATTAGCTTTCTAAAAGTCTTTCTTTTCACTAAATAGACATGTTGGACGTGATTTTGGGACTGGATTGGTTATCACTGCATAGATCCATGATAATTTGAATTTATATATACATACTGGATATATTTTTATAAGGTATATTAATTTTTTAATCAATAATTAACTGGGTTATAAGTTGTTTTTGTTTGATTTAGGAATTTTGGACTCAAAGGAAGAAATACCAAATGGTGAAAAAACTGATTTACACATCATAAATAATATACAAGATGTGTACTCCTCAGTCACATAATGCCTTCAAAACCATAAACCCACTCGTGAAAAATTTAAATAACATAAACATAGTACATATTGTGTGCAAAAATTACACATCATGTATATTTCAAAATCCAAATCCCAATATATTCAAATCAAACACTTGAAATGTCGATTTTATGTGATATGCAATGTTTGAGATCTAAACCAGTCAAAGATACAATCCAATTTTTCTAATAAGATTAGGGATCTAAAATACATGACTTGTGTTATGATTACACATCATGTAAAAGTTGGGATAGAAGTACTTAAACTCAATACATGATGTGAATGATTTATAAATTGTGTACTTCTTGAGCCAATTAATATTCCAGTTCCTCTTCCATACACTAGGGATTTAAATACCTACATTTCCACTTATTTTCATCTTCTATTTTTTACACTTTTCCCTTTGAAACTAGTTCTAATATATCTAATTTTGGTTATGAAAAATCATTTTCATTTTTTACCACTATGTGACCATTCTTAATCTATTATTCATTCGAAAATTCATTGAGTTTTTTTTTATTTTATAGGAATTATGAATTTTGGAATCAAATAATGAAATTATGAAAAGTGGGAAAAAACATTTACACGCCATGTATAACATACTTTATGATTATTACTCATTCAAATAATACATGTAGATCCACATACCATCATGTAATGATTTAATATGACATGAACATAGTACTAGATGTGTAAATACATTTCCCATTATGAAAATTTCAAAATCAAAAACCTGATGTAATTGAATCAAATACAAGTCATGTAGATTTTAAATAACTTTTGATGTTTGTGATCCATCCTATTAAAAGATACAAGACTATTTTATAGAATATATTTTGGATCTCCAATAAAAAACATTAAAAATGATTACACATAGTGAAAAAATTTCAATACATAAGAACATAAATCCAATACATGACATGAAGGATTTACATGTTGTTTACTTTTTGAACGTATTAATATTTCAGTGCCTCTGCCATGCACTAGAGATTTGGAGACCTACTTTTTATCTCATTTTCCTCCTCTATTTTCCCTTAAAAACATGTTTTAATTAATTCCTTTCATGGTTTTGATAAATACTGTTTTTTTTACCATTATAGGTCTGTTCATTATCAACTATTCATTTGTTATGATTCCATTTACATTTCAACACTCACTTTCGATATATTCTTCTGTTCTTTATCAACAATTATTGTTTATTAATTATTTCTTCATTCAAAATAAGTGTTTGATTGGATTTACATTTATTTTAATTTATTATCTTCATGTATAATTATTTTTAATTATGTATTTCTAATTTCTCAACTCTATCATGATTATAGTTAGCATGTTTTATAATCCTTTTCTTTTGATCAACTTTTTCATGAACAACTAACATTCTCAAGGTTATGGGTTAAGAGTAGTAGTGTTTTTCAACCTAATTAATCCATGAAATGAACTTTGGTAACATAATTGCTAGTTATTAGGCTAAAAAAACTTTTCATCACATTCTCATTCACATCCTCGATTATGGGAGGTGTAATTGAACAGACCAAACCTAATTAGAGATGAGTAGAATATAATCATTATCCTATGTTACCTTTTGTATAGGATATAAGTGTAATACATATATAATTGTTAGATATACCTATAACTAGGGATATTTGTGGAAAAGGTAGATCCCATTAGTTTGAACAAATCCTATTGTTGAACTTTTCACTGCTTTGCAGGATAAGCCATCGGACCTTACCATGCTAGATTTAGGATTATATTTTTTTATAAAGCCATAAAATTAACGTGAGTCCCTTTCTTTTATCTAATTGAATCCAAACTAACTAGTTCATGAATAATAAAACTTAAAGAGTGAACATGAGGAATCATTTCTATGGGTTTTGTTTGAATGGTTTTTTCTTTCCAGTGATCCCTATAGGTTTGACCCCACATTTCCTTTTTTACTACAACCAAGTAGTAAGTTCAGTTTGGAAACATAAATTTCTAATCTAATCAATGACCATGTGTATTCAAAAATTTATGTGGGAACAGAAAAGTTTGGCTATATTTCATCATAATACTATTTAATAGGAACAATGGACTTCAGATCGAACCTAGTATTACGTCAGCTACACCTTTCTTATTTTTCCTTCCCATACATTTACAGTTCCTTTACTCATTGACTAGAACCTTTGTTTTCTTTTTTCCATTAATAATAATGAATGTTCCAGGGCCCCCTAACTCACTAAATAATCATGGAAACATAAAAACTATTTCCTCTCGATCCCAAGATTGATTGAACCTTAGTCTCACACTGAAATTTCACAATAAGTGAGCACAATTATATTTCACCACCACACCTTTAAAACCCCAAATATACTCCAGTTTATTTCTAGGGTGAGAGACCAGTACTATTGTAGAACAACATAATGGATTACTGATTATCATCCATTAGCAGTGATATACCGATCATTGTGTGACTTCATATTTATGTGCATACCTTTAAAATAAACATGGAATCATTCATATTATCAAGAATATGGAGAAATTAACAAGTCTTCATGGAAAATATTTGCATGAACATATTTCAAATTTATTATAGGTTGTTGATACCTTTGAAAACCAGGGAGTATTCTATGATTCAATAATACTGAGATTTTTTCCGCCATCCTTTCTTGTTAAAGGAAAATATTGGATAAAAAGTTAGTCTCCTGTGTCTACTATGACTTGGGACAAACTAGATAAGAATTTTTTTTGATAAATACCTCCCTCAATATGAACCTGGAAGCTAAGAAATTAAATTCAATGTTTCAATCAGGAAAATGATTAATCATCAAGAGATTCATGGGATAAATTTTAGGAGCTAAACATCATGTTCTCAAAACATGGAAAACATGTGTGGCTTTAATTGTAATCATTATACAAGGGAATACAAATTGATATTTGACATATAGTGGACACTGTTACAGATGTAAGACTCATGCTTCAGATTCCAGAAGTTAACCAGGCACTTTGAGATGACATATCCCATAATTCCAGTATGTGGAAGAGCGGCCAAGGAAGGGATAAAAATAAAATCTATTAAGTGGAGGATAATAACTACCTAACATCCCCTGTGGATGATTTAATAAAGAAGCTTGAGCCATTTTAGTAACCTACTACACCACCACCCCTTATGCTATTATGATGAAGATTCAATCATGTGAAATGTGTGGATACCTACACCCATACCAAGACTATTGAGAAATAATAAAGGAAAATCAAGACAAAGATTTTATTTTATTAATTACAACCAATGTGACGAACAATTTCCATAACCTAAACATACCAATAACAATAATTCTATTAGTAGAGACCCAATCAGAAACAAATACAACATCAATCCACTAAATAGTATTATCTGTAGAAGAGTGGTTCAGAGTGATTAAGGAATTAGGGAACACCTGGGATCCCAAATCATGTTCCATCTCCTCTACTACAATCACAGTTACCTCAGAAACCCTTTCCTCTAATGATTAGTAACTATTACAAGAATCTCTATAGAGAAAACTATAATAAGGTCTACCTCTAAAGTATAATATTGTAACATTTATCTTCTTATTTGTTCAAAAAGTGGATCAATGAATTATTAGCACTAAGACGACATTGAGAAACCCAAGAGAGACTCTATGAAATTGTGAGTACCAAATGGGTCAAATATAAAAGTCCTTATTAGAGAGACTTTTGGGTACACTGTCATGAAACATTGAGACACAGTCAAGAGAAGAGGAAAATGTATTCAATTTTGGCAGTGGTAAAGTGTTGGACATTCAACAACCAAACAAAGAGGAGGGGAAGAAGAGAGGGGAACCTGATAAATGTTAAATGGTCATTAGGGAGGTTAATAATGATTTAATAAATGAAGCTGGTAAGGAAACAAATCTACAATCATACACTAATGAAAATTCTCCAACCAAATAGAATCTAAAAAAGGATGAAGTACATGTAGGATCACCCCTATAAAAAATCCATTATCCATTCCTAAAAATAATGAGGCATGGAAATATTGAAGGTAAATATAATAATTTTATGGTAATGGTCAAACAATTACACATAAATACAACATTTACTAAGGCCATCACTCATATTACATCTTATACTAAATTCATGAATTAATTTCTTTCCAAAGAAATATTGAATAATTAGGCTTCATTTCATAAAAAAAATAAATATCTAATTTAGTTCTATAGAAACTTCCCCCTATGATGAGACACCCTGGGAACTTTTCGATTCCATGCAGAATTGGGGATTGCAACTTTGGAAGAGAGTTATGTCATTTATGTGTGACCATCCATCTTATGAAAATCAGAATCTTTCAAATTATATGGATTGAAGGAATGAATATAAAAATATTGGAACTTCAATAGATTGATCGATCAATCAAGTATACTCAAGGACTTCTCGTGGATATCTTTGCTAAAGTTTGAAAGTTTATCTTTCTTGTGGATTTCTTCTTCCTAAAAATGTATGAAGGAGGCATCCCAAATATATTAGGACAAGAATTATTTGCCAATGGGAAGGAATTGATATATGTAAATAATGAAAGAATGACATTCAGGGTTGGGTATGAACACATTGTGTTCGATTTAGAAAATTTTGAGAAGTAAAGGATTCACATGGCTATCAAGCCATCCTTTTTACTGGTGAGAAATATGAGTTCATGACCATTGAGGATGAAGGAGTGAGAATTTCCCTCATAATTATTATGTCTATGATCATGAAAATGAAAATTACTTTGAACCCTTCATAAGACACACTATTACACAATTCATAATCTTTGTCATCAAGACACCAACATTGGAAGTAGAACCTCTACTGAGTACACTCAAGTAATCATTCCTAGAGACTTAGAAAATCATTATTAGCTTAAATCTAACCCAAATTCAATAGGAAAATTTTATTGAAGTCCTAAAAAGTAAAAATAATTCTACTACCTAGGGAGTTGGTAAAATTTAGGGGATTAATACACCAATCCACACCTAATTTTTTTTAAGAAGGTGCTAAACCCAAAGTCCAACCACAGGGGTGACTCAACTCACCAATGAAATAGGTGGTAATGACAGAATTAATGAAACTTATAGATGATGGAATAATATTTTTAATATTTAATAGAGAATGGGTGAGTCCACTATAGGAAATACTAAATAGGGTTGCCCAACCATTGTGAAAAATGATGAGGATGAGCTGATCTTTACTTAAAACATCTCTGGATGTTCAGTATGCATTGATTAAGGGAGCCTCTATATGAAAAATGAAAATTTATTTTTCAAATACCCTTTATATATCTTATTATATAAGTACTAGTAGGTATTAAATTATATTACTTCATGGATGGATTTTTAAGATACAATCAATTTTGTGTTGATCTAGATGACTTATCCATGACCACGTTCACTGGACCCTTTAGAACCTTTGCCTATCTATGTATGTCATTAGGTATATGTAATGAACCATTGAATTTTCATCACTTCATGACACATATATTAAATGATATGATGGGGGAGTTTATGGAGATTATCATGGTTCATTTTTTTATATGTCTTATCCTTCTTGGTTTTCATGAGTAATTTGGATCTTGTCTTATAATGAAGTAACGAAATGCTAATGGTATTAAAATAGGAAAAATATCACTTCATGTTACAAGTATGGATATACATCAGAAATAAAATCTCAAAGAATTTCACAGAATTGGTTCCATTGAAAATAAAAGTGATAAAAGACTTAACTGAGAGTACAAAAATTAAAGGCAAAAAGAAATTTCTATTCTACGCATGATTACACTGAAGCTTTTTTAAAGTCTTTGTTGAAGTATGAAACCCCTTAACACACTTTTTTTTTGAAATATAATCTTTCTGGGTTCACTGAAGACTATCTATGGGAATTCAATACTAGAAAGAATATCCGGATGGCACCTCCGGTCATTATTTCACCAGATTGGGATAAGTAATTCAAGTTAATGTGTGATGCATGTTACCTTACCTTTGGAACTACCATAGGAAGACAACTTAAAAATATATTTTTTCATATATAAAATGTTAGTCACACACTAAAGGATGATTAGGTAAATAATACGACTACTGAAAATGAACTTCTAGCATTTATATATGAATATGAATAGTTTTCTCATACCTTGTACTATCTAAAGTAGTGGTATATACTAATAATGCAACACTTAAATATCTATTGAATAAAAAGGATTCCAAACCATGTCTAATATAATGGATCCTACTACTGTAAGAGATTCAAATAGTAACTAGGGACATAAAAGGGACTAAGAACATGATTGATAATCATTTATCCGGACCTCTACTGCTCAAAATTAAGGATGATGATAATATTGACTTTGAGTATGAGTTCCCTAATGAAACCAGTTTCATGATAAATTTCCATGACTGCCTGTGATTCTTGAATATTAAAAATTATCTCAACACAAGATCAATCAACTTAGATCTCACCTATTCTCAAAGGAAGATATTTTTAGTTACATATACACATTACTAATGGGTTTATCCTCTTCATTTAAACTACTATGATGATGGATTAATGAAGTTATGTATCCCAGAAGATGAAATAAAATGAATAATATAAATGTTTCATACATCAAAAATAGGTGGGATTCAAGTAATTGAATATACCATTTCCAAAATCATTCATACAGGGGTTTTCTGACCCATGTTTTGTTAAGAGGGATGAATATTTTATCAAAGATGTGAGCCATGCTAGTAGATAAAAACCATAAGAAAAAGTAATGAAATTTCCAAAATCTGCATCTCATTAGTTAAAACCTATGACGTATGGGGGATTGATTTTATGGGAAAATTCCCTAATTATCATGGGATGTTTTACATCATAGTCAGTGTTGACTACATCTCAAAATGGTTTGAAGTTGAGGCCGCTACTCATGAAACCATGAAATTAGTAATGATATTTTTATAGAAAAATATATTTTCCAAATTCAGACTCCTGATTTACTCATTAGTGATCAAGTAACCCAATTCACAGAAAATTCTATGAGGGATTTGTTGAAAGGTATAGAACACATTATAACACTAGTACACCCTACCATCCACAAACGCACACAAATATTGAATTTTCAAATAGGGAAATTAAACAAATACTTAATTATATGGTAAACACCATTAGATTGGATTGGAGTATAAAACTAGATGATTCACTTTGGGAATATCTCACAACATAAAAGAGACACATTGACACTACTATTTTATAACTTGTGTACATAAATCCATGTCATCATCCAATGGAAATAAAGCACCACTTGTATTGTGAAAAAATATCCTGGATACTCAAAATAATGGATAAGTAAGAATGTTATAAATAGATGAGCTGTAGGAAATCCAGAATGATTCATATGAGAATGCCAAAATTTATAAATAAAAGACAAAGAAATTTCATGACTATAGAATCATGCATAAAATCTTTACAATGGGGGATAAAGTTATGTTATTCAATTCCAAATTAAAATTATTCCCTTGAAAGATAAAATCCTAATGGATAGTTCTTTCCAAGTCCTTAAGGTCTCCCCATATAGAGAAATTAAAATTTATAAAGGCGGTGAAACACAATTCATGGTTAGTGTAAAAAGGTTAAAGATATACTAAGAACTATTACATGAAGGATTAATTATTTCTCACAAATTAACTTGAAATAAAAGGAGTCCATCTATCAATATTATGTGAAGCACTTTATGGGATGAAACCCACATTTTTTTCTTTTATTTTAGTTGTGGGATAAATATAATTGTTCTTTCATTTACTATCAATTTTATTCATTGGGAATATCGAAATTTATTATACTCTACTTCTTGAATTTATCTAAGATGATTTTGTTGACTTTCAATTGTGTTCACCTGATATTTTTTATATTCAATATTGTTTTAACCATATGGATTAATGATTCATCCACTGTACTTATTTTTTTTTCATATGTTTTATAGGTAGTAAGACATTAATTCAATATCGAACATGTTTCCTAATGAATTGATATTCACTACTTAGAGATATCGATTCCCAATTTTTAATTCATAAATTTCCATTTAATTTTTTTCTATGCATCTATTTCATTCTATCACACTAAGATTTTTTGTACTCTTCCTCACTATTTTCACTCGATGCTCATGGAAGAAGAACTAGGATCCATCTAGAATGTAGACGCCATACCGGTGAAAGACTCGCTTCCAGACCTGAGGCGCGATGCTCCGACTGTTTCTCCTCAGGATGAATGATCCTCAGATCTGTTGCCTACTGTTACTCACCGGGTTGAAGAAGATCTGCCTATTGCTCTCCGAGCTGATGGAACCTCATATCTCGCATTTGTTTCGAAACCCTCACCCGATGTCCATACTGGATCTGTTCCGGTCGCTGTTGATGCAAACATGGTTGACGATGTGCATTTTTTTGAACCGCTGCTTGTGATTCACCAAACCGTGGATAATGATTATATATCTAGGGTGGATAACAGGGATAGTGGTGTTCATTTGGTGAATGGAGTGGGGTGGGACATGGCTTTGGCTGGGGTATCAAAGAGGGTGTTGCCGATGAGTATTTATAATCCCTATTTGAAGTCTTCTTTGGTGAATTTGAAGGCTGCTTCAGATGGCAGTGTAAAGGATCTGAGTGGCCAAGAAGGTTGTCTTGCATCCGCTCCTTCGATTGCATCATTTATTGACTCCCACTCAAGAAGGATTCTTCGAAAGGGTTCAACAGCTCATGTTGATGTCAGTCCTGAAATATTTTATGAGAGGATTGCAATTGGCAAGAACTCTCTAATTTCATGTCATGTTTTAACGAAGGGTGTGACATACTGGAAATTTGATGATCTTATTAGATGGGTTTCATTCTTGTGGGGTTCCTATGATTGGAGGTTCGTTTCTCTTGGTTGTGGATTATTTCATAGAATTTCCCATAAAATGCTCTCAAAGTTCATGCATAGAGTATTGGGTCCCTTTCTTTGAAACCTGGATGGCTTCATCTTCATGAATTTTCCCTTGATTTCAATGCCTCCCGTGCAATAAATGCCTTTTTCGTGGGTATAGGTTTGTTTTCATGGGATTAACAGGGTCCTTTGGCATCCAAAGATTCTTCACGACATTGGCATGGCGATTGGATCCCCTATTCTCCTTGACCAGGAAACTGAAGTTGTTCGGTTTGGACAATTTTCTAGAATTTTGGTGGAGGCTGATTTGAGCTCCACCTTGATTGATAAGGTAAATCTTTCCACTCCCACTGATAACATTAATATCGATGTTGATTATTAAAGAAAACCACTTTTTTGTATAGAATGCATGGCTGTTGGGCACTCGTTGGAGTAATGTCGGAGGAAGATATCTTGGGGAGATGTGGGATGAAGGGTCATCTGACTACTTTTAGTAGAATGATACTTGAGGGGAAGCATGTGGACTTGTCAAATCATGAAAGGGATTTTCTCAAAAAATCATCTGCCACTTCGGCTGAGGTGTTGGCTTCAGGAACACCTATTTCTCATGTGAAAGGTAAAGGGTTGATAGTGGATAAGTCTCTGATGAGTGGCCCCTCTAAAGTTTGAGTTGATCTTCATAAGGAGATTCCATCAATGGATAATCATGTTGTTACTCCCACTGGGTTAGTTGAGGCTAGAAATAATCCTAGCCTCTCTGTTTCTGGATCCCCTTCTTGCATTGATCCTCCAAATGTAAGTATGCATGATAGTCCTGATGCAGGCTTGATACGTGATTAGAATGTTGAGTTGGCTCCATCAGGGACTTCTCAAAATGTTGATTTCCATCAGGAAATTCAGAATCTTTTGATCTCCTCTATGATTTCTGGGAAGTGGGGTGACATCTCTGAGGCGGAAGAGACAGCGATGGGTTGTGGCAGACCTAGCACTATCAAAGTTTCCCTTCTTTCTGGGAAAGGGAAGGAGAATGATATCTTAGTCTTAGATCCTACTCCTTCGAAGAGACGACCAAGGAAGGATAATTCTAACATACCTCGTACAGTGTCTACATGATCTTCTAAGCTCTCAGGCACGTTCAATTATGATATTCTCAAGATCATCAATCAATACAAGTCCCACTTTGAATGGGAAAATACTGATGATTCTGATTATGGGAATTACATGTCTTATTATAATCTGTAATTTTGTGTTTGATGGATGAGGGAAAGTTCCTTTATTTGACCCCACCCGCCTCCTATGTACCTTTTTCTCTATTTAATAAATAGTCAGAACCTTAGAATCTGGCTGATCTTACCAGTTATAATTTTTAGAATAATTGTTGAGTTTAGAACCTTAATTTTAATTCTAGATTCTTGAAATTTCTTCTTATTGACTCGTTAATAGATTTCATACCATGTGTGATTTCAAATTATTTCGTTATAAACCCATTCGTGAGAGGATTATAGATTGAAACTGTTATGTTATTTTCTTATAATATTTCTTGAGAGATACTTGGGACATGTAAACCTATCATGATATGAATTGAGATATTGTTGAGGCTACGATTGAACAAAGGAATTTTTAAAATGATTGCGGAAATATTTGTTTGACACTTCTTCCTGAGAACCACCTATACATCTATCGTTCTTTATCCTATAGTATCCATAAAAAACCATTTTCATATTGATCACTTTCAATTTTTTTCCCTTCCTTCACTTATCTTCGTACAACGCATGATTGAACTTTGGACAAGTGTTGGGAAATTTTACCTATTGATGGAAATTATATATTTTTATTGATGAGATTTATAGTGACACATTCACCAAATTGTAATGATGTGGTCCATGATTAGTTTTTGAATTTTCTACATTTTTGTTGTTCCTTTGAAATGAATAAATAAATAAGATACAATATTGTGTATTAAGTAGGTCAAAAATTACCATTACCATACCGATGAATCCTATGATGGATCATATGTTTTTAGTTGATTGATGGGAGACCTGGCCTACACATTATTTTCAAAACATAAATAAAAAAAGAACAGAAAAATGGTAAATTCTAAATACTTAATTGTTATACTCATGGAACCACTTTGATATGTTGGACCAGGAACACATTTTTTCCTAGATGAGTCACTTTATTTCACTTTTAATGACTTTCATGTTTTTTAATTTAGAGGTTATCCTCATTTAGAGAATGATTTTTATTTTCTACCCTCTACCCTCGGCCTTTGAGGTTTTTGGATCTTATTTACAAATCCCTCATGGTTTATATTAAATTTTTATTTACAAAGTGAATATGATAGAACCAATGATAGAATATGGTTAGGAATGTGTATTATGGTAATGAGAATAACTCCAGTTTTATTCTACCTTGAGTGAGGAGAGAAGATTAATTTTGATGTAAATTAAAAAACTGATATTGCATTTAAAGAACATTTATAAAATTATAATAACAGGAAGAAAGAATCTGAATAAGGAACTAAACTATGAGGCTTGAGTTACTTTTTCTATATTATTGATCCTAGAGGATGTATATTTTATGCCAACAATATGTTTTATTTTTTCTAGTTTTAATTCATGTTTCATGTCATAAAAATTGTTACATTTTGAATCCATGTTGAGATGTTTTTTTCTTGAGGGCAAGAAATTGTTCAAGTATGGGATATTTTGATAATATGAATTTATATAAACATATTGGATACATTTTTCTATGGATAATTCATGTTTTATTTTGATAATTAACTGAGTTTGGTTTGTTTTCATAGGAAATAGGAATTTTAGACTCAAAATAAGAATGGAAGATAAGTGGGAAAAATATTTTTACATGTTTTGTATGTTATACACCACATGTAATCCCCTTTTATAGAATGATTTTATAAAAATAGACCAACCCATGAAGGCTTTACATGATGTGAACAAAATACACAATATGTACATACATTACACATTATGCATATTTAAAAATTAGAATCCCATTGAAATTGAATCAAATACCCAACTTGAAGATTTTACATGACATTAGATGTTCAAGATCCAATATAATCCAAGACATGTGATTTTTTTCTAGAGGTGATTGTGGATATTTCACATAATACATGTAGAATTATTAAATATCATATAAAAGATAGGACAAAAGCACTTAAAACCAATACATTTTGTGATGGTTTTACACATCATCAACGTTTGAGCTTATTAATATTCCAGTGGTTCCCCCACACACTGGGTATCTAGAGACCTATGTTTTATCTTGTTTTCTTCATCTACTTTCATATATTTTTTCATAAAAAATAATTTTAATTCTTGAAATTATTTTTTTCATAAATAATTTTGATTATTTACCATTATATGTCTGTTCTTCATCTGTTCTTCATTCATGATGATTCTGTCTTTATTTCAACACTCACTTTCGATATTACTGACCATGATTCATCAACAGTTATTATTTCTTCATTATTTCCTCATTTGATGTATGTTTTTGATTGTATTTATATTTCTTTGAATTGATTATCATTATTTATAATTTATTTTAAATTGTGGATTTATTATTTCTCTTAATTTTATTAATTATACTAATAATATTTTATATTATTTTACTTTTTATCAACATCATAATGTGCAACTAATCCTATTAGGGTTATAGGGAAAGAGTAGGTGTGTTTCTGAACCTAAGGAATCCTCAAATTGAACCTTGGTAACCCTATGGGTAGTAATTTGGTTAAAAACTATTTATCAGATTCTCTTACATAGCCTTGACCATGGGAGGTGTAATTGAATGAACCTAACCTAATTGGAGTTGAGATGGATATGACCATTAACCTATGGAACTTTCGGTATAGGATATTTGCGTAATTCATCTTTGATGTTGGTTATACTTATACCAAGGGATAGTTCAAGTGTAGGTATATCTAATTGTTTTGACCATAAAAAATTTTCCACACTTGCACTACTTCATAGAATAATCCATAGGACTATTCTAATGTATATTTTGGATTATAATTTGTCTTAAGCCCTAAAATTGTCATGGATCCCTTTATTTTTACCTGATTTATATCCGAACTACCTAGTTCTAGAATAATCATAATTGAAGAGTGAACATGAGGAATATTTTCCAAGGGTTTTGTTTAAACGGTTTTTTTCTTTCCAATGAGCGCTATGATTTTGACCCCACTCTACCACATTTATATTCCCTAGTAGTAAGTGTATTTTGGGAATAGAAATTTAAAATCTGATCAGTGCCTTAAGGAATTCAGTGATGCCTACTAATGGGGGATGATGAATATGAACATCTAATGAAAATTAATTCCATGATATAGGTAATAATACCTACTCAAGGGGGATATATAGCACAATTTGTTATGGAGAAAACAAATATTGAATATATTATAATTGTTTAGGAATGTGTTAATGTATTTTCTAATGATCCTTTTGTTTTATCATATATCATGAAGTTTAGTTTTTAATAGGACTCATACATAGCACTAGATAAATTTCAAATACTCTTTATAGAATGACCACAACTGAGTTACTTGATTTGAAAAAAAAACTACCTGAGAATATAAAAAATTTATTTGTACTCCCTAGTTCATTAACAATGGGTTCACTGATTCTTTTTGTAAAGAAGAATGATGGGTCAATATGACTTTGTATTGATTATCAGAAACATAATAAGATAACTATAAATAAAAATCATCCTATAATCCATATTGATGAATTATTTGATCAACAATAGATAAATAAATACTTTTAAAAGATTTAACTTTGATCTAAATATGATCAATAAATTGTCAAAAGGCAGGATATTATAAATCCCCATGATTTTAGAATATATTCTATTTAATAATTTTGGTGTGTTCGATAGCTTGTGATTCATGCCAAGTTAAAATAAACTGAATAATTTTTTATTGAAATATAAATTAAAATAAATTACTAGATAGTTAAATGAAATTTATAAAATAAATGATCTTGGAAAAAGGTTCAAATTAACTTATATAAATACCATTAATTATTGAGAAATTATTTTTAAACTGTTTGGTAAAATTAATGTTTTTTGTTAAATTTTTTACATTTGAAAAATTATAGAAATAAATTTTTCTAATAATTTTATATTATAATTAATAAAATAAATTAAGTATATGCATGAAATTGTTAAGTAATGATAATAAGTACTTTTAGTATAGTTATTTATTAAATTTAAGTGTTTTGTTTAAAAACATTATTTTATTGATATATATTTTCATTTAACTGATAATTTATTTTATTTTGTGTATTAAAAATATATAATACTATTATTTATATATTTAGAAAAATTAATTATCATTCATTCATTTATTATTTATTTTTTAGAAATGCATATATAGTCATTTGACCATAAAAAGTGATATATCTTGGAAAAGTGTTTTTATGTGCGAATTATATTTTTCCTTTATAAATTAAACTAATAATTATTGATTAATGATTATAATTACTATTTTTTGATAATATATTCAATAAAATAAATTTAAATTATTGAAATGGTTTTTATTAGGCATGGAATAAGAATAAAATCATTTTACGCTTCATAATTACATTTTTAATTAAAATAGTTTTTACATATTGTGTGTGGATATTAAAATTATTTTTTTAAAAATGTAGAAACTTAATCTTATAAAATGGATTCAATATTTTGAATCTTAATTTCCATAATTTTTTATAAGTTTAATTTCATTTTTGGTCATAAAATTATGTTAACATGGAAAAACGTTTTCCAACTCAGTAAAAAATGGTTAAAGGGGTTGAAATAAAGGGATCATGCTTCAAGATATCACTAAAACATATCTTTAATTTCCTTTGTTGAGTTTATTTTTACCTCGATAACCTTATATTTTAAAATTTGATATTTTTTAGTCACTCTCCTAAATAAATACATTTATTTTGTTTAAAAATTCTCAATATTTAAAAGGGTGCTACTCCTGTCACTTATAAAAGGGAACCTCATATTTGTAGTTGTCCATAAAACTTGAGAACCATTTCTTGAACAATATGTTCCCAAATAACTTCAAAAAAACTATACATTACCTATAGTTTTTTTGATTCCCAAAATACCCATCCAATAATCCTAAAGTGTTTTTCAATAAAGACTCTCCAAAGAAGAGTTATAGGTTGTTAGAAAAATTTTCATTTTTTTTCGTCTCAAACCACATAAAAGTAATCCATAACCATTTTAAAATAAATAAATAATTTTATTTCCTATGAATATTTTTTTATTTTGATGTTAGTACCATTTTTTATCTATTTCCCTTTAAATTGAAAATGAAAGCATCTCTCACATATACTTGTGGACTATCACCTCTATTAAGCTTTTCAATTAATTTTTCATAACCACCTTGAAAGGATAGTTATATAGTAGATTTAATTAATATATATGTTATTTATAACTTATTTATCATTCTTGATGATAAATTATTATTTATATTTCTTTATTTCCATCTATTGAAAAATGAAAACTGCACTTGTGTTTACGTACACACTACCATCTCCACGAAGTGATGTAATTCGTTTTTCATCACCAAATTACATGGTTGGTTCTAAAATTTTATATAATGAATAAATATTATAATTATTACATGGATAATACTAGATATATGATGAAACCATGACCCAAGTACAATGATCAAAATCACCTAGATGAAACATATATGGAAAACAGAACTGTTGACACCCAATTATTGATTTTTATAAAGAATTATTAATAAATGGTAAATTTTCAATTCTTAGAAATATATATATATTAATATAAGTGTTAATATGGTTCTATTATAGATTATTAATAATTATAAATTTATTATACTGGAGTTTAGAGAGTTTATGAAGTAAGTCAGGAGTTAAGGTAAGAGTTTTATATTACAATATTAATTTTTATCGGGATTGTTTATGTTTTAATTTCCATTATAAGAAATTGTTGGTTTTTATCTTATAAACCACATATTTTTTTATACTATGGTTATTTATATGTCTTGAAATTATTTTTTTCTATTTTTATCCTCATTGGTAATCAAAAAGACAAAAAATATGTTTTTAATAAAATATGACCTTATTTATTAGGTTTGGTTTGGAATCTTTCTCTTCTATATCCATGTTCTTCAAAATTATTTTATGAATTTTCTCATTTACAATAAAATATTTTATAAAGGTATTTTATAATACATTTTAATTTCTTTATAAATGATTAAATTTAATATTTTCAATTTTTTTCACATGAATAAATTTTATGTTTCTTTATAAAAGTATCAAAATATATGACATTTACATATTTTCCCCCAATAACATAATTTATATATGAGTTAAATTCCTTTAAAAGTTTTTTAGTTTTATAAAGAAAATTATTTTCCTATTTTTGGTATTTTATTGTTTTTAAAAGTTACCAAAATAAAATTATTTTCCCCATTTTTCAAAGAATATTTCTGACACTTTTATAGAATTATATGTTATCTTTGTAAACAAATTTTAATGATTGATATTCTTCACTGAGGATATGATATTATGATACCATCCACTTCATTTCCCAAGATGTATTATTATGATGATGTTTTAATGATGTTTTTTGAAACTCATTTATTTATCATGAGTTAATTGAATAATGAATAAATGATGAATGATCTTATGTTAGAGTGGAATATATATGAATGGTTTATTATTACAAGATAAGTGGGTTGGTTATAGAAATCCAATGAATTGGATAATTCTTTGTATCTCATTATCTCAAAAGGGTAGAAAAGATATTTTCATAACATTAAGGATACATTGGAGGTTTTTTCAGACCTAATAGGATATGTCATTGATTAACCCAATACCAAGAGGGTACTTGGGTGGTTGTACCAAGCCCATGAATCTGCATAAGTAATTTCACCAATCCCACTATTTGATGAATTTCATGGGAGTATCCTTTAAATTTAATTTGTTTATTTATGGGAATTGATACTCAACATAATCCACTAAGGGACTCTGTCCATTATGATAGTATTAATAGAGATCATTGACTAAGGAAATTATTTTTGATGTTTATGTTTAAGACACAATGTTTTTCCAAAAACATATATATTATGATTTTGGTATACTCTCATAGATCACAATTTTTTATTAATGATTCCACACTCTTAAGAATAATTTCTTGTATTATGAAAAATAGTTATTCAAGGACTCATGTGTTTTAGTATATGAACTGTATAGTATGATCTAATATGTTTTGGTAAATTAAATACAAGCTCAAGCTTATCTTATTCCTAATTATGATAATTGAATGATATTTCCTATGATTCCCCATATAGATCGCCTGAGACCACCTTTTATTATATTACCATTTCAATAAGGGATAAAGAAAGGTTTTATATAGGAAACATATAAAAGATTACTTTTAGGAGAATTTGTGGGTGATATTGAAGATATTTTGTGAAATACGTTGATAATGTATTTTGTCAATGAAGATAAGAAACCCTTGTGGTTATAGGGAACGAATTATTAAAATATGTATTTAAAATTCATCTAAAATGGTGTGATATTTTTATGAGTGATGCTTAGGTCACCTCTATTGGTATCAGAGAAGCGGTTAGTTATTTTGTTTGATTATGGAATGAGAAATAAGGGGATAGAACCGTAGAAAATACATGATAAAAAATTGATATAGTATGAAACTATAGTTTCATTGGTTTATAATAAGGTTTCATAATTTAGGACATGTTACTATTGATTTTTATTATCTAATGACGTCTCACATTGTTTCTTAATACTCATGTAAATATTTTTGGTTTTAGTCAATGGATTGTCCAAATTTGTGTTTCGGTGTTATTTTTCTCTCAACCTATTAATAAGTGATTTATCACATGATATCTATATGAATTTATTAAGAAGAAAATATTTGAAGTTTGTTGGTGTTCCCAATCATGTTTGGCTTAAGATTGAAGACATGTTTCCCCAGAAACTAAGGTTAATTAATGAAGTTTCAATAAGGTGGATTTAAAATTATGGCAATTGTTGAACCGATATTTAATTCCAAAGACATGTGTGGATTGTGATAAGGATGGAACATTGTCCATAAATTAGAAAATGATAAGATAATAAAATAGTTATTTTCATGAATAGAAGTTGTAATATTATTTGAAGTCCATGAATAAAGTAATATTTAATTTTATAAAGTAATATTTTGAAGAAGACAATGTGGAGAAGACCATGTTTAGTTTTTACTATGTATATGTATTGAAGTTTGACTATAATATTTGGCTGACCATTACATCCCTTAAATCCTATGTGAATCCCACACTTGTGGTCTCAAACACATAGGATAAACAAACAACATGGCTAGGCATGTTGTAAGTTGTCTTGCACATGTATTGGAAGTATTGGTCTTTTATAGTGCCAATAGGGATTTCACGGGGATCATTTGAGCATCGATGGGTGTATAGTGGTTTGGGTTTTCTTCAGGGACTATTCAAAGGTGTAGCATGACCCATTTGGGAGTGTGTTTAAATGTGTATCTATGTGATGACCCTGATGCCAGATCAAAATCTCAATGAAATAGGGATGTTTATTAAGTGGATGTCGAATGAAGGAAAATATGATGTTGGATAACTAGATGTGGGAAACTTTTCATCTATATTAAATTATATACATATAACTTATGTCACATGATTTGATCAATCTCCTTCATCCAATACACACATTCATTCTTATTCAACAAATATGTTACCCTTACATGGATCTATTTTTACCATGGTACCCATACATAATAGTGGGAATATGTTTACACAACAATGCGTGAGGAATTTCTAGATAGGTAACGTCCTATCTCTCAAGATATCGTCAATCTTAGATAAAAAATGGATTTCAACCACTAACAGACACACATGAAATCTTCTATTTACATGAAAATGATCATTAGAGGATGTTCCCCATCCATGAAATGAGAATAAAAGGATGTTTCAGATGATGCGTATGCATGGTATTGGATAGTGTATGTGATCATTTTTCTTATGTAATTGTTTAGTCTCTCATTAAAGAAGAATCTAATTATATAGAGATTCCATGATTCTAGTCATCATAAATCGAATACAAGGAAACCCATGATAATTTTAAAATACTAAAATCAATGGTAATATTGATATGGATCCCTGAAATGAAATTAAATTTGGAGATACTTTCAAGGATCATAGACATAGCATAATCTTTATAGGATAGTCACTGGTTCCTCGTCTTTAAATACTAAGTGAACGATCCAAGATAAATTGTTCAAAATATTGGGAGCTTTTATTTATTCAATAAAAAAATATAGTATCCATGATCTAATCATCTTAGTGAAGGAGAGTTTTCTGTACAAATCTTGTGAGAAGAATATCCATGAGCTACCTGGTCCCATAAAAGAAATGTTCTATGAAACTCATTTGAGTCCATGAAGAACAATTTCATATATCTCATATATTAATATACCCCTCAATGGTTATGTGAATAAGAATATATGTATATATATATATACAATCTCAATATATATACATTAAGATAGTATTAAATCGGGATCTAACAAAGTATCTATTGATTCTATAAAGAATAAAAGGTTGTTTTATGCTTGGTTATCTTGGAGGAATATATCATGTGTGCCTTGTTTTCATGAAGGAAATAATGAATAACTCAAGCTATTACCATCACATGCCTATTTTGGTTTTGTGAGGAATGAAAATGTATCCATACATGGGTGAATGCAACTTACATGAATGGGTTGAGATCTTGATAGGCACATAAAATAATAAGAATAATAAAATGGTTATGTGAAAGAGAGTAATTTTTTTCATGGTTTATCTTACATAAAAATCATATCAAAAGTGTACTTTCATTCTGTTTCATAAATATTTGTTGTAATAAGAATAATAGAGTAGAACTTATGTGGTTATAATAGTTGATATTGTGTATCAAAGAATTCTAAGATACCCAATCTATGACAAATTCATATTATTCTAACTGAATAACAAGTAGTAGTTATTGATTGCGGCTTATTATAGATATATCTTTGATTACTGTAATGTAGAGAAATGAAAATATTTATTTTTGGTATGGAGAGTATTTTTATCATATCAATTGGAGTCTAGAGAAGAATACATGTGCTACACCATTGATCAGTTGGGGGAGGAGCAGGTTGATATCCTAAAGTTGTTCTATAATTAGTAGATGGCATTATACCTAGTCATTTCTTAGAAAATGAGTATAAGGACATACCATTGATCATTATTTCATTGATAACAAAAATAAATATATATATGTGTGTGGGACAATAAACATCATACACTGAGGACGTAGTAATCCACTCTGGAGGAAAAAAATCATTAACAAACCTTGGTGTCCATGACGTTTTTTTGAATTCTTGATAATTATCAATAAAGAGAACAGGATATCTATTTGATGAAAAAGTAAAAGTGGAAATAAAAGGGACAGTAGTTTAAAGTGATATAATTTTCCCCACACTAATACACCCCCTCTTAGTGTGGTCATCCCTAAGTGATTATAATAATTTGTATTAGAGAAACATGTCACACCTCTAATTGTATTCTAATATTCTATGAATATTAATGATTTTATATATCTATTATCAATTGATAATAGAGTGAAAACATAAATGAGTTATATTTATTAAAAGATTATAATTCTATCTCATCTAAGACTATGAAAAAAAAATTAAATAATTGAGAAATATGAAGAAGAAATTTCCCTTATGAAAAGTGAATGATGATTAGTTTCTATATCTTGTAATTATAATAAATAACATTATAACATAAATGTACAAGATCATATAATAAAATATAATACCAAGGATGTGTACAATCGTTCATCTTTATATGATGATAAAGATTTATAAGAAATGTTATTCTAATAAAGTCGAAAGAAATCACCAACACAAGTGTTAAAGATAATTCCTCTCATAATGATAGTTATATAGTTTGGAGCAGTATTTTGTAAAGAGAGATCACCCACACATAATAAGAATCTAAGAAAAGAGAAATTGAATTGGAACATAGTGTGAGGACATCTACTGATATCACTAAAAAATATAATGCTGGAAGTGATAGAGTTTGGGAACATGATGAATAATTTGAGAACATAGATACAACCTTTCAAGAAATAATGAAATCTAATATCAAGATCTCTAAGAAAATTAAAGACAAAGAAATCAAGATAATTGAACACTAAAAAATATTCACTATTTTATAAGATTAGTAGAACAAATAAAATTAATGAGAAATAGTATTAGACTAATGAATTTAAAAATAAGTACCATGATTTAAAAGAAAATTGTCAATCCATCTTTAATGTCAAAATTTTTCACTTTAATTCAAAGAAAACAAGGTCATGTATCTTAACACCATACTATAGGAGAAACCTGAAATCCGTGATGAAACAATTATGAAAATAAAGAAATAATTTGAAGATAGTATGAATTCAATGGATGATAAGAAATTTTTCAAAAATATTAAGTGTATTGAATTTGGAATCAAACTAAAAATATTAAAAAGGTTCATGTTGAGTCTTCTTAATAAGATAAAATAAGAGCTTTTAATTCAAGAGATGAAACCACATAGACTTCTATTGAGGGATATTATATTGAATGAATTTTATTTGTTGGAAAAAATAGATTAGAATTTTATAATGAACAATCCTAAGAAATATCAAATAAAAAAACATCCACTTAAATTAACTTTATTTGAACTAATTCATCTTTTATACATAGTATAGGTTAAAAATCAAAAACTATACAAAAGTGGATGTGTAAGGGAAAAAGAGACCCCATGTGATTTTTTAGTGAATAAAGTTAAGTGTAAAATAAGTTGTTACCATAAATAATCTAGGTAATATAATGAACTGAAAAAATTAACAATCATGAAAATCTTCTTATACAACCACTAAAAAGAAAAGATAAACATTTGTTGGCCACTATAATCATAATAAAATATAAATGAATATAAAATCTTATTGTTTTTATAGTGTGAAAATATCTAAAAATCCATATATGAAAACATTATGGGGGGAAAATTAGTGAAAATTTAAATACCACATAATTAAGGAAAAATAGCCCTATTACAAATTGATTTGAAAATTTTAAGAACCTATACCGAATTAGAAATACCAATGGTGATAATGACGATGTATGATGGTATAAATCATTTAAGAATTCCACAAAAAATGTTCATTTGAAAATTACACAAAAGATGAAAATTAGAGGTAAGGATACCTAGGATGAAATAAAAAATAAGAATGATAATCACAAAAAACCCAATAAGTTCAAAAGGAATGATAGAACAAATATAAGAATCTACTTCTTTTGTGGAAAAATATATCACACTATGGATCACTGTAATTAGGATACATTCATCACAATGTAGGGAAACAAGAATATAAATAAGTGGAGAAACTAATATAATATAAAAAAGGATTAAAATGGTAAATATAAAACCATTGTATTCATGTGCAACTACCAAGCATGTAGTGTATATTCTAATTGACATTAGTATAAATTTACCAACTTATTTTGAATGAGTGATGAAAATGAAATAAAATTAGTATAAAGAAGATGTTGAAGATAAGTAGAAGATTTTACATTAGGAAATAAAATTTCATGAGAGGTTTTCAAAAAACGATAACTACAAAATCTTTGAAGTACTGTGCAGAAGGTGTAAAAAGTCTAGACACATCTTATAATTTTTTAACTACATAACTCCTTATCAATAATATATCTGAAAAAATATTAAAAAATAACTGAGTGATGAATTTTCCTCTTTTTGAAATGTAGAAAAAAAGGTTCTATAGAAATTTATTTCTGAAAAAAAATATTCCACACTTCCAAAGACTGAATAGAAAGTGAGAATAATAAACATAAATATTTTACAATCACATAGAGTGAAAAAAGAGTCTCATGGTTCAAAAATAATTCTAAACCTTATTTCTCTCACTGAGAAATAAAGGATATCCTACTTATTTCCATATACTTTATGTTTGTTAATTATATTTAGAAAATTGATAGGGAATCATACATTTAGGTGTAGAACATTTGAAAAAATTATATTATCATATCTCAAAGATTGAATATTCATTCCTAGATTAATATAAGTCACCATATTTGTGTCATCAATTTTATATTATCTTGAAGATTATTTATTGAAAATGTTCAAAGGTCATGCCTGATGAAGATTATCAAGACACTATTATTGATCAATGAATTTGAAGTCACCATCATCGATGTGATCAAAATAATAGGAATTCACATCAATTGGAATTCAAAAGAACAACTAATGTCAAGATCTATCTTGATGAAGTGAAACAAAAGATAATCCCTTGGGGAAGATTGTCTATGGTTGTTACCTGAGAATCATACTTTAGAAAAATCTATTTTCCTTAAAAGGATTTTATTCAAGAACTTATTAATGAGGTATGTTGATAAATTGTTCTATACATATTCACAAAATTGGAATGAAGTAAAATTTTAAGGGAGGGTGGGATTAAATGGATCAATGGAATGAATAAAATAATCTTAATAAATTTCCATGATTTATTTAATAAAAATCATTTTCCAGTTATATTCGAATGTATTTAATCTGTTTGTTGAGACAAGTGTAGAAATTTCGGGTTGAATATATATTGAGAATTTTCTTCATATGTTTTACAAAAAAATTCACCTATACTGGATCAATTGGAATATGTTAATTACTTTAAAACTAAAAAATAACTAAATAGTGATTGAGGAAATTAATAGGTTGCTCAATATTATTTGGTATGATATTCTGAATTGACAGTGGATAGTATCAATGTCCCAATTAGACCATCTTGATTTCTACACTATGATAGAACAAGTAAAACTAGTGTGGAATAATTGATGGGGAATTACTAAAGAATTAAATGATACCATCCTATATTAGGTATTTTTAATTTCTTATCAATATGGGGGAGAGAATAAAAAAATGTGATAGAAGAATCGAAGAGAACATACCAACATCCCATTTTATACATCAGTATGGAAAACAAATACAATGTTAATGATTTATGATCCTATTTCATGTTGTTTTATATTTTTTTCTCAATGTGTTACAAAGTGATGAATCATTTTACATGAATATTTATTTGAAAAATAATAATAGAATGTAAATTCATTGGTGTTCCCAAGCATGTTTTTTAATATTGATGAGAAGTTTTCCCTGAAATTTTGGTTGATTAAAGAAGCTTGAATGAAGTTTACCTAAAAGTATTATGAATTTTAAACCAGTATTTAATGTTAAATAAATTTCTCGATAATTATAACAATGAAACATTTTTTACAACATTTTAAAAGGTGAATACCATGAAAATATATATTTTCATGAAGTGAAATTGGAAAAATATTTGAAGACCACGAAAAAATAAATATTTATTTTCTTAATGGAATGTTTTTGAAAATTACATGTGTATAAGACTACACTTAGTTTTTTAGAAGTATATGTTTTGATGTTTTTTTTAAAAAATTGGCCAACCATGAAAGCCCTTTATGTCCAACTCCATTCTACAATTGTGGGAGTTGGGCTCAATGACATGGGGGAACTAGACAATATAGAAAGGCATGGGGTTAGTGGGAATATAAAAATGAAAGATGTTTGGGGATGATATAGTTCTCATAGGTAGGAAATGCGGGATTTCATGATCATTAGAGGGTGCATTGTGAATTTAGGGTTGCTGGGGGACTGCACAAGGGTGTGGTACATCCCATGTGGGTGTGTGTGTAAAAGTGTTTATGGGTGTTGACCCCAATGCTGACTCACAATCTCGATGACATAGATATGATTATTAAGAGGATTCGGTATGAAGGCAACTTTGATGTGGGATGTGAATATATAGGTAACTATTATAGTATCTTAAATAATATGAATATAAGGAATTTCCCTCAATATGATCAATATTTACTATCCAATCCACACAGTCATTCATCTTCTGCATGCATGTTACCCTTACAAAGATCAACCCTTAAGTTGGTACCCTTACACAGTGACATTCTAACCATTACACAATAGTGTGTGAGGTATTTTTTGATATATTAAATCCTCCATCAACAATGATCATCATACAATTATCGAACTAATGTATCTAGGGATAAAAAGGTAAGAAATGGACATGCATGAAATATTTAATTTTCATGCAAACTATAATCTAAAAATGTTCCACTTCACATGTAATGAGAATGAAATTAAGTTTATAATGATGATTATTCTAGTTTTGGGATGAAACATGTGATCATTTTTCATATTCACATGAGCATTATCCTACAATGGAAGAAGCTAATTATGTTAAGACATCATGATTCTCAGTATTGCTGAAATATTGTAAGGAAACCCCCTGAAGATTAAAACTACCAAATTATTTCAAAATATTAATATCAATCCATGATATAGATTTTTATTAAGCAATATTTATGAGGATCCTTAATGAATAATAAGCCTTATAAGAGAATTAGTGGTTCTTTATCTACAAATACTGAGGGACTGAGTCAAGAGATATTGTTGAAAATATTCAGAGCTCTCATGTTTAAAAAAAAGACTATCTAGAAACATGAGGATTCATGAAGTAGAGTTAAATTCACCAATATTTCATAAATAAGTACCATTAGATTCTTGGTCTCTATAAAGAAATTTTCTTTAAACTCATTTATTCTCACGGAGAACAGCACTACACAATCTCACCAATTCATGGAGCGCTCGAGTGTTTTACAAAGAACAAGATATATATGAAAATTTTATTATATAAATATATACACACATAAATATAGTATTAAATCATGATCCAGTAAACCATATCGTACTTATATAAAGAAGAAAATGTATTTTTTCACTTGGTTTTAGAGAAGGTGTATATCTAATGTTCTTTTTTCACATGAAGGAAAAGAGGAATAAATCGTCTAATTAACATCTCATAGTTGTTCGGGGTTTCACGTTAAAGGTAGTTCATCCTTGAATGGGCACATAATACTCATATTCATGGTTTTAGATCTTGAGAATCACATAAAATAATAAGACTACTAAAATATTTATGTGACAGTGATTGTGTTTTTGAAAGATTTAACTTTCACCAAAATCATATCAAAAGTGAAATGTGAATCATTTTCATAAATATTTACTACAAAAAATAATACGATAACCAATACAATTATAATTATTGATATTTTGTGTTAAGGAATTCCGAGATATCCCGTCTACTACACATTTATTTTATATTAACATAATAATAAGTTGTAGTTATTGAATAGTGTATATTGGAGGAAACAATTTTATTAATATGATGTAATGGAAAACCAATAAATTACTTTTTATAGAAGAATTATATCATATTCATTGTATCTTGAATATAAATAATTGTTCTACACTGTTGATCAATTAAAGAGGAGAAGTATGATATCCATCATTTTTGGTATAAGGAATATATTACATTATACCAAATAGATATGTGGAAAATGAGTAAAAGTACATACCCTTTATCATTTGTTAGTTGATAATAAAACAATTTTATGGGCGAGTGGGATGATAAATTCTATATATTGGGGATACAATCATACAAACTGGAGGAAAACCTCCGTAAAAAACCCTTGTATCCAATTTTCATTATTGTTTTAAGTACATTCTTGATAATTACCTGTCAATAAAATAATATTTATATATACTGAATAAGTAACATAGTAAAATAAAGAGATAAAATTTTAAAAGTGATAAATGATTCCCCACTCAAATTCAACCCTTCTCAGTGTGGTTATACAATTATTCTCAAGTGTTGATTTTTTTGTCAAGGACTAAATATTTGATTAAAGATGAAGTTTTTCATTCCTAGAGAACTGTTATGGATTATTTTTATGGTATTGGATTTAACACTTGTAAAATTATCCATGTTTAACAATAAATATTATTTGAAATGATCTTAAAATTCATTGACACGTGTTAGGAAGTACCACATTTTTTATAACAGTGTTTGAAAGACTTTTGAATTCCATGCAAGTGAATTTCATATTTCTTGCAGAAACAAAGAGTTAGAGTTTTTATGTTAAAATAAATTGTCAATTCTTGAAGCATGGTGTAAGATAAGTAGATTGTTTTTCTTGTAATCAAATTGTGTGATGTCTTTGAATTTCATTGTTACATAGAAATTTGCTAAATTATTAATTGGGCTTTATAGTTAAAAATCGTCCAACCCCTAGTTCAGATTAGCTTGGGGACATGTTGGACCCGTGGGACAACCATTCCTAGGGAACTATCTTAGGAAATCCCACACTTGACATGGGTCAGAACATTAATGTGCTTGTATAATCCCATGTATAAGTCAAACATTATGTATGGTAGCAGAGGCGACACCATTGTGTGTGGAAACATGATAGTAGGAGGGTTAGGGATTTCTGACCTCTTATAGGAGAGGTTGATTGATTAACTATGGACCTAACCACAAATGAGATAGAGGTAGTATTATAATAGGTGTGGTACTAATCCTCTTCTATAAAATATAAAAAACAATCATTTTCATTTGATCCGATTAATTTTGAACATTTGATCATCCTAAAAAATTTTAATCATCCACCCACTTTTGAAGTTGGTTGAACCATAGGTTATTCTACCATTTTTGATCCACAAGAATTATGTTTGAGCTTCCTCATACTGAATAAAGGAAAAAATAGACTAAATAAGGGTGAGTTGGGCTCCATATTTCTAATAAATATCCATTCTTGTGTTGATAATATGTTTTACACATGAGCACAAATAAAAATAAGGAACCCAAATTATGATTTCCTCCATTGATAAAGTCAACTGTTTAGATGAGATAAATGTTGGATATTCATAGGTATGATTTAATTGTATTCAATTACAATTTCAATCCTCATATGAATGATAATTTGGAGTAATCTTGATCATTCAGGTGTTTATAACATGATGCCATGCAATATTTCAATGTCACATGATGAATTGGGAGAACTCAATTTCGTCGGGTATTCAATGTAAATAATTGAGTTCTCAAGTCTTCAAGCATTCAAATGATATGTTTTATTTATTTACAATGTGAATAAAATAAGAAATATGTCCTTTGAATATTTTTGATATGGCCTTAGTGGTATTTAATGTCAAGTGAAGAAGATGATACTCGAACCTTTGAGTATCTATTTTAGAGATACAATACAAAATAGGTTTGAGTTGCATGCATGGATGCATGCATGATGTGTGAGACATTTGTGATCACTTACCAACATATAGAATAAGAAATTAATACCCATATAATTTGGGTATTCATTAATAGGAAGCCTCCATAAATGAAGGAAATGTTAAAATGAGATAAAATACTCCAAAAAATAATGGGGTATTCTAGATTGGAAAAAATACATTTATTCATTTAGGTTTTTAATTTGATAAATATAATATTTTTATTTAGTTGTTATTGGTTTAATAAAGATAAATAAATATGTGGCTATTTAATTAACACATTTAAAATAGGATTAAAATGAATAATTTAAAAAATCAAATATTAAGATCTATAAACCATATTGTTTTTTGTATAAATATTTTCATGCAAGAGATGGAATATTTATTGAATTGTAAGATCATTTTTATAATCCTTGAAACCATTGTACCAAAAGAATTTTGAGGGTGGTCCAAACATTATTAATTACTAAAGGAGGTGATTCCATGTATGCAAGCATTTGAAGAAGGTGAATTCATATCTTTCAAGATCTCAATGGAATATTGAGGGACAAAAATATTGATTGATACATTTATTGAATACATTGTTTATTTTTCCACAAGGAAGGTTCATACAAATTTGTGGTGAAGTAATATTATCAACAAGGAATATTTTCCTATTTCTGTATCAACACTGAAGAGGATTCTTATATTAGGGGTGTCTAACTAACTAATGGAGGCTTGTTATTGTGTTTTCTATACAATTATATAAGAAGAGAAGTTGGGGTGTCTAACCAACTATAGAGAGATAAATTATGGTGTCTATCCAATTATTAAACTTCTATGTCTAACCATTTGTATTCCCTTTTAAAGATAGTGTAGAGAATCTATTTTGGGGTGTTAACCTAACATGGAAAGGATTTAGCCTTTCATTGATGATACCTTTAAATTCTATGGGTTTTTTATTTTTATTTTACTACATAACATGTAGTGACTTTGAAAGAAACTACTTAGTGGATATAGTACATTAACAAGTTCAAGAGTATGAATTTTATGGGGGAAAAATTCTTAAACAGGGTACCAGTAATTCATCCCCCTTCTTAGTGGAAACTAACTAGTCATTGGGATCCAGGAGTAGTATCAGATCATAGTTCACTTATATATATCAAATAATATGGAATCTAATGACCATTATAATGATCTCATTAACCCTATTTCAAGAAAATTCAATATGGGTAAAATGAATAAGTAAATCATTTTCATAATAATAATCTTACAAGTAGATATGAAATCAATCTACAAACCTTTTATAAAATGAATAAGTTGAATCCATAGTAGAAAATTAATTCTCCAATCAAGGTAAAATACGAGCCTAGTATTATTTCTAATTCTAAACCTCGTTTGGAGAAAAAATATACCCTTTAAAACTCTCACATAAAGCATAAAAAGCGTGATTCTATTGATTTATAGAAAACGAAAGAAATTTTTTATTCTCAGGAAATATCATGAAATGGAAAAAATGATCAATTTATTTTCATGCTTGATTTTCATTATTCAGTGGTGAAATATTTGAACTTGTAAAATAAATAATTGAGGAGGGAGGAAGTCACCTTGAATCTCATCTCAATGAAAATGGGAACCAAGATGATTGAGCAAAGTGATATGATATATTATATTTCCCTAGATATTCTAAAACAAATGGCCATTGAAAAGGAGATAAAGAAGAAAGATATAAAAATTAGTGATCTTTAGGACAATATTAACACCTCAAAAGAAAAAAAATGAATATTATCCTAAAATATATCTCAACATGTGTTGAAACAAAGAGAAACAGAAATCAGAAATTTGGATGTAAAATTTTTACCCATGAAAAATATAAAAATGTGATTCCAAAAAATATGTAAGAACCAAAGTGTTTTTACTATGAATGGTTTAGAAACATCATGAGTAAATGTTTAGATATCAATAATAAAAAATATATTCTAATAACTCCATCAATTCCATTATCTCAATCAAGAAGAGACCAAATGAGGCATTCATTTTTGGTTAAACATTTCATTTGATCTTACCGCAGTTATAGGGAAAATAATTTCACTATTAATTATTCATTAATGGATAATAAATACATATAGAGACACTCAACTCATATGACTTACCAGAATATTTAATATCCTAGTAAAAATCCTATAAAGAAAGAAAATATGATTAATGATTGTGATAATTAAAATAAACCACAATAAAGGGTTTATCAAGAACCAAAATCTAAGCAGTCACATCAATAATCTGTATGGAAAAGAAAACAAATTTAGAATGAGGTTGTGCTAGATGCGAAGAAGGTGGAAATAAATTTTAAAAAAATTAGATATTCATGGGATGAAAATAGGTGTAAAATCTATGCATCATGTCATCTGGAAATAAATAACCTCCCATAATGATCTTGGAAAGAAAAAGAAATCAAGGATTAGAGAAAAATCTCACCTTGAATTCTTAATATAAAGAAATAAGGGCTTTCTATTTATTACTTATTTTTTATATGTTATGATCTAACATGTAGGGAATTAATTGTTATGTGTGGTTTACCATGGATTTGACTATTTTCCTTGATGATAATAACGAATGAATCCCTTGAGGGGGGATATTTTATGAAACATGGGGTTTTCCAATCACACTATAATCCCTTTATTTTAATTTTACTCATTTATGGGGAGTACATGACTAATAAAAAAGATGGAACAAAGGGTGATTTATTCTTATGAACTTTAACTTTATAATATTTTTATTAAATTATTTAGGATGTTTCATTTCATTGGAAATTTTGGAAATTATATACTCCATAATTTGTAATTGAATAACAGTTATCTTGATATCACATTTGAGTATGTGTTATGGACAACATAGAAAGACTTAGTTATTTCACCCTTATTTTCTACAATGGGTTTTTCTAGGGATACATAGAGTTTATTAGATAATGGTACCTCACTAAGTATCATATGAAACTATCACATTCCTTTATAATTATGTGAATAGGTTTTATAGAAGAGAGATGATAATGATAGGACCCCCCACATTTCTTTTTCATTTTATATTAAATAAGGAGGGAAAAAATTGATGTTTCCATATATTTACTTTTATTATGTAAAAATATATTAAAAAATATATAAAGGGTATATTTTTGTTCATATGTTTGGATGTTTTAGTCAAGGAGTCAATATTTGATTGAAGATGAAGTGGTGATTCCAATAGAATTATTATGGAGTAATTTTATAGCATTGGATGTCACTCTTGTAAAATTATCCTTATTTGAATTTGACAATTGTTTTGGGTAATCATAAATTTCCATGACATGTGTTAAGAAGGAACACATTGTTTAAAAAATGTTTGTACGAAATAATATGTTCATGAAAAATAAATTACATATTGCACACAGAAACAAAGAGTTGGAGTTTTCATGCGGAAATAAATTGTTAATAAACGAAGGATGGTTGAAGTGAAGTTGAGTTTTTGTTTTTGAATAACATTTTGAGATGGATTTGATTTTTTTGTTTCTTTGAAATTTTATAATGTATAAATTGGGCCTTATATTGTAAAATGTCCCAAAACATTGGCCTGCTTTGGCTAGCTCAACCCAGGAACATGTGGGACTCATGGTTCAACCATTCCCAAGGAACTGTCTGAGGAAATCCCACAGGAATAATTGGTGGATTCACGAGTGAACCCACATATTCCCATGTATAATTACCAAAAAGTGAATGGGATAAGAGGTAGTGCCACCGTTTTAGGCAACATAATTGTTGGATCATTTGGGAATTATGACCTTTTATGGGAGCGGTTAGATGATAAATTGCAACCCTGACCACTGATGGGATAAATGTGGTACAATATGAGGTAGGGTATTATTACTTCACTATAAATATATGTGTATAATCTTGTCTGTCAGATCATGATGATCTGTACCATTCAACCCTCTTGCTAAATTGTCTTCATCCTCCCACATTCAACAAAGTTTTCAACATGGTTTCCTTCTCCAATTTGAAGCCACAAAAAAATTATGGTTGAGCTCAGACCAAAAATAAGTTGGAAAATACTAAATAAGGGTGTTTTTAACTCTAAATATCTAGGATATATCCATGTATGTGGTATTAACATGTTTCATGCCTAAAAATTAATAACAATAATGAACCAAATGCATGATGTCCACCATTAAGGTGTTTTATTTTTTTACAGTGTGAATATAAGAAGACCCTATTTCTTCATGTATTTGTGATATTGCCTTAATGATAGAAGATAACATGTGAACAAGATGATAACCATGATTTTTGGTATTTTTTTTAATATTCAATATTAAACATGTTTGAGTTTCATGCATGATGGGAGATACATGGGTGAACACATACCCACATTAGAAGAAGAAATAAATATCTATATCCTTTGGTTATTTTTAAACATGAATCCTCTATGAATGAAGGAAATATTCAAATGATGGAAAAAATACCCAGAAATAACAGGGTATTCAGAAATGAGAAATAATGACTACCCACATTCGCTTGAGTATTTAATGAAGGAAATATGATACACACATTTGGGTATTATTTCTTGATAGATGAAAAGAATAAATGTTTTAATTTAATCAAGACATTTAAATAAATATTTAAACCCAAAATTTAAATCATACAATTATTGACACCCAAACTCAATACTATTTTGTTTATAAATATGTAAATTAAGGTGGTGGAAGATGTATTTAATTTTAAGATAATTTTTATTCTATTTACAACTATTTTGAAAGAAAACATTTTAGGTTGAGACCAAGCTGGGTAATTCTGGAAGAAAGTGATTACATATATTAGGGAATTAGAAAAATGATAATTTAGATCATTCAGTATCTAAAAGGAGTTTTGATGAGAAAAAATATTGATCATGTCATCTATTGAAGACCTTGAATATTTTTACACAAGTATGGGATATCCATATTTCTTTTGGAGGAATACTATATATGAATAAGATCTTTCTATTCATGGATCTATAATGAAGGGGAAGCTTGAAGCTAGGGTGTATAAAAAACTACTGGAGTCTTTTTATTCGAGTGTCAAATAAATCATAGAAGAAGAGAATTTGAGGTTTCTAACCAGGTATGGAGAGATCAATTAGGTAGTATAACCAATTTTCAATCTAGGTTGTCTTACTAGTTATATTCACTTATGGATATAGTGAAGAGAATTCATGTTGGGATGTCTAACCATCATGGTATGGAATAGGAATTTTATTTGGGAATATTATAAATATTTTTTGCTTAACTTAATTATTTAACTTTTTCACATGAGGTGTGTTTTTGAGAAAATATTGAGTGGATAAAGATCCTTTACAAGTACAACAGGTTGAAATTAAAAAGGATAAAATTTCAAAAAACAATGGTACCACTAATTCAGCCCCCTCTCTATGTAACCTTATCGATCATTAGTATCTACACATACCTAAGTGATTCTAATATATATAGATGATATGAGGATGTATTATGTGAATAATTAATGTAACAACCAATGAAACGGCCATTCTTAAGTGAAACTAAATGGAATAAGAGTTCAGATGAAAAATAGTAAGTTTATTTCAGCCAAAATCTATCAAGCTATATATGGTAACATTAATCATACCAAATTTATGAACATGTAAAGAAAGAAATAAATGGATATTTAATCTTTCATATGAAAATTCCTACCTTATTACAGTGGGCACTCCAATCCATTTATGGATGTGAAATTGAAAAATCATATTAAAAAAGATATTTTTCAATCTTTAGTTCTTAGACCATGAGATGGTTGTTTTGAAATTGTATCATATAAGGTGAAGTTGATAAATGATGGAATCTCATTAATATTATTATGAAAGAGAAAGATTTTTTTCCCATATTACGTGAAGATTTTAATAATGTATTGTTCAATAAGTATTCCCGAAAAATATTGGAACTAAAATGAAGAGCAAATTTCGAGAATGAAAGTATAAGTGTGATGAATTTATTGGCTTCTAAATAGAAAATATCACCAGACATTAAATTTATTCCTTTGGTTTTATCACTAACCATGAAAGGAAAATTAATCAATTCATTAGTAGTTTAAATGAAAATCATTAAAAGGAATTGGATATAATAGAGTATGGTAGTTATGAAAAATCTAGCTCATGTTCTCTCAATTTATAAATATAGAGTGTAAACTCTCATTGTTCTCATGGTTTTGGGGATAAGAATAAGAAATTGGATTTTGAGGTTAATATAATAAAACCATTGGATGAAAGATAATTTCTTTTCCGTTATTCAAAAAATGATAAGAAATTGTCTCAAAGAGACATTTAATGCTTTGTCTGTTGAAGATATTATCATTGAGAACATCAATGTTTAAGTGATGTGAAGATATTATCCAATGAAATGAATACAGATAGTGATAAAACTAATCTCCCACCAATACTCCAATGCTATAATTATAATGAGTATAGACATTACACCAACTGGTACCTGAATCCATGGGTTAATATTGACAATCAACATCAATAAACTCCAAAGATGATGTACAAATGGAATTTTTATTCCACCACAACTACTGAAGTGGGTCACCTGAATGAAGTGGTGAAATATACCCTTATCACGCACTCTATAATTGAAAATGTATTATTTTTTCCATGTTCTACCCACTCTTTTATATCTTAATAATTTCCCAGTTTTATCAAATAACCATTTATAAGGTTATATATTTACTAACTGGTGGAAACACCTAATGGTACGATTATTTCACCAAAAGTCTATAGCAACTCTCTGATAGAAGTTTGTGGGAATGCAGTTCTTAAAAATGTTTTTACTCTCCATATAGTAGAATTTGATGTGGTTTAGAGAATGTATTAACTATATCCATATATAATCCTTATCAAATAATAAATAAGGGAAATCAAATTTGATAATCCAAACTAAATTACGATAATCTATTGGTTTGAGGATGAATATGAACATCCATTCGAAATTACTTCCAAAATATGGGTATTACGTTCTATTCATGAGTGGTATTTAATTCAAATGATTGGGGAAAATATCAATATTAAATATATGACTATTGTTATAGAATATGATGATATAATTCCAAATTATCTTCGTAGTATTCTCCTAGATTGTGAAGTTGTGATTTCAATAGAACTCATACATTTTGATATACCTATTTCAAAGAAACCATATAGAATGTCCCCAATTGAGTAGAATGAAAGGAAAAATAAACTCCAGGAGAATCTAAAAAATGGATTCAATTCCCACTTTCATCACCATGCGGTGAACCTATTATTTGTTTAAAGAATAAATGTGGGTAAATGCGTATTTTCATTGATTTTAGGGAACATGAAAATATCACTAACAAGAACAATTATCATCTACCATGTATTGATGACTTGTTTGATTAACTAAGAAGAGATCAATACTTTTCCTAGATTGATCATCGATAAAAATATCCCAATTTAATGTTTAAAAGGGGGTATATAATAATTAATGGATTCTGTAGAAGGTATGGATTCTATATATTTATTATGATACCATTGAATCATACCAATTCTTGCACTATCTACATAGACAAAATGAATACTTTATTTATAGATTATCTTGTTCAGTTTGTGGTAGTCTTTATAGATGATATTACCATATATTTTAGGGTAAGTATGGACATGAAGACCATTTTAGGAATGTTTTGATGACCTTGCGAATGGTGAGTATATTTTCTAATTTTAGAAAGTGTAAATTACGGGTATAATAATTATCATTCTGGGGTCAGATAATTACAAGGGAGGGTATTATTGTGGATCCTTTAATGATATATGCAAATCAGGAATAAACCTAACCAACCTATGTGATTGAGATCCATATGTTTCGTGGATTATATGGGTAATATCAATGATTTTTGTTAAATATTTTATGAATATCAAATCAAATAACCATATTGACACAGAAGGGAGAACATTTCCTTTATAAAGACAAATGTGAAGAAAATTTGATGGTGTTGAAGAGAAGGCAGATTAATGCATTTCTACTTACACTTCCCCATAGTAATTAATGGTTTATAATATAATGTGATCCATCAAATAATTGGAATGGATAAATTTTCATGTATAATGGAATGGTTGTATCATACATGTATTGGTTCATGATAAAAATTATGCAAATCATGTTTTAAAGATGGATGTAATAAGTTTTACGTTGAAAATATGTAGGTATTGACTTTATGGGGGAATGGTGTGATGTATAGACTACTAATAAAAGTTTAAGGTATATATGAAAATATAAATATATGAATATTAATTAGAAGGTATAATTATATTTAATTAAATATTAGGACTACTAAATATATTATCACAGTAGGAAGATGAATAGGGTGGTTGATGCTCTGAGTCAGAAGGACCATGATAGTTTGTGAATGATGAGGATTGAAAAAGAACCATTTCTTTTTTATATATAAAGTATATACCAAGAAATCACTTTGGAATGGGAGAAATACTATTTTTTTCAAATGATTATGTGACTATCCATACATGTGAAGATGAAAGAGGCATAGAAAGAGGATTTGTAACTGAAAAGAAAGGTATGAAATGTTTCAGAGTCCAATTACAACCATTAGGGGATGATTTGATTCGAGAATCAGATATGATTCCCTTCAATACTAGAATCGAAGAAGGAACTATTTGATGAATCACATAGATCATCATTCTCTATACATATAGGAAGTACACGTATGTATAAATATCTCAATGATTAATTTTTTGTTTGATAATATGAAAATGGATTTTTTGAAGTATATAACATGATTCTTATAATTTCATCAATCTAATTCTGAATGTCACAAGTCTAAGGGGAATATGGAGCCACTACCCATACCTATATGGAGATGGGAAAAAATCACCATAGACTTAATCATAGAACTCCCCAATAAATTTAAAGTCTATAACATAAATTGGGTTATAGTAGATTATTTTATGAAGTTAGAACATTTAATTAAAAATATATATTTTTTATCACTTGGTCAACTTATCATGATATACATTAATTAATTGGTAAGCCTACAAGGATTAGCACTCTCAATCATATCTAATCATGATAAATGTCTTACCTTGATGTTTTCTAGAAGTATTCACCATTAATGGAATATGGAGTTGAGATTTAGCACTATATATCATCCTTAGATAGATGTTTAGTTAGATAGTATCATTTATGGACAATAATATTTACTTATATCTTTCCCTGTATATTTTAATAGTGGTCGGGATCAACACCTTCCTCGAGTCGAATTTTTTTAATAATGGATTTAAATCAAGAATACAAATGGATATTTATGGATCCATATATAGAAATATGTGTATAAATATAACATTCTTGGATGATGTTGGATAATAAATGTAATTGGGACTTTATCTAGATGAGTACATTCAAGAAAAAGTTAGATCCACTGAAATGCACATTAGATCATCTCAGAGTCAATAAAAAATGTTATGATGAATATCAATATAGTGATATAGGGTTTAAGGATGGTGAAATGGTAATTCTATTAATATATACTTAGAATAGACTCATTATATTTGAAAAAATTAGTAATCCTAGTGTAGCCCCCCATGTTAAAAAAACTACTTTTGGAAGCGTATGTGACACACAACACTTAACATAAATGAACAATGATTATTTAAACATGTCTATTATAACCTAGATGTCAATTTTTTTATTAATATTGTTAAATACTTTCTGATATATATATATATATAATCTAATCGGTATGAATTTATTGACAATCTTCTAGGAAATAAGACCACAATATTTTCATGAATACATTTTATTCTTCATAAATGAATTTTACTGATTTTTGTGAATAAATATTATAACTAAAATCTCGATCTTTTAGTAATAATATTTTTTAAAATAAAAATTTTATTGGAAATCATTATATAACAATTAACATAGGGTGAAATTTTGGATTTTTTATGAAAATATTTATTTTTCATCAAATAGTGAAAAATACTGCTTTGTGTAAAACTATCATTTCTTTTCAATAAATAAATTTATTTAAATGTAAAATTATAAATTTAAATTTAATTAAAAGTAAATTAATTTTTAATTATTTATATTTAATTTTAATAATTTCATTTGAATCATAAATTTTCATGATTTTGGTGTAAGTTTATTTTTAGGCTTAAACACTTGGTTTTCTATAGACTGTTTTTAAGTAAATAATGTTAATCCATTTTAATTAATTAAAATAGAACCTAATAAAGAAATACTTAAATTAAATTTATAAATTATATATCTATTTATATAAATTAAAATTCATATAATTATGATTACTAGTCATATAGTGAATGTAAGATCATCTTATACCTGAATAATGAATTTTTTTATAAATCGATTTTACACATTTTGCAGGTTTAATTTTAAATGAAACCCTAACAATTTATTTATTTTAGATTGATAAAATGGATTCTATATATTTAATAACAATAAATAATATTATAAAATAAGTTAAAATTAACTTATTGTTCTAATAAATAAGAAAAATATTAAAAATTATTACAACGATTAATGTTAAAATTAGGTTACAGGGGGGTTAAACTATGGAGGTAAATGGAATAACTTTTTTAGTTTTTTTTTAAAAAAAATCTGTTTAATAACCATATCGTATATGCACTCAATTATTTATCAATTTCTGAGGTACATAGCTTGATATTGATATACCATTATTGAATAGTTTTGGGTATATACAAAAAATGTCACACCTCATTTTTAAAAGTAAACCCCCTTATCGACTTATATTATTTCTTAAAAATAATTTCAATTCAGCCAAGAACATCCAAAATTATTTAATAAATTCCATAACAAAATTCTAGAATCCTTTTATTATTTAAAAACACTCCATATAGGACTATGGCGTAAACATAAAGAAGTTTTCCAATGAAGAGGAATTATTCTTAACCAAGAATTTTGTTTTATTTATTCTTTCATGTCCTTCATGTAGTAATAAAATTTGATGATATAATAACATAATTATCCAAAATTTTATTAGATGTTATTATGTTAATAAAATAACTTACTTCTATCTCATCTTCTATACAATGGGAAGAAAAACCAAAAATCATCTGTATGGCAGACTACCGCCTTGCAGACCGATGCAATTCATTTTACATCATCACCTACAAAAAATATTAATTATAATGAATTTAATGTTGATATATGATATTAATTAAATATTAATAATTCCATAAAATTATTATATCCTACACCTTCTTACCTTTCCATCTATTGAATAATGATAACGCCGTTTGTTTTTTCGGAAGAGTACCACCTCCCAAAGTGATTGCATTCATTTTTATAAGCGCACGACATGGATGGTGTATGTAAGTGTATTTAAATAAATAATATTATATTGATAATATAATTATATTTATATAAATATAAAATAACACATACATTATTTCCATCATGATTGTTGAAAAATGAAAACATTATACATGCGTACATACGACCTACCATCTTCATGACTTTAACAAAGAATTTCTTTCATAAACACTATAAATTATTATTTTTAATATTATAATTGAAATATTAAATTATAATAATATCATGATTATTATTATATATATGATTAAATAATAATCAATTTGACATTATTCAACTTACTGAACTGATTTTGAATATACGAGACAAATATCGTGAAAACGTCCAACATGAACCAAAATGATTATGTAATTGAATATAACAAGATAATAAATAAAATTAAAGGAATAATATACGTGAAGAAATTTATCCATGAATTAAATAATTAAAATATGTTTATTGTTGAGTATGATAAAGAACACATGATACAAATTTAGACCGAGGTACAAAATCTCTCTTAACCACCCTTTTCTTGGGGTTATGACCATTATCTCTCTAACTCACATTAACTAAAATTATTTTTGTGAAATGATTATTAATTATGTTAATATTTCTCTCACATATATAAATATATTATTATCTATTCCTTTTATTTGGTAATACATGCCTTATTTTTATTTCTTAAATTCTTTCATTATGAAAATTCCTTTGATTATGATATGAGGAAAGATTGTGGAACCAATTTCGTTTCCAAGTATAAATATTATATATGAATTGGGATGTAATTAATTTATGTATAAAACATAAATCATGAATATGTTATAATGGGATATCCTAGATAGAACTCAAAATCTTTTGGAAATCTCTAGTCTCATGGGATGTCATGTGTGGGATTATGTAGTAAACCTAATACATTATGAAACTTTTCCCATCATGTGATATTGTCTAAGAAGTTATCCTTGAATATTTTTTTATGTCATGTTATATTTCCCTTACAAAATTTTTGTGATTACCTTATATTAGGATACCATGTTCTTTAAGTTATTATTCCAAGTGATTAGTCTTGAGACTTCCCTTTTATGGTATCATGTTTTAATTTTGAATCCCATGTTATCCTTCCTTATCAGGTTTATTCCCCAACAAGGATTTTTAGATCACCCATTAATTTTATGTATTCCCGAGGTTATCCTATGAAGTTCTCAGAACAAAAATGGTTTTCAGATCTAGTTATGGAGAATATAATAAGGATTTCATGTTTTAAGTTCCCTTTTTATGTTTTATGAACCTATTCTTACAAAGACCTAGGCCTCACCCACATTGTGGTTATAATTATAAGATATTCATGTTTAAAAGTCATCTAATTATATATACAGAAGGCATGGGTTCCTATATTGATCCCCATATAAGATTATCAATATGATATTATTGAACATATATAGGATTGTAGCTTATCTCTAGGAGCTTCTACAGAATCTCTCTCAAGTTCATGATTTGTTCCATATATCAATTCAAAAGATATACATACCTTATATTTCACATGTAATAAAATCAGAAATAATATTATTAGTGTAGTATATTTTATATTAGGAAAAACTTATCAAGATTCAGGATCGAAGAGATAAATTTCATCAGAACCAGACCAATAACCACAGTAAATGCTTTGTGGGGAAAACATTCCATGGAGAAACACATGGAGTTGAGTTTGTAATGTTAAATAATTATACTAATCTATTTCCATTATAATAACATTATTTTTATGGAAAAAGTATCTTAAGGGGGTAGAATGTAAAACTATGTGATTTTAGAATATATTCTCTTTAATAAATTTGATTTGTTTGATATCTTGTGATATACACAACACCAAATATGAGTGAATAATTATTTATTAAAACATAAAATGGAAGAAATATTTGGGTAGTTAAATGAAATTGATAAAATAGATGACTTTTTAAAAGGGTTTAAATTCATTCAAAGAAATAATATTAATTATTAAGAAAATATTTTTGAACTATTTTGTTAAATAATGCATTTTAGATATGTTTAATAATTTTAAGTGATGATATGAATAAAACCTACTGATAAATTTTGTTAATATTCAATAAAATAAATTAATTATTTCAATTAAAATTTTAATTCAAGATATGGAATACCGGTCTAAAAATTATTAGTTAAATGGATTTTTTTAAAACATAGTTTTATTTATATATGTTATCATTTTAGAGATAATAATCTTATTTTGAGTATTAATAATATTGAATAATTTTTTTATACATTTATAAAAATTAATAAAAAATAATAAATTTATTATATACTAGTCATAAATTAATATAAAATCATTTAAAGATAAAATACAAAATTTTCAAAAAATTAATTTTGTGTGCTCACTTTATTTTATCTTAATAAATTAAGTAAATTGATATTGATAAAATATTTTATTTAAATATCCAGATAATTTATTAAAAAAATAAATTAATTTTAATCAAATGGTTGTTATGATTAAATTAATAGGAATAAAATCATTTTATTATTGAAAATTACTATTTTTATAAAAAGTGTTTTTACTTGTTTAGTGCATGGGCGTTAGAATTAATTTCTACCACCTTTAAAAATTTAATATTATAAAATAAGTTCCATATTTATAAAATTAATTTAAATTGTTTATATGTTCAATTTATTTATTTTTTATAAAAATAAGTTAACTTGGAAAATGTTTTTCACCATGATATAGGTAAAAATGGGTAGAAAATTTTAAAAGAAAGCGATAAGGCTTCAAGATATCACTGAAATTTATCATTAATTTTTTTGAATGATTAAATTTATACAAAACACTACTTATATTTAAAAATTAGATTTTTTTGATCCATTCTCATAAGGAAATAAATTTATTATATTTAAAAGTTCTTAACATTTACATGGGTGCCAATCCTCTCACTTATAAAAGTGAACCTCCTCTTCTCACTTCTCCACACCACTTGAGAAACATAGATCAATCAAGATATATATAAATACCTTATAAAAACCATTACAAACAACCTATTAATTCATTTCTTCCCAAAATACCCTTCGAAGAATCCTTAAAGAGATGTTAAAAGGATATTGTCCAAGGAAGAGGTATATGTTCTTACCGATATTTTCATGTTTTATCATTCGAAAACCTATTAAAAATACTACCCAAACATATTAAAAAAATTAAATAATTATTGTTCATATAATAAGTTTTTTATGTTAATTAAAAAACCATTTTCTGCCTCCTTTCCATTTAATGGAAAATCCAAGCATCAGACAAGTGTATGTGTAGACTACGACATCCACAAAGTGATGTAATTAATTTTTTTATCCCCACATCTCAAGGATAGTTATATATATATTTTTAAATAAAAATATATTATATTTATAACATAATTATGAATTTTAAAGATAAATTAATATTTATATACCTTTGTTTCTACCTATTGAAAAATAAAAACATCACTTGTGTGTTTGTACATACAAAAGTCTCCTATAAGTGATGTAATTAATTTTTCATCACCGAATCACATAGATAGTTTTGGAAGTGTATATAATGAATAAATATTATCTTTAGTAAGTTGAAAAGCTTCAAATGGGCCCCTCTTGGATACAGTTTCGTTTCTCACAACCTTCATGATACAACTATGGACCATCATTGGGTCTTCTGACATAATAGGCTACACATCTCTTCCATCAGTGCCAAGAAACAATGCATCTCTGTCTCCCTTGATGTCCAAGGTTTAAATCCCTTGGTTACTTTTGTGTATGCGGAAACCTATTACATCAAACGAAGGGAATTATGGAATGAGCTTGCAGAAATCTCTGAGTCACTATGCCATAAATGGATGCTTTTGGGGGACTTTAATACTGTCTTAAGGCCTGAGGAGAAAACTGGAATGTGATTCTACCGCATTGCCTCCACTAATTTCTCCTCTTTTATTGACCAATGTAATCTTCTGGAAGTTCGAATTATAGGTGCATCCTTCACATGGAGCAGACATACTTTTAATGGGCGACAAGAAAGAAAGCTGGATCGCTGCTTTGATTATATGGATGATTTGAATAATTCCATGGTCATATCAGGTCATACCCTGCCCAAACACCATTCTAATCATAATCTGATAATTTTGGATATTACCATCCCTATTTCAAGGTTAGTGACATTACCTTTCCACTTTAATAATGGATGGCTCACCACTCGAGGGTGTAGTGAGATCGTTATGCATTCCTAGATAATTGTTTTTTATGGCAGACCATTACATATATTATTAGAGAAGCTACGGAATGTAAAAAGACTTCTTAAAGACTGGAGCAAGAGGTCTTTTTCTAACCTGGATCATGAGATTCAGATTGTGGAAGAAAGACTTGCAAACTTACAAATTTGTAACGAACATAATGACAACCCTTCTAGAGATAAAATCCGGGAACTTTCAAGGCTTGATGACCTTCTGAATATCAATGAGAGGCTTAATCGGCGTAAATTTAATGTTCGGTTGTTGAAATATGGTGATAGAAATTCTAGGTTTTTCCATAGGCTTCATAAGGAAAGGAATGTTTGGGCAGGGCTGAAGGCCATTAGTGTTAATGGGTCTCTCCACACCTCAGAAAATGAAATCTCTAGTGCAATGGTGTTGTACTTTGAGACTCTATATTCTGATGATGTAATTGATAGCAATCATAAAATGGTTGACTGTATTGTCCCTTGTATTGATGAGCCTCAAAATTTCCTCCTCAAAATGGTCCCCTTGAAGGAGTAAATTAGGGAGGATTTGTTCTCGTTGAACATGGAAAGTACTACTGGACCAGATGGGTTCTCCAACATGTTCTTCATGTTTTACTGGGATCTTCTTCATGACGACATGGTGGATGAAATTATATAGTTTTTAGACATGCCACTCTCCCTCATGGATGTAAATCGAATTTTATTGCGCTCATACCTATGAAAGATAATGTAGTTGATATCAGGGACTTCAGGCCTATTGGTATTGGAAATATGATTCCCAAAGTTTTCAATAAGATTTTGGTGAACATATTTGGTTGGATTAAAAAATCCTATATTACCCCTAACCCGTATGGTTTTACTCCAGGTCGGAGCATCCAAAATTTTCTAGTGACTGCTTCTGAAGGTATCAATGTTTTGAAGTGGACCTCATCGAAAGGGTGCTTTTCCATAAATATTGATATCTCTAAAGCATTTGACACTGTCAAATGGAGTTTTCTATTTGAAGTCCTCAGGAGGTATGGCTTTTCCACTGGCATTATTAAGTTGATTTAAAACATTCTTAACTCTACACAGATGTCTGTTCTGGTTAATGTTTCTCCAAGGGGATACTTCCCATGCACAAGGGGTTTTCATCAAGGGGACCCCCTCTCGGGTCTTTTATTTTCTCGTGTTGGGGATTACATGAGCATATTATTCGTTGAGCTAACTCATCTTTGGATTTATAAACATGTACCAGCTAGTCAGAAAAATCTTATTCCCTCTCACTTGTTATATGCTAATTATATTCTGCTATTTGGACAGCCCTCCAAGACCACTATTGGTGCCATTATATCTCTCTTTAATCACTATGAAGACATTGTTGGGCAGGTCATTAGTTGGGGTAAGTCCTTTATCATTTTTGAAATGGTCTCACTCTTAGGAAGGAAAATAGAATTTCTAGAACCCTTGGAGTGCGTAAGAGATCTCTACCCTTTACTTACCTTGGGGTACCCTTATTCTGGGGAACGGTCAAGCATCAATACCTAGAGAATATTTATTCTCGAGTCGTTAATCAGCTTTCTAGCTAGAAGGGCAAGACAATGTCACAGGCCAGAAGGGTTTGCCTCATCAACCTGGTCATTACATTCAAGCTTGTGAATTATTTTTCCCTCTATAGATGGGCCAAAAGCATGTTGAATGATCTTCAATGCATGGTCAAAAACTTCTTATGGTCAGGCTAAGTGCATGAGATGAAACTCACAACGGTTTCTTGGAGGGATTGTGTCAAGCCTTTTGAGATGGGAGGCCTGGGGGTCAAGGACATCAAGACATTTAATGATAGTTTGATTAATAAGTTCATATGGAACCTGCTGTCTTCTAATGGGGCTTCAGATGATTTCTTGTCCTATAGGTTCAAACAACGGTTGTTTAGTGGATATCCACACTATCTTCTGTCCTCTATTTGGCCCTCTCTTCGGAACTCCTTTCATGACATTATGCAGCACTCGAAGTGGCTGGTTAGTAGAGACTCCATGCTTAATTACTGGCATACATCTTGGCTGGACAGCCCTATTGACATCACTTCCATCCCATCCACCATGGCTTCCATGACTGTGGCTGATTTAATGAACCAATATCACACCCTTGTTGATGTTATTTCCACTCAAGCTGTGCAAGAAATTCAGAATTTTGTTTGCATGGAGGAGGATACCATGATCTAGAATCCTAATTAACATGGTCTCTTCAACACCAAAGAGTATTATGCTATGAAATTGGTGGCCTCTCAAAGACCACCCAAGTGGCTGCTTCAATTTAATGCCCCTTTTGTTCAACCATCTAGAATGGTTCTTCTCTGGAGGATTTGGAGGAATCTACTCCCCACACACGACCAAATCCAGAGAGGTGGGCACTATCTTGCCTCTACCATCCCGTTGTGTGTGCGGGCTGAAGATATTGTCCAGCACCTCTTCCTGGACTGTTTTTTTGCTCAGGATCTTTGGAAATAAATTGGTTCTTTATTCTGTTTTGATTTTTATCACTGCAGGAATCTTGAGGAGCTTATGTTGCGACTCGGTGAGGATGGGAAGAGTGGGCAGGTCCACAATCTGCTCGTTGTGTCTCCTGCATCGGTCATCCATGTTATCTTGGCTGCACGCAATCAGGCGATCTTTGAGAGTCAACCTGCTTTTTTTCATGCTGATTCCCTTACCATAAATAGGGACATTCATGCTGTTGCTGCTGTGAAATCTAGCATGATGCATAATTCTTTCGAGGATCTACGGACTCTGCGGCTTCTTGGTGTTGCAGGAAAGCTAAATCCCACTCTTGAATTCAAGTACGTTAGATGGATTCCACCAATCCATCCTGTCATTAATGTCAACATTGATGGTGCTGCTTTGGGATCTCATGGACCCTCAGGATGTGGAGGTGAGTTCCGTACTTACCGTGATTTTTTCAAAGGTTTCTTCCACCACTTTATTGGCCAATGTACCACGTTTGAAGCTGAACTTTGGGCTGTGATCTATGCTATCAAATATGTTGTCTATTACAACTGGTCACCTCTTCGGATCAAATCGGATTCTCAACTTGCTGTGAAGGCTTTTGGAACACACACTAGAGATGTGCCTTGGCGGCTCCTTCCTCATTGGATCGCTTGCCTCAACCAGGCTAGTTGCCTTCAGATCTCTATATCTCATGTTTACAGGGAGGCGAATCAGATTAATGATGCCCTCTCGAAGGAGGCTATTGTGGGGCTGAGCGCCATGTGGTCTTTCAGGATCTCTGATGCATGCGTTAACATGGTAGATGATGATATGTGGGGCGTGACTTATTCTCGTTCTTGTACTGCCCCCTTTAAGGCCTACTCTCTTGTACCTTACTTTTTGTTTAATAAATTGAGGGTCGGCTTGCTCGGACCCTGGATCTTCATGGTATGTTAATAAATTGGTAACTAAAAATTAGAAGAGAATGATATAGAGTAACATAGGTGTGAATATATTTCTAGAATATATTTATAATAAGTATATATTTATTATAAAATATATTAGAGTGGGTACGAATAAAGTCAGGACATGAGGTATGGGTTCTATGTTACACTCTAACATTTTATCATGATTGTTTATGTTTCAATTTCCATTTCAGAAAATTGTGGGTTATTTATCTTATAAAACCTATCTATTTCCATATCTTTATGTTTTTATGGTATTTTAAATAATTTTTTCTAATTTTATTCTTATTGGTACTCAAAAATAAGGAAATAATGTATTTAAGAAATCCCTAGATTAACTTTGAATGAGAATCCTTCTCTTCTATGTCCATGTTCTATAGAATTGTTTTATGTATGTTTTAATCAACACTAAATATCTTGATAAAGTTATTTTATACCACCTTTTAATTTATTTAAAAATTATTTGAATGATTCTTTTCAAATGTTTTCTGCATGACTCTATTTTTACATTCTTTACAAAATTTTAAAATGAAAATTTCATTAATGTATACGAAATGAACTGATTTTCCATCGTTATTTACTTTCATCAAGCTTTAACTTACATTACATGTTTTAATGGGTTACAAAGAAAATAATATTCCCATTTTTTTATAATTTTTTTTAAAAGTCACCAAAATAAAATGATGTTCACTCTTTCTTTTCAGACTAAAATTTTAACACTTTTATAGATTAATTTTTCATCTATGTCAAAATAATTTAAGAATTTATATGTATCACTAGGGATATGATCCTATAATATCATCCAATTCCTCTTTCTGTATGTCTTATATGGATGATGTTTTGATGATGTTTCATAAAACCTATTTTTTTCTCACAGGATAATTAAACTACGAATAAATTTTGAATTCTCTAATTTTATTGTAGCATATAAATGAATAGTTTATTATTTTATGACTGATGGGTCTGTTATATACCATTAATTCATTGGTTAATATTTTATATCTCTGGATATGATAAGGATATTTGGGATATTTTCCCCAAACTAAAGGTACAAAGGGGATTTCCCAAACCAAAGTGGGTGTGGAAGTGATTCTATAATGCCCTAGAGGGTACATGGGTGTTTAGCCCATGCATAAGATGGTACATGGGTAATTATCCCAAGACTACTATGTGATGAATTTCCTTCATAGGAGCCTTGATTTCTGTACATTTTTTAGGGTAATACTGTAACACACCTATATTTTATGATAATTATTCTTTTTAATTTCTTTGATGTCTTTTGTTGTATGCTTCATCAATATTAGCTTGTGCTATATGCAACACCGTATTAGCTTTTAGTATACGTAACGCTATTCTTGGCTTGTGATGCACACAATTTCAAGTTCTTTTAAATAAAATTTATTTATAGAACACCAAGTATAGATTTTTATCAATTTATAACAGAACTATATTTAGAGTATGTTATATGAAACATCAAAGGAATATTTCCCTACACACAACCCTGACTTGGATTTCATTACATGCAAGAGTGACCTTCCTCAATAACATGTGTTGTACGCAACACCGAGTTTCACTAAACAACGATATATTATTATAATATTATTATGAACTAGCCATTATAAATAGTATTAACCATATTTTGAATTTAATAACATTATAATTCATCTTACACATTTTCTGTAATGAGGTATGAGAACAAAATCACTTTTTCAAATAAAAGATGTATTTTTCAAAAAATGCAGTTTTGCCGCCTTTAGATGGCGCATCCATTTTAAATCTAAATTTTGGCAAATTTATAAGTTCAATTTTAAAAAATAAAATTCTTCTTTTGAATCAGGATATTAAAATTTACATTGGATAATGTTTTGATATGTTTCTGGCAACGTTCTTATTTTGATGAATAGTAAAAACACACTAAAATTTTACTTAAAAAAATATTTCGTCGAGATAATTTATATGGTTAAATTATAATAGTAAATTATTTTAAATTATAAATATAATATATTTTTACCATTTAATATAATGTATGTCATTAGCATTAGTTTTACGTTGAATTCATAGGTAAAAACATTTCAATCTTTGACAATGTTTTAACTTTTAAAACACGTTTTCTTAACAACGGGATTAATTTTAAATTAATTAATGAAACTTCTGTGTTTTGAATTTTTAAAAATGGATTCCATATTTGGATTCCTTTGGTCCAAATTATATTAGTAGGTTACTTTTATTTTTTTGATATTATGAATAGTCTCTATGAGAATTTTTATTTACTATAGTTAAAGGTAAATCAGATAATTAAGGGTAAAAATAAGATTATAAAATTACCCTAAGACATGAAAAAATTAGATTGGATGAATAAAAGTCGACCCATTTCACATAACGGTCATAATAGATTCATTTCATTGACTTTTGACCATGAAAATGATATAATCATTATTAAAACCAAAGAAAGTGACAACATGTCACTCTCTTATATCTTAAAAGTGTAATAATTTAAATTTGGTGACAAACCTCATAAAACATAGAATATTAATAGTCTAAATAAATATAATAAACTAATCTATATCATGATAATTTACTTATAATTTTTAGGGATTAAATATTTATCATTAATGATGACACAATAGTGATGTAGAAATTATTTTATTAATTGAAATATCAAATAAATGGTTTTAGAAATATTAAAATAAATATTATATGATATAATTAATCTTCTCCAAAAAAGTTCTAGTTTCATATGACATTTTAGGAGTCTATTAAATATATTTTTTAGAATAAATTCTCTGTGTGGATTTTATTTATATTCAAATAAATGAATAGTGTCAAAATTGACACTACTGCTATTTTATAAAAATAAGATATTATAAAATTGTTTAAAAATCACAAAATTATTTCAAAATTATAAATTGAACGTTATATGGTCTATAATTACATAAATTATCCAATTATGGACAATTCACAAAATATAAGTACTTATTTAACACAATTTAAAATTTAGAATGTTTTTACCCCAAATAAAAGTAAATAGATTAACTAATGATAAATAAAGTTGATTAGGTTTAAAATAAATTACCAACATGGCTAACTATTATTGGCTTATGAGATTACAACCATATCACATCTAATATTCATATTTGAGTCGTTTTTTGATGTTTTAAACTGGGTTTTGAGTTTATTATAAATTAATATTTTAGAGGTTTCCAAATGTGCCCCTCTCCTCTCTTATAAAAGGGATCCTCCTCCCTCTCCTCCTCACACCACTATGAGCCTTCTAGCTCGGCTAAAATGTGACCATTTCTTTTATAAACTTCCCTAGAAACATACAAGAGGTCCTGGTATTCTTCAAAGATAAACTTTAGTGTCCTAAGAGGCAGTTTAGAAGAGGCGCGTCGAAGAAGAGGGAATATCCTTTAACGATTCTTTGAAATTAATTTCTTCTTCTACTTAATCTTATTTTGTTGTTTCATATTAAATTAATAACATAAATATAAATAATCTACTGATATTTAATTATAAATATGAACCAACCCTATTTCACCTTCTATCCATCCTACGAAAAAAGAAATCATTGCGCATGCATATGTACAAAATACCGTCTCCAGGCCGTGGTGTAATCTCTTCGTTCCACCACCACCTTACTTAGATGGGTATAATGGTGTAAAGAATAAATAAATATGGTTATTATAACATGATAATAATTCTGATATATTATATCATCCACTCTAAATCCATTCAATAATTGTGGGAATGATATTATCACTCGTGCATACGTACGGATTACCGTCTCCATGACGCGATGAGATTCATTCTCCAAGTTAACCAATCAAGAATGATTAGAAATTTTATATAATAAATAATCTTGAAATATATGACATATTAATGATACTAGATTTATGTATATTTTATTTACCTACTTCCATTCAATTTAATAAGGAAATAAAAACAACTTTAATGCGTACGTACGACCTACTGTCCCCAAGAACGGCGTATTTCATTCCATTTAACGATATATTATATATATATGTATATTCTGAATATATATTATATATAAATCATTAGTTACATTCTGTAACTAAGTAATAATGATCTAACTAATCATATGAATAATTACGAGTCAAAACAAGAATGATAAATGAAACGGTTTTACCCAAAACGCTAGTTTAACCTTGAATTGAAAATTGAACGGGTAATATAAAGTCGTACGTGATTCATATATGATAACATAAATATTATTATGGTTCTGTTACAAGTTAATAATATGTTTAAACCCACTATACATTGTCTCAGAGACATACATAATGAATTGGACATAAGTTAAAGGATAATTATTCCAATCCCGTTCTAATCCGAGATTGTTTATTCTTAAGTATTTAATGGGGATTTATTTTTCATCCTTGTCTATAAAAATGTTTTTCATAAAGTGTATAATATTATTCTATGTATTTTTAAAGTCATGTTTACCCATCTTTGACTTTTACTTTTTGTTATGAAAGGAATCTTTCTTTTGTTTAGCATATGATGTTCTTTTTGACTTTTTTCGGTAAAAGTATGAGGAGAATGTTTTTTCAATCTTATAGAGCTTGAACAGATTTTTATGGATTAATAACACATTTTCTTCATGAATCCTACTCTACAGAATTTCATGATTATTTTAAATTAAATCAATTTATTTTAATATTGTGTGGCATTTTGTGAAAAGAAAATGATTTGAAGAAGAAAGGATATTTTCCTCAAGAATTAATCTCAAGTGTTTTATCAAAAATATTTTCCCTCTAAGATGAAGTTATTTAGCATGTTTATGTTTCAAGTATAATGTCTCTATTATTTACATGGTTTTATTTTCATTATAATGAAATGATATCCATTTTTTAATATGGATTATTTCATGATGGGGTGATATTTATGAAACCCATTTTATTCATTGGGTTATGATGAATGATTTATGATTTTTTTGTGGAACACGTAAGAATTATTTCAATAATAGATGAGTGGGACCTATGTCTCCCACTAATGCATTGGGTAAATATTTATATCTCATGATATAAACATGGCTAAAAAGCAAGTAAAATTCAGTTCAGTAATACAGGGCTGGAATGACATGTAAACTCGGTTCAGTAATGGACTTTGTCAACTATGATGGTTTAGACAATAATGCCTTGGATACTATAGAAATCATAACATGTGCATAATGGTTTTCCAAAATTCCATGTTTTTTTCCCATGTTATTTATCATGATTAATGTTCCTTTATGATCTATGCCTTATGCACATCCAAGATTTATGTCATTACTCATGATTGCGATGTTTTCTGTTCATGTTCTTACGTTCAAATGTTTAGGGATTGTTTTTCATTCTCCATGTTCACCCTTACTGTGCATTTAAGGTCACTCTTTTTATGTTTTCTTTTCCCTAGGATATAAATAATGTTTTTAGGTAAGAAAACCAAAGGGCAAGATCTTTATAGGAGATGTTGAAGATCTTTCACCATGATTAAAAGATTTTGTTCCGAGTTTCCAAAGACAATAAACTAATACCGTCTTTAGGCATATGTTTTTTCATGTGTTAAGTATTCTGAAAAAGTAATGTAATTTCTATGTACGCCAAACTTTGGTTCTCTGCAGTTGGTATCAGAGTGAAGGTTTAGTTAACCTTTGGAAACTATGATGTGAAAACTTTAGTGAAATCCCTAGAGATATTTCTAAGGTATGTCTAGGGATGTCTCTAAGGTTAAGTATATGTATAGGTTATAGTAATATAATTACAGTAACAATCTTATAATTAATCCAAAGATGTTATATGTTGAAGGTTATTCCCCTTTATTATATTGTTTTACTAGCATGAGTTTTTCACATCACACTATTATTTTTTGGGTTTTAGATGATGGATGGAACCCGAAGGAACCGTGTTGATCAATGTAATGAAAAATGCAATGATTGTCCTCCTGAACAAACCAATGTTATGGGAGATGGAGTGAAAAATCTTATTGCTATACTGAAACAAGCTATGAATCATTCAGGACTTACAAATGAGCAGAGAAAGGAACAATATTCTATTGAGTCATTCATGAGGCAATGTACACCTTCTTTTAGTGGGTCTTCTGAACCACTTGTTTCTGAACAATGGATTAGTAACATTGAAAATATATTTTCCATACATCACTGTTCAAAACATTAAAAATTCATTCTGGATATTTACCGTTTTGAAGGTGAAGTAGACCAGCGATGGACTCTAATTAAGAATACGAGGCCCCAATATGAAATTGAATCCCTGGAATGCGATGAGTTCAAAAACTTATTTTTCAATAAGTACTTCTCTCATATTCATTGAAAAAAGATGGAAAAAGAGTTCCTTGAGATTAAGAAAAAGGATTATGAATCTGTCGGTATATACGAGGCAAATTTTACAAGGCTTGCAAGGTATGCATCTGGATTTATCATCCAACCTCAGAGTAAAGATGATCGATTCTTCAGTGGCTTAAAACCAAGTATTCAATGTGAATTTTCTATAAGAGACTTCAGTAGCTATGAATAAATTGTGCCTTGTGCTATCAAGGTATAACTGGAAGTTGGTGTTACATATCCATCTAATGTTTTTGACAAGAAACGAAATATGGAGTTCAAGGATAAATCTCAAAACTATGGTGAAAAGAAGAAAAATGTTTCCTTATGCTCAAATTGTGGAAAGAAACATCATGGAGACTGTATTAAAGGGACTAGAAAATTTTTTATGTATGGAAAAGAAGGTCATTGAGCAGCTGAGTGCAAAATTATTGGAAAAAAGGTAGATATTGATGTGAATAGAGAAAATACTACTGAGAACGCACCACCAACACTTCAATGCTACAAGTGAAGGGAAATGGGGAATTATGCTATCCAATACCCTAATCCAAGCGTTAATGATGATCAACATCAACAACCTCTTAAGGCCATGGAAAAAGGGAAGTCACATGCAATCACGATTTGTGATGTTCAGTATGACAATGATGTGGTGGAATGATTGAGTGTTTATTTTAAAGGATTCCAAAATAATGTTGTGGAATCTCATTTATAGTATCACAGAATATTGGAATATTTATGTATTGGTTTATTGTGGTTTGCAATAATTATATGGTATCGGTAACCATAAAAAGTGATTGAAATATTTTTGGAAAGAAGATGATATGTGCATAATGAAGGAATAAAGAGATAATGAAATTTTTCATAGCATTAATGAGCTCATATAAGGACAAAGTTATATCATGGTTTGAGTATATAGAAATTTTGGGATTTTGGTATGTGGAAAGAGTTGCCTTTTGATTGCATTCATGTTTTCACAATGATTTTATAGTAATCTATGTTTCAAGAGAATACATGATTAAGGTATTCACATGTTTGGAATGTGACCAACAAGTTATATATTATGATATATGGGGGATAAATGATGGTATTCACATGCTTGGATGATGAATTTCTAGTAATATTTGTCTTTATAATATGATCTTGGATAGAAGTATTTTGGATAAGCCTAATAATTTTAAATGGATTATGTTGGACATAAGATAATATTGTTTAAGGATAAAACCTTTTTTCGATATTATTTCTGGAATGTTATAATAGTGCAGTTTTAGGAAAAGGAAAACTTGCAGGATGGAAGACAACCCGTCACATCGGACAAGGTTGCAGGAATCAAACCCACGACCAAAGTGCGACATGATTTTATCACCTACCACTGGCCTACATGAAGTCCCTGGTTAGTAGAAACATGTTTTATTTTATTAAGCGATATGATAGATGAAGTATATGTCAATTTTTGGAACCATATACGATTAATCTCACCATAAGATGGAATTTTGTATATAACCTTTGCTAACCATATGTTTGAGACAGATGGAATGACCTATCATTTTATCGCATGATTTTATAACACTTCACAGAAGAAAAATTCAACTTCATTTCATTAATAGATGAAGTCGAAATTGTTTAAGGCACAAAGAATAGTGAGATTGAACCAAAATAAAGTAAGTATTTATTTTAAATAAGAAATTCATCAAAATTTGGGAAATGATCTTGAAAACCAAAAATGTTTTCCTAGTTCCTTCATATCTGATGAATCAGATGGTACCTTAGATCATCACAAATTTATGGATTTGTGATTGCTGGATTTTTCATAGCCATTTTCTCTACCACTCTTTATCCAAACATGATGGTTAGATCTCTCTTCCATATCCATATTTTCACCTATATTATCTTATGTGGAAACCAAGTGAAAAGTTACATTGGGTATCCATTATGTTTCTAATGTTCTTTTTTAAAAATTATGTTTTAGTATTCCTTTTTACGATGTGGGTTTATATTAATGAAACTTTCAAGTAGAAATCCATTTATAACCCTGACGAGTTTCTAGGGTGAAATTCATTTTAAGGGGGGTAGAATGTAACACCCCAAGATTTTATGATAATTATCGTTTTTAATTTTTTGGGTATGTTTTGTTGTATTCTTCACCAAGATTAGCTTGCGCTATACGCAACACCATATTAGATTTTAGTATACGCAACACTATTCTTGGCTTGTGATGCACACAAATTCATGTTATTTCTAATAAAATTCATTTTACACCACACAACATATAGATTTTGATCAATGTATAACTGAAATATATTTTGAGTTTGTTACACGCAACATCAAAGGAAGATTTCCCTACACGAAATCCTAACTTGGCTTGCATTACACGCATGAGTGACCTTCCTCAATAGAATGTGTTGTACACAATACAAAGTTTCACTAAACAACGATATATTTTAATAATATTATTATCAACTAGCCATTATGAGTTTCACTAATTTTTGACAATGTTTTAACTTTTAAAACACGTTTTCTTAACAACATGATTAATTTTAAATTAATTAATGCAATTTATGTGTTTTGACTTTTGAAAAATTTATTCCATATTTGGATTCAAAGGGTCCAAATTATTTTAATAGGTTACTTTTTTTTGATATCATGAAGAGTAACTACGGTAATTTTTATTTACTATAGTTAAAGGTAAATCAGGTAATTAAGGGTAAAAATAAGATTATAAAATTACCCTAAGACCTAACAAAATTATATTGGATGAATAAAAGAAGACCCATAGCACATAAGGGTCAGAATAGATTCATTTAATCTAATGTTGACCAAGAAAATGATATAATTATTATTAAAACAAAAGAAAGAGACAACATGTCAATCTCTTATATCTTATAAGTGTAATATTTTTAATTTAGTGATATAACTCATAAAACATATAATATAAATAGTCTACATAAATATAATAAAATTATCTACATCAGGAAAATTTATTTAGAATTTTTATGGATTAGATAATTATCATTAATGATGACACAATAGTGATTTAGAAATTAGTTTATTTATTTAAATATCTTATAAATGGTTTTAAAAATATTAAAATAAATAGTATATGAACTAATTAATGTTCTATATAAATTTTCTAGATGAATATGACATGTTAAGAGTATATTAAATATTTTGTTTCGAATATATCGTCTGTGTGGGTTTTATTTAAATTCAAATAAATTAATAGTGTGAAAATTGACACTATTGTTATTTTATAAAAATAAAATATTGTAAAATTGTTTAAAAACCAAAAATATATTTAAAAATTATAAATTTAAATTTATATGGTCTAATATTTCATAAAGTATCCAATTATGAAAATTTCACAACACAAATGTAATTATTTACAATAATTAAAATTTTAGAATTTTATTACCACAAATAAAATTAAATAGATTAAATAATGATAAAATTTTTGATAAGGTTTAAAATAAATTACCAACATTTCTAAATCTTATTGGTTTATGTTATTACGACCGTATCCATCTAATAATCATATTTGAGTCATTTATGGACGTTTTTAAGATGGTTTTGAGTTAATTATAAATTAATATTTTAGAGGTTTCCAAAAGTGCCCCTCTCCTCTCTTATAAAAGGGCACCTCTTCCCTCTCATCCTCACAACACATTGAGCATTCAAGAACGGCCAAAACCTGCCCATTTATCATCTCAACATCTCTAGAAACATACTATAGGTCCTAGTTATCTTCAAAGACCAACTTTATTTCCCAAAGAAGAGGTTTAGAAGAGGCGCGTCGAAGAAGAGGTAATATCTTTTACCAATTCTTTTGAAATTCATTTCTTCTTATACATCCTCTTATATTATTGTTTAACAATAAATAAATAACATACGTATCAATAATATACTTATATGTTATTATAAATATGAACAAACCCTATTTCACCTTTTATCCATCCTACGGAAAACGAAATCACCGTGCGTGCGTACGTACAGAATACCGTCTCCACGCCGTGGTGTAATCTGTTTTCCACCACCAACTTACATAGATGGGTTTAATGGTTTAAATAATAACTATATATGGTTATTATAACATGGAACTAATTCTGAGATATTATATCATCCACTCTAAATCCATTCAATAATTATGGGAACGATATCATCACTCGTACGTACGTACGGATTACCGTCTCCACGACGCGATGAGAATCATTCACCAAGTTAACCATTAAAGAATGATTATAAAGTATATATAATAAAAAAAATGAAATATATGACATATTAATGATACTGGATTTTTTTATATATTATTTACTTACTTCCATTCAATTTAATAAGGAATTGAAAATAACGTTCATGCATACGTACGACCTACCGTCTCCATGAATGGTGTATTTCTTTCCATTTATCAATCTATTATATATATGTATATTCTGAAAATATATTATATATAAATCATATTTTATATTATGGAAGTAAGTAATCATGATCTAACTAATCATATGAATAATTACAATTCAAAACACAGACGATAAATGAAATGATTTTACCCAGAACACTACTTTAACATTGAATTGACAAATGAACGTGTAATATAAAGTCGTAAGTGAATCATATATACTAACATAAATGTTATTATGGTTCTATTACAAGTTAATAATAGTTTTAAACCCACTATATAGGAGTCTTTTACACATAAAGAAGAAAATTCATATAAGGTAAGGGATTATTATTCCAATCTCATTCTTATCCGAGATAGTTTATTCGTAAGTATTTACTGGGGTTTTATTTTTCATCCTTGTCCATAAAAAATTTTTTCATAAAATTATTAAAATTATTCCATGTATGTTTAAAGTCATGTTTAACCCTCTTTGAATTTTACGTTGTGTTATGAAAGGAGTCTATCCTTTGTTTACCATACAAGGTACTTTTTGACTTTTTTCTATAAAAGTACAAGGAGAATGTTTTTTAACTTATACGACATGAACAGATTTTTATGGTTTTCATAACGCCTTTTCTTAATGAAGCTTAATCTACAATATTTCATGATTATTTTAAATAAAATTCTTTTCTCTTAAAATTGCATGGAATTTTGTGAAAAGAAAATTATTTTGAAGTGGAAAGGATATTTTCCTCAAGAATTCATCTCAAGTGTTTTATCAAAACCATTTTCCATCTAAGATGACATTATTTAGCATGTTTACGTTTCAAGTATAATGTCTCTATTATTTACATGGTTTTATTTTTATTATGATGAAATGATATCCATTTGTTTTATATGGATTATGTCATGATGGGATGATGTTTATGAAACCCATTTTATTCTTTTGGTTATGTTGAATGATTTATGATTGTTTTGTGGCACACGTAAGAATAATTTAAATATGAGATGGGTGAGACCTATATTTCCTTCAAATACATTGGGTAATGATTTATATCTCATGAGATAAACATGGATGCAATGAAAAGTAAAATCAGGTTCAGTAATACAGGTCTTGAACGGTAAGTAAACATGGTTTAGTAATGGACTTTTTCCACTATGATGGTCTTGGAAGCAATGCCTTGGCTACTATGGATATCATAACATGTTCTTAATGGTTTTCCACAATTATATGTTTTTCCCATGTTATTTATCATGATTAATGTTCCGTTATGATATATTCCTTATGCACTACCAATATTTATGTCATTACTCATGATTTTGATGTTTTATATTCGTGTTCTTACGTTCAAATGTTTAGGGATTGTTTTATGTTCTCCATGTTTACCCTTAGTAAGAATCTGAGCTCACCCTTTTTATATTTTATTTTCCCCAAGATATAAAGAAAGGTTTTAGGTAAGAAAAACAATGGGGAAGATCTTTATGGGAGATGTTGAAGATCTTTCACCATGATTCGAAGATTATGTTCTGAGTTTTCAAAGACAATAAACTAATACGGTCTTTGGCTATTTTTTTCATGTATTAACTATTCTGTAAAAGTGTAATAATTTCTATGTATGTCAAGATTTGGGTCTCTACAAATACACTAGGGGAGAGGTTAATCAAGTTATTATAGATTTAATACATTATCCCTTGATTTTTATATTTTTCTATTAACATTAGGAACACTACTATGTCTCTATATCCGAAACTTATTCCATTTAAGCAATGAATAAAGAGCATATAAAGAGATTGTGCTTATGTAGTTGTAACCCAAGACTACACTTCTTATATTTTTTACACAACATAGTGGTCACATTGAATATCTGAATAACTATCCACATAAGAAAATAAAATCTAAATACCAATCTTTACAAAAGAAACTCATTTCTCCTTCCATAAAAACCCTATTCTCTATGAAACAATAATATGAAAGTACACCTAAAATGATGTGTCTCATCTACATAACCTAATTATGTTATAGTGTGATGAATCTCCAAAACAAATCATACTCTTTCACTTTCAATTTTAAAGAAATTATGGAAAATATCTTTCCCTCATTCCGAGAGTGTCCATGTCTCTTATTTTTCATACCAAAAACTTTTATCACATTTCTCTCAAATTTCTATGTGTACTTATGTAAAATTGAACCACCTTGATTTCAACCAAGGGTTAGTGTCAAATAAGTTTTTCTCTCTATTATTCACATAATTTCATTCTTCATCCACACCTATATGTGGTCATTAAGTTACACTAAAGCTACAACAAACCCCTTAATGTATGAATCAAAATCCCTTATGTAAATTTACTGTTTGTCCAAAAAACATCCTGGTTGCGGTTTTGTAGCACATACTATGGTGTATATATCTTTTTCCAAAGGTTTTTTATGTTTGGTTCCCTTGAACCAAATAATTTATTCTTTAGATTTCCTATATATTCATGAATATCACTATTAATAAATAGATTATCATATATATTTATATTATTATTCAATGTAATATTAATGTTATAAATTCCTATTCTATTAGTCACATTAAAAGGTTATATCATTTTACCACTATGAGGAGAACTTTTAAATTCAATGATAATATTTTTAAACATAGGTCTATGGTTGAATAATATTCAATGATATGGAACATATTATCTGATCTGTCAGGTTCAATTAATCAGAGGTACATGAGACTACTTTTCTTAAAAATACCACTTGGGAACCCCTAAGATGGGAGATTAGGAGAAAATATCCAACTATAAGAATTATTCATGTTATTATGTCATCATATATTCCAATCCATGGGTAGTTGTAATGGATCTTAAAATTTAATATTATTATTAATGCATGTCTGGAAATTTGAACTAATATATTTTGTCAAAAACCTTTATAAAAATACTTCATAGGGAAGTTGGGTATGTTTGGTGTGTCATGAATGACATCTTATTAATTAATATTTTGAGTAAGGATTTATCCCTTTCATATTTATAGACGATGATATCAATGCCTATTGATTGAAATTAAACTATAACATTAAATTCCATAGACATTGTTTAATTAATTATATTTACAATAAATAGAGAAAGACAAATTAATCATATAGGTTGATGACATGAATATGCAACCTACATGAATATATATTATTATAATGGGATTATATCACATTATAAGAGTTTTGTTTTTGTAATTTTCAATGTTTCAACATTAACTTCTTTCCCATTGGTGAATTTATCCATTGTTAGACATTAAACATAGAATATAAAACAATTTACCCAATTACAATGAGAAAGTATCCAAATGGGTCATACACTAAGTGTTTTCATTAATATCAATTAAATTATATATGAATTTAATTATTGGACTAAATATTTTTCTCAAGACTGAGGAATATATTTTTTTCAATATTTCATGATTATGAATATCAAATTAAAATTTATCTATAAGCTAATTGTTTAATTATACAAGTATATAATTTTTATTTTATTTACATTAATATTATTCAATGTAATAAATAATATTAATTCATTAATAAGTTAATTTATTTAAAATTTTGTTTATTTAATAAATAAGTATTCACTAGAATTTGAATAGAATGTTTATTTTATTTAGGAATAACTATTTAATTAAACACTTATTACGGTATTTCAATAACTTCACAGAGGAGGAGGGGAAAATGACAGTGTTTGGAGTTACATATTGATCTTCTAACCTGTAAAAAACTATTTATCATCGTTCCAGTTATCCCAAACAATGGATAATAATAATAACAATAATAATATTACATGACATGAGGTCAGATGTGGTTTAATATATTATTTAGAAACTATTGTGTAATTAAATACTATTTTAATCCTAACCCTGTCTCTATAAATTAATGATTATGTCTATTGTGTAGCATTTTATTAAGATATATCAAGAATGAGAATCATTGTGCACATTGAATTCAAGAGTCCCCTCTCAAGACCAAATAATTATCTAGTGATTCTCCTCCCTCTTATACCCTCTCAAGAATGGGAGTACAAGGCTGATACATAAAACCCAAAAGAATCATCACAATGATTAAAACGAAAACCATAAGGCAATCGATCCACCATTATATCACCCAAGAATAAATCAGTGTTGTTCGAAGATCAAAGGAGCACATGTGGAACACCACTAGAGGGATTATACACTGGGACCCTATAAAAATAGTGGTAGATCAAAAAGTTTTTAAAGAAATAAACACATGTATTGAAGAAATATATCTATATTGAGGAATTATTTGTTATAATATTTTTAAAATATATAAATATTTTACCTGAAAATATCTTCTCTTTTTTCTGAAAACCATTTTTGTCAATATTCATAAAAAACATTTTATTAGTCATGAATTTTACGTCTTGTACAATATGATAATGACCCATAAAATTTGATAATTTTTTATTTCAGATCATCCCCAAAAATCATTTCTAGTGCAATCACGACCATCATGTGGTATCAGAGCGGTCCGTGTTTAAATATATAAATATATTATTTTTGATAGATTATGTGAAATTGTGCTATGTTTTTCACATCTAATTTATTTTTTCTTTAATCCAAATATTATTTAAATTGCATTCAACAAACTAATTTTCATCATTCTTATTTCATACATTTTAAAAGATCTCAATACCGAGATAAAAAATGATCCAATATTCCATTAGGAGGTACTGAGGACTCTAGATGGTAAATAGGGTACACTATTTTTGAATGGTGTAAACACTATGTAACCAAGTGTACTACGCCTAGAGGTTTCATGAAATATTGAAGTCTCTAAACTATAATGACATTTGGTTCATTTATTATACATCAGGTGTGGACCGAGTCATCCCGACACATGGTTTATTGGACTACATGGTGTGTAGTTATCATATACATCATGTAGTATAAATGGTTTAGTAGTGAAATTCCCACTAAATATGTGTCCAAGTAGACATTTTATACCATGTTTTTTTGATATCCTATATTATTAATGAGACACAAGCCTCGTAGATAGTGTACACAACTTTTGATCCATTAATTTCCTCGTTTGAATAACATGTCTCGTTTTTCAGTGGGTTATGTGAACACACAAAAATAAAAACATAGGTCACATTGCTTGTTATCACATCCTCTATAATCCATATGAGATACACCCCATGACCCTATAGATTTATCATTAATACATAATATGTGAGGAACAAAAATTATGGCTCCTTAGTATACACCGTGTTGTCTCCAAGTAAATAATAGAATTAAATTACATTAAAAATTATTAATCATATAATTTAAATCCAAATTAAAATATTAAAACCTTATGTGTTGACATTATAATAAGGTTATAAAGAATTAATAAATTATTAGTTAATTCCATGTAATTTCTATAATTATTGGCCATAATGATTATTTTCCATGGATGAATTTATGCGAGGTATCTCTAAGGGCTCCAAATTGTAATCAAGATAACGATAATTAACTGATTGATAAATTTATTAATTAAATCAGTATAAGCACGTATATGTTAACAATACATAATGAATTAAAGTGATTGAAATCCAGTGTACTTCGATGTATTCATTGTTTTTGCATTAGTGATCATGATCTTTGACAATAGCTATGTATGTATTTGTTTTATTTAATTAAAATTTTGCCAAACGATTTTAAAATTATTTAGAATTAAAATAAATATGACGGCTCAAGTGTCATCCCTCCATATGTTATAATGTAGTACATATGTGCCCAAGGCAGTTTTATCAAATTCTGCTTAACCAATCCTTTGGTTCCCCTAACCCAAGTGTGTGTTATAAAAACATATATATTAAAAACGATTATCCTAAGGTGCATGGGGGTGGTTCATGAAGGATCCTAGAAGAAACCAACCAATATGATACATATGTGGATAGGTGGAATGTTGTAACTCAAGAAAAGTCTAACATAATGAGTTACCTCTTAGGGTCATATGTTAATTTATCATCCGCTAAATTAATTGACAACTAGTTAATCTCACAATCAAGTAATTTTTTATATTTTATTTATATATTATTCTTTATATATTTTATATATACAAGACCCCAATTACATTAATAAATGTACTAATATAAAAAAATTTAATTTGATTAAACGATTTATGCAAAAATGTTATATCAAAAAATGGTTAATCCCTCAAGTAAAATATACTTTATTTTACTAGGATAAGTAAAGGATAAGATAATAAATATTTATGAATAATAGAAAAAACTCATCCTGTTAATATTATTTCATTAGGCCTTCCATCATCTGAATTAAGATAAAAACATAGTTAGTGTGTCAGTTTAGCCTCATCTAGGGGTACTCAGAATTATCGAGAAATCCTAACTCAGGTAGTGCTCTAAGACAAATGAATTTGTATTGGGTGTAATGGCCTTCATTTATCAAATATAAATTTGGTGGGATGTTTTGAGAAAATGATATTCAAGATTTATGGATCAGGGAGTCCACTCAATACTTCAAAGAGATTCTAGTTTAAATTTTCCAAGCCTGCCTTCCTAAATACTCTCTTTTTATTATCATGGCCTTTATGTGGATTATAAAAAGTTAAATATGGATTATAACCACCAAATGATCTAAGGTGACAAGATATTCTGAGCTCAATGGTGAGAATACTTGAGACTTAAAAAAATAGTGGGTGACATAATAAAATTAAAATTATTATGTCTCACAGAATTTTTAATTAAGTAGATTATTGATAATTTATTTTTAATTATTATAGAAAAATGGAATGAAAACCACAAAATTAATATGATCATTCCGTAAATCAGGGCATGTATTTACAAATACAAATTTACAGATATAAAAAAATGGTATATGTGATGAATTATTTTAAGAAATTTATTATTATGTATTGGAATCCACTTTTCATTTTTTACTACCCCAGTAGGTGACAAAGGGGGAAATGATGCAAATATGATATATGACGAGGATACTTCGTATTTCGGATGTATTATATTATCAAATATGTTTAGATAATTGATGATACAATATAAGGAAATGTATTCTTACTCTATAATATATTATATGATTTTTATTGATCAAGAGTAATAAAGTCTTGAAATAAATAATATTTTTGATGCACTATATCAGTATAAATTGGAAATGGGGAATCTAGCCATTGGTCATGGTTTCAAAATGCTGGGGTACATTGACCACTTAGAAAAAATTGGCTACCACTTATATAAGAAGTTATCCATTGATCTTATTTTATTATATTTACCACCAAGGTCATCTTTATTTTTCTAGGATCTAATAAATTAAATGGCTATGTCAATTAAGAATATTTTAATTGTACCACACTAAGATGAAAAGGATTGGTTGAAACACAGTTCTCCACCCCTTGTTCTGAAAAGTTTGTAAGAGAAGAATGAATTTCTATAGTGACCCTAAACCTAGATGCTCAGAGGTAATGTATTTCCAAATTACATTGAAATAAGATATAAGGAAATGAATCCCAAATGATCAATACATTTATAAATCTTATAAAACATGATACATAATCAATTCACATATTACATTTGAATACAAAAATTAAAAATATTTGTTTTCATTCAATGTTAAATTTGTTCCATATAACACATCCCTGTATATCCATCAAAGTAATATTCATATAATCTCAAGGAAAGGAAAAATAAGGGTGATATCAAATGTTAATTAAGGTTTAAGTACATGGTAAGTAATAATTATTTAATGATATTTCTCACTATACCATGGTAAAAAAAATACATTCTTTGTAATCATTAAAATGAGAAGGGAGTGTGAAAACAATATGGCAAGGTAAATAACTAAAAAATAATTCAATTCAATCAATAACCTTACTATCATAAATTGATAATAAAAAACCAGTATGACATGGTAAATAACTGAAAACATATTCCATTAAATCAGTAAATTGAGAATATAATGCATCCAAAGAATTTTTCATAGTGAAATTCTCTTGGATAATAATAATTAAATATAAATAATAGAAATGATTAATTATTGGACTAAATGTCTCCCAGGAACACATTAGCTTTAACATTAAGAAATTTCACATAAAAAATTATCATACTATTATCAATACCATTAATAAGACAATTTAGAACATGCTTGGTAATAAACACGAAGGGTTTATTAAAAAATAATTTTGTCTTATGAGGCTACCGATGCATTTAGGGGATTAATTTTAATGGTATGAAACCGGTGTCATACCATCCCAAAGAATTACTGATATACAAAATAATTGATTTAATTCATAAACCATGTTCCTTATCAAATATTCTTAATGAGTAATTAATAAAAATTTATCAATATTTCCCCAAATAAGAAAATTACATTAAAAGTGAATACCATAGGTAAAAATGGTATATGGTTTAGGATGTAGTAATATCTATGATGATTAATGTGTATATTTAGGGGAAATACCATTTTTAATGTTCATAGGAAAGTGACCATTTAAAGGGAAAGTTGTTGACCACAAAAATTAATTAAGGAAGTGAATGTCAGTACTTTCCTTATTCCGAATGACCATAAACAACCCATAGAAATATTTTGTTTGGTATCAATAAAACATATACACATTGGAATAAGAATAAAGTGTTTTAATCCTTGATGAATAAAAAATCCTTGAAAATATCTTTAAAACAATATTTAGGAAAACATTATTTTCATTTTGAAAAAAATTATGCAAATATGTTTCTTTGAAAATCACTTTTAAAACTAAAATTTTAGAAAAAAATTTGATTTTTTTTAACATAACCATTTAAACAAATAATATAACCATGAAAACATTTTAATGTTCATGATGGCTGGAAATTATATTCATTCCATATATGTTTAGAAAAATTAATTCCACTTTTGTAATAAAAGAAAAATGATAATTATTTTGAAAATTACACAAGATTACATTGAAAAAATTTTATAAAGAGTAAAAATTTGTGAATAAGACTTTAATAAATAATTTTTAGATGTTTAAAAACATTTTTGATAAATTTTTTCGAAAATTTGGTTTTATAAGAAAATTGATTCTCGATCTAACAGATAAATGATGTCATATTTTATTAAAAACTTTTTATAAACAATTTTATGTACCAAAGAGTGGGAAAATGGATATATTACTAGATAATTATAATTATTGTACATAAGAGAATAAAAGTATTGGTTTTATTAAGAAATTATAAAATAATTTCTTTTAATTGAAATTCAAGAATAAACAATCTCAATTAAAATGAGATTGTGAAAAATCCCATAAAGTGTTCACAACATTTTTGTGAGAATAAACCAATGAATTCATTATGTGTATCATTTATAAATAAATGTTAAAAAGATTAAATACCTAAATAGATATCCAAATTTAATTATACACGTAATCATATAATATTAACAAAAATGAAGAATTAATAAAACCCAATGAGATGAAATTAGATTATGAGATTTCAATACCATTTGGAAACTTTAAGTTAAATTTACCATTCATGAAATAATTAAAATTGAAACATAAAAAATAGTAATGAGAAAATTTTCATTATATTTCATTTCATATGGTCATTACATACTCTGTATAAAAAAATTAGGTTCAGGGTATTACAATATGCCTTAATGAAATGAAATTGGAAAGAAATCCCATACCTTACACAACCCTTTGGTTGATTGCTCTTTAACCCCATGTATATTGATTATAATTGTTTTATTAACTTATAAAAGGACCATATAAATATTTAAAATATCATATATGATTCTTTTATAATAACTTATCACCTTTTTGTTAATAATATTTCGTTATTTTCATTATTTCGGGTGTTAATTGCTTTGTCTTTCGAGTATGTTTTGACTTGTTATTTTTTTGTTCCTCTTAATTATATTATGATTTAATAATATATTGAATGTAAAAATTGATTAAAATATCATATATAATCATTATTTATGTATTTATATTAATCCATAATTTTTTTATTGGAAATGAAATATACTGTTAATGGAGCCGGTTGGCCGTACGTACACATGAACTTTATTTTCATTTTCTTATTGTATTAAATAAAATAAAATTAAAATATACATAAATAAATATTATCATTGAATTATAAATTTTATTCCATATTTATCACATATATATTTTGAACCCATCCTTTATGCATTCTTTGTAAAGTGTGAACGAATCATATCACGGTGTTGCCCGACAATCTGTCATACACACAAACAACGTTATCATATTCCCACAAAATAGAAAGAATGAAGGGATATGTTATATAATAATTTAATAATAATAATAATATCTTAATTATTGTATATATCAAATATAGTCTATAAATCCATCATTATTCTAAGCCTTTAAAGGTGTTAATGGAAAAATGAATAACATCTATTCGCGAGGATGTAGTATGTCATAAACATAAATGGTGTTTTTGTAACCCATTTGATAGAATTATGTGAAGTTTTAGGTCATAGAATCAGAATAAAAAATTATAATTATAATGAGTATAAATATGTTTTTATATAATCATGGTATAACAGTAATTTAAGGGGGAAAAGAAGGAAATAAAATAAAAAAAATATACATGAACATTACCACTTCTTTAGGAATCCTCCTTAGGTTGTAAATGAAGCATTAAAAGGAATAATTTATGACCAGTATATGGAATATAGGGTGAGGGTATAGAAATTGGTACATTATTTTGGCATTTTTTGGTTGATCCAAATGTCTAGAGAGGTGTGAAGATGGGGGAGAGTGAGTTCCCCTTTATAGTTGAGGAGTGACGTTCTTGTAAATACTCAAAATTATTCACTATAGGGAGGTCTCCCTCGACTAATTTGGATCAAAAATTGAATAATAATGTATGTTTGGGTTTTTTTGGTCTATAAACATCTTCACCACACAAAAATAAGGGCATTTATATAATGTTGTTCCTTAACATCTAACCTTTCCCACATTTGAAATTTTTGTTTTTATTAAGGTAACTAATTTTTTAACATAGTAAATTTATTAATTAAAAATAAATTTATGTTATTATTATTATATAATTTAGAACCATTTATTCTTGAATACGATATCTAATGTATTATATAAAAATTTATCATCTGTTGGAAATTAATTTTAACCGAAGCGCATGTAGTGCACAAAAATGTTTCATTAACTCTAACTGTGATAACAATATTTATAATATTTATGGATAAATATGTTAATTATAAAATATTAATTGGTCCATCAATAAAACATATTAATATTTATTAAAATTTACAAATCAATTGGTAGAAAAAAGTATTTTTATTAATTTTAAATCATTAAATAAATTTTAAATTATTATAAATTTACATTAATATAAATTATAACATTACTTATTTAATTTTAATTTAAAATAACATGAAAATGATGGAATTTTAATATACTAATTTAATATCCATATAACACGATATATTGATAAAAAAATTAATTAAGGTAATAATGCCTTCATTTTTCTCCATATTAAATATTTTTAGTATCATTAATTTTTTTTAATTATCAAATAAATAATTTATTCCATGGAGTCTCATAAGAATTTAACGTAGTTATTTAATCTATAAAAAATAATCATGATAAATAGATTATTTACCTTTAAAAATAGGATTTATAACAAAACATATAGTTTTCCCATTCCACATGATTTATAAATATTAAAGGTAAAGAAGATACCTTTTTATCTCTTTACATACTTACCTTATTATATAGGTCACTGTCATGGAATTTTATCGCAATAAATCTTAAAAATGGAACCTAAGGTGTTATGGGTGCAACTAAATCCATCCAATATTTGTTGAAAATATATAGAGGTCATTTTACACCATATATTCTGAGTTTAACCACTATGTAAACATGATTTAACCTTTTTCTATGTAATTAAATTAAATTGCTGTCACTAATCAGTTTGGTTAAAAAATTATTTTTCTATATTAAAAATTAAAAATTATTATAATTAAAAATATTAAATATATTTTTTCAAATTCAACTCATATAAATAGAATAAATTAATATTAAATTAATCCCATATATGTGATGAGAAAGCATGGTATTAAAGTGAAAATGATCAATAGTTTTAAATGTTTTTAAATCTAAATTAAATAATAAAATTTTATTAATTGATATAATATTTATCTAATTTTACTTTAAAAATAATTCAAAATATAATTTTATCCAATAATTTTTTTTGAAATAAAAGATAGTTTCAAATTAAAACACAGTATTATTCACTATTTATCCAAAAATGAAAATTCTCAAATAATACCAAAACATAATCATAAGATATTTTTTATATTTTCATTTATGAAATTTATTTTAATTTATCAAATAAATTTTCTAAAAAATATATTTAATTTTAAATTACCTGTACAAATATTGATTAAACATTCTTCCAAAAAAATTATTTTTTAGAAATCATTTTTTTTATTTTAGATGATTCTAATTTTATTTATAATACATTTATTATAGATAAACATATGAAAACTATATATTTTCATAAGTTAGTTAATCCTATTCATACCTGCCTTTCCAAGGGCTAGGTGATGACTATCATATTAAAGATTAATATTTATAACATACAGTTGTATGGTAAAACTCAGTCTTGCGTGTAATGCAAGCTATCAAAGAAATTAGTTGTTGTGTTTAATGAAATCTAAACATAGTGTTTCATGTAATATATTCTATATAATAAATTAAATTTATAGTAAAATAAAGATATATTAATGTCTTGGGGTGTTATATTATCTTCTATGCTACGTTTTGTGTAACACATATTCTATTGAATAAAATATTATTCTTTTATAATTTTATGGTGTTAAATAATCACCACCTAAAATAAATGGCATCCTAGAAATTTAAAATATATGTCAATTTTCAATGTTTTCTTATTTGGAAATACCATTTTATTAGAAACCGGATTGTAAAAGATTTAACAAAATATCCTCTTAATAAGAGAGAAAAGTGGAGTAGATGGGTCATATGGAATAACTCATAAATAAGATTATATGTTAAAAAAATAGGTCTAAAGTGAAGATATTGGCATGGTGGAAAAACATAAATAATTATAGAGAGTCATTGAGGTCACTAATCATAAGAAAGTGTATAGTGAAATGAAAGTTAAGGGCCACAAAGCCAGAAATATTGGGTGATTTAAATGACCATACAATTCATGAGATATGAATGTAACATGATTACTTTTTTTTCATAATCCTTTTGCTAAATTTAATGAACTATTTTATTATCCAAGAATATAAGAAAATATACTAACTTGTTATTTTTTCAAATTTGTATGAACAATTTCATCATTTGGATGTGCTTCGATAAATTTTCAATAAACCACTTATTCTATGAAATAAATATCCAAAAATGAGAAAACATTATTCCCAAAGCACTAAGATTCACTTTTTATGGGTATTAATATCTATAAAACAATTCAATACATATCTCTCTAATTATTTTAAAAAAAATATGATCAATACATTAATATCCAAACAAAAAATGTAATACTATTGGTACATAATTAATATTTATTCATGAAATTGTATAAATAAAATAATGGCATATTAACTAGGAAATAATATAGGCCAGTTGTAGGTGTGAATCCCTTATCGCCCTTGAGTCATGGGTTCACACCCCACAACCTTGCTGGTTATGACACGTTTTCACCTTGCATGTGGGTTGTCCTTTTAATAAATTATATTAATATAATTACTATAAAGTTTCCAAAAATATGATGTTCATCCTTGAAATAAAATTAATCATTAAATAACCTATTTATTATGGTTTTCAATAAAACTTATTATTATTAATTTTTTAAAACCTAATTATATTATTTGATTATTATTAGAATTTCATTAATTATCAATTTAACACAAAAGTTTATCGATACCTTTACTCTTATTTCAATGAAATGTAATGTCAATATTCTTCAAATAAACTTTTCAATAAAACATATAATTTCCATATATTTCTCTAAAATTTATTTAATCTTGGTAAACTCTCATACCATAAAACCTAAAAATAGTTTTTAAGACTCGAACTTATGATCAACCATAAACTCAAAAACACATGACAATATCCATAACTCTCTTAATGAATTAACAAATGATCCTAAAATTTAACACCATCCTTAAGTGTTTTATGATACATATTTCCAAAACTCCATTGGTGGAATAATTTAACAATTTAATTATTAAATCACAATACACGAATACTTAATATGTTTTATTTTTTACACAGCTCCTTATTTGGTGAAGGGTTTATCCATGGTCAATATTTTTCATTATCTGTTGAAATAAATTATAGTTCTATATTTAGAAAATTTGAATTATATAAATAATATCCCATGGGAGTGTCAAACGAGGAGCACAATAAGTCCCATTGTCTTGTACCAGTCAGCGACTGAGTCAAACATGATGTACCCATTTTTTAGGTATTACCCCTAGGTACATCCTTTTCTGAGACACATCCAATTTTAGTATCTAGATTTGGATGAATTTATAGTAAAAACTATATAATATATACCTTACCAAAACTTCAGGATGTTCTTCTATTCTTATCCAAAAAATATACCTTTAGGTTTTGTTCCATAGTCTATGTTTTCATAAATCTAATTTCCACGGTTTCTACTAAACATTTTATGATGCCAATTGAAGCGAACCTGAACCCACAAGCCCAGAGCCAATGACTTACTACATGACATAGGCATAACATACAAGGAAATAAATCCTAAGGTACCATTCAGTTTATTAGTCTTAGTAAACTAGATACATGCATGATTCAAATATTACATTTTATTATATAAATTAAAACCTAATTTATTTACTTTTGAGGTTAAATTTATTCCCTCAAGAATATCCTTGTATATCAGTCCAAATAAACTTCATATAATCTTGGTGAATGAAAACATTAAGGGTAAACTAAAATGACCAGTAAGGGTTAAGTACACCAAAATAATAATGAATCAATGAGCATAATCAATACAACAATGTAAATAATTGACCACACAATCCATGTAATCAATAAACTAAGAAGCGTGTATATAAAATAATGGTAATGAAATTATCTAATTACACATTAATTTTAATACATAACAGGAATATAAAAACTAGATAAGGAAAAATTGTTATGGAAAGGTAAATAACAGAAGAAACATTCCATTTAATCAATAAAATAAGAATTAAATGCATACATAAATTTTTTCATAGTGAAAATATGATCGATAATAATAACTAAATATGAATGAGGAAAATTATTGATTTAGAATCCATTTTTCCCAAGTAAATTGTATATTAAAATAAAGAAAATCATAAGAATGTTTAGCATACAATGTTTGGATCATTCAGAAGATATTTTAAAACATTATTGGTTATAAATGTGAAGGGTTTGTGCATAACTAATTGTGTCTCATGAGGATACTGTTGCATTGAAGTTATTTCTTTAAATGGTCTCTAACTCATGTCATAACATTCCAAATAATTCATTATATATTTATTAATCTAATTAATTTATAATAAAATATGCCGTATTAAATTTCTTTTTTTATTAAAGAATACAAATTTATCAATATTTCCTCATATAATAATATATAATTCAATGTGAACACCGTATGTAAAAATTTTATATAGTTTAGGAAATAATTTTATCCATGATAAATAATGTGGATATATATGGTATTTTTCATTTATAATTATGATAATAAAGTAAAATTTCTTTTGAAAAAATTATGGACTACAAAAATGAATTAACGAAGTGAATGTCTTTACTTTCTTTAGTTAGAATGATCATAAACCATGAATATAAATAATTTGGATGGTTTCAATAATACATTTTACCATTTGAGTAATAAAAAAACTTTTTTTCATTGATTAATAGAATTACCATGAAAATATATTTTAAAACATTTTCAAAGAAAATGTCATTGTCATTTTGAATTTTTTATGAAAATGATTTTCCATGAGAATAATTTTCTTTGAAAATAAAATAAAAAACTAATATTCCAGAAAAAAATTTGAAAATAATTTTTATTGAAAATAAAAATTGAAACTCATAAAATAATCTTCAAAATATTTTGGTGATCATTATGGAAGGAAATCATATTCATTTCGTATATATTAAAATAATTATTTCCTTTCACTTTTTCAGTAACATCGAAACATGAATTTTATTAAAATGAAATAAGATTACATTGACTTTATTTTTTAAAAAGTAAAATTTGGTGAAAAATATTTTAATAAATTATTTTTAAAATTTTATAAACATTAAAAAACATTTATAGAAAACATGGTTTTGGAAGAAAACAAATTTCCGACTGAAGCAAGAAATGAAGTTGGATTTTCCTAAAACAATTATATCAAATATTTAAAGAACAAAATAGTGAAAATATGGTACTATTAATTTAAAAATATCATTCCTAACCATATGATAATAAAATAATTTTTTTATTAAATAATTTAAAAATAATTTACTTTAAGGGAATTTCAAGAATAAATAATCTCGATTAAAATGAGATTTTTAAATAATCTCTTAAATTGATCATAACGTTAAAGTGACCCCCCAAAATGCATTTAATATATTAATTAGCTATAAATACATATTATTTTTTTAAATAAAATAAAATAATTTCAAAATTCATTATAAACATATTTATATAATTACAATAATGAAAAAGAAGTGATATAACCTAATGAGAGGAAATTAAGTTATGAAATTTATTTACCACTTGGTAACTTTTTGTTAAAATCCCCATAGATGAAATAATTTAAATTAAAACATTAAATAGCACATTTAAAGAATTATCTATTATATTTCATTGCAATGTGGAATTATATACACTATATAAAAATAATTAGGCGTATAACATTACTATATGACCAAATAAAATAAGGTTGAGATGAAATACTTTACCACATACTTCTGTTTGGTTAAAAGAAATTTAGTATCTATTAGAATTGTTCTAATCATTTTATATACCTATTAAAAACATATTAATATTTATAATATCATATATTAATATTTTATGACATCTTATCACTCATTTTTATTAATATTTCATTATTTTCATTTTTTCGGGTGTTAACTTCTTTGTTTTTGGTGTAAGTTTTGACTTTGTATTTTTTTCACATGTAGATTGATTATGATTTAATCATATAAATAATTTAAAACATTATATAAATAATATATATATATATATATATATATTATATGTTTTTATAATAATCCATCAAATTTGTCAATAGAATATGAAATAAACCATTCATAGAGACATTCGACCGTCAGTATGCATCAATGTTGTTTATATTATCTAATTATATTAAAATAAAAAGGTAAATGATATATATATATAAATATATTATCATTATAGTATAATTTTTATTCCATATATATCTCATATATTTTTATTCTCATATTTAATATATTCCATTTAAACCGTGAATGAATCAAATCACTTTACAAGGAGGTACTCCATAATACACACAACCAACATTAATGTATTCCCACAAAATGGGAAGAATGAAGTAATGTATGATATAAGAATCCAAAAATTATAAGAACATCATAAACATCATATTTATCATATACAAAATATATAAACTATAAATTCATCATTATTATCAACCATGAAAGGTGGTAATGAAAAAACGACATAGGTTTACGAAGTAGTAGTCTGTCGTACACACTAATGATGATTTCATAAACCATTTGACGTATGTTTATGAATTTTTGGTTCATAAAGTTATAAAAACAACATATATATATATATATATAAATAATATACCTAGGTTATTATATAATCATTGTATCATTATAATTGAAGGAGGTGGAGAAGGAATTATCATAAAAATTATTTTATGAGAACATTGGCTCTCTTTCAGGTATCCTTTTTAGGTTTTAACTAAAAAAATAAAATGATTTCTTTATTACCAATACAAGGAATCTAGTATGAAGTGATATAATTTATAAAATTATTTTTGTAGGGTTTCGGTTAGCAAAATGTCATCAGATGTGTGAAGAAGGGGGGGGGGTTAGTTCCCTTTTGTAGATGAGGAGGTGTTCCATTCTAGTAAATTCTGAAAACTATTCACTATTGGGAGGTATAACATACATAATTTGGATAAAAAAATAAATAATAATTAATGGAATGATTTATTTGGTCCATATTAACCTCCAATAGACAAAAGAAGTTCATTTTTATATTTATTTTCCTAAACATATTAGTTTCCCCACTTGAGCCAATGAGCCCATACCCAAGTGGTATGGTCTCCTACTTGGCATCCAAGTGACCCATGTTCAAAACTGGGTGGAGGTGAATTTCTAGGGTTCTGTAGAAGAACTATAGCAGCACTGTAGCATGTACCGTTTTGTACTGTAGCAGCCAAAACTATTCACCCGATTCGGGCCTTCTTACCATCGGTTTGGGCTTACGGGTCTCATGGGCCTTCGGGCCATCAAAGGCCTTCAGGAAATAGGGCCTTCGGGACATTGAAGACCATGAAGTAGCCTAGGTCACATAGAGTAGGCCCCAGAAGAGGATCAAAGTAACAGTAGCAGTCACCAAAATCAGAGCTAACCAGAATAAAAGAATGAGAGGGTATGACAACTGCCATCGGGACCAAGCACCATGCAGCTTTGTACGGGGCAATGCTAGCCGATCAGTAGTGCAGGTGGGGAGGTAAATGCGATCAATGATTCAGAAGTTTTGGAGGGTTAGTTCTAGTGGGATGGGCTTACGGGTCATGTATGGGAAGGGAATGCCTCTGAGCCTTCTGGCCGTGTCTTACGGGTCATGTCGGGCCTTGTGCATTGGGCCTACGGGCCATGTATGGGTTCCCATTCAACCATTAAAAGCTGGATTATCTATAATAAAATAAAAAAGATGGCCTTCGGGCCATTCATAGTTAGTTTCCCTACTTATACTATTTTGGTTTTTATTAAGGTAACTGATTTTATAACCTTGGTAATTTATTAATAGAGACTAAATTAAAGTGATAATTATTAGATAATTTATACCCACAAATTATAAATATGAAAATTAATTTATAAATTAAAAATCAAATGTTTCTTGTAAATTAATATTAACTGGAGTGCATAGATTTCACAAAAACACTACTTTAACCTTGACCGTGAAAACCAAGTTTTCACTATTTTGTGATTAATATGTTCATTATAAAAGATCAATTAGTCAATTAATGGAATTTATTTGATATTTATTAACATTGTAAAATCACTTGGAAGAGGATATTATTTTTTGTGATTTTAAATCATTTAATAAAATATTATTTATTATAAAATGACATTAAGGTCAATTTTGACATTATTTATTTAATTTGAATAAACAAATCTCAAAAAAAAGTTAAAATTTTAATATATTACAATAATTCCTATTTAAAATGATATATTATTCTAAAATATTAATGGAATATAATAATTTATTTAATTTAGTAAAATTTTAATATATTTAGTATAATTTATTTTAATTAAATATTAACTTAATAATTCATACATGGGAATTTATTATGAATTTAATGCAATTATTTAATCTATAAAAAATTAAAAATAAATTATCATTATAAAAATAACTACTTTTAGTTTAAAAATTATATTTATTACAAAATATATTTTTTTCCCCTCTATATAAAATATTTACAAATATTAAAGCCAATGAAGGTTCCTTTATTTATTTTTTATACTTTACATATTATATTGGTCACGTTCATGGAACAGTACCCCACTAACACGTAAAAATAGATCATAAGGTGTTAATGGTATAAATATGTCGTGATAATGTGTGTTGGAGATGTTTTAGGTCATTTTGACCATGTATTCTAAGTTTAACCACTAATTAAACTCGTTTTTACCTTAATCGCTCTAATTAATTTTAACTATTTCTACTAATTAAATTTGTAAAAAAAATTGGATTCTAATACAATATAAATAATTATAATTCCTAATATGAAATCAATTTTTCAAAATTAAACTCAAATAAATGGTATAATTTTATTTGAAATTAATTCCAGAGATGTGATAAGAAAAAAAGTATTTAATGTGAAAATGTTCAAAAGTTCAAAATGTTTACATATCTAAATTAAAAATTGAAATGAATCCAAAGAACTAAGTTTTATTAATTTATATATAATTTATATTATATTATTTTAAGACCAATTAAAAATATAATTTTATTTTATAAATTCATTAAATGAAAATGCATATTTTAATTAAAAATCAATATTTTTTAGTATTTATAAAAAAATTAATATTCTTAGATAAATATTAGATATTCAAAGTATGATAATTTGGAAATTATATATAAAAATTTATTTATATTTTATAATACAGATTTTATAAAATTTTCTAAAATTTAGTTTTAAATTATGTAAGCCAAACATGATTAAACTACCTTTTAGGAAAAAATATTTATTTTTTCCAAAAAACATATGTTTTTTGTTAAATTATTATTATTCTATTTTTGATCAATATATAACTAATAAACATTTCAAAACTATATATATTCATAAGTTAGTTTATCATATTCATTCCTTTCGTTTTAATGGTTGGGTGATAACAATTCTATTGAATAATAATATTAATAGTATAAGGTCGAACGGTAAAACATGGTCTTACATGTAACACAACCCACCAAAGAAACATGTTGTTTCATGTAGTGATAGGTAAAATTAGTGATTCATTCAATATACACTATTTAAGAAATTAAATTTATTCTAAAATAATTTTATTTCTGTCTAAGGGTGTTATATTCCCTCTTAAGCTAGGCTTTGACTTTCACATACACTATTAAATAAAATATTATTCTTTTAGAATTTTAGGCCGTTATAATATCCCATGGATAATATAAATCCAATATATCCTTTTTAGAATCATTTAAAACTAAAAAATATTTAGAGTCATAATAATGAATGAGTGTCAATTTTCTTCTAATGTAGAAAGAATATACGCCGGAAAAAAATTGTAATGTATTGAGGAAGAAAACAGATACATCCACTTGATGTTTATTCTTCAACTATTTATTCAATTCCTATGTATTAAAATTAAATATTCTATCAACATAAATATATTTAAATACTATAAATTAGGTATAATAGAAAGGTTATAGAGTTATCTCAATGGAGATAAGAATGGGAGATTCCTATATTATCCAAGGAGATATCACTACTTCACATTGTCAAAATGTATTGTTTTATGTTTGTAGTAAGCATTGTCAAACTATTTATCTTAGTTTATATATAGAAACCATGACACATTATTTAACATTTGGAATAATTTTTTTCATGATACTAAAATACTAAACTAATTGTTTAGTAACTCTGGAACCAAAAATATCTATCACAATGAAGGATAAATATAAAATATATGACTCTTACATGATTGGGGTAAGAGAGTTCATTTTCAAATAAAACTAAAATTAGTCAACTTGATTATAAACATAAAATTGTTCTAGTCTCAATTGTGGTAAATTACGAGGTATAAAAACAAACTACTTATAGTTTTTTAGATAAATACACCTTTATATAGAAATTAATTCCATAAAGCATTTAGTTTTATTTCTATATATAGTTGATAACTATAATTAAGATACAAGTAACATCATATAATTTATGATATTCTTTTATGATATTTTAGAAATTTTCAGTGTAGTAAATGGGTTCACATGGTATTGGTTGAAGAATATCATAGATGACACATAATAAAACATTTTATCTATATAATCGCTGATCATACATATTGAGCAACGTTAGTCCTTAAATCATATTTCTATATATATATATATTATGATGATTGTAAAAGATAGATCAATGAAAAGTCTTTTATATTGAAAATAATCTTTAAATTATCCCAATAAATGTTTCAAAAAAAGTAGTGAAAGAACTAACCATATGCTGACTATGTTTTTAATAAATATAGTTTCAATTAAGATATAATAAGAATACATTAGGACCCCACTAGAAGTGTTTATTGAAAACCATTTTTTTAATTTTGATTTAATTACAAAAGAACATCAAACTCTAATGTGCATTTGAGTTAATAATCTTATAGAAACTAATGATATTGTTTTCTATTCCTGAATGACTATATTTCTATAAAGTAATCCTATCACTTTAACGATATTGGTAGAGATTTAACTTCTATTGGTTAAGGATCCAGATGCACATGTGTTGACATATAATTGTTGTACTCTACTAAGAATAGTGAGAGGAGTAGTTCTAGTGACACATAATACATATTAATTAATAACCAAATAGTAGGTTTATATTCAATTTTGAGGGTGATATATATATATATATATATTATTCCTTCTGAATAAATATTCCTACAATGAATTAGTAAAGTAAAAAATGATATGGTTGAAAATTATGTATAAATTCAAGTAATCAACAACATGTATCAAGAATTGAGGACTATATATCATCAAAAAAAGACTTGGTAGTACTAGTGATTATTTAAGATAAACTGATCACCGATGGTAAATAATTATACCAATAATTCATGATTGATTATTTAATGGTTCAATCTAGATAGAACCTATACAACAATCATTTTGAATAAAGTCATTTTGAATTCTACTTGTCAAAGAATAATTCTATGATCATAAAATTGGGCTAGTAATAGCCAAAGAAAACTCATTTGATGAAATCATTATTTAAGAATTCTATATAAAATGACCAAAAGGAGACCCTATGGTCGGTGTCTATATGGAATGACTAGAAAGGCTTGACAACCTCAATAAATTTAAATTATAAATTCATTTTACATAAATTCATCTGTGAATAAATCAAGCATAGTGATCATAGAATATATATTTTTGGAAATGAATGAGTGACATGTGCCACTAACTGGTCAGTGGGAGAACTCTATGTCTTCAAGATAGATATGTTTATAACATATAGACAAAATGATGTGTTTTACCAGTTTCATTAGACTAAGGAATGAAATTTCTCCATGTATGAAATAAATAAGAAACCGTGCTCTAGGGAAATAGATCTACGAAATAGATGCATGGGTTTTCCAAATCAATTAATAGATATTAATAGATTATTGAAAAATACAAGTTGATACAATTCCCGATTGAATTGTTGTTGTAATATATTCCATTCAATATAACATACATGGTCATAAGAAGATATTATAGGGATTAAAATAATTTTACATGTTTATGTGCTAAGAATTTATTCCATATTCTATGATATTTACTAATTTTTGATATTAATGATGAATAATACATAGTACGTGAATATAAAAAATAATAATTTAACTTCATCAATTTGTAGTTATAGATATCCAAAAATACTTGAAAAATTAGGATAAGATGAGTTCTTGATTCTAGAGAATTAAAATTACTAGTGATCAAGGGGATTGAAAACTTATATTCAGTAAGTTAAGTTTGATCTAGTATCGTAAAAGATACTAATGAAATATTCAATAAAAACATATTATAGAAAGATTTTTTCATATCTATAATATCTATGTATGTGAAATATTTTTATGCAGCTTAATAAGGTGGTTAACTATATAAATATTTCCCAATTTTGGGTTATACCCCTCAACAATGCAGTAGTTTTTTATTATTTTGGAAAAAACCCATAAAAACATAGACAGTTCATACAAAACTAGTTTAATGAATCCTAAAATAATGAAGACGAATCTGGTCCCCCAAATCTGGTTCACCAATTCTAGATTCATTTGAATAGAATTGGAAAACCAAAAAATGATGGTACCTTGATTAGACACCTCCATGGATGCCAAATAATCTTCTACATTGTTACCTTCACATTATGTGTGAATAAGATGTATATTGTTATTTCAAAGTATGTATCTTCAATTCCGAATAATATATGAAATCAAACATGGAGGAGAAATCTTACCATTCATTGAGTCTTGGATGATCTTGGGGTCAATGTCAATTTGACTACGAGATAGATTTTGCAGAGCACACAACATGATACCTGTATGCATTGCCTTAGCCTCAGCCTGAACAAAACTCCCCCTCTGATAAGTTTTCATAAACACAAGTAGAATAATGAAAATACTATCCCGTATAACACCACCGCCTTTAATGCGTCCCCCAACACATAATCCATCAAATTTATGGATCAGGATCATATTAGGAGGTAACCATCACACCCATTTCCCTCTTATCACATGACCTAAAGAAGAAAATAAATAATCATGTGACTGCATACTCCTTAAATAGGGGGTATCAGTCAAAAAAATTTAGCACGAAACCAAGTAAATTAGAAGACATATAGTTTTCAAGATAACATACCTATCTGTAGATTGGATACCTTCAAAATGAGATTTGTTTCTTTCCTAGAAAATACTCTAACACCCTGTACTAAGAATCACAGCTCTCGCTATCTTTTCTAGACCTAAACCATTCAATAAATGAAACCATTTATCCATAAAATATGTTTCACCACAAAATGATCCTATGATGTTTGTGAATTCACAAGAAAATAGAAACTTCCATGGTCCATTCACTCTCAAAGAAAAAATGATTGGAATTCTCCTCTTTATTCTCACCACAACAGTGACATTTAAGAACTAGATTAATGCCCTTTATTTTCAATTTCTTATCCATGGGAATATCCTAGTTTATAATTCACTATACAAGGAAATTTAATATCTTTGGGATACTCCTACATCACACAATATTATTCCAAATATCATATTGCCCATGGGAAATAGAAATTTTCCTAAACTCTTTTTCATAAAATGTTCCAACATTAGAGGTAGTGAACACACACTTGTCAGGATCCAAATTTAAAAAATAAAGTCAAAAGTCTTTCTTTGACCGTTATCATGAATAGTTCTAACAAAGTTATGAAAAATATTGGGTTCATTGAATGAAATCATGGCAACTGGAAAAGCTGGAAAACCAATAATCGATCCATCCCAATTATTTTTCCAAAAATAAACATCACTCGTGCCTATAATCCACTGTGCATATTGATGAATGATAGGAATAATATTCCAAATTAAATACCAGAAAGGTGAGAACCTTCTACTATCTTCCATAGGGTCTTCTCCTTGTAATGAAATAATTTTACCCCAAAGCATGCATCCATCTACAACCTCCCATGCACGTTTAGTATGCTTACAATTGACTGTATCTCCTAGACTCCTGACATTAATTCCACCCTCATGAACTGGCCATTCAAATATATCCCATGAAGACCAATGAAATTTCCCCAACAAATGAGCATCCTAAATAAAATCATACAATATTTTGTCAAAAGTAGAAATAACCCCCTTCGGAACAATGGTAGCTGAAATAACATGTATCAGATTAGCCATCCATGCACTATTGATTAAAGTAATCCTACAACCAAAAAGAAGAATTTTTTTATAGTCCATTATTCATCTCCAGATTATGTTAAAAATTCCTTCATAATATTTGATTTGAATATGAACAGGGAAAAAGGGGAGCCAAGATATTCCATGGGAAAAGTGCCTTTCTAAATGTTCAGCAATCTAGATATAGAAACGACATGTCTATCACCACATTTTTTAGAGATATACAAACTTCTATTTTCCCTATTGATAATTTTCCACTCTAGAAAATATATTCAAAAATAAAATTAACAAGACCACTAACCAATCTAACACTAGAATTGTTAAAAATCTGATCATCATTCGTAAAAATAAATTGTGAAATAGGTGGATGATGTGTTCTTCTTCGATAAAGATGAATTTCACCCATGGATAATTTTTTATTAATAATATGACTCAGTGTATCTTGCATGAGAATAAAGATGGTCGGAGATATGGGGTCCCCATGTCTTAGACCATGAGTTTCCTTGAAAGAACCATGACTTTTACCCATGTATGAAACTGTCATCCAAGAGGAACTAAAACATCTAAATACAATATTAGTAGCCCAAGGAGAAAATCCCATAATTTTAAACTCTTTGATGATAAACCCCCTTTCCATTCTATTGTAATCATTGTTAATATCATGTTAAAAAGACATATTTGACCCATTGAATTTGAATTTGATGTCATGAAATATATAATGAGCCAAAATTTTGTCTTCATGTGTTTGAACATCGATCCATTGAGGCATCTCACCATTTGTATTTTTCCACAGAGTTTTTACCTAAATCAATTTTATCAGATTTTATATATGTAGAATATTTTGGAGATTTTTTGAATCCAATATCCATAGATTTCTCAGAAGTTCAATAATCCCCATTTCCAATTGTTTTGGAATGAAAACATTATCCAAGGAGTTTACTAGAAATATAAATATCTTTAATTTAATTAATTAATTAATTATAATTTTATATAATTAATTAATTATTATTGATTAACATGAGTTAGGAGCTTGAGGCTTTGTTATTGTTTTGGTTGAACAAGGTTAAGTATGGATGATCTTGGAAGGCCTTAAAAGTCACTATTATCCATTAGAATCAAAGATGAAAATCTCCGAATGAGGTTGGTATTGTTATGTACTTTACCTATGAAATTTACATTTTCTATGTCACATGTCGGTGTTTAGGCATTCCATCATGGTAAATTCCACTAGTTTATTTAATTAAATAAAATTTTATAATTTATTTTTTATTTCCAATTGGATAGAGGTGAATGCATGAGGTAACAAAAAACCCCAGTGTAGTTGATTAACGTATTGTCCACCGATGGATGAGGCTAGGACCATATGACCTAGATGACCTCAATACCTAATGTGAGGTGAGGATAGACTATTAGAGAACTTATTTTTACACTGTATGTGCATTCCATTTAGGTTTGTGTATAAAGTCTAATTCAATAAAATAAGTGTTTCAATTAAATTAAAATGCTTATTTGGAATAATAAATTCTAGGGGTCATGAAAACCCTATATGTGCTTGATTGACACCTCATCCACCATTGACCGATGTAGAGACCTTGAGTCATTGGGTAGCCTCCATACCTCTTGTGAGGTGAGGCTATAACATTAAACCATTCACTATTTTATAACTTCTTACTACATTAGAAAACTATTGTTTAGTCATTAGGTCGTTTGGGATCTTCAAGACAAGAATGGGATGAGTGACCCTCTCCTATCTGATTTCATTGGTCCTTGGTGGATAGGTCGTCGGAAGACCAAGACTATGTTTGGGTGAGATAATTGACCTAGAGAGACATGAAGAATGATATTTTCTATCAACCATCTCTGGAATGATTTCCATGTGGCAAGAACCTGTGCAGTTGTGAAGGTCATACTACACTTCAGATGATTACCGAGTACACGATGTCCTAGTTCATCAGGTGTTTACCAAATACTATAACTAAGGCAAACGACCCATGAAAGGGTAATTCAGCTATATTGAGACAAATAAAACCCAATGACATGATTTTTACTAAACAAACCTATGTAGGGAAAGAGAAACTAGTTGAATGAGAAATCATTCATATGTGTTTGGGGGATACCTTGGATGTAGTTCTAGGGATTGGTTATACCCATTATGTTCATCTATAACTAAATGATTCCATGGATATGGTCCTTTGATAGGAGGTGTGATTTTTTATAGATGTACATTGATGGATATGATATATCTTTTGGGTCCCCTGATACATCGATACTGTCTTTCACAGTTGGATCTTCTATAGAGTTGGAGCTCAGTGTGGGAGAAGAGATGTATTTGGGGCTCTCTTATAGATATGGGATACTATGGATATGGATCTTAGAGATAGTCTACCATGGTTATCTTCTCTGGATCTAGGCGATTGATTTGGGATTCCATGAATTTGTATCTCAGAGATATAGACTCCATGAGGCTCATCCTAATAGTTGTGAGGAGATGAATGGGACTGTCTTGAGTAGTGAGACCACCGATAGGGATTCTGTGGGACTCATCCTTTAATTTTTGATGATATTGCGATGCCTTGGTTTTGTAGCTCACATATTAGATTCAATGTTATGGGACCACAAATTCATAAGGATTTGTTAGGGATTACATGGATTTGGAACCCACATGTTTCTTGGCAGGCATGGACTCTATGACGTGCTCAAAGAAACTCTTGAAATGGATAAATAAGGTATGGTACATCGAGGTCATCTACTAAAGGATCAAATTTTATTTATTTATTTGGAGTTTACATTATTTTATCTATGTATTTCATATAGAAATATTACTGCATATGGTGGTTATTAATGGACCACAATGTTGGTTCCCTACTGAGTATTTTACTCACACCATGATTGGGACACAATTTCACTTGGGGTACCTAAGTATTAGTTCAATTGATTACAGGAATGGGGTGATCTGAGGTCCAAGATGGTATAGTATAATAGGATATGTTGGATGGTACTAGGATACTTAATGGGGTTAGGATAAGATATTTTTTTGAGATTTTTTTTTTTATTTATTTTATTTTTATATGTATCTATGAGTATCCTATTAGGATGACTGTTGATTGTATAAAATATCTATTTGATATTTTAATACATTTCATTCTTCATTATCGGATGTCTATTTATTTATAAATAATCTGATTATTTACATCATTGGATGGTATTTTTTTATTTTTTATTTTATTTTTCACTACGATATAGGGGGTATAGTCTTCTAACAATACCACCTTATGCCCCACTACTACTACAAATACGATATAATATAGGGAGGTACGCCTGAGAAAATGTGGTTAATTGGTCTGGAAACTAGTTATAGAGTGAGCCGGGGTAGGATGTTACAATGTGGTATATGATATGGTCTTTTATATTACTTTACTATTTGAGATATAGTAGTCTAGAGATTTAGGAATTTATTAGATCCTATAAGGGATACAGAGATGACATGTCAGTAAAATCTATTACGGTAGGAAGTTTATGTTACAAAGGAATGAGGATGCTATTCTTATTTGTGTTATTATAGATGTATTTGATTTTTTCCTTGTCAACACACATGTGATTTGTATTTTTTGATTTATTAAGGATATTTGAATCTTATCCCATTGTAAAGAGGCTAACTATTTGATATTTGACTCTTATCTGGTATATACAAAAGTTATTTCTTGTATCATATTAGGCACATAGAATTCACCATGGAATATTTGTTTAATGTATTGAAAAATTATGATATGGAATTTTCCCATATTAGTAATTGGAGGTATTATTCCCATCTAATCCTAATAGTATATATAATTTTTTTATTCATAGGTCATATGAATCTATAAGAATATATTTAACGGTGAGGAAGTTGACGATGAATTATTCCACATGTATAATTATGCAGTAACCCAGTGGGTCAGAGTATCACATGATGCCTAAGCATTAGACCCATTATAGGATTTGGTTGTTCCCATTTGGTTTTTTATATTCCATAGTGACAAAATATATTAGAGTTTTCTAGTGTATCATATAAGGAAATACTACTTAACTTAACTATGGGTTTGTGTTTACCATGGTACAGATCATATGGGGTCATGTCGTGTATGTGTATCATTGACTGGTGAGATACATTCCACTTAGGAGAAAACTGTTGTGTTGATTTTCAGAGAGGAAGGGTTCCCTATTCATGTGGGTTGATTTGGTATTTTGGTGCCTTAATATGAGACACGTATGTGGGTGACGCCCTATGGGTTGTGGAACTGATATGAGACTTAACTCTTATGGTAAAGTGGGAGAACTATAGGCCCTTAGTTTTTACTTGGAACCTAGTGGGTTGGTGTTTTTTTTGTTTTTTGGTGACCCATTAGTTGAGTTAGCTAGATGTTGGGGATGTTTTTATTACAAAAATCTACACACACTATGTGAATTATAATTCTATAAAAGGAATTTTTATACATTTGTTTCTTTCTAAGAGAAGCACCAAGAGTGTTTGTGGTTGGGTTAATGGTTTTATCAATGGGGATGGATCGTTTGAATTTTTGACCCAATTATTATGATTTTTTTCATTAAAAGAAATTTTATTGCCCTTATATTGACGAGTCAAGAGTGGTTAGAGTTTTGATATAATCTTATAACCTAAGAACAAGACTCGAGATAAAGGGTGGTCTTAGGGTTGGACTTAACTCATGAAAAAGGTTAAGGTTGTAGGAAGGATATGAAGATGCTTGAGGATATTTAGGATATGTGAATGGGTTGATTGAGATTTTTTTATTGTTGTTTTTTGGGAAATAAAGATTATTCATGCCTGTTATGGTGGTGAAATTTGGTATTGGATAGTTTCCATTACCAATATAAATGATTCAGTTTATGGTGGAAGAAATCGAGTAGTGTACAGGTGGTTGTACCACAACAAGAATTTTGTTCATGACTACTTAGATGATATTCATGCAGAATTAATTAGTTTGGATAATTAGTTACTCTTTTATAATGGTGTCCATGAGTTGATGAGATTCATACAGGTAGGGCAACCAGGGGAATTTGAATGACTTTGAAAGGTCCCTACAATACAAGTTGAAATTAGATATTGATGGGTTTCTGTGGTAAATGTTGAAAATACCATTGTGTACTCTAAGTATGGATTTGACCATGCCTAAAATATTAACATTTTTCATACTATTCTGAGTGAGTATCAACTATACATCAACCATTTTTAGTGTATTTTCTAGTTTTACAAAGGTTTACCTTGAAGGTTTCACTCAAGGAGCGGTGTAAGTAAATTCTTATGGTGGGGAGACCACCATAGGCTGTTGGAGGATTACACTCATGTATAAATGGACATTTTTGTGGCTGGATCAGATATTGGATTGTAAAGGTGGTGTTGGACACTAGTAATTAGTGAATTACTATTTATCTGTTTTCCTATAAACACTAGTTTTTAAATTCGGATTAGATGTTGGATGGAGCCGGTGCCTTAACATTGATATCATATTATTTTGGTGTGATTGGAAGTCTATTCATGGGGTAGTCCCTGTTTCATGATATGTTTCATTAGGTGACCCAATATTGATCGATTTATTCAAGGGGAGAATCCATATTTTGTCACATTCTTCAAGAGATGAGTCCTTATTTAATCTCTTAATTCAAGGGTTGAATCACTATTTTTTCACATGGTTCATGGCTTGGATCATGTGATGAAATATTTCATGACATTTTTTAGCCCATGAAACATGCGATGAAATGTGATGAAGGTGTTGTTTTGGAAAAAATGACTGGGAAACTGAGGGAAGTTCTTACCATAGTATGGGTACATCATTTTGGGTATGATGAGATTACCCTTGTGTTTGGCTAGGACCTTATAAAAAATGGTCGATGTATGTGGGACCTATGTATGGGTAGTGTATACTCATTCAATTCGACTTAGAATTATAGATGTGGTGGGGTACGAGCTCTGGTAGATGTTTTTGTATATTTTGGAATACGGTGACATTGAAACCATGATGATAAGATTATTAAACAGTTTGAAATAAGTTTTAATAATAAATTATGATGGTGGGGAACATCGTGGGACATAATCGTTTATTGAATGTTAGGTTATATGGGGGAGATAACTATGAACCAGATGATTAGTTCCTTCATGATAATGTGGTATTATAGAATATAAGAGTGTGGGAAGTATTGTCTAGGGTTCTAGTGACGATTACGAGTAGTGAATCAGCTTTGGTAAAAAATACACCTCATTTCTAGAGTTGTGCAGTAGAATCTCCTTCTGTATTCTGAAGTAGAATGTGGATAATTGACAATAAGTTTAAATGAATGGAGTGGGTTGGGGTTTTTGGATGATTGATCAAGGAGGATTCTCATGGATGATAATTTCTATCATGGGTAGATTATAAAATCTCACATCTTTATAGGTCAAGTATTGTATTGTGAATTTTAATTTCTTCATTGGTGGATAGTTAAATTTTCAATTTAGGTTTTAGGATGAGGTTACATGAATTGAAAAATTAAAAAATGGGTTTTTTGAATGTTTTTTGAGTTTTAATATCTTGACAATGGGTTTTTACAAGTACCAAAGGATGACATGGTGTTTTAGGACACTGAAAACATCTAAAATAAGATTTTCCTGGCATGAATATTGAATCATGAACTGTCAGGGGTTTTGGGGTTTGTCCTCTGGAATTATTGATGTAAAAATAGAGCACGTGGTCTTACCTTGATAACTCATGTCATGTAAAATTATTTAATTTTAGGAAACATTCCAAGGGATCTTTTTTTAATTCAAAAGGGTTCTCGACACCCCTTCTTTGATCAGGAAATTTTAACATTCACATAATGGCATAGTCAACTTTTCTCTACCTCCATTGTTATCCACTCTCGATATTCTTGGTTGTGGTTAGATAGAATCTGAAGGTAATATCTTCCTAGTCCCCCCTTCCATTTTATTTTCCTTCCATCATTTATAATTTATGTGGTTTCTGTTTTAGTATTCTTCCTCAATTTCAAAAGAGTATAGAGAAATGGACAATTTTTTATGGATATTTTAGTCTTCATCGGAATGGGGGATCCCGAGAGAATATCCACCTATATTTAGGCATAGATCCATTTAGGTATGTTTCCATTTTGGTTTTTCCAAGGTATTTTCCCCAAATTATGTTATCAGATATAGATTTGTTATAATATATTGGGGTGTTTTAAAGATTTTAGGTTTAGGGTTTCATCCGGAGTGATACACACCATGTTTATGATGAGATCGACATGACAGAATGATGTGATGAGTTAACAAGAAATATAAAAACCCTGATTTTAATTAATTAAATAATTTTTTTAATTTTTTTAAATTAATTAACTTATATTTCATGGAATGTGATAGGTTCTTGGGGCTTTATGACTCTTTGGTTGAACAAGGCTGGGGCTAGACAGGTTTGGTGGGCCTTGGCCATATCTGTTGGCCCTTAGCATTAAAGTGGAAAATATCTTAATGAGGTAGGTAGTATCACATACATCCCTTATCATATATTAGTTTTCTATGTATCATGTGGGTGTTTGGGCACCCCAATGAGGTAAGATATCATTATTAATTTTATTAAACAAAAATTTTAAATAAAGGTAATTACTAATTTAAAAGGGGTGGAAGCTAGGGTCACAAAAAACCCTAGCATACATTAATGACACCTCTACCACTGATGGATGATAATAGAACCATATGACTCATATGGACTCTATACATCATGTGAGGTGAGTTAGGTCTCCCATATAACTCTTCTATAGACTATTTGAGCATGCCATTGAGGGTGATTCCCCAGAGTTTGTTTAATTAAATAATAGTTTTAATTAAATTAAAATGATTATATGGAATAGTAAATTCCATGGGTTAGGAAAAACCCACATGTGCTTTTATGAGACATCATCCACCAATGGTTAATGTAAAGACCCTGATACATTGGTTGGCCTTCGAACCTCTGGTGATGTAAGGCTGGACTAGGATGTCCTTCTCCCTTGTATAGTGGATTGAGGCAACAGAATACTCCCTTGAAAACTTCGGGTTGTTTCGGGATAATATAGATGAGGATGAGATGAGTGACCCTCTATTTTCTAATATGACCAGGATTAGATTGACATACCATAGTCTAATCAAGACAAGTTTTGGGTGGGAAAACAAATTCTGATATATCATGAGGATCGATATGGAAGATCAGCCATCACATGAATAATACCTAGGTGGAAAGACCTCGTGTATATTGTATGGTCATGCTAAACTTAGGATGACTCCATGTGAAATGAAATACAAGTGCATCCGATAATGACCAGAGACTATAACCAAGACTGAGGACCCATTCGAGGGTGCCACAATTTTATTGAGAATGACTGGACTTAGTGGATACCCAGTTTACTGAGCTACCCTGAGAGGGAAAAGTTAAATTGGTTGAATGTGTGATCATTAAAATTTGGATTTGGGATACCATAGATATATTTACATGGATCTAGTATTCCCATTTTGTTCATATATGGATTTAAAATACATTCGATATGGTCCTTGGGTCTAGTGTGTTATTTTTCATAGATGTACATTGATAGTTGTGATAGATATTTTCGGTCCCTAGATACATTGGTATTGTGATGCCCAGTTTTAGATACTATAGTGTTTGAGCACAGTGTCTGACATGCCATGCATTTGGGACATGGTTATGGTTAGGGGATTATAGGTATTTGTAAAAGGGTTATGCTAGAAGAATTTATATTTTTCAGTTTTTATTCTTATATAAATATAATTCATTATTTATTCTACCAACCGGTTTCTATTAATATTTTAGTTTTTAATTTTGAATGCAAATTAATTAGGGTTATATTAGTTTAATTTTTATTTCCTTTGTAAATGATCTATATCTCTATTTAACAAATTCCCATATCTGTGTTATCGAAGATAATATGTTTTGGTTGTGAGTTTTTGTGATTTCCAGCATATGAATAATAACATGGTAAGAACTATTGATTATTAGGGAATAATAATTCCCAATTGGACATTTTCCTAATTTTTCAAAAGGACTAACTATGATGTTATTAACACATGAAAGAGGTTATAATGATTGAGACTTTGATTAGGTATAACATAACCTTTTCTATCTTACCAAGGGAGTGTGATGAGTCAATATAATTTTTTTTCTCTAACTAGCCAAGAGAAGTAGAATTAATAAAAATCAGAAATAATGATAGTATAAAAATTGGTAAATTAAATGTTACACCAATATGCATTTTTATAAATTGTTTTAATGTCAATCATTTAATCTCTTTTTTGATCAAAATTTCTAAAAATCAATTACAAACAAGCATTTCATAAAATCAAAAAAAAGTGACAAAAATCTTTTTTTGGGCACTCCTCACTCATAGAAAAAATAATCGATAACTAACTATACTATAATTATGTAATTTTGTTTTCAACACCCAAAGATTTTTGTGTGTAAATAAAATCCAGGGAAATAAATCCTTTAGATATATAGAGAAATAATGGAAGCAAAATCATAAAATAGTTGTTACAAAATTCCTATATATTTGTTGTTAAATATTAAGTTACAATCACTTTGAAAAGTGATTTTTGAAAATGTGAAGTGATTTATTTAATTAATTTAATTTTGAAATAACATCCAATACTTTTAAATGGAATAATATATAAATATTATCAAAGGAAATGTTTATAGGAAGATAATACATTTCATTTTTAATGAATAGAAAATATTTGTAATATTTTGAAATACCTCTATTCCGTACTGGAAAATGGATCTATACCCATAGTTATGGGGAAAGCCATGTGTATAGGTCACTCTATACCAATGGGTTTGGGAAAACCGTGGGTATATGCATTTTTTGATAGCATATGCCCACAGTTTTCCCAAAACTGTTGGTATAGTCGTAGGATAAAAAAAACATATACCCACAGTTTTACCCCAAAACCATTGGTATAGTCTTTGGATAAAAATCCTATAGCCACTTTTTTAAAAAAATTTGGGTATAGGTTTCCTATGTGTGCGTGAGAAATTTATTTTTTCCGTTCGATGAACAAAAAACTCGGCAGGAGTTCTATACCCATGGTTTATTCCTTTATACCCACGGTTTAAATAAACATATGTAATAATATATATACATATATATACATATATATAGGTGATGATGGGGTTGTGGTAAGGCCGCTCATGAATGGATAAGTGGCCATGAGATCGAATCATGCGGGCCGCTATTTTGTAAAATATGTTATAGCCATGGTTTCCAAACTGTGGGTATAGAGTTTTGACACGGTGGAAAAATCTATACCCACAGTTTTTACAAACCATGGGTATAGGTCATGGACCTATACTGACACCAATAATGACAGTGGTTCCCCAAACCATGGGTATAGCCTATACCAACAGTTTTGTGGTCTATACCCATGGTTTTGAACTGTGGGTATATGATCATTTTCTAGTAGTGATTAAAAACCCATGTCATAAAAAGATTAAAAACATCCTATTTAAAGGAGGATATGGGTTATGTGGAGTTAATATGTGATAAAACATAATTATGTTTCCATATATAAAGGATAATAATAGTGGGAAAGTAAAATATGTGCAAGGAGGGGAAACATTCATCAAAGAGGATTACAATTATTCTAAAAAATGATATAGTTTTTATATGGAAGATATTCATTGAGGAAGAATACTTGAATAAAAAGTGTTATATATATATATATATATAAAGATTAATTACCATGAAATCAAGTATTAGGGTATTAGCAACCAATATTGAGGGAAATAAGTTTAAGTGCATGCCCTCTAAATGTTTGAAGGGAGTTGAGTGAACAAAAACATATATAATTTTAGAAACATTCAATCAATGGAAATTGAAAAAATAACATGATATAGATATTAAAACCCAAAAACATTTCATGATTATGGAAAAAATAAATTCACTAGTATATAATCAGACCATATAAAAAATCATTGTGTAATATATCAAACATGTCATAAGGATTAAAAAATGAGAAAAATAAACGGTTTCCTTGAATTTCAACTAACTCGAAAAAATTATTACCTCCTATATAATATAAAAATATATCTTAATATATTATTCGAGAAACTTATTCATATATAATTACATTTATACAATTCATTTATAGCTTTTCATTATAACCATATTAGTTGGTAATTGTTTATTTTCATTATCGGATGGTAGAAACTCTAATTGTTTGTTTCTCATTATTTTTGTAATAGAGTTTTCAATTATTTTTTTATTAAAAAATATTTCATCATTTCAATATTATCCAATATATGATATTAATTTTTTCGGAATTATTCATCATAACCCACTTTAATTTGGTGAATGATAATGGTATTGTTTGTGAAAATGGAAATTGTGAATAATTATGTTCAACATGTTTAACTATAAAAATGTGATATATTAATAAATATATTGAATAAAAACAATAATTTTCAGAGTAATTAAAAAATATAAAATAAATTATTGTTACATTATATAAAAATTATATAAAAATCTTTAATCAAACATGATATAAACATTATAATATCATTAACATAGGTAGTAAAACTGACACAAATGAGAGTGCCTTATAATGATTTTATGAGTAAGGATTTGCCTTTACATAATGTTAATATAAAATTTAAATAATATTAAATATAATATATATTCATAAAATTAATTTTTTGTACAAACCATTATGGGTGGAAATGAAAAACAAAATTAATCATTTGTGGATGGTGTAGTCCACTGTTCATGTGATTAATGATTCCATTTATCAAAGAATGGGATAAAATGGAGGTATGTGAGAAATTAACATTGAAAAATCATAATATTTAATTATTAAGAATATTAATTCATAAAATCAAAATTTTTACCTACCATTAAAGGTGGTGATGAAAAATAGAGGATATCATCTCATGGGGTAGTAGTCCATTGAATGAAAAACTGATGTTGTTTTATTTTTATGAGTGGATGAGAATGAATAAATAACATATGTCACATTAATATTAAAAAAAATCAGTATAATAATGATACTAAATAAATTATTTTGATATTGTTAGTATGGGTTTTTATGTGGGAAATTATAAACAAAAAGTGATGGATTGCGTAATACTCATGTTGGGATATTGAACTTTGTTGTAAATGTATAATTTTAAATCAAGGGATTAAGGTAAAAATTTGATATACAAGGATTATATAATTGATATATATTTCATTTAGGAAATCTTTTTCAATATCTAAGATAAAATTAGATGGAATAATGGTGTCATGGTGCGGTATAATTGTTCCTCTTTTATAAGTGTAGAAAAGGGAACTTCTCTGCAAACCCATTATTTTTCAAAAATTACATGGAACAATTCATGGGTAAATTGTTCTAAAAGTGACAAATAATTAATTTTGTTGTGATATAGCTTTTATCATACCTCCAACACTCATTTTGAAAGATGATTTAAAATTTTTCATTCATTTCATCACTTTAGGTTTTTAATATTTTTAAATTTTGGATTTTTCCTTGGTAACTAGTTTTTACCCAAATAATTCATATTTTTTATAAAAATAAGGTAACAAAACAAATTAAATTCTTCTATGCTGAACCTTTATTTGATCCAATTATAATATAATTAAAATTTTATCTTTTTTAAAATTAATTTATAAATTAAAACATTTAATATATGGAATTGTTATTTTTGAAAAAATGTTTTTGTCTTTCATATGTGTTCTTCATATTATATAGTATGGATTACCAATGGAATGAGTGATAATATATTTATATGAAGATTTAAATATTAAATTATTTTTTTGGAAGTGGTGAATTTATTTTATTATATTAATATTACATGATATTAATAAAACACATATTTTTAGAGTAACAATTTTACCATTATCATGTTCATTAACTTTACTCATAGTAATCATAATTTTATAAATAAAATAAAATTGAATATATTAAATATTATGAAAATTTTGGTAAAATATATGAAATCCATTTTTATATTTAATTTCTATAAGTGTTAAGAAATAAATTTTGAGTATAACAAAATAAAAAAATGTTCTTGATTAAAATATTTATTATATTTCCAAAAAATTAAACATAGGTTTTATAAATTCAATATATTTTTTTATTGATTTATTTTACATTATAAATATAAATTTTCATAAAAAATTATAATTTTTTTTAAATCTTTATTGAATTATGATAATGTCATAAAAGTGATGGTATTATCAAAAACAGTATTTGTTTCTATTAACCTAAAAATAAATTATTTTCGGAAAATATAACAAATTAAACCTATGATAATTTTAACATTATGAATTCAAAAATTATGTTTATTTTGTAAAATTAAAAATTCTATAATTTATAATTTTTTTTATTTTAAATGAAAATACAAAATTTAAAGAAAAAATACATTTATTGAAAAAACACCCTTTAAAAACTGTAAGTTTTCTTTATACTATTTTTTATAATTTTTTAAATAATTAAAATGTTTTTATTTACTATTGGGTTTATTATTCTTATATATTCTTAATAATATCCATCTAATATATCCCAAATATTTTAGTTCTATGTTATGTGTCAAGTAAACTATCGAATGTAGTATTAATTTAGAGAAAATTATATTCCAAAATATCAAGGTGTTATATTATCCCCACATGAAATAAATTAAATCTTTTCAATTTTAATTATCACATACTATTTAGAATATATAGGGGTATAAAAATGCATTTATTACTAAAGTATAATTTTTTGGAAAATATCATCCTTACAAATATAGAGAACATATCTTTATCTTATGAATTTGGAATAGTACTAATATTGTTTTTTTCTCTAATCATTTACATTAAACATAACTCGGGATTTGGTATCATAACACCTATAAAATAATTAGTTTCTAAAGAAATATCATAATAATATTTCAATTGATGGATGATCCCAGGTTGGTATAAAATGTTATTTCCCAATGTTGGTGACAAATATAGTGTCTACATGAAGATATAGAATACGTATAAAAAATCACATAAAATTAATCTAAAGAAAGGATAATAAGACTTGAATGAATCATAATAATACAATCCTGGAAAGAGATTCAGATTACTTAGATAGAATAATGGTACCACCCAAAGTTTATTTATTTATAAATTGAAATATAATATGTGGTATAACATAAAAGATGTAAGATATTTATAAATATATAGGGAAGAATACCTATATCTACTTAAAAACCAATATCCACTTAAATAATATTATATTTATAGGAATTGCATTGGGTTCTTAGTCTAAGAGTTTTTAATACCTACAATCATTTTTAGACTAAGTTTAGGTCATCAATAACTACTACAATATTGGCTTTTAACATTACTACAATTAGAATTTATCAGCGCTGACTAGTAGATCTCAGTTAAGATATGAAGTCAATTATCAGTGCTAGAAAATCACTGATAAAATGGCCCTGTATTAGTGTGAAAATATAGCTGATAAAGTACACCATTATTAAGGATTTAATACATGCTAATAAAATAAACCAATTATCAATGCATTTATTTAGCACTGATAAAGGGGCATACTATAGTTTGTTGTTACAACACACTCCAATACCAAAAACAAGGAATATTTTAGTGTGATCTAACAACACACTCTAGTACTAGAAACAACACCCAAAATTAGAAAACTGAGATAGAAATAGAGAATTTAAGTGAAATAAAATTTATGACACAAACATAAGAAAAAAAACTATTTCAAAGAAAAATAATCAACCTGCATAAAAAACAACACATGCTCAAGAAAAATAAAATAGCTATATAAGAAAATAATTTGTAGGTTAATAATAATATAAATAAAAAAATGAATTAGAATGTGTGAATTTTAAACTGAACGTTGATTCGTACTAGGAACATTGTGTAGGAGATTTACTTTCAGTTGATTATTTCACACCACACAATTTATTTTGTATCTTCATGATTTATCTCTATAAAAATTAAATAAATAAATAAAGATAAAAATGATAAGGAAATAAATTATGTAATTTTTGATAAAATTATTAAAAAACTATCTAGGCCTCTTTTCTCAGTTTTGGCGACGTGATATGCATTTTAAAATAAAAAACATATATATATTGAAAAGAATAAATTGGAGTCATAACTATCACATAATGAATCAGATTCATGTTCAGATGATTTATATATAAATCAAATGGATTATTGATCATTTTCCTAAAGTATCAAAACAATCTGAGCACGTTTCCTCATTTTTAGGTATGTTAGTAGTCGTTTTTTTTTACTAAAATGCCATTTTATACTAGAAATAGGAACCTTGAGTCATACTGGCCACATAATGTGTAGGTTTTAACTAAGAATTATTAATAAATGTAAAAAATGAATTATGAATTGTTTTCTTAAATTTTTATAGCTATAATACCACATTTTGTTGGTTTTCAGTGAGTGAAACTTTTTGAACTGAAATGTCAATTTTTTGTTATTGACATAAAATTTGAGTCATTTTGGAAACATAATGTATTTTCTTGAGGTAAATATTATTCACACATGTCAAAAATTACTTATAGATCATTTTCATAAATTGTCATAAAAATACAATTTTTTTTCAGTCTTGAATATGAAAGTTGTATTTTTTAACACAATTAATGTCAATTTTAAATAAAAAGATGAACATGGAGTCATACCGGTCACAAAACACATCATATTGAGATTATTTTTATTCCTACACAGCCTAATGATATATAGAACTTTTTTAATGTATCAAAACAAAGCAAATTTTTTTTCTTGGTTTTTCTATGACACATTTGTTTTTTTACAGATATGTCATTTTAAACTCTAAACACACACTTTGGGTCGTACCTGTCAGATAGTGTGTGGGTTTTCTTTGAGATTGATTCATAAAAATCATAAATCATAATTGAATTATGAATTATTTAATGAAATTACCAATAAATTCTAAGTATGTTTTCTCAATTTTTAGTGAATGACTCATTTTATACTAAAATACATTTATTAAACTAATTACATACAAATTGTGTTGTATCAGGAACATTGTGTATTAGATTGAGGTAAAAATAATTTATATATGTCGGCAATGAATTACGGATCCTTTTACAAATGTATAAAAGTAATTTTAATTAATAATAAATAAAATATGATCAAATTTTCTTGATTATTAGTGGGTGATGTTTTGATAACGTAAATGTTAATTTTAAACACATAACAAACACTTGGAGTCACACCGAGCACATTGTGTATCAGATTGAGATGTGATTGATTCCTTGACATGAAAAATGACATATGGATTGTTTTTATAATGTATAAAATTAAATTTTAATATTTTTTCATGGTTTTGAGTATGTGATATATTTTTTAACAATAACATAAATTATAAACTAAATAATATATAAAAAACATTAGATAAAATTGATATAGAAATGAACTAAAAAATAGTTGATAAAATAGTGAAAAATTAAATAAATAATTGGTAGTAATTCACCTTTTCATTATGGTTATATACATTGTTGACCCATTTCTTTGTTTTTGTTATCTCGTTTGTAGCCTTAAAGTCCAATCACTAATGAGCACATACAAGTTCATACAAACAACCCCACCTCAAGAAAAATAATCTGAATGTATAATAAAAATATTATTATGTTAGTAATATTATATAAAAATATATTAAACATAAATATGAATCAATAAATTTATAAAATATTATTTTTAAATTGAAACCGCACAGTTTGATTCATATCGAGTACACTGTGTATTGATTTGAGGTATGACTGATTCTACCAAGTCTTTTTATCCAACACTGCATTCAAAACTCTTCTTCATCTTACAATATTAGAGGTTTAGATGACAAAATGTTGAATTCAATTGGGAATAAAAATAAAACTGCATCATCATGAGAGAATCATCCTTGGTGAGTTCAGGACCATAATCTAGGAGTGAATTGTCCTTGTTGAAGAAGTAATTTATTCCTCTATAACATTACAATTAGTGAAAACTTATCAACAATAATTTATAGAAAAAAAAAATATTTACTGATGAGTTATCATGGATCATAACAAAATCAATCTTACCCTTTCACTATTATAGGGTGTAAAAACTCTAATATAAACCATTTACCTTCTCTGATGGAAAAAACATCATCATGACTCATTATGTATATTCAAATTTCACTAACCTCCACTATAATTTTTTACCCCGTTTTAATAGTATTAAATATTAGTATAGCCCTGTATAGAATCCAAATGGCATTGAAATACAATGTGTCTATTAAGACATCCTTGATTGTTCCATAAACTGCTATTTCCTTCATGATTTCATTTGAAGATGGGTTTTTTCATTTCCACTGATTTCATTACGAATTGGTTTCATTTCATTTTATGTCTTGTATCCTTTTACACCATCCATCCTTAATGACCATGAACTATCAATTCCGGTTATCATCCAATAATTCTCCCAAACCCCAACAGGCTTCAGTGGTTAATTAAAAACATATTTACTTAAACATTTTAGTTAGAATATATATCTATCTGATAATTGAATTGGTGTTGAATAAATCTCAAGTGACTATTGGATCTACTACTAATACCCTTTATTTTCGGTGTAGAGATGTCATGGGGAAGCAAATAATTCTATTTTTTTTTTTATTGTTTAGTTTTTTCTTGTTGAGGGGTTTCTATCATACTTTAGTGTTATTTAATATTATTTGGAGTCTAATAATATAAATTGTATCCTCTGATAATTAGTTTGAAAAAATAAGCGATGTTCGTTTATTTATTTGAAAAACATTTATCCACTTAAATTCTGGTATAAAATCACATAAACAAGTGGTGATTTGTTTTATATAATCCACTTGAAACAATTTTATAATGGATCTTATCTTAAGTGAAAATTGGTGTACCTAATTTTCAATGATTTTTCTCAAACATAACCTTGGGGTGATCATCATTCTAATCCATTTCACAAAAATTTTATTATATTCAAGCCATCACTTCATCTCCTCTACAGCAGTCTCTACCTTTACATCCTCCCCCACCTCAGTCTTGACTCTCACTCCACCTCTTCATCCACCTCTACCTCCGCCTCATGCATTAACCAATGATTTTATTTTTTTTCTTGTCAACACATTTTACAAATTGATTTCCTCCATTGTAATTATTATTTAGAAACATAAAAAATATAATATATAAGAATTTGAAATCTAATTATTCACACCCCAAATATATTTCTAAGGTCATTGAACATACTATATCACAAACATAGTAGGTAATCACCTAAACTTGCTATCAGAAAATAATACGACCACATGTACACTGACCGCTCATCACTAAACAAATTTACATCTTCATATGAGAATGAAGGTTGTGCCGAATCTCGGTAGTACTGTGAAAATATAGAAAAACTGATGATTAAAAAATAATTTTCATAAAATTTTATCATCGTTTTGAAATTACCTATTAGGGGATGATGGAATTTTAATGGGTTATGATCTCTCAATAAATTTTCACAAATAATATCTAAATTCGTTTCCATTATATTACTTTAGAAAATGTAGAAACATTTACCAAAATAAATAATTTTTTTTAAATATGTTCTGATAGTTAAATATTCTTATATATATCTTAATATATTTAGATTTTTAGTAATCCATGTAATTTATATTTATAGACCCAAAATTCAGGCCATGAATTATCTTATATTTAGAGACCTCCCTATCATAAAACAATTCTTATTAAAACAGAAACAAAAAAATAATTAGATGTGCATGTATAAAATATTGATTTTAGAGTATTACGCATTTATAATACACAACATGTGTGGTTGGTTAGTTGTATATCCATTCCATGGATCCAAAAAATAAATATTTGGGGTATCTGGATTGACTGTGATCAGCATCCAGTTTTACCTAAAAAAAGTATGTAAAAAATTAAAAATATATTTTATGTGATTAGATTATAGAGTTTACCTCAAGCTTATAGGCATAAAAATGCGTCTTTAATCTGGTTTTATTATCTCAAATTCTTTAACCAGATTACCACTTTTATTATCAATATCTTTCTTATCAAAAGTAATTGTTTAAGGAGAAATGATATAGGGATTAGTGAATCCAAATCATAATCCACATGAGTTTCCATTAGTATAGTAGTAATATAAACACCTTTAGAAAATATTAATAGTTATCAACGTAAACAAATATATTATCCAACTATTTGGATAGACGTATTATGGAAATGTACCTTATGTATGTATTAAAAATTGAGCCTCACAGCCATTTATGCTTGAGAATCCCATTTATACTCTCAATTATAATTATGTTTGTCATGAAAAATTAATATATTTCTTTCTCATCTTTAATTTAATATATATTTTCATCTTTTAATTTTATCTCTATATGAATTTGTAATGATAATAAATGTTTCTCATGAACTATGGGGGATAAAGAACTCCTGGAAGGTCATTTTGATTTCTTGGACGGTTTACCATATTATCTTGATTCTACCTTTTATTTCCTCATCTCTTTATCAATATATCACAACATACCTTACTTCAAACATTTTTTCATCAGCTGTTACAATTTTGTTACGAAAATATTATCTAAATACGTACCTCAAGTATCATTATAATATTATACAATAATGGTATGAAAGTTCCGATAGCATCATTGAATGTTTTAATATCTATATCACTAAGATGAATAGGAAACTCAGATTTCGGCTCATGATTTACCACAATCTAACTCTCATGTGATATTTTTGGAGGTCCATATTGTGTATCATGTCTCCCAAGATGTTATACTCTATACCCCTCACAACAAGGTAGTTCATGTGTATGGAAATACATAAATCACATACAATTGTATCCAATATAATTTTAGTAATAAAGGTTTTTCAAAAGTTATTTGATTCAAATTTTGTTGAAAGAGTAATGAAAACATTGAATACCCTGGGTAAGGTAAGCAGTTAAGGGTAATTAAAAGCCTCAAATTGAGTGGGGTCATTTTATTCATATTCGTATCTTTGTTTCACCACTAGTCTGCTTTAATACTTTCTCATACAATGGTATGTTTAACCATACTAAACATTAATACCTTACAACGAATCTATTTTTGTTTGTAATCCTTTCACTTTTATATATATATATATATATACATTTTCATGTGGTTTTATCTTCTCAAAATATGTTTGAGGAGACACTCCCAAACCTAATCCCCTAATGCGACGACATTGTTCCTGCCACTTCAAATCTACAGAAATTAGTTCTTCTTCCAATAAGGTTAATGTTGATTATTGTGTCTAAACCACATTAAAATGTGAATATAAATAGTTATTTTTATATAAAATTGTTATAACGAGAAAATAATTATTTTTAAATCATACATAAACAATTTTTCCATAATCCTTGTAGGTTTTCATCAACTATTTTACCCCCAAATTTAAGAGAGAATCCATCCATAACACAAGAAATTGGGAGGTGGTGGACTCTAGTTTTGATTGATAAATATACATATAGACCAATGAACATATAATTTTTCATCTCATATAATCCTTTTTTTGTTGATTTAATATACAAAAAAAAATCTTGTATAGTGAAGCATACACTATCTATGCTTTGTGATGAGAATAAATTGGTTTTGATGCACACTCTTTATTTTCAACACTCATTTTTAATTTAATAAAATAACAAATTTTAATAAAATTAGATAAAATAAGTAATATCAAATAATATATTATCAACTGCAGTGCACCCATAATGATTTCTCATTATGAAGAATGATGAATGCAATGAATTTCCCTAATTTATTACTTGTTAATGACTAAATAGTGGGTGGGGATTTACTTCCCCCTGAACATATCTAAGATATAACATGGTAAGATGTTTTTGGAAGCCTCTAAAGGATTTTTGAGTGGCCATTAAGACGAATTTCTTATGAAAATTTCTTAAAATGAATGAAATCTACAAGGAATAATGAAAATTCAATCAATATTTCATTATATAATATTTAGTGAATTATAGATAGTACATCATAACCCCACCGTTATATCATTCCAACGGTATTCCTTCATTATAGGTTATACATAGTGATATCAATTAATATCAATTAAAAAATTCATCCATATTGGGACCCCAACATAACTAATGAACATTGATTATTGGGGTTAATATGATGACCCCATTGATTCCAACCAACCTCAAATTTTATACCCTAGCTTCTTGCCTAGATAATTTTATTCAACACTATGATGATGCATCTTTGTTTTTTTTTCATCAACATATTCTCGATCCCTTAATAATTGTGAAATTTCATCATTAAATGTTTTTTCTTCATTAGGATTTGTAACATCATAATGTTTAAAAACATTTTCTACATGATTAGATAAATATCTAATTTTTATTTAATAACAACAAAGTAACCATGAACAATAGATTTGAGGAGGGTCATGTGCCTTCTCTATTGAAAACATTATGAACTGTTTAACACCATCTTCATAATCTTTTTTCAAATTATTAGCGTGAATTCATTTTTGAGGAAATAGTTAATTGAATTCAAGAAAATAATTTCTCCATTATGGTATGGTTTATCCTCTAAATTCTTCCCAAGTTGAAAGTAATAAAAAAATGTCAACCTCAATTGATTCATCTCTAAAATAGTTATTATTTATTTATTTTCTTCAGACTCATCCACCTTTTACTCTGGACATACACATATGTTTCTTGAACTACTCTGAGTAGTAGTGATCCTATACTAGGTACTGATTATCATTTTGGATGACTATTACTCAGAGTAGTTCAAGAAACATACAATTTATGTGGGATGAGTCTCAAGAAACAAATTAAAATAATAACTATTCAAGAGATAAAGCCGATGAGGATGAATGATTTATAAATAAAACCTTTTAAATTTTGACATCTTTATTTAAAATTTCAAATCTAATCTCAAAATTCTAAAATGTCCCCGCAACTACCATGAGAACATTAACTCAACCCCATTGATCTGCCCTAAGTATAATCTATGTTACTAGTCCTTTCCCCTAACCTATATGTCAAATTTAAATGCTCTATATCCACTAAGGTTCATTTATAGGGTGTGAGTATAAAAATAAACAATTAAATACTAACAAGGATCCTAAAATATACAATAATGCATATATACGTGTTTATGTTCAAAGTAGTAGCACTCAAAATACACATGTAAGTAAAATCATTGTGTACTAACCAGAACACCATCATAATCAAATGTACCCACTTCATTTCATATCTGGGATTTATAAAAATCAAACCTTATGCTTATAATATGGTTATTCCAAGAAATTCCAATCATTTAAATATTAAGATGTTATCATTTGAATTATAGAAGCAGGAAAATTATTTATCTCCCTCTGGAAATAACTAGATCATATGTATGATGAGATTCGACCTGAGACCTTGAGCATCCAAGACTATCCCTTAGGAATAATAATAACATGTACCTATTTCATCTATACCATGAAATGCGTATAACATAACCATTTTTCATAGTAAGTGCATTTTAAATATGGTGAATTCATAACATAATTTTTTTCCATAGGGAAGAACCACATAATGGGTGCCATAATACATTACATAAACCTAACTCCTAAAAAACCATAATGAAGAAAAAAACCCAAATTTCACATCACCCTCACCGTATCCCTCAATGAATCACTATCATGTCTATAGTTACCCAGCATTTAAGATTCTATACCTAGATGTCATATAATACCTATCATATTCTAATATATGTTAAAAATTATTTGTATCACATCCACACAGGTATTTCATATAGAAAAAATATTATAATCATATATTGAGAGGTATATTAAATATCATTTCAAATAATAATAAGTGATTATCAAAAGGAAATATTATAAGGTAGTATTTTTTAAAATTTAACAAAAACATTAGTTAGATATTAGATTTAATAAAATAATTTTAAAAAATTACAGTTAAGAAAAAATTATTATATATTTGATTAAAAAGTTTTAGTTAAAAAATCAATACAAAATACATACAAAGAAAAAAATAATAACTCACTAAATAAAAGTCATATAATTTTTCCATTTCCTAAAATTTCTATGTCTTGAAAGAAATCATGTTATATGTTATAATAATTCATATTCTTCTCTATTTTAAAATATTATTTATAAATGAGTATCAGTTCATTTTACCGTATAAATATTATTAAAACCATATTTATGTATGATTATAGTAAAATAATTTGAAGAATATATTTAAACTATCAATATATATATATATATATTATGAACCATTTCATCTGGAAAATAAAATATTAAATACATATATAAAAAAGGTAACTAATATGGTATCGTAAACATAAAATTTATTAATCAAATAATAAAACATGATAATCAATTTAATATTTCTATTATATCCGATGTAATACATATTAATTGACCAAGATTCAATATAACCCATGTTTTCTCAAAATCTAACATAATTAAAACCATTCCCTACCAATTATTATGTTGGAAACCAATTTAAACCCCTTATTAATGGAGTAATTTAATTAGTATTGAATTATTTAAATCATGAATAAGATATTTTAATGGGTAATAAGCAATAAATTCTCTATTTTGAAAAAAATACTCTAAAATAAAAACATTATAAACTCTTATGTTCCTATATGATCTAAATATTGTGAAATTAATATAGATAAACTTATCATGAATTTAAATCATGAATAAATTTATATATTTAATTAGAAACTAGTTGTTAAATATAATTAAAACAAATAACTAAAGACAAAGTTGTTTCAAAATCAAAATGAAACCTAGAACTTATTTTTTGAAATTTTATTATCCCATGTAAAATTTAAACTCACTTATATTCAAAAATTACCTAAATAAAACTTTAATTATTGATTCTAGAATATTATAATTCAAAAAAAAAATATTTTCACATAACTACTCATTTATTTTCACTTTAATGAAAATACAAAAGTATTTTTGAAAATACCATAAATAAAATAACAGTAGTAGAGAATAAATATTATTTGAACCTAATTTATATTGAAAACATTGCATTAATTTTAAATGAATATAATATTAACATATGTATATACATAAATATTGAAAATACCATAAATAAAATAACATTAGGAGAGAATAAATATTATTTGAACCTAATTTATATTGAAAACATTGCATTAATTTTAAATGAATATAATATTAACATATGTATATACATAAATATACCAATTAATATATCGTTATTTTGAAAAAAGTAAGGAACATGTGAAATAAAAATAACGGTGGCCTATAATAGTGTAGGTATAGAGAATTAGGATTCTTGTATCATTAACAAACATAAAAGAGATACCCAAATCCATGAAAAATGTTCATGTAGACCTTGGTCCATCCAACTAAAGCTAGCATGTTCGAATTCGTATTTTTTTCTATAATATTTTTTGGAAATTGAAATGGTCATAATAAATACTATTTAACTACATATTAAGTATGAAATTAGCCAATTGGTTGTATTTTATGATGGGAAAATGTTTGAAAAAAACGTGAAGAGTCAATTACAAAAATTAGATGGGATAAAACCCTTATTGATGCACAATAATATTCTAAACCAATCAACCTTTACTTACTCTATAACAAAATTTCTTGATCCCCAGGAAGTTACAATGACTCAATGATGGAATGGATGAGTACCCAAAACTATATGTGAAGCACACAACCCATTTAGATTTTACAGCACTAAAATATCCTTTATTTTCAGAAATGGTATCTATGATATACACTGACCCTAAAGCACAAGGGGAATGATCAGAGGGAATGTTCGGTTGAGTAATGTGGACAGTGGTGATGGTGACAACATTGGTGCTAACAGTGGAACGAGCCATGGTTGAAGGTGACAATAAGAATGAATACAATGCTGAGGAATGAGAGAGACCCATCATGACTAGAGTTTTGGGAAAAGAGAAGTGGGGTTCTTCATGGTTGACAACACCGTAAAACCCCAAACTACGGAACCAAAACAAGCAATCAAGGGGGTGGAAAATGAGAAAATAACATACCTTGGATTGTAGTCTTGATTCGTCTAAGAGAAAATAGAGGATGGGCCTTAACATCAGAGGAGTTCGAAGAGACATTTAAAATTGTGACAGAATCAGTCACGGTAGGGGTTCCTTAAAATAGATCAGAGATACTTTTTTTAGAATTTGGAAAAAAGCACTGATAAAGATACATTTTATTAGTGCTAAATTGATAAGCATTGATAAAAGACACATTTTTCAGCTTTTTTAGTATTGATAATAGATTTATAAATATAATTACAAATAAATTTTTTAAAATATGTTTATATAATTATATATAAATTATAATTTTATAATTATTTAAATATATAATTAATTATTTGTAATTGCAAAAATAATTTTTTAAAAAAAGTTATATATTTTTATTTATAACTATAAATATGTTATTTTAAAAATATAGTAAATACACATTTGTAAAAATATTTATAAATAAATATATTTATGAATATAATTATAAATAAATATATTTATGAATATATTTATAATTATTTAGTAATAATCATAAATATATTTATGTCATTATATATATTTATATAATTACATGTATATTAAATATATATATTTAAATATAAATATAGTAAATATTTTCATTATTTAAATATATTTATTATAATTATATAATAATAAATAAATTTATATTATCATATATATTTATATAATTATATATATATTAAATATTTCTAAATATAAATTTAAATATAGAAAATATATTCATTAGTTAAATATATTTATTATAATTTTATACTTATTTGAATATAATATTATTTATTTATAATTATATGAATACTTTTTTAAAAAATATTTTTATATTTATATCATTATATATTCTTATATAATTATATATATATAATAAATATAAATATAAATATAAATATAAATATAAATATAAATATAAATATAAATATAAATATAAATATAAATATAAATATAAATATAAATATAAATATAAATATAAATATAAATATAAATATAAATATAAATATAAATATAAATATAAATATAAATATAAAGATAAAGATAAATATAAATATAGTATATTCAATATTTAAATAATTTTTTTATAATTATATAATTATTCGAATATATATAATAATTTACTTATAATTTTATATACACTTTAAATAAAATAATATTTATTTATTTATAATAATTATAAATATTTAAATATTTAAATATAATATATGTATATTTATAAATATGTATATTTATAAATATTTATTTACTCTAATATTTTTAACATTAATAATGAAAATATAATCTTAAATACATGAATTTTAAAATTTTGTGAAATTGAATTGTTAAAAATGAATACACTTTAAAAATATTGAAAAAAATATATAAGTTTTATTAATTAAATAGAAATCATTCAAAAAATATGGATATATGTTGACGTAAAGAAGAATATATAGTGAAAATACAAAAATATAGTAATGAAATATATATAAATCAATAATAGAATATGATTAAATACATAAAAAATATTAAAAAGGAATAAAAATACCTAGTTGTGATAATATAAAAAAAATCCGATTAAAGACAAAATATATTAAATGGTACCATTTATCAGCACTACATAAAAGCAAGGATAATAGTATGCTTTATCAGAAATTTTTTAGCACTAATAAAGTACACCATTATCATCATTTTTTACTAGCACTGATAAATTTCATCACTATTAGGGACTTGTTTTGATGTAGTGAATTTTTATAATGCGCAAACTCTTGGTAATTTATGTTTTGAAGTTTAAATGGTTTATTCGTTTGGAATATAATATGTTTCATTTTATTGTTCAAACTCTTTAATAATCATGAGCTCGATGGATTATCCTTCCACACTTCAAATATTTTATTTTTCTTTTATGACGTTCCCCTAGGTTCTTCTTCCCACATTCTTGACACATAGATAGTTGAATTACCTTTTGTTCATAATATTCATCACCTAATCTTCTACGAAACTCCTTCTTTATATTATTTGGTGGGTTTATACTTTTTACCAGATTCATGCTATTAATTATAACTCACGATAATTGGGTTAGTATAACCATAATATTGTTAACATAAGTTTCTATCCCTGTTGATTTCTTGTTGGGACAATCCCTCTATTGTGTACAACAACCACTTTTACCTTTGTTCCATTGGGCTTTAACTATTAATAAAACTAAATGGTTTTAATCATAAGTGATGTAAAAGTAAGACCATAACTAGATTATTATAAGTTGGGAAATTAAACCTCAAAATGTATTTCTGCTTAAGAAATTTACAGTACCTTTCAGTTGAACTTGAATCACTCTATTAAATCAAGGATTCTTTAGGTTCAAATCACTTATATTCCTTAACCTAATTATTTATTGTAATTAATATAAAAATATTTCATAATGGTTCATAAGGAGAATATGATAAACCAAATCATATTCCATAGGTGTTTCAATCCAGGTGTGTGGTATTTGGCCTACTCATTGTGCACCAGTGTGAATATAAAATTGATACTCAACTAACCTTTTGAGGTGGTTACCCCTACGAGCATCTGTTCCACAAATCTATCCAATTTATAGTATACATGAAATGATGTAATTTATAGTAAAATAAGGTACTCAGAAGTTTAAAACATTTCTATGATGTTATCATATAAATAGAATCATCACTAGGGTTTTTTGTATAGTTATCTAATCCTAATCTCAAAAATAACATAGATAATCCCAAAAATAACTAAACCCATATCTTATACCAATTGAAAAAACCTAGAATCACACACATAGGTGAGGTGCTAAAACACTTTCTTTAAACACTATCTTTGATATAAATCAATAAAAAACTATCTTTGTTTTACAGAATTACTATAAGATATACCTTAAATATCATAAATCATCTTAGAATACCAAGTATAATAGGTTTTTTCTTTGAGTACTTTGTACATAGAAATAATATTTTACAATATTTGTGAAAATTTATCCATATTTGAACCAAACTAAATCTACTTCTACACATAACCCAGGTCATACTCAACATTATAACATGGGGAATGAAAACAGAAAAAAGGGGTGATCTCAAATGCATAGGAGGGAAAAAACTCATCAACATTTCACCTAGGGTTAGATCATATTCATATGATAAAACATAATTAGTGGAGAAATATGTTATTAAAAGAACATATAAAATAATATTACCCAATAATTAATGATCTACGGACATCCAATCTCAAATGAAAAAATATATACAATGGAATAAGAGCATGAGATAATAAACCCACACTATGGATCATGATAATAAGTGTATGACATAGGAAAATGGATTAGGTAAAATACAACATGAAATCCTAAAAAAGAATACTATGATCCTGTCCAAAGAAGATATTATCAATAAAGAAATATGTTATCATATCCATGAACTAGCATGTGACTAAATCCACACTCTATCATGTCCATGCGCAATCACACAAAAAATCTACATATGGTCATGTCCATGAACTAACATGTGAAAAAAGACATTTGTGATCATTTCCACACACTTTTATGTGAAAAATAAATATTTAATAATTTCCATGAATGATTACATAAACAAAGAAATACACAATCATATCTATGAAAAATCATGTGAACAAATCTATATACGATCGTTTCCACACACAATCATATTAACAAAGATATACATGATCATGTCCACACATAATATTCTCATCTCAAGAGATATAAAAAACAAAACCAATGCATTGGGGGGAGATGTAGGACACCATCCATCAATCATCCATACATATGTGTTCCTCTTGAAATTGACCATTCATATATATAAGAAAGAACCCTTTGAAATTAAAAAGGGTTTCAAAACACTTCTTGATGGTATCTATTTAATTGGTCTCAAACATGTAAAATGTTGATACCCAAAGTTCAATCACCAAAAATGTGTATTTAATATGTAAAGTAAAAGATTTTTTTCATGAAAAATAACTTATAGGGAGATAATTCAATTAATGGTAATGCAAAAAAGGTAAATTAAATCGTAAAAGGGTTCTTTTAAAATGATTTTATCTTCAGTGTAAATTTATATGTTACAATCAAATGGAAAAGTAATTTTGGAAATGGTTAATAGATTTTTTTTGAAATGATTTAATTTTAAAAGAAATTTCAATAGTTTATCCTTGAAAAGGACATAAATATTATCAAAATAAAATTGGAGTTGAAGATAAACAATTTAATTTTGAAAGGATAGAAAACATTTTTAATATTGTGAAATAAATTTATTTAAAACTCACATTTTAGTGAGTGAAAAAATTGTTTTCAAAATATTAGAATGAATATATGGTTTTTATATTAGAAAACACAGAATTAAATTTCTATATGTAAAGGGGAACATTGGTGGGGAAATAATATATAGAAAAAGTTTGGAAACCATCATTAATGTGGATTTGAATTATTCTCAACAATCATATTCTTTTTAGAGAGAAAGTTTTCCTTGAGGAGGAATATTTGAATAAAAAGTTTCATTTTACCCAAATATAAAGAGAAATTACAATTAAAAATCATATGATAGTGGTAGAGAAACTCTGTAGATATAAGATTAATAATACACACTCTAACACAATGAATGGAGTGGAGTTAACAAAAACCCTTATAACGTTTTCATCATTTTATTCAAAAAATGGTAAATAAACAACAAGAAATGAATATTAAAATACCTTCAATTTTATGTTTATGGGAAAATATATTCATTTGAATAAAATCAAACCATATAAAATTAATTATGTGGTACAATATCAATCATGTCTTCTAGATTTGAAAATATGACAAAGAAACCCTTACCTTGTATTCCCTCTTACTCAAACATGTTTGAACCACCATTATAATAGAAATATATTCCTTTATCACTAATTATAGATCCTTATTCATTTATTTTTCCTTTTTTATAGTTCACCTACAATCATTTATTTCAAATATATTCGTCAGTCATGCCTTGTTTTCAAACCTAGTTGTTAGGAACTTCTATTGATTGTTTTATACTAGTTTTGTAATGGAGTTATCAATTAATATTTATAAACCATAAATTATTCATTAATATATTATAATGTATGTTATTATCATGGTTTTTGAAGGATTTATCATATCCTATTTTCATTTGCTGAGTGATAAAGGTATGATTTGTGAAAGTTTAAATTATGATGATCTGGTTTTGGTGCCATAAATGGTCGAAAAGTAAAATATTAATAAATATATTAAATATCAATAATAAAATATAAATTCATTAAAAAATATAAAATAATTTTTGAAATTATATTACCATTATATAACAATCTTTAATCATTTATGATATAAATATTATAACATCATTCACTTAGGTGGCAAGACTAACCCAAACAAGAATGTGTTATAATGATTTTATGAGTAAGGATGTGTTTTTATATAATGTTAATAATTTTTTAAAGAGTTTTAAATCTGTCACAAATAGCATATATCTTCATTAAATTCATACTAAGTATGATTTGAGAAAGGCAGTGATAAATATTTTATTTCGTGGATACTATATTCCGTGGTACTCACGATTCATAATTCCATTTCTCAATAAATGGGATGGATTAGTTGTACCGGATAAATTATAATTTCAGATTTATAATGGTTAAATATTAATAATATTAATTCATCAAATACATCCTTGTTACCATCCATGAAGATTAGTTACTAAAAATAGATTACATCTCTTCCTGGAGGTGATAGTCCACTATACACATAATTAATATTATATTATTTTTCTTAGTTTATAGGAATGAATAAATAATATTTTTCATTAATATAACAAATATTTATTATACTAATGATATTGTGGTCTTTAGATTACTATGTTTAGGATATATTTGTATTGAAAATTAAGAAGAATAAATTAAGGATTACGTAATACTAATGCTGGGAAACTTTTCTTATAAGAATCCATGGAAATGAAGGTATTATGAAAAGAAATTGAGACTAGAGGATTATAAACATGACATATTTTTCTATTATAATAAATATGGTTTAGTTTTGGGATGAAAGTATATGAAATAATTGGGTAATAAAGGTGCAATGTCCATGATTTTTTCAAAGGTACTGATAGTTTATTATTTCTTCTAATTATTTTAAGAAAACATAAATATGATGCCTAAATGGTTCAAGGAGGTTTGAAATGCCTTAAACTATTGTTTACAGTCTAGAGACATAAAATTTGAAGAAATTACTGGGCTACACAGTAAAGAGAAAATGTGTTTCCCAGCCCGTATGGTTTCCCCAAACCCTAAAACTTTAGAAAGTGGGCACCTAGGGGCCGCACAATTTGTCAGAAACCATGTGACCCAATGTGTATAGTCCTGCGATCCATATGAAATTTCTTATATTCTATTTTCATGGTTTTTGCATGGTTATATAAACTATGTTCCAAATCTTATGGGGTTTCTCTTTAAATTTGGAAATGGAGCATGAGTTTGTAGGATTTTTCCTTGCATATGGCCAAGAATCAACATTTTTTTTGATGGTGAAATTCCCATTTCCCCTCCTTAATGAAATAAAACTATTTTTCTTTTTACTGTTCCATATTCTAGTGAATTCCTCCCCTCCACACATGTACAAAGGCTCTTTTCCCTCTCAATCCTGGGATTAGGCTACTACCTCAATTCATCATCGATTTCTACGATCGTCATGTCCATTAGAAAGAAAGAGATGAGATATTGAATCATATACCTTATATTTAAAGCTCTTCTTCTGAAATATTAAACTATTTTGGTGTGATCTCATTTGCCCCAATTTAAGGGCAATGAAAATTTTCACCTACTTCTTCTAAACTACCTCGAATCAAAGGTCGACACTAGAGATGGAGAGCTCTAAGTGGCTAAGGTAGGTAGTCTAGGCTATTTTCCATCATTTCATTGAATTATATAAAATGCGTCATTGTTCCATGAGCCAGACTATTCTAGAATATCCCCCTAGTGTAAAATTAAATTCAATTGAATTTGTTACAAATATTTTGGTGACCTAAGAAAGTAGTGAATCAACCCTTCGGGTTGATCGCCATGAGGTAGGCCATATAATTAGGTTTTCTCTAACTTATATTGAAAACTAAACCTTTTTTATAATTTATCCTAATATATTGGGGTGTTTCATCAAATAGTTAATCCATTGGTTTGTTTTTTAAATCTAATTAATGGTTGATCCATGAAATTAGGACATGAGTCATATTCCTTATCACATACATGAGTGATAAATGTATAGACATGTTTAATATTAGTTGAGTGGCCTAGCCAATTAGTTAAGGATACCAAGTAATCCTACATCAACCATGTTTAAATACCTTGGGGCCACAAATTTAATGATTTATGGGGTTGTGAAGGTATGTAGATTGAATCATCTGGGAACATGTTCAGCAGACGAGCCGCATCCAGCCTCATGATTCACAGATGCAGTAGGGGCATTTTAAGTGGCATCAGAAATATTACTTTTATTTCCATATTAAATTTTTTCTGTTTTTTCCTTTTATTTTTTAATACATATGTTTATTATTTCATAATCTACCCGATTACTGGACATCCAAATGAGAACCTCCTTTGGTATCTTGGCTATCTGATTTGTTGTGTGGTTTAACAGTTGTCCATTAGGGTAGTTTTGGGATTCTTTTTTTCCTTATAGGTATAATTTTTGGTAGGTCGAGAGTTTTTTTTCGATAGAGTGGGAAGGATTCGTAGAAATTAACATCTTCAATGGAGTCTTCTAGGTTTTTTGTTTTAGATCCATCCATATTATGGCCTTGATGGTCCAGGTTCGACAACCTCTGCTAGTAGCATTTCAAGACCAAAGGTATATGTCTATCTCCCTTGAAATCTGTTCATCTCCAGCTATGATGTTGTAGTTAAGGGTTTTTATCATTGTAGTAGTTCAAGAGTGGAGTTATGCAGCCGCAACGCTCTAGATTTGGGTGATTTCTAGCAGCGTAACACCAGATACTTGGTCCTGTGTCAACTCCAACACTCCTATAGAAGTGGTCTGGACAAGGAAACCAAGATATATACAGTGTTGTGAGTTTTTTTCTTCACCCTTTCTTGATTTGTTTTTGTGCGGTTGTTGATTGGTGTTAGATTTTCAAGATGTTGTTCCCTTAGATATGTTTTATCATTATTTATATCTCTTTATAATATTTTATTTAGAGAGTTAACAATAAAAATGTGTGTGGTGGTGTTCTTGACATGAAGTACGACCGAAAAGGGTTCTCAACCACATAAATACTTATCTCCTATATGTTTTTCTTTAATTTTCACTGCTTCCCATTATTGTGTTATTATTCACTGTTGTCCATTTTCAATTTTTTATTAACTACATCGTATGGAACTTTAGTTTTTCATTGTAAGAATTATTTTTCATCTTTCCGTTTATTCGGTGATCCTCGACTCATTTATTGAGGGTTGTTTTCTACAATTTTCCCCACCACAAAGTTGTATCAAAACCTTCAAATAGATCATGGCATATGAAAAATATGAAATAAAATATTCTGATAGAAATAATGACTTTAATTTGTGATAGTTAAAAATGAGATCCTTGCTAGTTAGGAAAGGACTGAAAGACACACTTTCCAGACCTAAGAAACCCCATGTGAGTCTATCTGCTGAAGGAAAGACTGTGATGACCTATTCAGATGTCCCTCCTGACGTTTTGATGAAATCCTATAGCTCGTTAACATTGTCTTTAGTTGATAATGTCATGCGGGAGGTCGCATGAAGGCTTCCACAGAAGGTATTTGGTTCAGGCTTGAAAAACACTATATGAAAACATCTTTAATGGGCCATCAACATAAGTGGAAAAAATTGTACACTTCCAATATGCATCCTGGAATGGCCATCCAGACACAACTTGATGAATTCAATAAAATCTTATTAGAACTTGCCAATATTAATGTCAATGTTGAATACAAGGAACAAGACATTATACATTTAATTTCTCTAGATATTTCATATGAACACCTTATTGATGTTATGATATATGGAAGAGATTCTGTGCCCTTAGAGGAAGTCAAGTCTGCCTTACATTCACGTGATTTGGGTAGCAGGAATAAGGTTGTGCCTGATGTCAAGGGTCTGTATGTGAGGGGTCGTTCAAAGTTTTAAGGGAAGAAGAAAGGTAAAGGTAGGAAGGGTAGAAAAAGTCATATCCAGCCGCAAGAACACTAGTTTAAATAAAAAACAAGGGTGTTACCTATTTCCACTGTGGGAAACCTGGGCATATAAAACCCAGATGCCCTGAATTGGAATCTAGTAATCCTAATAATTAATCTATTGATCATTCTCTCTTTGTCGACCAAGGCTAAAAAAGTGTTATGGTGTGTAATTTGTGATACTATGCATGCCATATTGGGTGTTAGATGTGTTATGTTCTTTCCATATGTGCCCAGATAAGAGTTCTTTTTCTAGTATGACTGAGGGAGTTGAAGGAGAGGTTGTTGTATGCAACAATAAGAGATATTGCGTTATGGGTATAGGCTCTATTATGCTAGTTCTCTTAGACCATTATCTTGTCACCTTATTGGATGTGATATGGGTTCCAGATTTACATCAAAATCTCATCTCAATAGGTGTGCTAGATTAGAGAGGTTTTTCCTTTATGTCTGATTTTGGTTGTCTTAGATTCATCAAGGGTGCTCATACGGTGCTTAAAGCCTCCTTGTTGAATGGGTTGTATGTGTTAGATATAAGAACACCTGTCAAGAAGTTGGGAAACACCTATTTCACTAATAATGACAATACTATTCGTTGGCATAAGTGGCTAGGACATGTGAGTGCTAAAGGCTTAGAGGAATTGAGCATGAAAAGGATATTCACTCTAGTTACACTAAGTAACTTACCCTTTTGTGAAGATTGTTTAATGGGTTAGTCTAAAAGAGTTAGTTTTAATTGATCCAACATTAAATCTATTTTCCCACTTGAGTATTTTCACTCTTATTTGTGAGGTCCTGCTTGGACTACCTCCCATGGTGGAGGCTCATACATTTTCACTTTTATAGATGACTCTTCTAAAAAATGTAGGTCTATATTTTAAAAATTTAATATAACATACTCGATGTGTTAAAAACTTGGAAATCCCCTGTTAAAAATCAATCTGGTAGAAAGCTGAAAGCATTAAGGACTGACAATAGTCTTAAATACCTATCTACTAAGTTTATCAATTTTTGTGAAAATGACGGACCAAAAAGACACTGAACAATGTGTCATCCTCCTCGGTAAAATTTTCTAGCTGAGTGTCTGATCTATACCATTCTAGAGTGGGTTCATAGCATTCATGCATGCACGGTTCTACCCAAATCCTTTTGGGAAGAAGCTATCACTACATAAGTTTGCTAAAGAAATAGGTTCCCCTCATCATCCAATGAATTTAAGACTCCGATTGAATTTTGGAGAAATCACCCTAGTCTTATGAACATCTTAGAGTGTTTGGGTGCACTGACTATCTCATGTAAAGGATGATAAACTTGATCCTGAAGCTATCAAGTGAATCTTTATAGGATATCCTACTAGGGTGAAGGGCTATAAACTTTTGGTACATAAACCTGGATTTCAACCATGCATAATTAGCAGGGATGTTTTTTTTCAGGAGTCTATTCATCATAGATTCTAGCCTCCCACTGATGACAGTGAGGGTCCTTCTTAGAAGAGAGATCTTGATGTTGATCCTCCCAGTGTTTGTGAGTATCCTGTTGAGACTCCCTTTACCTCTCAGGTGCCCCTTTCTTATCTTGAGATAAAATCATGGTCTGATTCTGATGATTTTCAGGATGGATGAGCTCCTAGTGTCCTTAGGGTTTATCATCTCCTTAGGGATAGGCATAAGAGAGTCATTAGACCTTCTCAAAAGTATAGCCATGATGACATTGTTTCCTCTACCTTCAATGTGGCAGTGGATCTTGGTGGAGAAGAACCCCAAATCTATAATCAAGATGTCAATGAAAGAAACTCTAAACATTGGATTTCGACTATGAAAGATGAGATAAAATCCCTATATAAGAACCATACTTGTTACATATTCAATAAACCACCTACTGCCAAGGTGATTGGATGTAAATAGATATAAAAAACTAAATAAGATAATACTACTAGGAATAAAATTAAATTTAAATCTAGGCTTGTAGCAAAATAATTCCTTCAAAGAGGTGGAATAGATTATTCAGAAATTTTTTCTCATATAGTGAAACATTCTTAAATAAGAATTATTATTGCGTTTACTGCCCTTTTATATTTTCATATAGAATAACTAGATGTCAAAACCACTTTCTTACATGGTGATTTAGATGAAATGTTATATATAAATCCTCCTCCTGGTTTTGAACATGAAATTAAAGCTAATCATGTTTGTTTTCTTAATAAAACATTATATGGATTGAAACATGCTTCTAGAAAATGGTACAAGAAGTTTGATTATTTTATTTTTTAATGGTTTTAGTAGGATTAAGTTTCACACATGTGTATTTTATAAATTTTTTAAAAATGCATTATTTATTTACTGAATTATGTAGATGACATGTTTCTCATTTTTAATATCATGAAATTAATAACCCTTGTGAAAATACAGTTGAATTCGTCTTTTGGAATGAATGACCTAGGTTGTGCTAAGAAAATTCTGGGCAAGAAAATTATTAGGGGTAGGATGCATAGACTTATATATATATCTCAAAGTTCCTATATCATTAAAGTGCATAAGTGATATTTATTTGATTATTTGAATCCTATTGGTGTTCCTTTTGGACAGAATTTTAAATTGTATTTATCCCAGTCACCTTCTATAGCTTTTGATATTGAATACATGAGTATAATCCCTTATGCTAATGTAGTGGGTAGTATTATATATGCTATGATTTGTACTTGACCAGATGTTGCTTTTTCTATCTGTATGTTGAGACAATTTTTGGAAAATCTAGTCAATCCTCATTGGAATGATCTTAAATGGTTGTTGAGTTATATTTCTTCTGCCTCTTTCTTTTCAATTTTCTATGGTAAGAATGATAGTTTATCTAAATTAGTGAATAGTTATGTTGATTATGACTATGCTAGAAATATTGATACTAGGAAACCACTAATTGGTTATGTCTTTACCACATTGTGTGGACCTATATCATGGAAGTGAAATATGCAGTCGGTGGGGGCCCTCTCGACCACTGAATCCGAGTACATTGCACTAACATAAGCCATTAAAGAAGCCATTTGGCTTAAGTGTCTGTTTTTTGGACTTATTATAAGTAGTGATTTCATTACAGTGCAGTGTGATTCTAAATATTCCCTTTATCTGTCTAAAAACATAGTACACCATGGTAGGTCCAAGAACATAGACATTAGGCTTCATTTTTTTAGAGATGTTATTGAAAGTGGAGCAGTGTGTGTCACTATGATACAAACAGATGAAAATCTAGCTGATAATTTGACTAAGGCTGTGACTTTAACCACATTCAAGAATTGCTTAGATATCTTGAAATTAGATCCTCTTGAATAACATTAAGTGAAAGAACATCACCAATTTTATATGAAAATGGTATAGATATGTTATATTTATTTCTATATAAAATTATATCTTCCCTTTTCTGTTATTTTTGTTCAATAAATGTGTTTCTTATTTTTTAATATTCTCCATTGCTAACCATCCATATGGGAACTGCCTTTTGAATCTTGGATATACGATCTATTGTGTGGTTTCACTGCTATCTGTTAGGGTTGTTTTGGGATTCTTTTTTTACCTTATAGGTAACATCGTCGGCAGGTAGGGGGTTTCAGATTTTTTATTCGATAGAGAGAGAATGATTCATAGGCATCGACATCATCAAAGGAGTCTTAAGGGAACATTGTTTTACATATATCCATATTATGACCTTGACAGTCTATTTCCGACATCCTTTTCTGGTGGATGTTCAAGATAAAAGGTTTTTGTTTGTCTTGGTTGAGATAGGTTCCTCTCCACCCACGACGTTACAGTCGAGGGTGTTTTTTGGTTGCAACAGTTCGAGACCAAAGTTTTCTAGATGCAATACTCTAGATCTAGGTGATTTTAGGTAGTGATACACCAGATCTCCGCAGTGGATCTTGATTTGGTACTCTCCAATGTTGTGTCAACTCCAACACTCCTATTGAATAGATCTAGACAGCCAAACCGTGATAGGTCTGGGATTTTGAGTTTTTGTCTTCACCCTTTCTAGATTATTTTTTGTGTGTTTGTTGATTTGTTTTAGATCTTCAAGATGTTGTTCCTGATGATAGGTTTTATCATTACTGTTAGCCCTTGGTAATCATTTTTTTGACCATTAATAATAAATACGTGTGTGGTGGTGTTTTTGACATGGAGTAGGGCCCAAAAGTGTTCCAAATCACATAAATACTTGTCTCATGCATGTTTTTATTTAGATTTCATTTCTTCCCATTGTTTTGTTATAATTACCTATGGTCCATTTTAAATTTTGTTTTAACTGCAACATATTGAACATTAATTTTTCATTTTAAGAATAATTTTTCACCTTTCCATTTATTCGGTGATCCTCGTTGCATTGGTTGGGGTTTTTTTCTACAATTCCTCCCACCATAAGGAAGATGTAAGTGGGTAGTATTTTGGTGGATCTAGTGTCGATAGTCTGACTCGAAAACGGATACATAGACGCGGTAAGGAGATATCGACACTACCATGAGGATGATGATGGGGGAGCATACTGACATCATTCAGCGTCATGAGAGGGTGGTCTGGAGAGAGAATAAGATACATGGGATGCGATTGGGGGGATCTCAAATACATCATGCAGTTTGGTAGAGATTGTGGTCAGTTGGGTTATAGTGGGACATTGAGTGGAGATGAGCATTGGTTTCCTTTGGTGGTTGGATGAGATTTAGTGGGTAGCGTTGTAGTGGGGGATTATAGTAGAGGAAGGATTTTTCAGCACGAATGAATTGCCTTCAACAAAATATTTGGATCTAATACTAGGTTAAGTCCTAGATGAGGTCAGAGTAAGGGGTAATCACCCACAATTCACTCATATTTGGATGACTGAGAGGTCATGTATTTCCCATCGGTACCATGCCAATGAATTCATCCATTGGGATTTCTAGATGATGATCTTTACAGGTAGATTTTTGTCCTTAAAAAATAATTAGAGTTAGTTGGGGTGGGGATTGAAGTTGAGAATCTAGTCCTTGGACCTAAAATGGACTTGTATTTGTGGCTTAGTGGATTTGGGTCTATAAACTATTTAATTTTTACCACTCACCCTATAAATGGGGTTTATAAATTTTTTTAAAAAATAGTTCAAGCCATCGGGTGTTTACATGTAGCCTTGATCAATATATAATTATCTAGATATAAATGTACAATTTAATGGAATGAACAATGTATTTATTTGACTACTATGTAGTGCCAGAAACTATTCTCCGATGACATTCTACTACCCTCAAAAGGGAAAATCAGGGACGATTTATCTTCTGGACGGAATTTTGTAACATCCTAGCTGTTTCCAAAGGTATGGGCCATTTTTTATTCTAAATCCATGAAAAAGGCCAAAATATGGTTAATAAAATGTTATAGTAGGTCTCACAGGTGTCAAAGGATCTTTTATAGTATAGAGACCCATAATATTATGAAATGACTGGTCCACATGGTTAACAGAAAAAATACCACCCATCCCGTATAGTTTCCCATAACTACGAGACTTAAAATAGTGGCAACCTAGGGGATACACAATTTATTTGAAATATTGTGGCTAAGGGTTTATAGTTGTGAGATCCATTATTAATTCTTATAGAGTTTTTTTCACATATTTTGACATGGTTAGATAAAACTTGTTCCAAGCCATGCAGGGTGCCCCTTTGAAGTAGGTAATGGGACATAGTTTTCCCACGGTTCGGCCAACCGTGCGACTAAACCAGGAGAAAATTTTTTTGATGGTTAAATTCCCATTTCTATATAAATTAATGATTTAAACATATTTTTATATTACCCTTTCCTAATTCCAATATATTCCTCTACTCCTCCCATACACGAAGGCTCGTTTTCCCTTTTAGGATAGGGATCAAGCTATTACCCATATTTTTCATCCATATCTCTCACCATCAGATCCATTGGATAGTTATAGGTATGATAATGAATCCTCACCCTTCTACTTAATGTTATTATCTTGATCTGCTATGCTATTTTAGTTCATGTTCAATTCCCCTTTTTTAGTGAATTAGATGGTTTCTCTACTTTCTTCCAACCCACATAGAATCAAAGGTCGATGCTGGATGATGGAAGCTTTGTGAGGCAAAGGGAAGTGGTTTAGGATCTTTTTCCTTGTTTCATTGCATTGTATAAAATGTACCGTTATACCATGATCTGTACCATTCTAGTTTTTCCTTCTATTTTCAGATTAATATTATTTGAATTCCTTACTTAGCTTTTGGCTACCCAAGCAATTGGTAAATCACCCCTTTGGGTGGATCGCCTTGATTTAGGCCATCCAATTAGGTTTTCTCTACCTTAGAGGCTAAACTGCCCCTTTGTTAGAAATTATCATAAATACTTATGTTGTGTCATCGCATTGTTAAGGCCTTGTGTTTTTTTAAACCAGATTAATTGTAGTGCCATAAAATTAGGCCATGATTCTTATTCCTTATAACATTCATGTGGTTCCCAATGCATAGGCATAATCAATATATAAGTATCTTGAGGTAAATGTACAATTAAATAAAATGATCAATGATTTTAATTGAACATCATCAATTTTTATATAAATGATTCTTTGTTTAATTCTTCACCTTATTGATGGGTGTTATAAAAGGGGTTTCAACTTAAGGACCCATTAGAAAGACTCTCATGCCTTAGTTATTTTTTGGTAATTATTTATAAACATGTTGGGGTGACATCATAAATTCTTGAGATGGGATCACCATGCGTTATTAGTTTTTTTCCTCTATATGAGTGGATCCAGTTACATAGGGAATACCCATTAGATGGGATTGATGGCACAAGTGGTTGTACCCTTCCATAAGAGAGACTTGGGCCCACACCTACAATACTAGGTACATACTAGGATGTATGTTTGTTCTTGATATTTTCACACAATGCCTAGAGTGACATGTAGGAAGTCCTCTTAGGTCACCTGGGATTAACTCTTTAGGCATTGAACATAAACTGAGCACCTTGACCGATACATGTCAAGTCTCCTTGGATTTCCATTGACGGGCTTCGAGTGAATCTCTAGAATTTATTGAAAGGTTTTAAATTGAATTAAAAATTATAATGAAAATTTTCATATGAGAACTAAAACTTTGGTTTTGATTAATTAGGGACATGTCCTCTAAGACTAATCGCAAGATCAGGGATAGTTTAGATCTTTCACCTCATGCCATAGACTTTAGCATTTTTGGTTCCCTAGTTCTGATTCACTAGATTAGGCCGAAGTAGTTAAATTGGATGAGCTTCAAAGTGGAACCCATTTCAATGTTTTTATTTATTTATTTTTTTCCATATGTTTACTATGGGAAACTATTAATTTTATATTTCATGAAATGGATTGTCCTAGATACCAATGGTGGCAATCTACTAAGATTGTATCTCAAACCCTACTCAGGCGTCATTTGTACCAGAGAAGAATTTATAGTTTCATGTATAGGCAAGGGGAAGCATCCATATTCCAATAAAAGATTGAGTGGAATTACTAGGTTTGGGATGGGAGTATTGGACCATGCTTATGCTTGAGATACTAGTCAAAACATTTTTATCATTCTTTTATATTTTTTAGCATGTTGTATATACCTGTATCCTCTTCCCCTTCCGCAAGATTTTTATGTAGCTACATTATCCTGATAATCATATTGTGTCCTTTATTATTAAGATTATGCCTATTGTGTTATATACATTTTATGATTTTTTATTTAATTTCTACTTATACCTACTGTTTCTTTTATTTCTACTATTTCATATTGTACACACACAGAAATATATATATATATATATATATATATATATACGTTATTGGGCTCCACTATGATCAGTGATGGCATAGTATCCCCATGAACATACCCTAGACCCTAGTAGCTAGTCAGATCCCTCTTGAATTTGGAAAGGTGTGCTTGAGGAAATGTGGCCCACCTTCTTTGGGATCATCTTAGTGGAATCCTGGGTGGGAACTTATAGAATCAATGGAAGTGTTCCCCTTCACAAGTAAAGAAAGGGTATCTTTTTTGAATAACCATTATTATTTTATAATGGAGTGACAATATTCATGGATAAAAGGTTCCAAATGTGAGGTGTATTGGATTGTGGGGTGATATGAGTTTTATAAATCCTCTATATGTCATTTGAACACATTTTTTAAACATTTTTCAAGACTTTTAACATTTTATTTTTTATTTCATTTTACCTATCATGTTCTTACCCTCATAATTAGGTTTTACAAAATAAATTATATTTTATTAAAAATATATGGCAGAACCTCATACGAAATTTGGGTGTGGTGTACCTAAATTTTATCCACATGTAATCTAATTTAGTTTATAAATAATAAAAAAAATTAACTTGTAAATTATAAAATTTAATATATAGATCAACTATTTTGTAGAAAAATGTTACATTCATCAAGTTTTCTAAATATAATTTAGTATTGATTAAAAATTTAATGAGGGATAATAAATGTAAATATAGGTTTAAAAGTTATATTAAAATCATTTTTAGAGGATATTAATTTTTTTATTATATGAATATTTTATGTTTTAATTAAAACATTTCATTGAGAAAATTTTTTTTACCATTATCTTGGTTATTAACTTTAGTCTTAGTAATCATTCAACTATTTCTTAAAATTAAATTGATCTTATTGTATATTAAGAAGATTTTGATCTAAAATATAAAACCCATTTTTTGAATTTTCTTTATTATATGTGATGGAAAATAATTTTTTAATATATGAAAACAATAAAAAAGATTTTAGAGTATAACATTACTTAGGTATCAAAAACTTTAAAAATAGGTTTTATAAATTCAAAATTGTATTTTTAAATGAAATATTTTAGTTTATAGATATATATTTTCGTAGTCAAAAGTTTTAAAAAAATTTATGCTATTTCTGTATGTTTATAATTTCACAAAAGAGATGGAATTTGAAAAATCGTATTTATACTATTCACATAAAAAATTATTTTAGAAAAATATAAAAAATGACCCTAATATATTTTCAAAATGATTCATTTAAAAATGAATTTGATTTTCAAAAACTAAAGTTCTATAATTTATAAATTTATCCTTTAAATGAAAATACAATATATAATGAAAACAACTTTTATTTAAAAAAATACCTTTTAAAAACCTAATTGTTCTTAATACAATTTTTTATTAATTATAATTTATTAAAACATTTTTATTAACTATTTGTTTTCATATTGTTTAATTTTATTAAAAATATTTATTTTGAAGGACCTGGAACACCCTGAGAGGGGAGGGTTGAATTAGTGTGTCAACGTTTTCTTCTAAAGTTGGAGATCTTGTTCGCATGTCGGTAGGAATCTATTAAACCCATATTTTTAGTAATGTAAAATAATTTAAACATTCAAAAGAAGAGAGAAAACATGTCAATTTTACTTGGATAAACACTAAGGGATAATCTAATGAGTATAAACCGACAGTGTGTCCGACAAGACATAAGTAATGTTTTTGTCCCTATCAAGCACCGAAATATTCTTCTACTATAGACCTGAGTTAATTATATTTTAAATACCCATTTAATGAAAAAATGATATTCTAAAATTAAATTCATGAATCTCATTCATGAAGCTCACTACCTTCATGAAACAACCTTCCTTCGCAATGCTCACTAGATTAACATAGAATACCCCATCACCACAAATCACCCATTACATAGAAGCATTGGAACCAGACAAGACATAATTAATCTTTTCATGAAGCTCAATCATGTGTAGAGACCCAAATTCCTGGAGATCCCATTCCTTCAGGAAATTAGAGAAATTTTGGATTCTATTTGAATTTTTCATGTAAAATGAAGTGTGGGTAGCATTATTTTTATAGGATTGGCTATTTGTGATTCCCTACAACCTCCAATACATTTTTATATCTTTAAAAAACATATTTATAGTGCTCCTATATTCTCTATTAGTATCTGAAAAATTCATTTTATAGGGTGATGATCCCTAATAAACTAATGTATCTTCACATTTCTAAAATTTTCTAATAACACCAAATTCTCATCATGTTATAGTATCATTTCATTTTTTTTCAAATAACCTATAACTTTTACAATTCCCCCCACGTGAACCTTGAATTACTCAATTATATCTCCCCCATTAGAAATAAACCCAATGTTCATGATTTTGACTTGGCCATCTCCAAACACACTCCCCCAAGATCATATCTTCCCCATAAACCCGCATAAATTCAATAAAAATATTAAATCAGTTAATACAACTTGAGAGAGGGGACCATTTGTAATTGCATCATGCATTGGGAGGTGGATAAACACCGAGGGTCAATCTATTTTTCTCGAACACATGTACTACCAATGGATAGGTTATAATTTCATCCACTTGGTCATCAGTTCCATCACAATCCATTTTAAACGTGCCTTATTGAAATATTTCCATGATGAAGTGATATCTAATTTCAAAATGCTTTGTACAAGAATGTTGAACCAAATTCTTCATATGACCAATCACGCTCTTGTTATAATAGTGAATAACCATTGGTTGTTTCACCTCATCACCAATATTATTCAGTTTTTACTTCATACCCAATAGCAGAGAGCACGCCATTGAAGAAGAGATATACACATATTCAACAGTAATAAGAGAATTAATGTATTCTTTCCCACTCAATCAGCATGCACGTTTTCTAAAAAATAATTAATTCCCCACCACATGTGGAATTTCTATCCACCACATCACTAGCCTAGTCTATATCTGAAAATACCGTCAATTTATGATCCTTTTATACACCAAAGTGTATGCCATGATTGTGAGTACCTAATATGTACCTCACGATTTTTTTTACTATAATAAAATTTTCTTCCATCAAATTTCTATGAAATTAGCCTATAAACCATGATAAAATAGATAATATATGGACCCATCATAGTCAGGTACAATAGGCTTCCAATGATTCTCCTGTAAATTTTGGGAAAAACATATGTCTTATCTGTATGCTTCCCTAGTTTTTTCCCTACAACAATTCATGTTGATATTAGTTTGGAGTCATGAATATTGAATTTTTCATCAACAAACTTAAATAATTTTTTTGAGAAATAAAATTGTATTATTTATTATGAATCAATTGTAGCCTCAAAATATATCTATTTTACCAATCAGGGACATTTCAAATGTTGATTTCATGCGACTAGAAATTGTACCAATAGATCCATGCACGATTAAACCAAATATAATAGCATCTATGTACAAAAGAACCATTAATGAATATTTCTGTCAATTATTGACATAGATATTATGATCCACTCCTCCACTTTTAAATTCGACCTTCTTTAGATAAGATTCTAGTCAGGGGTACCATACTCATGGTGCATGATTCAGACAATAGAGTGCCTTATTTAATATGAAAACATTCATTTTATCATTTCAAAGAAGAACACCTAATAGTAGTTCAATATAATCTTATTATTCTAGAACACCTTTAAGAAATATATTTTGACATCTATTTGATACACTTTATACCCCTTTGAACACACATGGAATGAAAGATCCTGATGGACTCCAGTTTGGGTACCGATGAAAATATTTCATAAACAACAATTACTTCAATCTGTGCACAACCATTATACACTAGAAACACATTTTATCTGAACACATTTTGAGTCTCATTTAATTTTATTATGAAGATCATTTTAATTTTAATCACATTGTGATTTTCAAGTCTATTAGCAGGATCCCATGTCTGGTTTTTTTCAATCTGATCATATTCATAATTCATGTGTTTAACTGATGATTAATCCATAAAAAATTATTCAAATGAGGTTGGTTTCACAATGGATAAAAAATATTGTGAATTATTCCTCACTATCCTTGTCTATTTGGGTGCTGTGCATTCCCTAATGATATTAGATTGATCAATTTCGGCTCAATGATTTCTACTATGAGGTTCAGAATATTTTTCCTTGGCCATGGTTTCATCATTTGATTCTTCTTCTGAATCAACATCCTTATGTGACCCTTGATTTTTTCACACCTTCCTCAACTTATATATTTATATCTGTTCCATTTCCACATTCTTCGACATCTTATATCTTATCAGCATAAGATTTCCTTTAGTATTTTTTGATTTTATCTTCAATGATATTTACATCAATTCATTCCATAATTTTTCATAGATTATTATTAAAAAAATTGTAGTCTTTTCCTTTCATTGAATATCCAAGAAATATTACCTTGTCTAAAACATCGCTATACTTCACCTGATTTACTTCTTTATTTTAGATGAATCATTTTCTTCCAAACAAATATAAGTAATTCAAATTTGGATTTGTTCCAGGTAACAACTCATATGGTGTTATAATTTCTCCCATATAAATCTCTATTACATTTTGAGTATACACTGTATCTTAAACAACCTATATCTAGTAATGGAGAGTTATATGACTCTCCATCCTTATAGTTCTAACCATACTATTTTCGTGTTAATTACTACGGTCAACAACCCAATTTTGTAGTGGGGTTCCCTATGTAACCCCCTGATGATTTATTCCATGTTTCTTTAGGTAATTCTTAAATTCAATGGATATTTATTCCACTCAATTTTCATATCGTAGAACTTTGATTTTATGTCATATATCATTCTAAAATATATGTCGCTTTTTTATCATGAAATCAAACATTTTCTGATTCCTATGAATAACCATTAAAGAAACCATTATGTTATAATCATCAATAAAACGAACAAAGTACCATGGTCTATATGTTCCTACCTCATTTATCGGTCCACATACATTTATATGGATGAGATAAAGAAGATTTTATGGCATTTTATTTTTTTATTATAGGAATTACAAGACACTAATCCTTGTATGAAATCATCATAATTATTTTATCATTCATGCTTAATATTGGGTATATCCATGAATATATTCAGCTAAGATATATTTTCCATGTCTTGTTGATTAGTGTAACCTAACCTCTGATGCCACATGTTGTTATCTTCATTAATTTTTATGTAGAAAATGTTATCTTTACTTTAAACCTGATATAATTTTCCATCGGTTATGCATCCTTTCAAGAGAAAATTCTATATCCTTCCTTTTATAGTGAAACCCTTTTGATTAGATGTCACTATAGATGTTGATTCATATAGACGGATCACACTCAGGATATTATGATGAAAACTGTCCACATAAATAACTCTAGTCTACTTAATCTCGTCACTTTCTAGTTCTATACTCCCACTAACATTGAAATTGAAGGCACCATTATTTCCAAACATTAATATTCCATTCACCATTTTCTATACATTTTTCAATAAATCAACATTTTCTATTATATGCAATGAGAATCCTCTATCTAGAATCCATCTGCTACTGATCTTGGTAGCCTTGATAGATACTTATATAAGATTGGATTTCTCAATTTCCATTTTTTCCTTCCATGAAATATTATATTGAGTGAAGGATAATTATGGAATTTCAAATCTCATTTCAAAGTGCATGTGTTCATCATGATCATACTCTTCTTCAGGAGGAGAAAAACAATTTGTAAGAGAAAACCATCTGGTTGATGAGTATTGGATTTTCTCTGAGTTCTTGATGTATTATTCATACTTTTCCTCTACATGCAGTAAACAAATTTATTTAAAATGCTAGATCAATGAAAAAAATAACAATAGAAACTATTTCTTCTACAAGAAGAACGATATGAATTTTTTATCCTTTAAGGAATTAATAGCTCTTCCCTATTCAAATACCTAATTGAATATTTATCATATGATATTGTCTATCCTAGATATCTATTTAATTGACATTTCATAACAGGAAATGTCTTCCCACTTCTATTCCACCTCATTCCCCCTTATATAGGAAAATGATTTTAACTACTGATCCTTTTGGGAAACTTAAGGATAGTTTTAGTTCTATTTTTAGTTTTATTTGATTTATTCTTTTCTAGTACTTCATGTTACTTTATGATATATACAATTTTCATATTTCCTTTATTTTGAACCATTTTATTACTAGCATTTTTTGTTTCTACTACACAACATATTCTACTGTTTCCCATTAATGTGGATATTTTACTATTTAAAACCTTTTGTACTCAATAATAACCATGATTATCTATCTCTAGCATCTCAACATATGATAATATTCTAAATAATGTTTTTTTCTTTGTTTCTTTTGAATTTAATTCATTTTCAAGTTTACTACCAAGATTAAAACTTCTCCATCAAGACCAAAAATTGTGTTGAACTTATCCTCTAGTATGGATATAAGTTCTCTTATTTTATTTTCCTATTCTTGAATTATATGATTTATTTCTACTACATCTTCTAATATTTCTATGGTTATTGAATGTTCTTTTACAAAATATTCTATTCGAATAATATCGTCTTCAAGATTATCAACATATTTTGATGAATCTTCCACTAATTATCTCTAATTTTTGCATATTTTAATTTGATTCTAAATCTTAACTAGAGTATCATCAAGTTGAAACATGAGATCAACATCTGAAATAAATAGAAAATATCAACATTTATCATTTCATGGATCTGAATTTTCAATAATATCCATCATAATTTCTTGGTTTCTAGATTTGAAATTTAGTTCTTCTTCCTCAAAAAATCATTTCCATCGTCTTCTTCTTTATAGACAAAACCCTTTATCTATAATTTTTTTCCATATTTTAAGTCTCCCTTTTTATAAAAAATGTTTTAAGGATTTTGTGAGTTTCTGAATTCAATTTTTATATCACCATACTTTCTTGGGAACCAAGAGGTAATGTACCAAAATCTTCCACACTGAAAATGTTCAAAGGGTGTTTTTACTTCAAATCCCCCTTTTCCTATATTGATTTTTTTTGGAATAAAGGGAAAAAAGTTCATTATTATCATCAACATAATTGACACAATATTCTGAAATATAGTTTTTGTTCATGTATTTGAATCACATATCCTTACTAACATGACTTGATTCATCTTTATGTTTGACTCTCATTTTATATGCTAGCAAATCAATAAATCATCCAAAGAATGTTTTGAAAGATCCCTTTCCTCAAGGGATAAAACATTTGGATTATAAAGAGGTGGAATTACTCTAAACCTTTTTAAAATTTTAATGTATTTGATTTCTTCACCAAGACCTATAATAAATCCTATAACTTCAGTAATTCGATTAAAAAAGGTATATGCATTCTTATCTAGATGCATCTTCAGATCATCAAACCTATTGTGAAAAAACATGTTGTTTTCCTCGTTTTCTTTCTTATCTCCTTCGTATATATTTTCTATCATTTAGCACATAGTCTTGGCTGATGTAAATCTTGATACATTCAGGTATATTTGATCATAGATATCTACATTGTGGGAATTTGGTGTTTTGCCATCCAAATAAAGTATTTTCCTGCTAGTTTCAATTATAGATAGTCCTATCACATTGGTGACCTAAATCCCCTAAGGTGTAGAAAAGAGGGCTTCAAACCTAAGGGATATCAGATCAGACTTCATCCTATTATTCCATATCTAAAATTTTCTTCCATCAAATATGGGAACTCAACTTATATTTACTGAGTTCTCCATGAATAAAAATAGATTTAGCTCCAAAAATCTGTAGGCTCTAAAACCCCTTGAAGTATCCCGGAACACCCTGAGAGGGGAGGGGGGAATCTGGGTGTAATTGTTTTGTTTTAACGTGATGGATCTTGTTCCCACATTGGTAATAACCTATTAAACCTATATTATAGTAATGAGTGGTAATTTAAACATCCACATGAATAAATACATCAGCACAATTTTACGTGGTTCATAACTAAGGGCTTGTCCAATGAGCATATGCTGACAGTGTGTGGGTCATACCTAAATCCAAAAATCATCACTATATGTGGGAAATATATGTTTAGAAACATGTACATTATTTGAGGATCACAACCTTTAAAAGATTTTAGTGACACAAAACCATGTCCTTCAAAACACTTCCATCAACTCCCCTAGCTCACTGCTTTTTGAGTTGTACCAGTCGGTTTATCGAAATGAAGGTCCCATCAATGGATTGGAAGTAATGTAATTGTACCCATATATCATGAGACTATACTTACACAATAGACTAGATTTGATTCTCATTGAAATCCTTGTTTACAAAAATATTGATATTCAAAACTACCTTTTCTGAATCCCATTTTTGTGAAGCATCTTACCTTCAGAGAGCTCCCTGAGTTAATATGGAATACCCAGTCATCATGAAGAGCCAAATAAAAAGAAGTATTGGAATTTTCAAAGAAATATGTATTCTTATCATGATGAACAAGATAATGTAGAAACCCAAATTATTGGATCTCACTTTACTTTACAAAATAAGATTTATTTCAGATTTTATTTTAATTGTTTGTGTAAAATGAAGTTGGGGTAGCCTTATATTTATAGGCTCATCCAATCACAATTCTCCACCACATCCACCACATTTTTCAGATCATTCGAAAACATATTCATGACACTCTTCCATTCACAATGGTCCACTAATATTTTTTGTTTTCAAGAAACCTTCTAAGGAAAAATCATGTACCAATGATGCTCCAATTTTCATAACTGTGAAGAACACCATCACAGATCGCGATGCTCCACATAATTGAAAATATCATCTTAGTATTCATGAAACCCATGCCTTTAGAAATTTAATGATGAGTTATTTATAGAAAATGATGCATTGCGATGCTAGATTCTTCATCTAGGTTTTTAAACACAAAAAATAGGAAAACACTTGGAAATGACACCACCTTCAATACTATAGTCCGCATGAACTATAATATCACCTTCGGTACTATCTCCCTAATCATCCGTATCAAGTATTGAAAAGAAATAAAAACCAAAATCTATATCTAGAAACTAAAAACCTTGGTTCCAACACATATAATATGTCCTGGATCATCTTAGTTTAGTGTTTCATTATATCCCCCTTTGGGTTTGTTGAAAATTCTAAAATTAACCCAACTATACACTTACATGTTCAATTTCTGACCTGACTCAAACAACATTCTAAACCTCACTTCTTACTGATGACCTTGAATCAAGGAGTGAGTGAATGATTAAAAAATTAATAACAATAAAGATTTTTGAGGAAAATCTTGATATGGAAAACATGAGTGATATTAGAGAATCTTCAAGATAATAACTCATTGAATACAATACTTTGATCATTCATACCACACTGTTCTTAAGAAACTCCGCGTATATTTCCAAACAAATTCTTTCACATGAGTAAAACTACCCATTTTCCAATAGGGAGAATACACATTACACCAACTTAACTTTCTATATCTAATAAACAAAATGATAAATTTTTTAACTTTTTTAATAAACCCAAAGAGCACATGTTTTAATGGTTTATAAAGGAGAGTTAGGAATACATTAAGGTAAAAGGTTTAGGGAATTATACCTTGATTAATATTAATTTTCTATGGAGGAGATCTTTGTTTCAAGAATAATATAGAGAGTGGGGTTTAATAATAATGTTAGAGACAACCAATGCCCTTCAAAACTCACTTTAGGTAGAGCCTTGGTCATGATGCTATACACTTAATTTTTATTTTGAACATACACCAAATTCACAACCTACTGCTCAAACTTCTCCTTTTGAAAACGGTTTTTGATCTCTATATGATTCTTCCTTGTGTTCGAAATAGGATTCTTGTGAGTGTCAATAGCACTTGCATTGTCAGTCATAATTTTAATATGAGATACCACATCATTCCCAATGTCTTAATGCTATTTTGAAATCAATATTAATTCAGCAGAAGCTTGAGTCCCTAAAATATACTCCACCTCTATAGTACTTGATGATATGATTTTTCTATTTTCTATATAATTCATGAGCTACCATGAAAAAACAAACCTTCATAAGTATTAATTCAATCATCAACTAAGCCTACCCATTCAAAATATGTTTAGCATGTCAACTGTTGATGTGAAACATTTTAACAATAAAACCCATATTCCACTATTTTGTTGACATATTGAAGGATTAATATCAAAAAACTCATAAGATATTAATTTAGACAACATTGATAACATGAAACATGATATATGGAAAACACACTGTCTATTTGAGTGGATATCATGTATTGTAATCTATCAATAATACACCTATAAAGAGTCCCATTAACTTCCTCACCTTCCTCATCATTTTATAATTTTTATTTTAGTCTCTTACGAAGTATCCATTTTTATAATTTTATACCAAAAACCTCTAAAACACTTCCTTGGAATATATTGTTTAGGAGATAAATACTCCACCCTCCCTTGAAGTATTTGACAGACCAAGGAAAAATGACTATTCACAAATTGGATACATCCCCAATTTTCGCCTGAATAGTTTTGAGAACTTCTTGAATTGCATGTTATATAAACCTCTAAATATGATGTCTTAAACATATATAAGAACCACCATATACTTCCCTCTATTTATTTTGATGTAGATTTTGTGATCATCCACTCCTCTAACTTAACCGAAATTCTATAGGTACTGGTCCAGCTACGAGTACTAGAGTCAGGGTGATTTTTTTGATATAATTTTTCATTAATTGGGAAACATTTCTCTCATCACCATGCATGAGAAATCCAATTAGTAGCTCAATATTGAATCCCTATTAAAGGATCCATTTCAAGAACATGGATTTGGAATCTATTTTATATACTTTTAAACTCGTTTTCATATTCAAAAATTACACAATATTATAGTTTCATGAAAAATCACTGGCACAAATAGTTCATCAATATAAAATTCATTAATCTGGTCACTATAAATATTTATTGAGTTAGTATCAGAAAATCCACTTGGTCCCAATGATGTTATTATTTTTCAACCATGATAAAAGTTCTCAAGTTTTTTTCTAAATCTTATTAATCATATTATGCATTTAATTGAACCCAATTTCATCTTTAGAAGATTTATCAAATAATTTTAGTTAAAACTTTGTTAAAATGATGTTTTTTATTATTCAATCACTCTTATATTTTGAACTAGTGTTTTATGGAAACCAATGATACTGTTATCAGTGGTTAATTCTCTTGTTTATAGTTTTCATGAACCTAATATTCTTTATAAATTAACGTCACCATAAAAGCTACCATCAAAGTTTTTTATATCAATTTGAAGATATTTGAGATTGAAACATCCTTATTTCTAACCTAATTGAAAACTAGTTTTTTCTTTGTGATTCTTATTTATTCATCACCGAATTATGTTCACCTGTATTCATATTCTGTTAACTTTTAGTTACATAAACATCATGAATTTAAATAATTTTACCCCACCATTTTTTAAAGAATATATATGACGTGATTTTGGTGGAATATCCTAGAACGATCCCTTATTATCCATGTGATTCAAAAGTTATATTATTTTATTTATTACAAATAAAATAGTATCTTCCAAAAACCCATAAATATTAATGTGTCAGCTTATTTTTATACTGTATTTTATATAGAGTCTTGTCTATATTAAGACATAACAATTCCCAAATGAAGATATACACCCCTTTTGGAACAAATTATTTCAAATATTTATCTGATAAATATTTTTCAAGATGTATAGTCCTAGATATATTGTTAATAGTATTATTTCTTCTCTCAAAAACATAATTCTATTGATGAGATATCACTACAGATACATGATTTATAATTACCTTCCCTTTTAAAAATTATTCCACTTGGTTTTTTAATTTATAATCCATTACCATGGTAAATATTTTGAATTTGTACCCCAAAAACATTTTCTTCTTCTATTCGCTATCGAGTTAAAAACATATAAAATTAATTTTTGTGTGTAATCAACATCAACCAAGCCATCTTATTGAAATCATCAGCAAAAATTACATATTATCATTTTTCATTTAATGATTTAGGATTCATCAGTATACAGACATCCACATGTTGATTCTATAAAATTATTGATCAGGTTCCCTATTTTTGATTATATATATCAAGGAAATTCTTACCCATTTGATAAGGATCACATATATGAGTGTTGTTACATGTGATATTTGGGAAATCACAAGATCCTCCATTATAAAAAAGATTTTTAAAATTTTTTTGGGTCAAATCCCTTTGTCACATATTCCAAAGACTATTTCCATCTCCCATGGATAACATACACTAATTTTATTCACCAACAAGATAAATATTCCCCTTGGTATACCTTCCTTGCAGAACAAGAGTACCATCTCTAGCTTTAACAATTCCCACGTTCCTGATAAATTCCACTACATGCCCTCAATCACATAACTATTTCATTTTTTATTGATTATGGTTAATCCCTTCAACTTGGATCACATATGTTCTTATTTGATATTTTACACAATCCATAGCTTTCCCAAATATAATGATTTTTGAGTCCCTCATCATTACGAATTAGACCACTGAACCTTTTTCATACATGGTGCCCGTGAAAAGATTTTTTTGTTCATGTGTGAGGTACAACCACTATCCACAAAACAATAAACTAGACATGTAATTTTATATTGAAGAAATATCTACCATTTTTCATTTTTATATCTTATTTTATTCATCCATAACCATTGAGAAAAATATCTTAATGATTAAAACACTTATTTCTCACCTGTTTTAAAAATATTTTATGCATATTAGAAAACTGAGAACCATTTTAAATATTTCAATGTGTTTTTAATGTACCAAGATGTTGATATCCTCATTCATGAGTCTCACGAGTCACTTCTCATTGAACTGAAGTAGCATAATAAGATTTGTTTTTCTATAAAACATCAATCTAAATGTAATAACCATGAAAAGCATATGGAATAGTGAAAAAATTCATTCCAATTTTCAATTTTATTTATTTATGAAAAAAATTCTTTCAACAGAGAAAATATAATTAATGTTCCCCAATTTTCCATACGATGAATACCTCTTTCTTGGTGTTATCTTTCCATTATTTTTATCTTGGCCAGTATCTATTTGAGAATATCCTAAATTCCATTTCATCTTGAGAGTTTTTAATTATGGTCTAATATGATCCATTATCGTCATCCCATCCTAATTAGGATACATTATATATTTCCATTTTTAAATGATGTACCCATGGTATAAGAATACTCTCTTCAGTAGCTACTCTAGGGACTTCTATAACATCATTTGGGTCTAGTTTCTAAGAGAAACATTATAACATACTAAGTATATGATGTTTTTCTTTTTCAACACACTATCACTATAAAATCATGAATTATTCATTAAGTTCCTCATGTAGTTTAGTCGTTAATTTAACAATACTAGTAAATCCATTTATGAATCAAGCCTTTTAATATACTTTGACCAAGAGACCCACTTCATTTCTTATTTTATCAGACATTCTAAATTTCAATTTTTCAATCAGTGTTTTTAGATTTTAATTTTCTTCCTCTTATTTTTGCATATAATGTTTAGAATCAACAAAAAATACATTTTACTTTTTGGTTTTATCCATTCATCAATCAAGTTATTCGATAGATACATCTATCTCAACCTGATGTTTGAATCATCCCATAGCATTACCATTTTCATTATCACAATTGTGATATTATTTATTGTCAATAAGAGATAATAAATATTCCTCCCTGAGGTCCCTATAATATGCAATCTCCCCTTCTTAATAATATGAAATTTCATCATCATGTGATAATATGTTTTTATTATTGACAAATTTCCATTGTGATTTTTTTTCGGGTATTTTCCCATTGAAAGATTTCTTTCTATATTCATCATCCTCCACATTTAGAATATTTTTAAATCACATGGAAATAAGATTCCCTACATTACCAAATTGGAAACAATAAATTAGAATATTTCCATTGAATTTTCCCTTTCCCTTTTTAAGGATAGAGGAGAGTAAAAATATAACTTCATCAACCTCGTATTCATTTATATCAAAATTTATGTAATTTTTATTCATCAATTTGATAGATAATTCCTACGACTTCTCCTTTGAACTAGTTTCCCTATCATCATTCCTCTTTTCATATGCGACAAGAGTGATATGTATGATGTCTATAGAAGCATCCTTTAACTCTTTTAATTCATGAAAAAATACCTTCTAATTGAAACATGTGCGTAGTGTCATCAATATTGTTTTCAAATTTTGGATAGACTACATATTTTTTCTAAGGTATCATATATCATTCATAATATTATTTATATGATTAAAAAATATAGACTTTTTTTGTGGGCTCATCCTAAAATATTTAACCTTAATCAACAATTCAGAAAGATTTTTCTATCTAACATTAGAATCACCTTTATATATATTTAATATATTATTACACATTACATGAGAGGATATCCAAGAAATCACCTTGGTAAAGATAGGGTTTTCCAAACCCCCCTAGAGGATTGATTTATTTTCATTGACTTTAAATTCAACATTGTGACATTATGATAAGACTACATATTCCATTATTTCTTTAATACCATGAATGAATGTTGTGTAAAATTCCATTCCCTAAGACTTCAAGTATTGAAAAATCATGTTCTCACATAACTAAAAAGTATTTCATTTGAAAATAGGTATGAATTTTTGATTAATGACAATTAATATTTCTATGATTAAAAGAGACAACAAATCACCTCCAAATCATTTTTTTGATACCAATTATTGATTCCTTATTATGTAAAATACTATAAGAGTGGTGGGATCAAGGTATTACAAATTTAAAATTGTATCCCTTGATTTCAATATTGTTCTATCTATGTGGGGAATACTCATTACTCTCCATAAATCAGTCTCTTTAATTGATGAAAGTAGTAAAAAGAATAAGGAATTTTACTTGGTTCTCACAAAAAGAGATAGTATAAGAAGATTGAAAATGGAATGTTCTTATTAACATCTAACACTAGAGTGCACGAATTATGTTCATTTTCATGATATAGTGATCACATTGATCCTAAAAGTCACTGGGCACACAAGATAAGAAAATATTATAGACTCTATTCAAAATAAACACATTGATCCTTCCGTAAAAAATCTATTATTCAGAAGAAAATCATGTGAAAATATAACTAAAATTACGTGTCTCTTATAAAAAACCTAATTATGTTGTAGTGTGATGATGCTCTTTAAAGTAATTATATTGCCCAATAAATTTTCAAAAAGTCTATAAATCTCCTATCCCTCCTTCCCCAAGACCACTCTCTCTTATTTTTACTACCAAAATGATATTTTTTAAAAATATTGTGTTTGGTTGTAGATAATTTAATCACATTGGTTTGATACAATGGTTATCATCTAGTAATACGTCTTCTTTATTCTTCATATCAATCTAGGTGTCACCCATATTTAAATCTGGTGATTAACATACACTAAATTTATATTAAACCCTTTAAATTATGAGAAAAAAATATCTTTTATAAATTTCTAGGTTGTTTAAAAAACTACTTCATTGTGGAATGGTAGCAAAAAATATGACATAGATTACATCATTTATATGTTCATTAGGGTGTGAACTAATTTACTAAGATGTGCAATAAGTCCTGAATAAAATTATGTGGTTATGGTTTTCTGCTTTGTGGTGGATAACCATATTAACTATATCCACTAATCTTAAGAATTAACTTTATCCATGACCAACCCATGAGCGGGTAATAATATTCTTTAACCTTTTCACCCAAAAAATTAGATTTTTTGTGGAAATTTCCCTATAACATTAGATCTTGAAGCACGTAAATATATAAATTTCATCCATGTTGCCTATATCACACTCTCCACATTTTAATCAGATGCCACGGTGTGGATGAATCTTATTTAACTAGACTTCACCATAACTATATCTTCAGAATATAGGAACATTATAGACTCATATAACAATGAAAATTTTATTTACCTCCCCTATGGTGTGGTCACATATGTTATGGAAAAACATTTTGAATATATCCATGAAGTAGCTCCACACAATGCGCCCCGGGGTGTTGTGGAATAGACATTATGAATTTAGTATAGAGACAAATATATTGACTATAATTCTTTGCTGTATACTGATTGGTTTCATAGTGATGTAGATATTCCATAAAAATAAATCTAACAACAAAAAACATTATGGATTTAACGAATCCATAACAATTATATAATAATGACCTCCTCTTAAAACATTCTTAAAACTCAAAAATTAGATGCAATTGTTAAAAAATATAATCAATGAAAAGAATCAAAGAGAATTGTGACAACCATTGAAATAAAATTTCAATAATTATATTAATGGAGAGTGAACCCAATCTACTATGATCATCTTCGATATGAACTTCGACTAAGGAAACTATTTTCTATGATTATGATTATGTCCTACATTAATTCCTCAAACTCATGTCTTATGATTATGAAAATTTATCAGCAATCATGATTGATTATGGATGATTCCATACTCTTATGACTCTTGTATTTTAATATAATAAATTCATATTCCATGACTCATGTTTTATGGATTAAGACTTATTGTGTATTATTTCATATGTTTTGATCATGTTCTCATACCATTAAACTTATATTATGTTCACCTATGATCGTCAATTGATATATCACATGTTTACCTTTACTATGAACATAATCTCACCATTTCAAATATTTAAATTTTCCTAAGTATTTAAAAAATGTTTCATATTGGAATTATACTATGTGAGGAGACAGTTTTTAGATATGTTGAAGATATTTCATTAAATATGTTTATTATGTAACTCGTGTCTAAATAAACCAAATAATTATGGTTAATGGGAATGTATTATTTTTTAGATTTGTTGAGTATTTTTCTAAAATAATATAATATGAATTTAAGTGATGCACATGTCACCTCATATATACCGAAGATATCCTCTCATACAATGTATGGTCCCTATGAATTTATAGTGATTTAATTCAATCTTACTAATTCCCATACATTAGTTCTCTGATAAATAGAGTCATTATATATTACCTTGATTATATTGTGGTATAATTTATATATGATATTATCATATATTCCAAGAGAAAGGAAGACCATGAAGATCATTTGAGTAATTTATTAATAACCATGCTAAAGAAGAATATTTATACAATGTTTAGAAAATGTAAATTCTAGCTATATAAAGTATCAATATTGGAAAATGTAATTATAAGTGGGTATATATAGGGATCCTTATAATATGGAGGTTGTTGAAAAATGGACCAAACCAACCACTATGACTCGTATCTGTAGTTTTATTTTATTGGATGGATTTTGTTTACTATTTCTGATAAATTTATCATGATTATTAAATCCACGAACATTGTTTATATATATGGGAGATAACTTCTACTAGATAAATCAATGTAAAGAAAATTTCAAGGAGAAAAAGAGATATTGGTTAGTTTATTATATCTTAAACAATACTACAATTGGTAAGGGACAGTCTTATACGATGATGAATCAAATTAGTTATTGTGATCTGTACTCAAGAAAAATTAGACAGTGGTAGCATATTCCTCATCCAAATTGATGTTTTATGAAAAAAATTACCCAAATCATGATTATTTATTGGCATCAGTAATGTTTTCATTGAAAATATGGATGCATTATATTTATGATAAAATGTGTTATATATATACTAATCATAAAAGCATAAATTTTATATTTACATAAAAGGAGTTGAATATGCGCCAAAGGATATTGTTTAGTTTTATTAATGCTTTTGACTACCTAGAAAAAATCAACACTATTTAGGCATACATGGTGGCTGATGCTATGAGTCATAAGGATCACCTTATCTTAACTATGAAGATAACTGAAATTGATCTAACACTAATGGATTTTAATTGGATTTACCGTTAAATCAGAAGGAAAAAGGATGATTCCAATAATTCCCCAATGAATGTTCAACCATCCATCAATGTAATGGTTAAGGAGGAACATAAAAAGTATTTGTAACTATAAAATGATGTAAGGATTGTTCGTGAGATAAATAATGATAATTATTTAACGATAATATTTAAAAACTCAATACATGTACCATAAATACCATAATTAAATAATTAACGGTTGTATGAATCTCATTTATCATCATTGTCTATCCATCATAAAAAAATAAATAAGTATATATAACTCAAGTGTCGTTATTGGTGGGATACAAGAAAATGTATATTTTTTAGTTTGTATCAAAATTATTAGTATGTTTACAAGTTAAGCATGAATGATAGAAGTTTAAGTGGTTGATAAAACCATTACCCATACCTATATGTAAATGGGAAATATTTCTATGTATTTCATTGTATAATTCCACATTAAATATAAAGGGTATAACACGACTATGGTTTTAGATAATAGATTTATGAATTGAACACATTTTATTTATATCAGATAATATTTGTCACTTGGCCAACTTTCAGGGATATATATTAAATTAGATGTAAGGTTTCATGTAGTACCACTCTAAATTTTATATTATTGAGGTCTAAGTTTACCATTGTGTTTTAAATAATTATTCAAGTAGAGTTGAATAGAGTGTTGTGTTTTATCACTACATTTAATCCTCAGTTAGATTGTCAGTGTGATAGAACCAATCAAACCCTAGAAAGAATGCAAAGAAATTATTATATGTATTTAAATGTTGGTTGGGATAAATAAATTCCTATAGAAAAATTTTCATAAAACAAAATATTTCAATTGAGCAATAAGATGGCCTCTAATGAGGTCCTATATGAAAAGGAGTGGAGAACTCCAATTTGTTTAGAAGAAGTTTGATAATTAAAGCAATTGGGAACTATACTAGTTGAGTAAATGAATAATTATGTTAGATATATTCTGAAACACAACGAAGAATCTATAATTTTATATAAATGTTATAATAACAATAATTAGTGAGATCTAGAGTTCAATGTTGATGATAGGGTGTTCCTTCTAATAACTCATTGGAAGAAGGTTAGAATATTTGGAAAGAAGGGGAAGTTGAGCACTTGACCTATCGACCACTCTAAGATTATTGTTCATGTTGGGATGGTAGCTTATCACATTTCTCTTCCACTGAACTTATCCAAAGATCATGATGTGTTATGTGTATCACTTTCATGGATGTAGATTCCTAATCATTCACATGTATAAAAAACATAGATTGTACTTCCAGAGCTTGATCTTTCTTATGATGAAAAACATGTGTAGGTTCTGGATCGAAGAGATAAGGTTCTATGGAATAGGATCTCCCACTTAGTAATTTTTTTTAGTGGAATAATAAGATTGAGGATGATATATGGGAACCTAAATACGAAATTAGGTAGAATTATATCATTTCTTTTCATTAGGGTAATGAACTCTTGAGGATGATTTATTTTTTAGGGGGTAGAATGTAACACACTATGATTTAGGTATATATATTACTATATTATAAATAAATGTTTTTGATATATTTTAATGCATGAAATATATAATGTCAGTGAATAATGAAATGAATTATGAAAATTTTATAATAAATGATTTTATAAAGTAAAAGGTGTCTAATTTACCTAATTAAAATACGATTAATTTTAATGAGTTTATTCTGAATTGTTTTTTTGAATTTTTTATTTTTGTCATATTTAATAATATTGATGAATGATATAATTTTTTTATAAAAATAATTTAATAAAAAATAAAATAACTAATGTAAATATATGGAATGGTTGTGTAGTGAAAAAGAATACTTGTCTCATAATTCTTGGTTAAACGGAAATATTTCATTCAGAAACATTGTTCTATTATATATATTCTATTAAAAAGTGTATTTATATTATTTTGAGTATTAAAATTAGGTAAAATTATTTTTTATTCACATATAAAAATAAATAAAAATAAATTAATTAATAATAAATTATTTATAAATGAAAATAAGATAATTTAATGATGAAACACGATATTTTTCAAAAAACTATTTTAACTGTGTGAAATGTATTTTTAATTAAATAAATTAAAAAAATCACTATTTATGAATAATTTTAATAAAAATATTATATAATATATTCAATTTAATAAATTTAAATTCATCTATTGGTTCTTACTAATAATGTAATGAGAATAAAATAATTTTATGATTCAAAAATACATATTTTTTAAAAATGGGTTTTACACATTTTGTACACAGTTATTAGAATTAAATTATACCACTTTTAGGAAATAAATATAAAAAAAAATTATTCCATATTTTGAATAATATTTTAAATTTTTATTTATAAGGGTAATTATATTTTTATAAAAAAATTAATTCTTACTATAGAAAAAGTTATTTCATCACGGTAAAGGTTAAAATGGATAAATGGGGAGAAACTGTAGGATAAGTCTTCAAATACTGAAAATTATAGATACTAATTTTTTTGGTTGACTTTACTTATACCTTAAAATTCCACATATTAAAAATTTATGTAAATTTTATCCACACTTTTCAACAATAAAATTGATTATATTTAAAATTTTCTAAATATTTACAAGGGTTACACTCCTCTCACTTATAAAATAGAACTTCATATCCTCACTTATTACCAAAATTTGAGAACCATATATTGACTAATATCTTCCCAAAACAATTCCTATGTCTTTTACTGACATTCTATATTTTTTTATCACACCAAAATGCCAACCCAATACGACTTAATGAGAGATCCAATGGAGGATAACCGTGGAAGAGGTAACCATCTTAAGGGAATTATTTGAAGTTTATTTCAACATACATATCCTATAAATAGACTATAAATACCTAAAATTAGTGGAATTAGTTTAATTATTATACTAAGATGTTATTATTTTTATTTAATAATTATTATTTTCCTTTGATCTAATGTAAAATGGAATCTTCTATCTTGCATATGATCATACTACCAACTCCTTGAAGCGATGTATTTCATTCCTCATCCCCACATCTCATGGTTGGTTATATAGATATATGTAATGAATATATTGGATATTTATATCATAATTATATTTTCATAAAGATAAACTAGTTTATATTTTCCTTCCCACCCATCCATTTTAAAATGGAAATGTAACCAATATATACATGGAGAACAATGCCTCCATGAATAACATATCAAATTTTTCGTCACTTACTTACATGGATAGTTCCAAAAGAGTTTATAATAAACAAATATGAAATTTATGAAATTATTAAGAATTTGTAACCATTAAAAATTTTAAAATAAAAAATTCATTAAATTGATACATGAAAATTAAAACGAATAGTTAACACTAAAATTTTGATTATAACAATGACTTATTAATAACCAGGTAATAATAAATTATAAGGTAATATTATCTAGTGATATAAATATAAATATGGTTATAATATGGATATAAAATAAAATAAAATTTAGTATAAATGAGGATAGAGAATGTCCAACTAAGAAGTAGACTTAGGTAAGGGTTTATGTTACAATCTCACTTTTTTATTAGGATATTTTTCATTTTAACAACCATTGAAAAAAACTGTACAATATATATCTTCAAAATCCACATATTTTCTTCCCCTATAGATAATTTTTTTGGATTTCGTGAAATCTTTCAAATTTTTCCCTCTTTGTCATTAAAAATGATATGTGAAATGTTTTAAATAAAATCAAACATTGATTCTTCTTTTAGGTTAGAAATATTTTTCTTCTATATATATATTCTTTATATTGTTTCAATAATGATATTATATTTTATTTTAGGATTTTTAATGTCATTTAAAAATATATTTTAATTTTTTCACAGTGTCTCTATATAGAATAATCTATGTTTATAGTATGGGTTATTATGGATTTCTTTGAAAATCTTGAAAAATAAAAATTTTTATAGGTTAATGGTTTAATTATTTTTCTATTCATAATGAAAGATATTATTTTTTATTAATTTTTTCATATTTCAATGGTTCTCAGAAGAAAATAAAATTCCCATTATTGTTAGATTTTATAGTTTTTTTAAAACATACAAAAAAAAGAAGGCTTATACTTTTTTTCAAATATTATTTTCAATTATTTTATAAATGTGTTTTGATAGATGTCATCATACTTTAATGATCATTATGATTCACCATGTTAATTCACTAATGATACCATAAACCTTTTTTATGGACATTGATGACGTTTTAAGGAAATATTTATAATTACTTTCCTTTCCTAGGGTTAATTATTCTTTCAAGGACTAATGGATTTCATTATATTATAATATAATACATATTAGTAGTATATATTTATGTGATGGGTTAGTCAGTTATATCCCTATAATACATTTAGAAATGTTTTTTATCACGTGATGTGTATGGGTATTGAAGTGTTTTGCCCAACCCAATAGGTACACAGGCGGCCAGCCTAAGCCCAAGATTGTACATGGGTGATTATCTCAAGCCTTCTAGTAATAAATATATTGGTGGGTATCCATGACATATGATTTCTATGATAATATTATGTAAAATTTTTATCAACATACTTATGAAAAATTATTTTTCTGATTATATTCTAAAATGGGTCATGATTAATTAATTATGATTTCGTACTCTTATTGATCATGAAATTCATTATGATAAAGCTTTATACCATGAATTGTGATTTATGATCCATGAATTATTGGGTATGATTTCTTTTCAATTTTTGATAATTTTCTTGTACTTTTATAATCATTGTATGCTTATTTTTTATCTTATATTGTTATCTCCCATGTTTACCCCTATAAGGAATTTGATCTCTAAGGTGACCCAAACATTTTATACAAAAATATTACATCATTTTAGATGAATATAAAATACCCCTAAACAGTAATAAACACACAAGAACCATAAATATTTTATTACTTTAAAAACATGGATACCTAAACAATGTTTACATAAAATATTTATAAATTCATCCATTAAGTTCTTCATACATAGAAATATATATTAGAATAAATTATTTAATCCCTTTCTTTATTTCCAATGAGAATGGAATCATATGAATGGGTGGGATTTGATGAATATTAAGGGTAAATAATATAGATATCAGTCGATGATTATATTTAATAATATTTTGAGTATAAGGGTATTAAAAAAAGAGATTAACAAATGAAAATCATTCATAATGATTCATAGATCCAAATCTTGATATTCAAATTTGACAGATCATAATTCATGAATTATAAGATAATTAAATATCATGATTCATTTGATCATATCATAGATATAAGAACTTGGAATAGGGGAGTAGTATAATGTTGTGGAATAATCATAATCATATAAATCATATGTCGAGGATCACTACCAAGACCATCATCACATAATGGAAAAAACTTATAATGGAAAAGGCTACCTTGAAAATAACAACATTGTCTTTAGAAAAACTTGCACTAAGTTAACTCTTTTATAATTACCCATTCAATTAAAGGTCGATAACATAACCCCCCTCACATAATCAAAATCAATTCATATATATTCTATAAGATCATAAATTGTTTATCATTTCATCATAACGTGACCAATGAAAAAAAACACATCTTTCATCAATATCTAATAACAATAATAATAATAAACCATCTAGACAAATAATAATGATAGTATCATTGGATTATATACCAAGTGATGAAAAAGTGTCCTTAAAGGATGTTATCATTGATGAAAAGTTCCATTAAAATATCAGTAGAATATTTTTTTTGTGAAGAAAAAATCATTTTCATGCGAAGTAACTTATTTAAAATAAAAAAAACATCCAAATATTAAGGAAATAAAATTTTTTGAATATAAACATGGAAAATTGTAAGCAAATATTTGATAAAAAGAGCATTCATGATGATAAGAAAAAATATTTGTGTAGTAAACATTAAAATAAATATTCCTTGCAAATTTTCCATATAAATTTAAAAGATCCTCATTTGGAAAATGGAAATAAGATACATTTTAATTATTTTCTTACAATTTAAAAAAATGAATAAATGAATTTAAACAATCACTGGAGAATAATAAAAAAATCTAGAAATTTTTTTGTCATGACCCACCTTCACCAAGAGGAGAGAAGGGAAACAAATTACCATACCCTTCCTTCTTCAAGTTGAAGGAGAGATAATAACCCATGAGACTCGCCTTCAATAGGTCCTAGAGTAGAGACTAGTAGAAAGGGTATAAAATCAAACAAATGATAGAAGGAATTTCCATTTTTATTTAGTAGGATCAGGAGATAAGATAGTAAATCCCAACAACACCAAAACATGAGGTAAAAGTAAATCCAAAAGAAAACCATTCCCATATGCATGTCCAAAAGTAAATTCTAGAAACGTACAAGAAAACCCCAATGTAAGGTACCAAGAAAAGAAAACAACAACAATAACTATCTCAACATCCAAACTAGTTTGGCCTCTCATGATCCTCGAAGTCCTCATGGAAACCTGAAAATAGTTTATATACATAGGTTGAGTATACAGGTATACCTAGTACGGAAAACCCAAACCTCTCGTGCCCAAGGGGGAGGCATTATAATGCCCCGTGAGAAAAAGAGATAATTATAGCACATGGAAAATAAACTTTCCACCCCAAACTTACTAAGGCACACTCCCCAATTAATGCAAGACAAGTAAGGTAACTGTTATAAAACATCGATGGGTGGGTACCCCGCACAAGTTTCCCTAGGGTTATTGAAGTCATCCTATGCGTCAGACATTTCCAACCATTGTCACTACAGTCCCATTACCGCATCCTGCCCACACACACCTGGGATATAACCACACACCCCGCCCACAAACACCTGGGATTTCACTACCACACATCTGGACCACAAACACCTGGGCATCAACAACCACATGTAACCCTGCCTACAATCACCTGGGCCAGAAAAACTACTGTCACGCCTGAAGACATCTAGGCCTCATCCTAATGTTACTTGGGAAACAAACTGCTCGCACACACCTTAGGAAAACCACCACCACATACCCTTCACAAAGAATCTTCGGCTATAATGGACCTCAATCCATCAAAACCTGCCCAAAGGATCATAGGATACTTGGTAAAAGGAGAAGAAAATGATCTAATAACTAGCCACTCATTGGAGTTTTGGGGAATAAAACTTCCCCCATGAAATGGTGGTGTTTGGCACAATGTTCTCAACATGGGTGGTGTATAAATATAAAACAAAAGAACAAAATTATACTTATAGGTAAACAAGAACTCATCCTAACCCAGGGGTTCCAAAACCAGCCCAACCACAAACACCCTCATTACTATTCATTCATAAGAATCCTCACACCCGAAACCATGTCAAAACTCATTTCCGGAAAACAATTCCCCATTTAACCCATTTTGGTTACCATATTCAAGTGATTCCATTCATGAAAATTCTACACTACTGGGAAACTAACATGTATAGCCGCAAGCCAAGGAAAGGAAAATGGTCAAACAACAATTTAAACATTCACACCCAGTTCTCTTGTAAAGTCACAACAACTAAATGGAGTTGTGAGATCCCTAGTAGTACTGGAACCAAACCAAGACCCACCATACGGCCCCACACGACCTCAAATCCAAAAACCCACAACTGCACCACAACAGAGGATCCCATCCCCATCCACATCGCTTCCCAAGCATCAACCGTAAACATCACCAGAATAGAGCGAGGGAGTTTTCAAATTTGGATAATCCATTCATTCAGTTCCGTATTTCTGTTTGGTTAACCGAGGTGATCTCAAAAGGATTATTATTCATTGGGAATCCATTTAATAAACCAAGTTTACTTGATTTATAAGTTTCCATGTTACTTCCATTCGATCAAATAAATATCCAGAAAAATAGAGGTCCATTAGTACACAAGAAAAGACCACCAACAACCATGATTTTCAGTGGGCATAATCCCATACAATTCACACACAAAAATCAAGGATAATGAGTATAGTAGAAACATTGATCACACCCCCATTCAATCATTAAAAGTCAATTTGTTATCTTTACTAACATTTGGTTTCATCCATCCATGGAGAAGCAAAAGGATACCCACCTCGCTAGATACAGAGTAAAGAGAGACTAAAGAAAAATCATACTTGGATGATCAAATATTTGTTTTTATCTCGACGTGCCAAGAACTGGGGAAGCACGAATTTTAGGGGAAGAACATAGGGGACTCTAAGAAGGAGAAGGAAAGGCTACAACACAGCACACCAAACACCTTGGGAAGGGGACTCCAAACGCACCAAGGGGAAGAACTAACCCAACCATGAAGAAGATGAACGTAATTCTAATGCAATATAAGAGTGATATACTAGCGTTATCGGACATCAATATCATGAGCTTCATTAAAGGAGGATTGTGGTTTCACCATGCGGTTGGGTGGTTACACCTGAGGGGATTAATTTTTATTCAATTTCTCTTTGGAGAGGTGGCACTAAATCTATGAGTTAAATGATTTCATTTAAATGGAGGAAAATGCATAATAGGGACACACGCTGGGACCGTTAAGGGTATCCCCACCAATAGGGATTTAAAATTCTATTTATGGGGATAAACACTGCCTTGATCCATTTTTAAAAGGTAGAAAAGGATTGAAAGTGGTGTTATTGGAAAAATTGGGGAAGTAAAACCTGAAAAGCCCCTCTGGCACAGATCGATGTCACTCTGATCGGTGACCCATCAACCAGTGTCACTGATGGTGACACCATGATGAAATCCAGCCATTGATATGCCACCCTTCGGATCCAGACCTGATGTCTAGGGTTTTCTAAACACTAAAAATTTGGAAAAGGGGTGGACCAGAAGGTTCTGGTCCATTACATTAGATTCCTCTCGAACTAATCTCGTCCTCGAGAATCTATGATAGACCCTAAGAGAAGAGAGGGGACCGAACACCCTCCTTGAAAGATACCTCTGAGAGGAAAACTACCCCAAACAGCCATACCAAACCCAAAAATCACATTTACTCGACACACAGATCAGGGAGTTCATTCCTCCATGTTCAGATACTATCCTCTTTTGGCGGCACTGACTCGCTCGCATAGGTTTAATAACATCCAACATAATGTGTCTCGATTAGGGATCTGGTCCTCCCATCACCACATATCTGTTCTTTTCATAAACTTTAACCATGTATGGGAAAAAAATCTCATAAACCAACTAGGTTAGCATTACATCACAGTAGGTCACAAAAACAAGAACAACAAGGAAGGATCAGAATAGAAACTCAAAACATCTTTGGGTATTGGGCACGCATTTGAGCTTCTCGCTCCCAAGTTCTCACCTCAAGGCCATCGTGCCTCCACAACACACAAACCAAAGGGATGGTTCATCCACGAAACAATTTCTCCTTTCAATCCTCGAACCTCACTAGTCACTCCACAAAATTAGCATCACCCCCATATTCAACTCCCCCAGTCAATGACATGGGAGTCATTGTGTAGACATTGACAAAGATGAGAGACACGGAAAACGTCATGAATCCTTTCCAACTAAGGTGGAAATTCTAGCAGATATTCCTCCCCTCCCACAATACCCAATACAATAAAAGGCCCAATGAACCTAGGAGAGAGCTTTCACCCCTTTCTGAACCTTCACTACCCACGTCTAAACGAAACCTTCAAGAACACATGGTCTCCAAACTCGAACACCAAGGGCCTCCTCATACGATCGGCATCCAACTTCTGCCAGTACTAGGCTGCCTTCATCCTCCCACACACTTGTTGAACCTTCCCTGTTGTGGTATACAATACCTCTAGTCCAGGAACACCGACCTACCCAACCTCGGTCCCGCACATGGGATAATGACACAGACTACCATATATGGCTTCAAACATTTCCTTGTCAATAGTAGAGTGATAACTATAATTGTAGGAAAACTCTATTAAGGGAAAATGTCATTCCCATGATCCCCTGAACTACAAAACACATGCCCGTAGCATATCCTCCATGGTCTAGATGGTTCTCTCTGTCTACCCATCTGTCTAGGGGTGGAAAGTTGTGTTAAGGCATATCTGGGTGACAAAAGCATCCAGTAATCCCCTCCAGACTAGTGAGGTAAACCTCACATCCCTATTTGAGACTATGGACCTTGGAACTCCATGGAACCGCATCACCTCATCCACGTATCTCTGTGCTAAGGCATTCACCACACTAAACTCCTTGATCATCAGGAAGTGAGAAGATTTCATTAATCTGTCTACCAATACCCAGATAACATCACATCCTCCTTGAACTCTATGTTATCCTGTGATGAAATCCATTGAGACTTCATCCCACTTCCACTAGGAGACATCTAAAGGCTGCAACAACCATTCGGGGACACTGTGGGCAGCCTTCACCTACAGAGACACCAGGAACCTTGCCACGAACTCCTCCGCTCCCTATTTCATCCTGGGCCACCCAAATTGTTCCCTCAGGACTCGATACATATTGGAAACTCTAGGGTGGACCACTACGAGTGAGTTGTGGAACTCACAGAGAAATGATTCCCACATAGCCTCTGTGACCAACTACTTCCCTAAAAAGTATATGATTCTGATCATCCTCCGACCACCCTTCCGGAGCATTTACTTGGTTAACCCGATCACACATCACTTCACTCTCTAATTCTCCCCATTAAGACTCCTCCACCTGTTGCAACCTAGAGGAATGCACTATTATCTTAAACCAGAAACCTCTACTACCATCCAACCTTGCATCCAGGTGTACGGCAGCCAACTCCTCTATTGTCTTCCAATCATACAGAGATTCCTGAATAGCATCCCTCCACGACTTCCTTCTCAAGGAATCAGCCACAACGTTCCCCTTACCATCAATGTAATAGATCTTGAAGTTGTAGTCATGAAGAAACTCCATCCACCTACATTGTCATAAGTTCAGGTCCCACTGTGTAAATATATGCCTCAAACTATTGTGATCCATGAATACCGCAAAGTGCTCACCGATGAGGTAATTCCCCCACAACATGAAATCGAACACTACTGCTGAAAGCTCTAGGTTATGGGTCACATAGTTAAGATCATGAGTACATAACTTGCTAGACCCATAAGATATCACTACCCACTAATACATCAAAATACACCCCATGCCATGTCCAGAAGCATCACAAAATACCTCATACAACACCCCTTCCTCTGGAAACCTGAGCACTCAAGCACTGACCAAACGTTTCTTCAGATAGCTGAATGATGCCTGACACTACTTACTCGATAAAAAGGCATGGTCCTTTCATGTCAAAGCATTCAAGGGAGATAAAATTCGAGAGAAGTCGGGTACAATCTTACGATAATATCCTGACATACCTAGAATGCTGCAAACCTCTGTCACATTCTTGGGTTCTTACCAAGAAAAAACCACTTCAACCTTTGATGGGTCAACCGCTGCCCCTTGTAGAGACACCACATGTCCAAGGAACTGCACTTCCCATGTCATTATCATACACTTGGAAAACATCCCATAGAGTTGGTGGTGTTGAAGGATTTCCAAGACTATCCTAAGCCGATTAGTATGATCCCCCTTTGATCTTGAGTAGACCAAAATTTCATCGATGAACACAATGAAGAACCGGTCCAGAAACTCATGAAAATGGATTTAATGAGACCCATGAAGACGGAAGGGGAATTCGTTATACTGAACGACATGACTACGAAATCTATGTGCCCATACATGCACCTGAAAGTAGTATTTGGGATATCACTGTCCTTTATCCTTAACAGGTAATACCCAGACGACAGAGTGATCTTAGAGAACCAACATGCTCCCCTCAGCTAGTCAAATAGATTATATATTCTTAGGAGAGGGTAAAGGTTCTTGACTGTTACCTGATTCAGTCTCTGGTAGTCTATACATAGAATGAGACCACCATATGCCTCTTCATGAACAAGATCGGAGAACCCCATGGTGACACGCCTGGTCAGACAAAAACCTTCTTCATCAGATCATTAATCTGAATCAGCAACGCCCGCAACTCAAAAGGCACCATCTGATAAGGAGCCATCAAAATCAGATGAGCACCGGGTTGGAAGTCTATCCCAAACTCAACATCACTTGGAGTGGGTAGAGTCGCCAATTATTCAAGGTGGACGTCCATGAAATCACTGACGATCCCCAGGACATCGACCATCTCTGTATCTGCCGGAACCACTGATATCTTAGCTTACAAGGAATGAAGGGGCTACACCTGCTGACTGCCTTCCTGGAAACCCTGATCACTGGTGAAATTCACACACTATCCATCCCCATTAGAGACCATGACTCTTCTTCGGAAACAATTGATAGCAGCATGTACAGAAAATAGCCAGTCGTTGCCAAGGATGACATCATGTGGATGTATTTGCGACATTAGAAGATTTTTGTTAGACTGATGTGGCCCGACCGTCAGTCTACACCCTTGGAAAACATAAAACAAGTCTGTCTGAACTTCAATTAGCATACTCAACACCAAGGGCACTGGAAGTCTCTCAGTGTCTAAACCCAGAGTACAGGCCAGATTGGGTGAAATAAAGGAGTGTGAACCTCCTGTATAAAACAAGTCATATGCAAGAGTACTAAACAGGCTGATCGTACATCAAACGACTTTTGACCATACTAGAACTACTTCCTCTATGGTGTGTAATTGTCAATGCCCATCTCCTCTGACCCTATTATTTCGGCCACCTACCCGGCCACACACTAGTCGAGGTCCTTGAGGAGAACCCTAAGGCCTACATCCTCTTGAAACATCTACCCTCAGAGGAGTGGGATCTCGCTATCCCAGTTGTTGTTTTCGCTGAAAGGGCCTGACTAGAAGCTGCTGCTAAGGTGGGCACTGAACCGGCCCACCCCCACTATACTATACTCGATACGGGAACTAATTCTGAAGGTTTCCATAGCTCCCACAGATGATGCACCTTGGTCCTAGTCCTGTGAGTAATGGGTGGGGACTGAGAGATTAAAACTGAAACTATTGGGGCCTGCTCCCCAGTGGTCGAAACCTAGAAGGACTTGATGCTAGAGGCCTGCGGCTAACTGCCATCACCTTTGGTGATCACAATTGGATTACCTCTCATGGAATACATCCTAGAGTTTTCATCCTCTCCACTACTTCATCCTTCTTTTGGACCTCCAAGTACATCAGTAGGGTGAAAGGATTTACAGGATATTTAAGAGAAGGTCGTATTTCCTCCTCTAAATGTCTCGCTCCAGACTCCTCATCTATAAAATGGTCCGGAGAAAAATTAAAGAGATATTTGAAATTGATCTCCAAATCCCTCACAAACATTCTCCTCTACTGGTGGGAGAGAAGATCCTGCCTCTTCTCAGCCATCGTCATGGAATGGAGGAATTTCGCTCGGAACTCCTTCTTGCAGTTATTCCATGCAACCTCATCCTTCCTCTTCTCTCCAAGATAGAGATTCAACCATTGACATGTCGCTCCCCACATCTAGCTTACATCCACAAGAACCTATTTCACCATAAGATCCCAAATCAAGTTGAAAGTTATCACCAGCTTATTGAGCAAGCTCTTTGTCTTCGTGTCCGAGACGCTGCCTTTGTACTTCCTGAGGGTCTTCCACTGAAAGTCAAAAAGTATCCTCAGCCACCGATCATCCTCATTTTGTTGGAATTCCCTATGTTAATCAGCCAAATCAGCCTTTTGTCCCTCGATTTCTTTCACTACTCATGGTCACCGCTCGGGTACCATAGCTGCAAGGTAAACAAGGAATGCCTAATCCCGAGTTGTTTGTAAGATTGCTTTTAAATTTTTTTCTTAAACTTTTTATTCATTTTAAAACCACAAAACACCAAAGAAACACCAGAACCCAAGTCATTATGATGCATGTACCTTTCCTCGGGTCTCTATCCCATAATTAGTGTAGCCTCACTTGGTTGTTCGATAGGCCCCGAGTAAATTCATCGAATCTTCGGGGGGGGGGGGGGGGGGATAAATCCCATGTCCTATCCGGTGTTGCCTTGCCTATTTCACGGACCAAAATTTCCTAACACTATTGCCTTACCATCCCATGTAATCCTCATTGTGCCTAACTCCAGACTCCATCCTATCTCTCAACCTCCAATAATACCATTCTATCAAGAACCACCTTCACCAAGAGGAGGGAAGGGACAACAGATTGTGAAACCCTTCCATCTTTATGTTGAAGGAGGGATAATGACCCCTAAGACCCACCTTCAATAGGTCCTTATGTGGAGACTAGCACAAAGGGTATAGAATCACACAAATGATTGAATTCATTACCATATTTATTTAGAAGGATTGAGAGATAAGATAGTAAATACTAACAACACATAAACTATAGGTAAAAGTAAAGCTAAAAGCATACCTTTCCCATATGCATGTCCAAAATTAAATGCTACAAAAGTACAGGAAAACCCCAAAGAAAGGTACCAGGAAAAGAAAAGTGAAACAATAGTTGTCTCAACATATGAACTAGTATGGTCCCACAACATCCTTGATGTCTTACTGGAAACCTGAAAACATTTTATACACGTTGGGTGATTATACAGGTTTAATTGGTAGGGAAAACCCAAATCCCTCATCCACAAGTGGGGAGGCATTATAATGCCCTGTGAGAAAAGGAGATAACCAGAGCACCTAGAAAGGAAACTATCCACCCCAACCTTACCAAGTAACACTCCCCAAATAACGCAAGTCAATTAAGGTAATAGTAATAACATATCGAGGTTTGGGTACCCTGCACCACTTTTACACTCGTTATTCAAGTCATCAAATGCATCAGAAGTTTCCTACCATTCTCACTACAGTCCCACTCCCATATCCCGCCCACACACACCTGGGCTATAACCACACATCCTACCCACAAACACCTTGGCTATCACTACTCCACATCCTACCCACAAACACATGGGCCACAACAACCACATGTAATGACGCCCGCAAACACATGTGCTAGAATAACGACCGCCATGCCTGAACACACCCGGGCCTCATCTTGAAGATACTTGGGAAACAAACTACCTGCACACACCTGGACCAACCACTACCATGTACCATGCTCAGAGAATCCTGGGCTATAATAGACCTCAGGCTGTCCCAACATTCCTGAAGGTTCTTGGGATACACGGGAAAGGGAGTAGAAAAGGAGCTAATAACCAGCCACTCATAGGAGTGTTGGAAAAAACTCCCTCCACCATGAAATGGGGGTGTTTGGAACAAAGCGATCAACTTGGGTGGGGAGAAAATATAAAACATAAGACCTAAATTATATATATTGGTAAACAAGCACTCATCCCTACCTAGAGGTTTTAAAACCTCCCCACACACAAACACCCTCATTAATATTCATTCATAAGAAGTAGGATACCCGCAACCATGTCACAACTCATTTCTGGAAAACAATTCCCCATTTATCCCATTCTTGATTCCCTTTTCATGTGATTCCAGTCAAGTAAATTCTACACTACTAGGCAACTAAAAGGCATAGCCACAATCTAAGGAAAAGAAAACAATAAAACAATATTTTAAGTATTCACACCCAGTTCTCTTGTAAAGTAAGAAAAGAAAAAGGGATCCATGAGATCCCTCAAAGTACTGGTACCAAACCAAGCCCCACCGTATAACCCCACACGGCCTTGGATCCAAAAACCCACAACTGTACCACAATAGAGGATCCCATCCCCATCCAAATCGCTTCCCAAGCATCAACCATAATCATCACCAAAACAGATCAAGGGGGTTTTAAAATTTGAATATGCCATCCATTCAGTTCCTTCTTTCCATTTGGTTAACTGGGGTGATCACAAAAGGATTTGTATTCATTGGGAATCCATTTAATCAACCGATTTTACGTGATTTAATTGTTTCCATGTTACATCCATTAAATCACATAAATTACCAAAAAACAGAGGTTCATTAGAGAAAAAGAAAATACCACTTATGACCATTATATTTGGTGGACATAAGCCTGTACAATTCACAAAAAAAATCTAGGATAAAGAGTAAAATATAAACATTGATGACACCCCCCTTCATTCTTTAAAAGTACATTTATTATCTTTATTAACGTTTGGTTTCATCCATCCCTGCAAAAACAAATGGATACCCACCCCGCATGATACATAGTAAAAAGAGTCTAAGTAAAAAACCCTACTTCGATGATCAAAGACCGGTGTTTATCTCAGCGTGCCAAGAATTGGGGATGCACGAATTGTAGGGGAGGAACTTTGGGGACTCCAAGAAGGAGCATTAAAGGCGACAATACAGCGAACCACTGGCCTCAGGAAGGGGACTTCAAATGCACCAAGGGAAAGAACTAACCCATCCATGAAGAAGAAGAAAGGCATTCTAGTGCGATATAAAGAGTGAGATCCTGAAATTCCTAGATATCAATTTCATGAGCATCTTTAAAGGAGGATCATGGTTTCACCATTTGGTTGGGCGGTTACACATGATGATATTAATTGTTAATTAATTTCTTATTGGAGAGGTGGCACTAAATCTGTTATTTAAATGATTTCATTTAAATGGAGGAAAACACGTAACAGGGACACATGGTGGGGCTGTTGAGGTTCGCCCCAACCATAGGGATTTAAAAAATTGTTTATGGTGATAAAAATAGACATGATCCACTTTTAAAAGGTAAAAAGGGATTAAAAGTGATGTTACGTAAAAAACTGGGGAAGAAAAACCCAACAAGCCCCTCTGGAACCAATTAGTGACAAACTGATCGTCGAATCCCTAATCACTGTCACTTCGATTGGTGACCCATTGATCGGTGTCATCGATGGTGACACCACGATGAAATCCAGCCATCAATACGCCACCCTTAGGATCCAGACTTGATGTCCATGGCATACCAAACACCAGATATTTGGAAATGGGAAGGACCAGGAGGGCCTGGGCCATTACATTGTTTTTATAAAACATGGATATGGAAGTGAAAGTATTCTCAATCGAAGATAGAAATAATGTTAGTTTTCCATAAAAAAACTCTTTCCAAATTATGAGTAAAAAATAAAATAAAAATTAATTGAATAAAATTAATATCCATATAAAAATAGAGTATAAGAAAATACATGTTATTTGTGAGACATATATCTTATACCATCATCATATTAATATTTAGCATAATAAATCCTGATAATCAGTGAGATTGTAATATATATCCCTTGATGATTTGTAAAAAAATTATAAGCCCCATAAAAATTAAATCACTTTTGAGGAATATGTAGAAAATTACAAAAACATATTCCAAAAGACCATATTAGTTTAGTTCCTTTGGAAACATGGCAACGTAAGCACCAATAAATGAGTGCACTATGACTTGGTTCTCTAAGTGTAGCACCCCACCTTGACATATCATACATGAAATATATATTCATAAACTCGAAGGGGAAAAATAAACAAGGTGAGAACAGATGATAAGTAAGGGAAAATAGGGGAGATATGTAAGAACAAACATCAGATTAATAGTACAATAATGTGATCATATCATTTGAATATCATATCCTACATATTATAGATCATAACAGGACTCATGGAATAAAGATTATAAGTTCATAATACAAGAATCATAAGGGAAACCATATCATAATCCATAAAATAATAACATAGGAATAAGACATGGAATTGTGGTATACACAAAAACATCTAATATTATTCCCTAAAATTCAAGATGCATTGCTAGATCTTATCATGACGCTTCATGTGGAATACACATACTGGGCAGGATACACCACCAGCCCTAGTCACAATAATTTCATTATAATGGACAGTGTTTCCACATATTACCATAGGGGATCTAGTATCCTCATATTCCCATTCTGGTCTAGGTTTCCCCCATCATCCCATTTTTATGATGACTACACCAACTAGGTAGGGCACACTACCATCCCCATCCACAGACTTTCCCTTATAATGGATCAGGTTTCCCCAAATTCCCATTGCGAATTAATCCGATCTACTTGATTTCCATCATTATATCATGAGATATAAATATTTACCCTATTCATTATAGAGATATTTAATTCCCAAACATCTCATAAGAAAATCATTCATACATGTCCCACAAGATAATAAAACCTTCATCATATCATGATCCATAAAAAGATATGGGTTTCAGAAATATTTGATCATAACCTATGAAATGAAATGGGTTTCTCAAAAAGGTAATCATATCTTATAATACAGAAATATAAATGTTTCATAATCATTTAATTAAAGCATAACTTATGAAAAGAATCATGCTTTGTGATCATGAAACCTATGGAAGAGGAACAAGTTTTATAAACATATAACCATTTAAAGATGAAAGAGTATCATAAAAAATATTTCATCAAAACATAAATCATTTAGAGAAAAAATATGAATGTAAACATTGAATCATTTCTTGAAATGTTATGTGTAATACCAATGGATGTCATCTAAGATGGAAAATAATTTCAAAATATCCTTTTAGAAATATTTCTTAAAGAAAATATCTTTTCTTCATAAAAAATTTATTTAAAACATAAATCCCTTTGAAAAAAAATTATTTCTAAATAATTTGAAAACATAGAAATAATGCTTTAAATAAATTTGAAAACCATTTACCATAAAAATTTATAAAATAATATAGAAAAAAATTTGAAAACATGTTCCCTTAAAAACTCAGAATATATGTATGAAATAATTTTGAAAAATATTTTCCTTGAAAACTTATAAAATAATATTTAATTTTTTTGAAAACCATTTCTCTTTAAAACTTAAAGAATAATATTTAAAACATTTTAAAAACGTTTTCCTTAAATAACACTGTGAATTATTATAAAAAACATGAAATAATTTTGAAAATCATTTCATTGAAAATAATTTGAAAAATTATTAATAAATATTGAAAATGTTTTGAAAACCATTTATTTTAAAATAATTTTAAAACTTATAAGTAATTATTGAAAACAAATTTAATATCTTCTAGAAAATATGGTTTTAAAAGAACATAGATTTTCGACAGAAGAGAGAGGTAGAGTCAGACATTATTAAAAAAAATTATTAATAATTTTATGTAAAAAAGAGTTGAAAAGTGGTACCAATACCCAAATATATCATTAATATACCGAGTTGAATACAATTCATGATTTTTATTGATACATTGATCATATAATTTCATCCATTGAAGCATAATCATAAACAATCTCTATAAACGATGAGATTGTTTCAATAATCTCGTACAACTTGGTAACTTCGAATTATACTCTCTATGTAAGAAAATGATATTAAATGAAAATAAGTATATTAATGATTTAACATTTCAAAGGTGTTTTATACATCTTATATAAAAATATTTGTGGAAAACATGGCATGTTTCCCAGATAATGAAAATTGAGACCAAAATACTTTACGAATTTGGTATCTTTTGAAACATAAAACCCATGGGAAAAAGTTCATTTGAAGGATATTTTAATTCCAATAAATTTAATTATAAAAATAATATAATTAATTTATATACATTATACAAAACACATATAATAGATAAAAGGTGGACATGGCTCGAATCTCACAGCAAATAAAAGTGAGATGATAAATCTATTACTACTTGATAACATTTGAATCCTGAACCCCATGAAATAATAAAGTAAATTTAATGATATTAATATCATTAAATGAATTAAATTAATTATATATCATTTATCAATGATGTATATATACCACTCAAAACAAGGGAGTGGTGAATATAGCATGTATCTCACAAAAATAAAAAGTGAGATGAAATTTTGTTACCTTAAGTCTTGAATTTATTTGTAGACATTAAAAATTCATGTATAATAAATAGAAGTTTAATTTAAATCTAAAAGGACAATATTACTAAACCTAACACCTTATACGATTCACATGTGAATTTATATTACATGTTTATTAATAATTCCCAGTTAAGGTTTCGCTTTAGGTAATATCCTATTTGTTTTTCACACGTGTCTTAATTTGTTTTATTTTTGGTTATCAAACATATATAATGATTTATAGAACGAAAATAATGGTATATATATCATTTATATTTAGTAAATATGTATTTCATATAATCTATATAATATAGAAATATGAAATGGAATGCAATTTTTATGAAGACGGTATGCCATAGGTACGAATGAACATTGTTTCTCTTTTTTTCATATTGATTGAAAGAAAGGGAATGAAATATATGTACATATATAATATAATAAAAATGGAATAATTATTTCATATATATGATATATTTTTTATAAACCCATCATCAATAAATTTCATGCAGTGTGTGAAGGAATTACATCGCTTTGAGGAGGCAGTAGTCCACACTACCCCAAATGAAATTATAATATATTAAAATGAAATCATGAAGGTATTATTGATATAATATTTATATAAGAATAAATTCATCATATATATATAATATATATCATATAAAAATATATTTTACATCATAATTCTCAACCATGACAGGTTGAAAAGTTAAAAGGAACAATGTTGTTTTGTGAGGCGGTAATTTACCATACACAAGAACAGTAAGTTCATTACCTATTAGATGTAAGTGTGTGTAAGTTTAGGTTGAAACCTTATAAATAAAAATAATATCATATTTATTATTCTGGTGTTATTATATAACCACGTAAAAATAATAATTGAGTTTTTTGAGTAATAAAATAAAGGAAACGAGCTTGAGGAATGATGTTACATATTCTTTGGGTAAATCCTTTTGGTTTTCTCAAAAGGGATTACTTGGTTGGATTTTTTCCCAAAGTGATGATTACATGAAAAAATAGGTATTTTTTAACTGAATTGGGTAGAAATTTTATAAAATTAACTGGTTTTAGATATGTGAATAAGGGGTAGAGTCAGTGGCCTTTTATAAGGAATGGAGGGGACAGACATGGCGTTTTTGAAAACAAGTTAGGTGCACCCATATTTTTACCATATATTTCATGAAAAACAAACAAAACTCAATAATGTAAGGTTTATGGATGGAATATTCCCATAAAATGGGTGTCATACTAGTGGATGGTTTATTTTGGCCCTTATGTTTAAGGTTTAGTCCCTTGTTAAGCTTAATTTTACCTTAATTGTTGCAATTAATTTAATTAACTTTTAATAATCTTTTATAGTTAGAAATTACGTTAATATTTGTAGAATATAAATATTATATTTACTAAAACATAAAATTCCAATTTTTCAAAACTCAATTCACATAAGCGACAAAATTATGTATAATGCTAATCTCGCATACGTGGTGATAAAGTGGTTTTTTAATTGAGAATGTTCAAAAATTCATTATGATTTTATATCTAAATTCAATATAAATATCATTACAATGAACTAAAGGGATTAATAAATATATAATTGATGTATTTGGACTTCAATATCAACTTAATATATAATTTAACTATATAAATAAAGAAGATGAAAAATATTTTTGGAATTAAAATACAATATTTTTTTACCATTCACCAAAATTTGAAGATTCTTAGAAAAGCCCAAAAAACTCACCCCAAGATAATTTTGAAATTCATAATTAAAAAATGAAGTTTATTTTTTCATATTAAATTAATAAGTGTTTGTAAAATTTATTTTATTATCATTCACAGAAGGATATAAAAAGAAGATCATTTTAGAAGATAATATTGACAAACATATAAAGGATTTACCAATATTTAAAGTTTTATTATAATTTATTTATATAAAACCATTTTAAAAAATATTTAAAATGGTAGTTAATTCTATTCATATTACTAATTTTAACTACTAGGTTATAACTAACTCATTTAAATAATTATTAAAAAAATTATGTGTCATTGAAACTTGGTGTTGCATGGAACATAAACCATGTCGGTGTTTCATGTAGCATAATATAATCTATTTCTTGCCTATAGTAAACACCATCCAAATGTTGTGATAAAAAAACATTATTTAGTGATGCGTGAAATGAAAAATGTAAAACAGATTTAATTAATTTTTAGAAAATATATTTCAACAAATATTAGGGTGTTAAAATATTAATTATTCAAAATATCATCGGTAGAGTAGATACACCTAATAAAATTTGTTAGTTGTATAAAAAACATATTCCAAAATTAGATAATTTATGATGATAAACTGTTATCACTTCTGTATATTTGGAATCAAAAGTTTTTGGATAAAATAACCAGAATCATTACATTAAATTACATGAATTAATAAGAATACATTATATATTTTTTTAAATGTGCATTATATACACCACATAAGCATAAATATGTGCACAACATCAAACACGTCTCAAAGAAACAAAATTTTGATGAAGAACCCTTACCTTATGTCTGACTTGAATTATAATATCTCTATCCTCATTTATAATAAATTTATATTTATAATAACTATATTAAAGAACCATATAAATACTTGTAGTATCGTATATGGTCCACTTATAATAATTTAACAAATTTTTATTAATATTGATTAATTAAAATCATCATTTTTTGATGTTTCCTATTTTATTATGTACATAATATTTGTTTTGTAGATTTGGACCTCACATCAAGATTATTGTTTTATAATTTATATAATTTTCATAATGATATAAAAATCAGATAGTTATATATATATATATTTATAATAATCTATAAAATGCATAGATATAAATAATAATTACACTATTCCTGGAGACGATAGTTCGTATGTACGCATAAATGCCATTTAAGTTTCTAAAAAGAAAAATTAAGGAAAAAAATAACATTTTATAATCCCAGAAAGATAATTATATAATAAATATAATATATATTTATTAAATACATCATTATAAACATCCATTTGAGGGTATTATGGGAAATTAGTGGCATCACTTTGTGAAGGGGGTAGTCCCCATATACATATGAATGATACTTTCATTTCCCATTTGATAGAAATGAGGTGTAAAATTGTAGTTCCATAATAATAATAACATATAATTATATTTATAATACTGTAAACAATATTTTAATAAATATAAAATAGATTTTGTGGATTTAGAAGAATAAACAATCCTTGAAAAGGTAGGGTAAGAAGATTAACTAGACTTTTAGTGACCTCCATTAGCTTACACCAAAATTCCACTTAGAATTATCTTTGGGTAAGAAAAAAAAGAAAAATAATAAAGTAAAGGAATACGAGAAGGTATTAGGATAAGTATTTTGGTTTTAAAAAGGCTCAAACATTATGAAGTGGGGAGGATAGGAGGATCCCTTTTAAAAGTGAGAAGAGGACACACATATAATTACATAAAACATTGAAATACAATTAATATATTTTTGGAATTAATATAATAAAAAATTTACTTGTAGTTGAATAAAAATTAGAAGAGGTCTAAAATAAAAAATGTACTTGTAGTTGAAGTAGGGAGGATAGGAGGATCCCTTTTATGAGTAATGCGTGTTAAGAAATATATCAAGATTATTATAATTTTAAAATAAATTTATGAGTTGTTACATTATCCTTCTTAAATAAATTTTATATTCATAATTTTTATCTCATTAATCAAGGGTTCAATATTAGAAAATACAATTTTGGAAAACTCTAATTATACAAAGGGATATTAAAACATCCTTGGAAATGGGGAAGTGATAAATATAAAGGTTACATAAAATAACATAGAATCAATTTCCTGAATAATTATAAATTTAGAAGGAACTCCAAATCCGAACACATAGGTGAAATTAGTGTATAAATATTAATGTAATGTGATATAGAACATGATTATGAGAATCTTGATGACCAAAAATCCATAAGTCGGTGAGGTCTGAAAAAAAAATTATTTACTTAGAAGTAATTGTAAAAATGATTACATTATAATTTTTTAGATACCCATTTTTCACCTTGTAGTAATTTTAAATATTTCTACATATATTTCCATAGCTATGAACTGAGACAACGTGCGATTCCCAGGCCCGGTGTGCCCAAAATAAATTTTATAAAAATATTAAGTATGTTTATACAATGAACATGATACAAATGTGATATATCTTAAACTGTAGCTCAAATCATAATTATAATCCCTAGTTGAGTCTGAAACCTGGTGTTTACCATAGGCTGGGCATATCCTTTTTCGGCATGGGACATCAGTGAGAAAATTAACCAAGAGAAAAATTGTAAATAAAATAATTAAACCTAATTTTTTCATCTCGAACACCGAATCAAATAACTTTTGATAGGATACTCGAATTTGAAATATGAGACCACTGTCGATCTTAAAATTGTGTATTTTAACTAATCATAACATAAAAGGATAGGGAATGGGAGTTTTGAATTCTGCGACCGTTGGCGGGGGTTTACATGTTTTTATTTAAATAAACACTTAATAGATCTGGATTAGGGTTAGCCTATAATCCTCTCTCTCCACCAAACTATCTCTGTCATCCGTTCTTCTTCGGATCATGGTGGATGCATAGAAAAATACTCAGTGGATCAATGTAGGATCGAAGTGAATCTGTGTTCAATGATATTCATTCGATAGAGGTAGAATTTTTCATTTTTTTATAGCTTCCAATAATTTTTTTTGAATAAAAATCTTTTGCTACAGATTTTGTTTATTCGTTTTTAATACCATCATCAATGGTCAACCTAACATGTCCATCTATCAATGAATTAAAATCCATAATTTTATCTGTATTATGTCTATTCTTTGTGGGTATTCACTCCTTAATTACTAATGCATCAATCCACCATCTGATCATCGATCCAATGCTGGAAGTGTGATGGTCTCGTTGTAGGGATCCCTTATCTGCTCTCAAATATGAAATAAGGCTACCAGATGAGTCCCCATGGTCTGCGAAAGAGGCCACTAGAGAGTCATTAGTGGTGGAAGCTGATGATGACACATAATGGGGAAGAAAACATCTACAATGATTGTGGGTTCAAGTGGTTTCATGACAGGGGACTACATCAGTTGACCAGATGGCTCACTGGGCAAAGTGAGGCTAGAGCAACATGGTCTGGTGATTGCATAGAGGGATATAGAAGTCAAGGTGTGGCAATAAAGTAGACTTGACTGATGATCGAGGAAAATGGCTGGAGTTCCTAGGGGACAGGATGGGGCTCCAGTGCGGCTATGTGTGAGGTGAAAGGAGGCCACATGACCCAGTGTGTGATGGGTTGGGGGGGGGGGGATTGTGAGATGATAGGACATTAGTGGGGTCAATTCAAGAAAGTGAAACTCTAGGATGAAATGATGGTAGTCCAAAAGTTTCTATTGCCGATTGGAACATTAGGGTTGTAAGAGGATAAGATTGTGGGAAAAGAGGATTGGAGAGAGAAAGAAAAATAAACTAATAACATGTAAAAGAAAAATAATAATAATGGGGGGGTGAGTGGGTCACATGCTATGCATGGAGGAAAGGTGGGTGGCAGGGAACCATGTTCCTCTTCCCCTTTCTACATAATTTTGACGAAATATAATAAAAAAAGAATAATAATATTATTATTATTATTACTATAAAAATTCATGACCCTAACCATGAGATAATAATTTCAAGACCAATGTTGTATACTTAATTTAGGCTCTTAGACCGTGTGGACAAAATTCCTAATAATAATAATATTATTATTATTATTATTATTATTATTACTGCGAAATATTTTATTAGACATATTATCTTGGTATATTGTCTGATTGATGAACTGTAAGTGGATTATTGAACATGAATTTAAAGAATATCATTACATAATAATATCAGGTATTTAACTAGTGATTAATGTGTGGGCCCCATGAAGCCCAGTTCGGGTGCATTACAATGAAATGTGACTTTTTTCACCAAGAGTCTAATTTGGATAAATGTATAGTCAATTCCAAGTGTTTTTTCAAAAGGATCGCAATAGCATGATCTATATAATTGTTTCATGATTGAAGCATGGGCCCCCAAGATGGCTTTCGAGTGCAGTGTGTCAACTTATGACTTTTCCATCAGATATTTGATTGGGATGAATGAATGGTCGATCTAGTGAATTTTTCATCAAGGATCATAAACGGTGTGATCCTTATAGACATGTAGAGCCTCTTTTGTGATCTCATTAATTATAGAATCATGAAACCAATATCAGTGTAAGATCATTATTCAGTATTTTAAGAGATCCCTGGACTTAGATAAGTATCCACTCATATGAGAGTGGAGAAGATGTATGAAGAGATGCGGTAAAAAATTTCTGGGGAAGCTTGAGGAGGCATGTCAGTGAATTACATTTCCACCCCTCAGATCAACATTGAGAACATTAAACTCATTATTATTTTGAAATGATTTTCCATGTCCTCTGGGATTATAATGGAATTATAATGGTATCTTGAACATAGTTTGGTACCCATGTATGGCTGTGTACATGACCAAATGACGAGGCAGGGTCACACAACATGTGGGCCCCACACACACCATGTAGGACTTTAAGAATCTTCTATCTTGCATATATCCTTATTTTGGACTCATATTTTGGCTTGCATGTAGCCTGTACTATGATTTTTTTCCCATGGAACCACATGATTCCCTTCTTTAGTAGAATTCAAGAATGATGAGAGATGTTCTGGATGTGACACCTACATGTGGAAGAACCCAATTACTACGGAGAAATTTTTTCTGAGAAGTATAATCTAGTTGGAATGGCCCGACTTCCTTGAAGATTTTCTAAGTGGAACCATCCACCAAGGATGACCAGAGTTCCACTATGATTTTAGAGTGTTACCATCATATAGGGATGACTAGATTTCCATGATGATTTTCTGAGAGGTACCATCCAATAGGGATGTCCAGAGCAGTTTCGAGTTTACCTCCAGCTGGGCTGGAAATGGTTATAGAAGGTAGTTCTGGGTTTACCTCTAGATATACTATGAAGTGGTCCCCAATGGAAGTTCTGAGTTTATCTATTTCGGGGCTAGGCAGTGGTCTCCAATTGAAGTTCTGAGTGGAACCCTCCACCTGGGCTTGGCATGGGTCCTTGGGTTATTCTGAGTAGAGCCCTCTATCCAGGATGGGCATGTGTCCTCAACCTTGAGTCACAAACTCTTGACTACGTGAAAAAGTGATTTGGTGTGCTTTGACAAGCCTTTAGACTCTCAAGAAGTGGGATGCTTTTCACACAAGATGTGTCCAAGTGAAGTGACCTAAAACTGCGAGGGCAAGAGAGTGCTACCCAAAGCAGATAGTATCAAGGTGTGGTGATTGAGTCCCTTTGACTTGCAGTTTTGAGTAGACATGTCGGATGCTGGGCGTTGATGGTAGTTACTTCTGGGGATATTGTCTACTCATTTTCTTTGGCTGAGTTTTGATTTAGAGATCCCCTTACTCTCTCATTTTTGTTTCTTCAAATGAATATATATATATAATTTTTTCCTAGTACCCACTCACTAGGTTTTTATTACTCTCCTTCCAAAAGAGTTGATGATTCATGGGGTATGACACATGATTTCTGGGTATAGTTTCTCGTTGTTGGACGACTCTACTATCTTACTATAGGCAGACAAGAGTTGACAAGAAGTTAATATTCTCACCATTTTCAATCTCCTTATTCTTGGATGAGAAGACTTTACTCCTTTATTGGGTTGAACTGTACTCATTTTACTGTACCTTATCTTATCTACTGGATTCCTTTTTAAAGTATCTCTCTTGGATCCCCCTTTGAATTTTCAAGGAATCCTACTGAGTATTTTTATACTCACTCTACATTGTATTTTCCTACACATGTCTTGCCAAATGAAGACGACAGTCAAGTTGTTCATGATTTCAGAGAAGCAAAGGGAAACTGGTGTTTGGACCATGTAAACTGGTAGTAGCTTGGTATTTAGGAGTAAGGCTCTAAACTATTTTATATTTTTAGATACATCCAAGTTGTGGCACATTTCTTGTTGGGTATGTATTTCATCCATTTTCCCTTTCAGTTTCCTCCACTGTACTTGTAAAATTTAGCAGTTCATACATGTTTGGCTTATTTATAAGAGTGTTTCATCTTTTATTCATTTAAAAAATCAGTTTTTTTTCATTTATTTGGCAGTGTGTGTGTATAGGTTCTTCAGAAAAGGTCTCCCATGTTAGGTGTGTCTTAGGCACTAGTCTCAATCCCCTTGACTATAGAGGTGGGATTGGGGTAGCTGCTGCTCGAGCCCTGGAATGGATCATGCCATGACAAAGTGGAATCAGAGCTGGTTTGATCCATGGGACATTGTTAAGAATTTTTCCAAAAAAATTATTGGTTGAATTAGTGAAATAGTTTCAAAGGGTCTTGAGAGTGGATCTCAAACATGGGTGTCTATTGTTGGTACGAGCTACTGAAATATCCATTCATAAGGACCCTGATTAGCATCTTGACAACTATGCACCCCGAGACACTTGTTGCAGGGAACAATGGTATATGAATCATATTGGATTGAGTCTTTGACTGTCCTTATTTATTCATATCCCCATTGTTTTTGTTGATATGTGTATATGCTCATCTGACGACAGTACACCTTGATTACATTGAGGATGTATCTACAATGAAAACCATCCAAGATACTATCTCTTTTTTATGACAATGACCCTGTGAGAAAAAGGCCCCATTTTTTGACCCATCTTGAAATCACCTTTCTCATGGTGGGAAGGTAGAAACACCTCCACCTATTGAGAAGTAGATAACCCCAGTAGAGCAGTCTATGTATGTTCTCAATCTGAGAAAACATTGCGAGTTTCAACACCATAGAACAATGAGGTTCCATGGGGAGATAGAACATTAGGCAGTGGAGGTTTGTCTAGAGTCAGTGGTCCACCACTTCATGATTGTATGGAAGAAAACAGGTCAGATGATGTATTTGGAATCCATGCATTTCCACAAAGAAGCATGGTGATGGCGGAGACTGCTTACTCACATACTCCATGAGTCAAAAATCACTTGGGATAATTTCCAATAGTTGTTTCATGAGGTGTAAAACCCATCCTATGTGAGTTACGTTCATATTCAGAATCTTTTAAAATTTTAGTAGGTAGGGATAATGGAGGTTAAGTACGCAACTAGGATCATAGACCTTGAATGCTACACCTAGACATGATCTATGATGTCTACATCTGAGCATATTAGTTCGAGAAAGGACTCTGTAGAGAGATACAATATATCATATCACCGTTGTGTATCCCAAACTATGTTGGGGGGATGAAGCAGGTACTGGTAATAGATATTTTTCAATCAAATGGAAGTTATATAGTGGCAGTGGTAGTGTGCATGATAGAGCTAAGACTTCCTTCTTTGCTAGAAGGCATCAGTCAGCAAGATCTCAACACATGATACCTTCCCATAATCGGTCTCAAGCATGTTGGCATATGAGGATGAGGTAGCGAAGAGCACATGGACAACCTGGGGAGGGCTGGTATTTTTCCTATGAAGTGTGATGTCACATAGAACAAGAATGACCAACTAGATGGGCTGAGAACATACAGTAAGGGAGTAGGTGTACCACCAGGAGGCCCACGTCAGGATCCGAAAGATGGTAGATGGGGATGTGGAAAGTCATAATCCTTGGATGTATACGATCCTACAGCTCATAAGATAATAAAAGGTATACTCTATGTCTTCTCTAATTTTCATAGTAGAAATATTTAGACATTATATGAAGTACACCTTTCCTTCTAATCCTTTATTGTGGTTTTACCGAGGTGACACAAGGCATCAGTGAAGCCCTATGTTTGTGTTTTTCGATGTATTTTGCAATTCACAAAGAAAAGGGGTACTTCCCCCATTGATAATTATTTTTTTATGTGAGAAGAAACTATGTGCGAAAGTCAATTCCTGTCAAAGTGGATAGTAATGTGGTGTGGTAGATGAGTCCCTCTAACTTGTTCATTTAAGGTGAGGTTATGTGATGGAGTCTCAGAGAATCTCCTCACATTGTCAGTGGATTCTTTCTACTTGACCTCCATTTTCTAGGAATTCTACTTTTGGGTTTGGAAATGTGAATGTTTTAGGGATTACTCTTCATCCAAGAGGGGAAAAGATGCACAGTGTATTACATGTTCATTCTGTGTCTTGACACATTTAGTTGCATGGTCTTACTCACGTACCCTATTCATCGGTACCTTGTATGCTCGACATCAAACTTGATACTGCAATTATCAATTATATTTTGAAGTTATGGAGACTCTCTGGAAATAAATAAATGACTCACGTTGTGGTGCTAAAAGTAGTAATATTCGACTTTATGGTGTCGAGACACTACCTTATGGTGGAATTCTTTGTGGTTTTCACAGACCACCACAGTCTCAGTTATGTATTCACTTAGAGAGACTTGAACCAGAGGCATCCACACTTGTTTAACATCTGTTAGGACTTCAAATTGAGAGAGTCTATATGCTGGAAAATGGAAATGTTGTATCACATAACCTTAGTGGGATGTCCCCGACTCTCCTAGTGTTGGATGTTTCAAAGTAGTTAGATTCCATGCATTTGATCCAAATGGATCAGTATGGAACACTTTTCTTCAGTCCATGGTGTTGACTCAATCACTTCTTGAGCATGTTATAGAGTTTCATTTGTGAGACATTGATGGAGAAATAATTTATGACCAAATATCCTTGGGTGTTTCACTAGATGGTTATTCTGAAGGAGGGAATCCCAATACACTGTTCCAGGGAAAATTAGTGATTCAAGTATTGATGTGGGATGTAAAGATTCAAATAAGAATGAAAAGTGTACCATTTGTTTTCCTACTGTGATAGTACAAAAATGTCCAGGAGTTTCCCTATGAGAGGCAGAGTTAAGTGTGGGCTCCGTATCCTGAGTATTCATCCTATATTTTCTCTTCATGGATGAAAATCCTGATGGTGGGATGATTTAAAGGCATGATTTTCACATTTTAAGGCTTTGAAATATTTCTAAATATACTTTCAATGCTAGGATCTAAGAAAACATGTGATTCTGAGGCCTATTGTCCTCGATAAATTTTTTATAAAAGTATTAAATATTTTTATACTTTGATTGTGATGGAAATGGGATATTTGTTAAATAGTAGAAGGGATCAGAAATCTAAGACCCCACTTGAGTTTATAATGTGGCATTTACCATAGATAGGGAATAACCTTTGTGGGAAAGGGAATTCAGTGAGAAAAGTCACCCGTTGGAAAAATCATAAATAAAATTATTAAGCATGGTTATTTTATCTCAAATGCATAATAATTTTTTTATTGAAGACATGGATTGGAAATCTAAAACAACTTTTGAGTTCAAAATGGGGTGTTTTACCTATGCATGACATAAAATGAGAGGGCGTGGGAGTTTTAGATTAAACAATATTTGTTAATGGACAACCTAAATTAGAAATCAATGAATAAAATAAAACCTATAATTTTATCTGAAATACATCCCTTCATCACGGATATTCATCACTTAATTTCGGAAGCATCAGTCCACTTTCAGATCATTGATCAGAGGTAAGCGTTGTGAATGTATCATCGCAGGGTTCACCAATCAGTTATTAGATCTGCAATCAAGAAATTGAAGGAGTCTCGGTGGTCCAAAGAAATGATTAATAGAGACCAATTGGTGGTGGCAGCCAATGATGATGTATGGTAGTGATGACTATATCTTCCATGATTGAGGATTCAAGTTGTAGAAGACATGGCATGGCTCCGGTGGTGTGGCATATTGGCCAGGTTGAGTGCGGCTAGAGCGATATGGTAGAGTTATTATGGAGTGGGATGGCTACCTAAAGGAATGGTTAGAAAGCAGAGCTAGCTGGAAAGCGAGGTGGCGGGCTATGGTTTCATGGTGACAAGATGAGGCTCTTACGCTTCTCGGTCAAGGAATTATGATGTTGCATCACACATGGAATTACAAGTAGATGATGTGACAACGAGAGGCCAATCGATAGTGGGGTCTATGAAAATAGGCGGGACTCTAGGTAGAAATGGTGGCATGCCAGAATCAATGATGAAAGATGGGCACATTATAGTTTTAGGAGGAGAAGATTGTGGAAAATGTGTATTAGAGAGGGAAAGAAAATAGAAAAATAACATAGAAAAGAAAAAAATGAAAGGTGGGGTGGGGTCGCGTGCTACGTGTGGAGTCATGGTGGGGGGGGGGGGCAATGTTCCTCTTACCCTTTCTAAATAATTTTGATAAAAAAATAATAATAAAATAATAAAATTAATATTATTGTTAGTATAAAATGTTATTTCCAATATAAGTCTTCCAAATGATGACTGAATGATGCACACTCTATGGTAACATAACCCAAACCATGATATAGTAGTTTCAAGACGAAATATGGTTACTTAATTCGAGCATGTGAATTAGGTGAAAAAAATTACTAAGAATATTATTATTAATATTATTATTACTGTTAAATATTGTATCCGATATAGATTCTCAGTACAACATTAAATTGAGGAAAAATCATTAGATTTGTGACCATGTATTTAAGGGGGGGGGGGGTCCTTTGATACCAATATCAGGTATTTATCTTCAGATCGAGGATCGAGCCCCATGTATCCTAGTTCATGCGTGTTGCGGTGAATTATGAAATTCTCATTGGGAGTCCGAGTTGGAAAAATGAATAGTCAATTAATTGTGTTTTCCATAAGTATCACAGTGTAATGATCTCTATTATAGTTTTAACATCAAAGTGTAGCCCCCATGAGATGTCTTTCGTGTGCAATGTTGGGACATATGGATTCTCCATCAAATGTCTAATTGGGGGGAATGAATAGTCAATCTTATGTGTTTTTTTACAATGATCGTAACTGTGTGATCTGTTTGGACATGTTGAGCCTTTTTCATGATCTCATTAATTGAGGAAACATGAAAGTAATATTGGTGTAAGAACCGTCTACTATGTTTGATGGGAACCCTCATCTTATATCTGTATACCCCCTATAAAAAAGGATAATATGTACGAAGAGATGCAGTTAAGAGTTCTAGAGTAACTTGAGGAGGTGTTTCGGTGAGTTATGTTTCCTCCCATAGGACAAACATTGAGAAGAGTGTGCTCATTAGCCTTTTGGGTAGATATTTCTTGTACTATGGGAGTACACTGGAATGCCTGAGGGTACTTTTTTGTTGTTTAGTACCTAAGAATGGATTTGTATACGGCCATGTGATGAGGTGGGGCCATACATCGTGTGGTCCCCACACGCATCATGTACCACTATAAAAATCATCTATATCTAATATTCATTTCTTCTGGACATTTATTTTTCACCAAGATTTTCCTATCGTGAATTTCTTTCCACATGGATCATGATGGTGCCTTGCATAGTGGATTCTAAGATACGATGCAAGATGTTTCAGGTGTGACAACTACCCTGGGGTGATACACAATTAATGCAATGGAGTTTTTACTAGAAGTACCATCTAAAAGGGATGGATAGATTTCCGCTATGATCTTCCAAGAGGTACCATCCAGTAGGAATGGATAGTGTTCCTCGATGATTTTCTGATAGGTACCATCCAGCAGGGTTGACCAGAGTCCCTCGATGATTTTTTGAGAGGTCCCATCCAGTAGAGATGGTAATATTTCCTCGATGATTTTATGATAGGTACCATCTAATATGTATGTCTAGAGGTGTTATAGGTTTACCTCTAGATGGGCTGGGATGCTTTCCCTAATAGAAATTCCGGGTTTACCGCTAGCTGGGTTGGGAAGTGGTCCCTAACGGAAGTTCCGTGTTTACCTCTAGCTGGGCTAGGTAGTGGTCCCCAATGGTAGTTCTGAGTGGAACCCTCTGGCTAGGATAGGAATGGGTCATCACTGACACTATAGAGGAACCCTTCAACCAGCCTGGGCATGATTCCTTGACATATACTATGGTTAACACTCCAACTGTGATGAGAATGGGTCGTCAACATTAAGGAATGACCTTTTGAGTGTCTGAAACAATGATGAGGCATGGTTGGACATACCATTGGACTCTCAAAAAAGTGGGACACATTCTCCCCAAGATGCATCCATCGGACGCAACCTAAAACTGTGAGGGAGAGTTAGTACAAACCAATGTTGATAGTATCAAGGTGCGGTGATTTGGTCCCTTTGAATTGGAGTTGAGAGAAGATGTGTGGGATACTCAGAATCAATGAAGGTTAAATTTGGGACTTAACTAAACTAACTTTCTTAGGATGAGTTGTGAGATGGAGATACCAATACTCTATCATTTGGGTTTCTTTTACTGAGTATATATATATATATATATATTATTTTTCTAGTACCCACTCCATGTGTTTTGGTGACTCTCCTTCTATGTGAGGTGAAGATGTGTGGACTATGACACGTGATTTCCTTATCTCGATTTTGGTGATTGGATGAGTCTACCCTCATACTATAGTTAGAGAATACTCAATGAGAAGCTAATATTCTCATCATTTTCTAGCTCATTGTTCTTGGACGACATTTATTCACACTTTTTTTAGGTTGAGTTGTACTATTTTAACTATACCTTTCCATATCTAATGTAGTCCCATTAAAAGTATCTTTTATGATTCCCCCTTCACCAATTTAGTGAATCTTTCTATGTATTTTTATACTCACCTTGACATGGGATTTTTTTTCATGTATCGTTTCTTCTTTAGACGAAAAAATATGATTGTGAATTTAGTGGATCATAGAGATATGAGTGTTTGGACCAAGTACAGTGGATGTATCTTGGGATTCATGAGTGGGGATCTCATCTATTTTACCTTTTTTAGTTACTACCAGGTTGTTTCACTTTTCTAGTTGGGTGTGTATTTTCCCCCCTTTTCCCTTTCAATTTACTCTATTGTACTTGTTTAATTTAGCAGTTCATGTAAGTTCGTTTATTTATATCAGTTTTACAACTTTTGTTCCTTTACCTATGATCTATTTTGTACTGAGTTGGTTGTGTGTGTGTATAGGTTCTTAGGAAAAGGCCACCTGAGTTTATTCTGGGTTCAACACTAGCCACCAGCACCTATCCAATAGAGGCTAGCATGGGGTAGTTGTTGCTTGAGCCCCTTCATAAATCTGGTATTGACACATTTTCTATTTCTTTTTCCTATATTTAATGAATTATTTTAACATGAAATATGAGAAAATAAAATATATTGATTTCTTCAAATCTATAAACAAAATTTCATCATTTGGTTGTGTGTTTTTGTTATTTTCTTCCCCTTTTCATCCCATATTACAATTATGAATTAACAATATAAATTTTTCATGCTTGAAGAAGTAAAATAAGCCAATAATTGAATATAATATCTATAAAATGATGATAAAAAATTTCTCATATTTATATTTTGTTACTAAAATAAAAAATTATTATTGCATTCAAAGATAACTATTATAAATAAAATATCATTTGAAATATTCATCCCAAATATTAAAAAAATACTTATATTTCTAATTAATTATTTCCAAATAAATAAATAAATCACAAGACTCCTTAGAGAATGATTACCAAGTATTAAAAAATGTTTTTCATTTCAAAAAAGGTCACAAAAATTTCTAAAATATAATTAACATTAATCCCCAAATAGTTTAAATTATATCTTATTATCACATACTAAAAACATGAACACCTTGATCATATATTATCCTAAAACATTATAATAACCTAAATCACTATAAAATGAAAATGAAAACATATATGATTCCGAAAATCAACTCAATCCTTATTCTAGAAAAAAATCAAATACTATTTAATATATTCCATTAATTTTAAAAAATGAAATATATTTCTTCAATGATAAAATAAATCACTTTGTCATCAAATCACTAATCAATATCAGGTTCACAAATACCATATAATTTAATTTTTCATTATCAATTACTTATTTATCCCAACTAAACATTATTATATCATAATCAAGATCATATTAAGTGTCATTTATCCCTCAATCACGTGTTTTCAAAAAATAACACCTTAATACTATATCATTTTTCATTGTTATTAGTTTAACTCAACATTTTTTTGAAAACCATAAAAAATGTTTCAAAAAACATAAATGTTTTTCTTTATTTTTATAACTAGAATACCATTGAGAAAATACTTATAAAATATAATTTTCAAATACCAATACATAAACACATTAATAATTTCACTTCATAATTAAATCATTAACCAAGTTTCATCATCCTTTTCCTAAATAATTCATACAATATGAAATATGAAATATGAATCATGTATTAAGTTTTATCAACCGCAATTTAATAATATTTATTTCCTTAAAAATTATAATTATAATTAATATAATTTAAATATTTGATATGTAATTTAGAGTCTCTTCCTAATCAAGAAAAAAACCTTTACACATATAAACATTCTGATCCTCTTCTCAGTATTTTCTCTTAAGAAATTAATTTTCACAATTCTTATATTTTCCACATTTGGAAAATTCAACAGTAAGTTATACCATATTAAACCATTATTCCGATCCAGTTATTTAACATTAATTTTCATTTTTCTTAATACATTTATCTCTTTATTCCATTTTTTTCAAAAAATAAATCATTTCCCTATTCTTTTGATACATTAATTTGAGGGACTCTTTCCAATTTTCAAACTTGATGGAAATTGAATATTATTTCATCTATGGTATTTATCACTAAAAATTTCATAATAATACATTATTCTCTTATTAAACATGTTATAAAACTAACATAGGTTAAACTATTTTAATCATAAGTCACTACAGTTGGTTTGGATTAAACACAATATTTTTTACTCCAGCTTCTATCTTGATATGTTTCTTGTTCGGAAAACCAACATTAATTATTTTACACCCATTTTTAACATGATTACTCCCTTACCATACACTAAATAAACCCCAAATGAATAATGTGAGAAACAATAACCAGATACAACAATCATATAATGATGAAAATAATTCTTATGATGTCTAAATCATGACACCTTCTTTTTATTCTATGACACCTTGAGTTTAACCTAGGTCATCCAGGGTTATTATCTATTAAAATATCTCATAATGGTTCAAAATAAAAATGTGAATTACTCTAATAATTTCCCTTGGAGTGTTCAGATAGTTGTGTACTCTTAGACCCACTCAACATTCACCTGTGATGATTGAGTTAATACCCATTCAGCACCTTTTGAATTTTTCACTCCTAGTTGAATCTATGCCAAATCTATATTTACCTTCTTATATCCATTCATGGATTAATTTTCAAGGAAAACCACATAAATTTATTTACCATAACATAGAATTTTACCTAATAAATAATATTATCCCAAGGGATATAACTAATTTTTTTGATCCAAATATCTAAAATGAAAATAACACTATACTAATACAAACTGAGGTGACCCAAAAATTACATACATAAATGTTAAATCATTTTAGATTAATAAACTATACATCTCTTTACAATACAAAACCCAATATATTAATGGTTTAGGGTATTTGGAATCATTAATGCATAAGTATTTGGTACATAAAAGATTGGTAAATTCTCCCATTTTTTTCTTCACACTTATATACCTACTTAGGAATAACATAACATTATTCACATCCTTAGAAAATAAAACATAAGAATGGGTAATATCATATTTTATATAATACTAAACACGATATTAATCAATGATAATATGTGGGTATATAATAATAATAAGGGTACATGAACATGAGTCTAATATTTGAAAATAATACTTATAAATTCATATATATAATGAATTTAATTATGATTTAATAGTTCATAATACATTAATCATAAGAAAATTAATTACCGCAAGACATTAGATTTTATCCTAGGTATAATAACCTGACATAATAGAGTTTCATAATTTTTTTGAATAATTTTTATCATAAAAATCATATGTGAAGACTCAATTCTAAGACCATCATCACATTGAGGACACATGCTCATAATGGAAAATCCTACTTTGTCAATTTTTATATTAACAGAGGTGTATCTTCCACCAAGTTAATTTTTTCATCATGAAACAATTCATTTAAGGGATCTAATGGACCCAACCATCACGTAATCATAATCCATTCATTTTTTCCATGGGATTAATAAAATATTTATCATTTCATGAGAACTTGACTCTCGAAAGGAAAAGAAATTTCACCAATATTTCATCACCATAATAATGATACCTAAAGAGAAATAAAAAGTATGATATCAATATAATATATCTCTATTAAATAAAATGTAACAACAAAGGATTCTAAAATATATTAAAATTTTATTTAATATATCATATGAATATTTCAGGAGGAAAATTCCACTTTCATTTAAAATCACTTATTTAAAATCTAAAAATTTCTAATATTTTAAGAAAAAACTTTTCATTGAAAATAACCATTGAAACATTTAAATTAAACCAAAAACAAAGAATTTGTCATGAAAATGGAAAAATTACTTCTAGTAGTGAATGTTTAATAAAATAATCCTTTCACATTTTTGATAAAATGTAAATAGTATATCATTTGGGAAATGATAAAAATATTTATTTTAAACATTTTCATAAAAAGTAAAACATAGGTAAAAATAAATTTCAAAAATAATTTTGTAATATTAAATATATTATTTAAATTGTTTTGTAAAACATGGATGTGTAAGGAAAAATATTCTCAATGAATGAGAGAAATAAAGACAGTTTTCATTAATTTTTTCTTCGGATTTAGAGTACAAATAGAAAAAAAGAAAATAATATAAGAAATATCCAAAAATAACAAGATAATAAGAAAAGGAATTATATATTTAATATAAATTTCATATAATATCATCATTTTAAATTTAGGCATCAACAATCTCAATAAATACTGAGATTATAACAAAAACCCCTACACCATTGGTAACATTTGAGTTATAATTCCCACGAAAGTAATAACATCAAATGAAATATTATGTTCCATGAACATAACAATATTAATGTTAAAATATATAAAAGGGTAATTATATACACATAATAATATAATATATGCGTAAAAAAATATGTGTACCAAAGAATACATCCAGAGATGATAAAGCTTTATCAATTTGATAAATTTTGAATCGAAACCCCTTGGATGAAATGATTTTAATTATAACATTAAATAAAATGAATTAAGAATTATAAATGATACCAAATGTCAAAGGAAAATATATTCTCCTCAAAAATATAAATAGGTTCATAACATCAAAATCGTCTAAATGAATCTATATTGAGACGAGTAACCCTTATATTAAGCTCAAATTGATTCATACAAGCAAAAAAATGTTTTATAATAAATATTTATTTTTTATAATTGATTAAAAAACCATATACATACTTATAATATCATACGTGGAAAAATTTTAAATTTTCAACACCCATTTACCAATAGTTCCTTACTAAAATCAGTGTTTTGAGTGTTAAGTATATCATTTTCATGTATATTTTGGTTCAATAGTTTTTTTCCTTCTGTATTGATAAAAGTTTGGTACTAACCTAATGTTAATATTGATTTAAATATCACATATATTTATAATATAGATAATTATAATTATCCCAAAAAATACATATATAGAAAAATTAAATACTATGTTCACGGTGATGTTAGCGAGTATGGACGTATAAATGTGATTTTACTTTTATAAAAAAAATTATAAAAAATATTTTATCATTTTTGAATCATAATTATATCATAATGTTTTTATATAATCTTGAAATTAATTAATATAGACATCCGTGTTAGGGAGTGATAGAAAATGAATCACATTACTTCATAGTGGTAGTAGTCCCCACAAACACATGAGTGATATTTTAATTTCACATTTTATGTGAAATAGCTAGAAAATGGTTATAAAACAATCATAATAACATATTTTTATATTTATGATATTGAATTAATTATTCTAGTATGGATATAATAGATTTAAGGGTGGAAAAAAATAAATAGACCTTCAAAGAGGTAGGTAATATGATTCAAATTCATTGAGATACCTCTTGTTGATTTATAATTTTAATTATACTACTATAATAATCTGATCATTATAGTATAGTCTCCCCACCATACCTTCATTAGAAACTCACTTATAGTCGATAACCTCTATCATACAGTGAGACACATTTTCATATTTCTTGCATAAACACCAAGTCAATGTTAGAAAAGCATTTAAGGAAATTATTCCATAAAAAATAAAATCAAATTATCATCATCAAAGTATTTTATTTATGTATAAAATAAAATTTTATATTTTTTCATAACATCCTTTTGTCCCTATATAGAAATATAATTAAAATTAAAATGAAGAGAGTAAATTTTTTATTAATCATTTTCGTAAAATAATATAAATTATATAATCAACGGAAAGTAGAAATAAATTCATGTATTTTAGAATTTAATATATATATTGGTTAAAAAATAGGATAGATGAATGTTTTATATAGATTTTAAAGTCTCACCCCATATTTTTAACCTAGTTTTACCCTTAATGAGGTGACAAATCTTTTTCTTGGTTATAATTCATATTGATAAAAAGGGACCAGTTTACCAAATTTGATCATTTTAATTAAAAATATGAATACATGTTTAAAAGATAAATTTATATATGTGGATGAAATCAATTTTAATATAACTGTGTAAAAAGAAACAAATTTGTTTTATGAAAATGTGTTTTAATCAAAAAATTAACTTCTAAAAAAATAATGTATAATGTTGATTTATATGTAATTAATTAGATTATTTATAATTAAATGACACTTATTTTAATTTAATATCAAATAAAATAGATAATGAGACATTAAAATGACTAGATTTAATTAAATGAAATGAAACTTAAAAAAACCGAAACATTACATTATTCACATAAAAATAATATTTTCCACAAAAACGAAGAAAATGACCCTGAGATAAATTTTGAATTATTATTTAAGATATTAAATTCATTTCCATAAATAAAATATCTTATAAATGGATGAAATTAATTATATTTTTCGTGCATAAAATGCAATGAAATCAATTTTTGATCCTAAAGATGTCTTCATTCCCCCCTCAAAGTTGGTGGCTACAGGTGGTGGGATTTCATCAAATCCTATGGATGTGTTGAAGGAATATGTGATGAACCATAAGAGGAATTATGAGGGTTAGACTTCCTGGAATAGTTCATTCTCCGAATCTCAGAATGAATCTGCCTCTTTAAACAAACAGATTACCAAGAATGGCTCTATTGCTTTTGTTGAAGCGAGTCCGAAAATTTTGGAAGCTCGTCTTGAAGAATTCAGTTCTCCCTCATTTCTAGGTTATCAGGAACTTAGAGTGATGTCTCTTTGAGGGTTGATGAAGTCCAAACTCATTTATCTCAGAGCTGGGGCTTCATTGAATTGCGTTTGATCTCAATTGGGAGAGGTAAGTTTCATATTGTTTTTCCATCGAGGGAACTGAAAAATGTTTCCTGGAGTTTTGGACTGGTTTTGCTGAAACCTAGTCACATCATGGTTCAATAGTGGGATCCTTTATCAAGTCCTCTTGCAATTACGAACTCTTCCGCTCAAACTTGGATTCGAATTAGGGGATTAAATTGGTTTTTCTGGAATCCATCAGTTTTATGGGAGGTCGCCTGTACTGTTGGTTGTTTGATTATGGTTAATAAAGAAATAGGGAATCCTATGTATGGTCATTTTTATCATGTTTGGTAGAGATTGATTTAGCTCAAGTTCTTATTGACACAGTTTTTCTTGTTGCGGGTCAGATTATGTTAGAACTTGCTATACAATATGAGTGGTTGCCTACTTTTTGTAAGTCTTATTTATGTATTGGTCATGATCTTGTGCAATGCCGTAGGAATAAAAATGCTCAAATTGTAAATATTTGGGACATACCTCTGATTAGTGCAAAAAGAAACTTGTTGACCCTAATGGTAACAAGAAATTTTTCAGGAGGAAGGATCCTCAAAGTGATGGTTTTTCCTCATTTGTTGAGGCTGTCCAACATGGCTTGTCTAAGCCTGTTGGATTTCAGCAAGCTAATGATGCTGCTGTAACGGTGAGGGATAAACCATTGGAGTAGGATACCTTTGGAATCACTGGGGGTATTGATAACAGTTCTTGGGATGATGTGGCTGAGGAGGAGGAAGGGCATCAATCAGAGCATGAGGCTGCAGTCCAAAATGATGTAAATCAAGAGTTAGAGTGTGTTTCACTAGCCTCTACTTGTAGGAAGGGTAAGATGAAGATCATTTATGATGATTGATTCTAGTTGGTGATGCCTAATAAGCTGAGGGCATGTCCAATTATTCATGATGAGGTTCAGGTGGCCAATGTGGACATTCAGAAGGAAGAGGATTTGTTGATGGAAAATGTTGTTGTAGGAGATATTGATGTACAATAGGGGATTCAGGAGGGTGTGCTGATGGATAGAACTGCTTCTGTTGTGAAGTTTAGTGATCTTCAAGGTGTTCCATGGGAGGAGGGACCGTTGTGATGTTCTTCATATAAGAAAGATGATATAATGGAAGGATATCCCCTACTAATTTGGAGGAAGTTTCTACACCTTGTCATGTACATGATCTTGTACGATCTCCTCTAATGGCTATTGATCAGAGGGGGATGAATATAGATGTTTCTCTTATGGTTGCATCTAGTAATGAGGTGTTTCAAGGACCTATAAAACCAGTTGCAAATTTCTTTTCCATGTTAGAGTCTATTAATAATCCTGAGTTTGATTTTCTTAATCTAGAAGGACTCAAGAATACCATATGTAGTAACCGAATATACTCCTCCACGACACCTACTACTGTTGATGGTTTGGAGATCCCAAAAGAGTTGGAAAATCTCATTCACAATGTTGCACATTCATTCATTGATGTACAAGACTCCAAGGATGTACAAGAGGTTCCTCAAGGCCTACATGAGGAGTTTCCTACTGGTATTTCTCACCAGTATGGAATCGCATGTATTGAAGTTGGCTATTCAATGCTGCATGGGGAATCATCTCATGAAGAAATTGAATAGCATACTATTGAGGTTCTTTCGTCAGATACTGAATCCATAATGCAAAGGGGAAGGGGGAACTAGCCTGCTAATCAGGGAGGATATAGGGGTCATGGCCAGCCTAGAAAAATGTAATAATTGGATGTGTTTTTTAGTTTTCTCTCTAGGTGTGGTATTTTTCATGTAAGCATTTCCTCACGTATCTTGTACCTTTACACTTTTTTTAATAATTATTTTGGGTCATGGGTCTCTGAACCCCTTGCCGAGCCTCTTTTGGTAACCTTTATTAATATTTTTCATAATGTGGTTATTCTTATTATTAATAAAAACATAATGGTTTGGTTATAATGTTCACATTCAAATATTATTATTTTTATAGTATATCGCAGTTTGCTTAAAGATCATTGTTGTGTGTTAAGCAAGATATCAAGAATAATGTTATTTTAAACTAAATTCTGAATGCATTACATGGACACCCATTTTTTCCCATTTCCATCGATTATAAATAAATATTTTCATTATGATATTTATGGAAGTGTACTGCGTGAGAAGAACTTTGTGGGAGATATTGAACATATTTTAGTGGATTTAGTTGATTATATATCTAGTCTCTAAAGACACTGAAGAATTATGGTTATGGGTGATGTATTATTGAGATATTTAAAGAAGAGTTTTATAAAAGTATGGTATATCTATGTATGTTATTCTCCTGTTCACTTATATCAAACAATCAAAACATAATTTCTAGAACATTTCCACATAATTTATACAATTCCACAATCAACCGTATCAAGTTCCCACTAGAAAAATATCATAACACCTCTACCCCTTCCATTTCAACCAATAATACCATATTTAACTGTAAATCACAAAAAATTCTTAATATAATAGAAATTAACTCATAATTACAATTATAATTACAATAATAATAAAAATATAACATATATGGCTTCAACATGAGTATGAATGCTCTGAAAAAATAGACATACACAACCTCAAACTTCAATTCCAAAATTCAACATATATTTATTATCATAATGATTATAATATTCCATTATTAGTATTTTCAAGGAGAAAAAATCCTAATATTGGAAAATAATAGAAACAATAATCATTAAAACATTGTTCTCAAAGAAACACTCTACCATAATATGCATTTCCATGAAAGATAGATATCTTCGGTGAATGAATCATCCAACATCTATCTTTTATAACCATATTTATTTTTTTAATCTATTTTAGGAATGTTAAATATGAAAATAAATCATATTACATCACAAAAATATAATATTACACAATATATATAATATCATGAGTAAATCAACACAGTGAATAATGTAATCATATATGAAACTACATAACAAACTTCAGTTGGTTAATTACATATTATTATATTTTTTATGTCAATCTAAAATACTTACGATTTATAAAAAAACCATGATAATGTAACACATTGAATTTATAAAAACATGGACATTGTATTTGATAGAGTTTGGTACATGAAATATCAAGCTTAAACAACCCACAAAATATATTTCATTAAATTTAATCTCTTCGATATCATGTCCAAAATGCAACCTGAGTCAAAATGAACAACAATATATAATACCATTATAAAATAAATGTTAAATTTTGAGGGTGTGAATAATAATCACTTAATTTAAAAAATTATGCTTATTTATTTACATGAAATAAACTTGGAATATTTTAAAAGAAAAAGTAATGTTTTCTGAAAAATGATTTTTTTCTAAAGGACAATTTAGACGGGCATTGAAAAAAAATTATAAATAATTTTTATCAATTTTTTCAAATTTATTTGAAAACAAATAAACTTACTTTTTTTAATAATTAGTTCAAAATTATCTTAAGGATAAGTTTTTCATATTTTATATAATGTTTCATTTTTTGATGAATAGTGGAAAATAATAAATCTTAATTGAAAACCATTTTTTTGTTTAATTTATTTATAAAGTTAAAATATATTTATAATTTCTTTTAAATAAAAATTAGTTTAATTTTATATATACTAATACAGTTTATATAATTTTAATTATTTTCATACTGAATTTTTTTATATAAACATTGTAAAATTATGAACATTTTCACTTTAACAATCCCTATTCTCATAATGTCTCTAATATTAACATTAAATTTAATTTTACCAATAATATTAATGGAATTTAGAAAAATATATTTCCTATTTTTATGATTTATAATATTTGTTATATAATATGTTCAAAATAATTTTTTACCATATTTCACATTAAAAATAGTAAAAATTATTTACCAGGATTAAGGTAAAAACATATTTGATGGGCTTAAACTAAAATGATAACGGTTAAAATGGCATCAGGACTAGTCTAAAATCTATTTTATGGCCATATTAAGTCCCTATAATTTCTAAGGATACATAATAATCACCCTATACCCTTTTTTCAAGTGAGAAACATGGGGAAAACGTTTTCTTTTCTCAAATTAAATGTGTACCACTCTCTTCACTTGTAAAAGGCCACCCCTATCTTCTCTTCTTCTCAACATAAAATCCATTTCAACCAGCCAACAATAGACTTAATAACATAAAAAATTCAATTCTATTTTCCCAAAAACCTTATTTTCGGAAAAAATCCAACATAGGATGGCTTTGTGTGATATCCTAACTAAGATACCCAAAGAAAATTTAACTTTATTTAACGAGTTTTTTTTTAATTTCTTACTACACAACCTTAAATTCTAATCAAACCATGATGATATAATAAAATTAGTATCTTAGATATAATTATAGTTTTATATCTTAATTTCAAGACCTATATCCATCTCCAGTTCCATCAAATGGCTTGTGAAATCCTTATTCTAGTCTACCATAGACTTCTGCTTCACAAACTGATGTCATTTTTTTCTGATTACCACATCTCATGGTGGGGTATGATGAAGGATATTAAGTGCATATATATATATATTATATTTATAACATAATTATACACATGGAGTCATTATATTATATATACCTTTTTATATCCCATTTTGTAGGGGATATTATAATGTCGCTAATGTGTATAATGGACTACCACCTCACACAATTATGTGATTCAAATTCCACTAATGCTTTATATGGAATGTTGTAAGGATGATGTAAAATAATTTATGTGATATAAATGAAATAATTATGATATTTATTGTATATTTATCATTCTAAAAATTCAAAATATTATTTCATTTCTTACCTTTTCACTGACTAAAAGATGATAGCATCAATCATATGCTTTTAAAATGCCTCCTTTATGAAGTAAGGTGACTCTCTATTCATCACCACATCTAAATTATGATATATATATATATAAGTATAATTAGTGAAATAATATGACATTTGTGGAATTAATGTCTTTTTAAAATTACAAAACATTACTTACCTTATTTCCATAATGATCATTGAAAAATGGAAATGTTTTATAAGTATAAATATGACAGACTATATCCATGATCAAAACAAACTACATTTTTCCAAAAAATATTTTCCAGAGGTATAATGTTTCCTTCATTATTATATCGAGTTTATTTTTGGATCTTGGTTTTTCTCTCAAGTTTCGAGTGTGACAAGTTTTATCTTTGAGGTTTTTCATTTGTTTATTTTTAGTATAGTTCTTATCCATGGGTTTCCCCCATGAGTTTTTGTTAAAAGTGTAGTTCATGGGGTTGACAGCATAAGGTGCATAGTTGGGACATAGTTTTTCCATCCATTTTCCATTCTACAAGAATCTGTGTGGCCTATAGCTATTTTTGGAATGTGGAGAACCGCATGGTTTGCACAAGGCTTGCTAACTATATGGGATAACGATGCAGTGTGTGTGCCTCTTGGAATGTAATGGTTGCACGGTTGCTATATGGTTTGGAAAACCATGCAGCCAAACTGCGTTCCTTTTCCTAGTTATTAAAAATATGAAAAATACCCTTTTCCACCTGTGATATAACCCTAAATCCACTCCCATCCACCCTATATAGGATTCTCAGCCATTGAAACTACCTCCAAGATTCCATGTACTACTTGGGATCCATTCCATTGGTGTAATTTGTGTCAATTCATCAAGGAATCCTCATGTAAGTGATTTATCCCTTGGTTTCTTCCAGCTTCATGGATTTTCTTTCCACATTGTAAGGTTCTAAATTACCAGAAGGTTTCTTTTCCTTTTGAGGGATTTATTATGTGTTTTTGAGTGACATCTTGATTTTTATTATTAAATATTTCATTGATAGGGTCTTACAGAGGAGGGGTTGTGGTTTCAAACCAATTTGTGGATGTTTTTTAGATTGGGGTTGGTCGTTACATGATATATAAATTTCATATGATTTGGATTTTCAAACATGGATTTATAAATGCATCCTTTGAATTTCTTGTGTGGTGTGAAAGGTGTTTCGAAAATATTTTTACATGCATATGAGGTGGAAATGGTATTTTCAAAATAAAATGGGTATTATTTTTATGTGATTCATTGTGCTTCTTCTATTAAGTGTTTTTATTAATATGTGAAGGTGGTAAATGTTTATTCAATGGAATTTGAGGTTGAATATGTTGAAAATGGGTTTTAATGGAATATGGATTATTTTTTCATGTTGGACTATTTTGGGTATCATTAATTTTTTTCAAAATTATATAAAAGACGTGAGACATGTGTGAGGGGAACATGGTTGAATAGTGGTTTCAAAATATTCTTGACCAATTTAAATGGTTGAATTATTCCTCAGTTTTTCTTGTGATGTGTTTAAATGGGTTTCATGAATTGTGGAAGTGGGGAAAATGTCTTTTCGAATGGTTTTGTGTGTGTCAGATGAAAATTGGTTTGTTTATGGAAAAAGCTGGTTCCCATGTAATGATATGTGAAGGTGGTGAGTTCCATGTGTACTTGTAATTCGTGGCATTAATTTTTGAATGTGATGATTTTTTTTGATATTTTAAAAAGTATTAAGAACAAATGTAATTCTGAGTATTTTGGTGGGATTACTAGGTATAGTATGCTAGTGTTTCAAATATGTCAATCCCAGATTATTCTAGTGGATTGTCACTAGTTGACTCAAAAGTGGAAACACCTGGAATTACTTAGCATTATTTATGAATATGACACTTACTATACATGTATTATGATAGTTGACAACTAGGACCATGGGATGTTCCCTCATAATGGATCATGCACAAGAAAGTTGTTGTTGGGGTATCTATACCACATTTCACTAAGGTATAAGGTTATAGTGTCTCCCATTAAGCTATATTACCCTCAAGGATTTACCCACTGTTCTATCTTGATTTATGTTGCTGATGTGATGTGGTGTCATATGTGGGCATATAGTGGACCTTGTGTATATTGCATTTTATTTAAAAAAGGTTATTTAGGAATATTTTTCATTATAAGTGTTTTAATGAGAAAGTTTTTTCATAATATTTTTCTAAGGGGTTTGAATAAATGTGCACGTTAATTTGTCTTCTAATTTTATATCATGGAATATTTTTTTTCGGTTGGAAACATACACGGATTTAGCTCACACCCTTTAAACACTTTTGGGTGTATATTAAATTTTTTATATGTATTACATCGGTAAATGAATGATATGGAATGGTAGATCTAGTTGATAGAGTTTCTCTTGTTGCAAGTGATGGTTTTTGTTGCACTAGGGTGATGTTCTTCATGTCATGTAGTGTTTTTTGGGATGTTATTTGGTTTCTATTTTTCTTTTAATATTTTTGGTTTTCATTTAAAAGTTTTAATCTGGGAATATGAAAATTGTTTCTTCTTATTTGGATTTGGTTATGATATTTTGTGATGCTTTCTGTTGGCTAAATATTCTAATATAAATGGGTGATATCATTCCCAAATCATTATATTGATAACTATTAACTAGATTCTATACTCCAAGGATTAGGAACACCCTTAGAGCCGAGTTACAGGCCAGGTAAGATATTAGGTTGGATGGGACTCCAGATTGGTTCGTGAAAAAATAGTATCAGAGCCGATCACTCATGTTTTGGGTCATTTTATTTGGGGAATAGTATGGATAGAATGGAGGTAGAACTATTGAGGCTTGTGGATCTAGTTGGGAATAGGGTTCCCCTCCAGCACAACTCATGATAGGACTCGAGTTTCCATTAAGAGTCATGTTTTATTTGATTCACAGGGTTCTTGGGATTATTTGGTTTTTGGGAAATGACAAAGAAGTTGGTCCAATAGTCTCAGTGATCTCACAGGGTCTAGAAAAATATTTGGAGCTTGGGACATGGTCCTTGAATACTATTTATGATGGTTGTGTGATTGGTGTATGCTTGCAAACCATTTAGCCAAGTCACCCACCGACACTAGTTTCCCCTTGTGAATTTCCTTGAGTCTTCTTAGCGTCTGATGATTGTTATGAAACCCCATGTCTAGAAATTATGAGAAAAATATTTTATATTGAAAATGGTTTGGTTTTAGAAAATTTTAAAATGATTTCTTGGCAATTTTTTGAACAAAGATTTAGAAAATACATTATCTAAAAAATATTTTTGGGTAAACATGGAATGAGTCTATTCAGAGTCATGTTTTTATAACCAGAACATGGGGTTTATAGAAATAGGTTGTTTGGAAAATATAATTCATTTTCAAATGGAATTTTGGATTATATTAAATAATAATAAATATGTTTTTTCAAATGATTTTTCCTAGAATGGGATTTTTCATGATAATGGAAATGTTTAAAAGTGGGGTGAATTAGAATATGAAGATGATTTTCAATGAAATTAAATGTTTTGGATTGATATGTGGAGTTTTAAAATAGTTTTTTGGATTAGTGGTGAGTGAGATTTTGAAAAATAATTTTTATTTTCGAAATGTGAAGTAAATTGAGGATCTTAAAGTGTGGGATTAATGCATTTTTATATAAAGTGAAAAGGTTTTGTTTTGAACTTTGGTACTTCAGTGAGTGAACACATGAATGGATTTGGGTGGAAATGTGGATGAGTTATTGGTTTGAAAAAAATAGGATTTTGTGTAGCTCCATGGGATTCCATAGGTGATTGTGCAACCCCTAGGATTATTTTATTTTCAAAAGTGATTTTAAGATCATATGTTATGTTTTAATAATTAGTAATCATGTTGTGTGTCTCCTTATAATGTGACAATTTTTTTTTCACGGTGTTTTCAATTTGATAAATCCACTTGTATGAATGGTATTTTATGTATGTGTCCTTTTCGAAGAGTATCTTTTGGAAAACATTAAAGTATGTTCCCTTCCTTTTGTTTAGTGTTTATTGTGGTGAGTTTTGGTTGATGGGATAGTTTTGGTTGGGTTTTTGGTTTCCTTTTTAGTTACTATACCCCAATAAGATTTGATGGATATTTGAAGTGAGGCCATGTGTAGTTCTCCATTGGAATGTAATCCATTTGATAAGTCCATATAACTACTTCATGGGTTCAAGAAGTGTAGTCATCATCTATTTTATGTTCAAGTGGATCCTCTCAAATAAGTAGAGTGGATGCGAAGATGGAATGAATTTTTAGGTCCCATGAGTTGTTTGAATTTTTTAAGGTCTTGTTTACCACCTTTAGACTTGAAGGTCTAGCATGAAAATGGGGAAGGGAAATTATAGTGATGGTAAAGGGCCTAAATCTATTAGTGATAAACATGGTATAATAAATGACTATGGATATTTCATCAACCTCTTTCAGGTGTATAATCATGTTATTCTATCATTGTGGCATGTCTAGTCGTAAGAATCCATAGTGGACGAATTCTCTGAAGACCGCCCTTCTTGTTTGCAAAAGTATTAACTATTTGGGACTCATTCTAAAGTTACCGTGTTTTTTAATGTTTCATTGGTTGTAATGGTCATGTTTTGTGGTGTCATATTCTCTTAAAGTGAAAAAGATAATGTTGTTCAATCTTTTAAGTACGACTATTTTAGTGGAAGTGCCTTTTCTATCTGGAAATTAAGAATCTCTCCATTTTAAATAGAGGTGTGTTCCATGGATATCTTTTTTTGTTTTCCATAATTCAAGGTGAAAGGGGATGATTCATGCACATATTCTAAGACCCTGTCTTTGAGAAAGTATCCTGTTAGAGTGAAGTGAGTCTCATGGGGGGTTGTGTTCTGTTGGTTCATCCTAGAGTGTTGTGATATCACTCCTGAAACCAAAATAAAGTGTTTAGGTCTTGGATTTTCTACTTCTGGTTGTGAGGCTTGAGATGCTTCAAACACCGGGTATCTATCCATAGGCCTTAGAGTGAATCATTCATGCAGTCAGTAACCCCAGGGGGGTGAGAGACCTTGGTCTACCTTTTGTCTTCAATACAAGAATTGGATACATTTTTGGATTCTTTTTTAGAAATTTCTATTTTAATAGTATAATTTGTGGGAAGAGACAAGGATGCTTCATTTTCTCATTACGACCCATGTAGTTTTCAAGATCCTCCTTGGTTGTAAGGAGGTTTGGTGGCCTCGTGTCTATAAAATCCAAATGTTTCTGTCTTTTGGATGAAAATATCCATTTTTTATTTGAATGGTCATCCTTGTAAATTGGTTTTAGTTTTAGTTCATGTTCATATGGAGATAGTCATGTTCCATGTGGATGGTAAATTTTGTAGTGCATCCATCTTGGTTTGGAGTTTCTTTTTTTGGAATCCTCATGGAGTGTTTTTTGGTCCTCTTTTTATTTCCATATGAGAGAAGTTTTTATGTCAGTCCATAATGGGTTTCCCATGTCATTCTATACTTGTCGTTTGAGTTGGTTGGTTATTATTCATGGGAGATGCACCGTAGGTCTCATTGAAAATTCTCCTGGACTAAAATGGTGCGAGATCATCTTTAAGGTGGTGATTCTATTTCGGCCTCCCTATATTGATAATATGGTTTGGATTCTAATTTTGGATTAGTAGTGGGGTTTATCATTTTAATCTATCTAATTTAGAGTTCTTCTGTTGAGTAAATGAGTTGGTTAGAGTGCACCCAATGTTTTTTTTCAAGCAAATTTGTGGAAGTGTCCTTTGAGAAGTGGTTTAGGTTTATTTTTTCATTTTAGATAATATTTATGAGTTTTGTTTTTTAATTAATGAATTTTCATTTTCCTGAAAAGTTGGATCAATATGTTTTGATTATTCATTTTCTCTTGATTGATTAATTGATGGTTTTTGGATTTATGGGTGAAGAAGCCCTGTGGCGGGAAGTCCATTCTAGCATCCCAAGTTAAACCTTGTGAATCTCTATTTCCATTTGGGGTGTTCATGATTTATCCTTGTGTGATTTTAATAAGGAATTATCCTGGAATTGTGAAGGAGTATCTAGATTTGTTTTTTGATCAGACATTTGAATGGATTTCTAGGGAAGAAAGAATTATGATAGGGAGAAATGTCACACCTATATTTTTGTATTATTTATTTTCTCGAGATTGTTTTTAGATATCAACTCTCCTATAATAATTTATTTGTGTTGATTTTCAATTTTTTTGATTTTACATAGTTTATTTTCTATTTAGTTCTTATCTATGGGTTTCTGACATGAATTTAGATGAAAAGTGTAGTTTTTAGGGTTGTTAGCCTAAGGCACATGGTTTGTCCAACTATGCGCCATTCCCTTGGAAACTGTGCATCCTATGTACATTTTTTGGATAGTGGAACCCACATGGTTTGTGAATAGTTTGGTAACCATGTGGGCTAACTATGTAGTATGTTCCTCTTGGATAGTGAGGGCTGAACAGTTTCGGCATGATTTGTGAATCCATCTATCAAAATCTATTACCTTTTCCAAATCATTAAAAATATAAAAATTCCATCTGTTTCCTATTAGTGTTGAACACTAAATCCACTCCCATCCACCCATATGCTATTTTCAACCAATAGAGGTCCTTATAAGATTTAATTGATCCATTAGGCTCCCTTTCATTGTTATTTTTGGTGCGAATTCATCATGTAATCATCATGTATGTTATTTATCCCTTGGTTTCCCCCTAAATATTGGGTTTTATCTTATCATTCTTAGGTTCTAAATTTTCATCCGGGTGTATGACCTAGAGAGGGTTTGATCTTGGTATTTTAGTTATATATTGATGTTTGGTGTTAAGTAATTCATTTATAGGTTATTGTAGTGGTGAAGTTGTGGTTTCACACTAATTATCTAAAGTTGTCATGCTTGAGGAAGGTGGTTCTATGATCTAACATTTTTAGATTCTTTTGATATGGTTTAATGGAATTATAAATAAGTCCTATGAATTTCTTATGTGATGTGAAATTTGTTTTGGAATTATTTTCACATGCACTTCAGATTGAAATGGGATTTTTTTTAAAAAAATGGGTATTATTTGTATGTGCGTTATTGTGGGCCTTTAGGAAGTGTTTTTATGAATAACTGAAAGGATAAAAATGTGTTTTCTAATGCATTTGAAGTGACAATATATTGAAAATGTATTTCAATGAAAAATGTATTATTTTATCTTGTTTGATTTTATTGGTTATCTTCAAATATGTTTTGAGAATTATATAAATGTTATGAGATAGGTGCGAATGTAACTCGGTTTATGGGTTGATTTGAAAGGGGATTGTCCCATTAAAATGGTTTTAATATTGTTCTTTTTTTTTGAAATTGTTAAAAGGTATTCATGAATTGTGATGTGGTAAAAATGTGTATTCAAATGGTTTTGTGTGTGTAAAATAGAAAGTGGTTTATTTATAGAAAATATTTGTTCCCGTGTAATGATTTATGAAGGGGGTGATGTTGTTTCATGCATTTAATTATGGTCATTGATTTATGAATGTGGTGATTGCAGGGATATGTGAAATGGTATTGAGCTTAATGGGAATCTCGTGTATCTTGGTGGGATGACTAGATCTCGTATACTAGTGTTTCGGATGTGGCCAACCCAGATCCTTCTTGTGGATTTACACTAGTTGACTCAGAAGTGGAAATGACAAGACATGCTAAGAATTATTGATGACTACAACACTAAATAAATTTGTTTTATGATCAGAGACCACTAGACATATTGAATTTTCTCTCCTAGTTTCTCATGCATAAGAATGTTGTAGTTGGAGAGTCTAATATATATTTCACTGAGGTACAAGGTTCAAGTGTACTACATAGAGAAAGATTTCCCTTAATGATTTAATAATAGCAGTAGCATGAGTTTTTCTAAATATGTCATGTGGGTCCATCAATCAGCATATGAATGTCCTTGTGTATATTTAATTTTCCTTAAATAATGTTGTTCAATAAGTGTATCTTTTCAAATTGTTTTCATGAGAATTGTTTTTCTTAAAATGTTTTCCTGAAAATAATTAAAAGGATTTTTTATAAATGTACATGTTAATTTTTATTCTAATGTTGTAACATAGAATCTTTTCTTTTCGGTGTCATTGTATTGGGTATAATATCACTCCCTACATACAACATTGGTTGTATGTAGAATTCATTATATATATGACACATGTAATGCCAAGATGTGTTATCATAAATACAGTTTCTTGAGGTCCTATTGTTTAAGGTTATGGGTGTGGTGTATTGAGGGTGATGTTACTAATGACACATAGAGATTCTAGGTTTTTTTTCATTTTATCTCTTTTTGTTGTAGTATTTTTTTTTTCTTTTAAAAGTTATAAACCTTGAATATGAAAATTATTGTTCATTGTTTGTGTTTTGTTATGAAATATTGTAATTATTTTTTGTCAGTTGTTTATGATTATCTAAATGGGATAAATTATTCCAAATGATTATTTTTGATACCCATGAACTAGTTTCTAGCCCTTGGGGATTAGGAATGCCCTACATGCCATGCCACGGGTTGGATTAGTTGTCGTGTTAGATGGAAACCCAACTTGTTTTTTGAAAATATTTTCTAATTTTTATTAAAATTATGATTTATTTATAAATATAATGATTATTTAATGATTATTATTTTTATATAATGAAAATATATAATATTAACAGGAACAAAAACTGACATGAAAAAGCACGAATGAGGAAATAAGGAAATTAACACATGAAATAATTAAAATAATGAATGATTATTAATGAATAGGTGATAAGATATTTTAATAGGATCATATATAAAATTAAAAATATTAATATAATTCATTTATTTTCTAAAATAATGTATAAACTCACTATACATATGTTTAAATCATGTTAAACCCAAATGTAGTTTGAGGTATGGGATTCCGTCTTAATTTCCATTCATTAGAGATTATTGAAATGTTATGCACCCAATTTCTATTATACGGTGTATATACTTCCTATTTTACATGTAATATCATGATTAATTAATAATTCTTTTTTACTTTAAATTTAAATTTGATATATTTCATCTAATGGATTTTTGACATAAATGTTACTAAGTAGTAAAACAATTATTACTCAATTTTGTTTCATTGGGTTATATTACTCCTTAATTATATTTGGTATTATAATATTATTTGTATAATGAATTTTTTCTATATGTTATTGAATATCAAATGGATTTTTCAGAATTAGATTTGATACACATAATAAATTCATTAGTTAATTCTGATATAAATGTTATGATCATAGTAAGGGTTTATTTCAGAATCTCATTCTAATCCTGATTGTTAATTCATTGATTTCAGTTGAAGGAAATTACATGCTCATTTTATTATAAAAATATTTTAATTTTATTATCATATAGTTATTCATGATACTTTTATGTAATATTACCATTTTTTTATCTCATTGGTACTTAATATAATGGAGAAAATGTTTTTAATAAAATCTGACATAATTTTATTTTCAGTTGAAAATCCATTTTCTAAAAAATCCCTTTTTTCTAAAAAAGTTGTAAAAAATATTTTCAACACTATTCAATTGACTTATTTAATAAATTATTAATCATTTTAAATTTTTAAATTATGATTTAAAAGGGATATTCATTTCTTTTTCTAAACAAGACCTGTTTGGATTTTACTTAAAATGTGAAAGGAATATTAATTCTAACAAACTTGACATATAAATAATATTCATCATCATAACAAATCAATGTTTTATATATTACTTTATGAATTTCAATAAATATTTTCAAAGGATGGTGTTTAAATTTTTTTTGGAACATTGAGTTTGGAAAAATTATTTTCAAAATATAAAGGATATTTTCCTAAAGATTGTTTTAATGATCTTTTTTATGGTATTTCTATTTCTCAATGAAAACAACTATTTATTTTACTTATAATCCTCTAGGAATATATGGTATTAATAATTTTATTATTCTTTATCTGTATAGTTTATTATTATTTTGACCATGTATAATATTGAAATTCCCTTCCTTGATGTATTTCTGTACTCATTAACATTCGGTTGAAATATTCACTTTAATTTTATCACTGTATATTAAATTTCCCATAAATATCCACATTATTTTTCCTAAATATTCTTATTTTTAAAACCTTATATCATTTATACATATGGTGATTTACATTTAATTTTATTTTATTGATTGGGGAAATATTCATAATCTATATTCTTTTTTCAATTCAAATATTTATTTATAAGGAAAATTAATCCATGAATTAAATCGATCCTTAAATATAGGAGGAATTCATTGGACCTAAATTCATGAGTAGGTATCAATATAATATATCCCCTTGATGTATCCATTGGTCTAATTAGAAAAATCTTGAAGCTAGTATTAAACATGTTTTTACCTGTAGTTTTAAACCGTATTGTGAACGGTCTTGACTGTAATGATATCATGTGCCTGAGATATGACATCCAATAATTAATCATTTCATTCTTTATGTATTCAATTAATATTTTCAATGATATTTTTATAATTATATTATCCTTAAATGAATTTCATTCTTGATTATTGATTAAATGTAATGTGTTTTTATTTCTTTATATTTCAACATTTATTATTCGTTATATATTCATGATACCCATGTTATTTAAATGGTGTGTGTGTTCAGTTATTTACATTTCAATATTTATTATAATTATAAGTGATTCATAATATATTACACTATACATAACCATTATTGAGAATTTGGGATCAACCTTATTTTTTTTCCTTTCTATGAAATCCAAGAAGTCTTCCATTAATGATTTAAAAATATATGATTGAGGGAATACTCGTATTCTAGAAGAAAAAATTATTATATTTTGTGTTTTCAAATTTAATTCAAGGATCAATCATGTCTCTTGTCTACTAGGACAACTAAACTATTTGGTCCTTATGGATGTTATTTCTTTTATATTATATCAAATTAATAAAGAAAGACACCAGCTTCGGGTTATTGGGGTCATGCTCCTTATAGTTGGAAGTAGAAGAATTTTAGTAGGAACCCTAGGATCTAGATTTTGGAAAACATTGGTTAGAGATCAGAACTCTATGGCATAATTAAAGATAATTCTAGAAGAACATTATAATGTTTTAGTAAGGTATATATTTTGTGCGTTTTCATTGAAATACATCACTTTCTGGATACTATAAGTGGACAAGGTTATCAAATACATTTACCTGAGGGTAATAAATCCTAAAAGAGCACGCTGGTCTTGATTCAATGATCACATGTTGAACTAAAATAGGCCTTACTATGAAAATAATATTAAAATTCTATAGGATATTCTTTGGATAATTCAATTTTTCCTAAAAAACAAGTATAAAGGATTTCAATATTGTGGTATCCCAAAAAGAACCATGTTTATGATTTGGTTTTTAGCTAAATTTTTTTTTAATTTTTTTAGGTGTTTCCTTAGTTTTCAGATTGTAAATTATGTTTCATAATGGTATGATATAATCTATTGTATTCCATTATTTATAAATAGTAACTAGTAATTGGAATGAGAACCACATCAACACACGCAATCCAAATTGAATGAAGGACTATTTCTTTATTAGGATTAAAGTAATATTTTTATGGGAACTAGAATTAGAAACTTTATAATACTATGAGGACATAGTATATTGTGATAAATTGATAGAGAAATATTTCTATAGGTTCTATTTATTTAAAGGCATGAAATAGAATAAGATTATGGTAATGGAAATGATGGATAAATGGAAAAAGGTAAATATGGATTTCCCATATATCATAACTGTGGAAAGAAGTATCATATTACTTTCTAAAAGAGAATGATAGTTTTCTACAAGTATGGGGATAATTTAAACCATTCTTATGACTTAATGAAAAAGAAAAAATGTTTTTAATTATTAATGATTTAACTGTAATGAGATGGGACACTATGAAAATTTATGCCTCAATCATCAAAGGAATATACCTCAAATAAAGATAATGGATCATGGTTAAGATTATTCTGTTACTACAGTAGAAGTGGAATGAACAATGATCATGTGTTTGGATTCAAGAATCATTTAATTTTATATCTTTATCAATGTTATCCTATCTATTAGAATTATTAAATGTATATGTATTGAACTAAAGTACATTTTCATTAAGTGTTAGAAAACATATGTTGAACATTACCTTCGGCCAAGAAAAACAATTTAGTGGCATGTTAATGTTAATAGAAAATAGATTATTGAGAGAAATATAACCATTAGTAATTTCATAATTTTGGGATAATTATTTTGGGATAAAGAGATTATTAAAATTGAAAAATTAAATTGGATAGTATTGAATACCTTGGATCTGATTTATGATTTTTTGAAAAAGTGTTTTATGCTACCATTGATGGATTTTATTGTATTTTTGGATTTATATAATATATAAAATAATATATTTTTTACATTAGGAATAAAGAAAAATGTTTTTTTTTCAACATGGTTTTATGAAAAATCAGGGTATTTCCTTGTTTCAAGTGATTACATGATTAATGTATTCACATGACTAGTATGTGATGGTTAAGAGATACTTTATGTTGCTTGGGGGATTAAAGATAAGTAAATTTTGGAAACTCAGTGTCATTGATTCTAATGTTTTGGATCATAATACTTTGGATGGGGCATATGCATAACCATTTATGATATGTTTTAAGTTGAAATTTGGATGAATTTTTTGGGATAAATTTATTACTTAACCATAAGGAGATTTAGTCATATCGGATAACTTGTGTTAACCACTTCTACATAATAATATCTATAGATCAATGGAATGATGTTTCATTATATTATGGTGATTATGATTCATTAAAAGTTAATTTTAGTGATTTATATATTTTTAGAAATTCATTTATTGGATTATGCGGTGAATTGGAAAATGATCGAAGCACAACCAGAGGATGAAATTGTACTTATGAAATAGAAAAATATAAAGTAAGCTTATATCCTTATATTCTTAGACCATAAGAGAATTCCTCAAAAAATTGAAAGGGATCTTGAAAATAAAATTTTACCTATTACATTAATATCTAATGTATCAATGGTCTTTAAATAATAATATGATTATTGTTTTGTGGTCCTCAACATTCCATAGATTACTTACCTTCTTATGATCAATGACCTCTATCACTCTCTATTAAAACTTACAATTTTATTCCATGAAAGTATCTTTGCTTTCCACAAATTTAATTATAATTAGAAACCAAGTGATGTGTTTTTACGTATGACTTTTTCACTTCCCTTTTCTCTTCTTTTAATAGAAATTTTTATTAAATCTTTTTACGTTGTGGGTTTTCAAAAAATGGATTTTCAAATATAAAACACTTTGTTGAGGAGATTATATTTAAATTGCAAGGTCACAATTTATTTAAGGTGGGGAGAATGAAACTCCCTAAAAATTATAAAATAAAAATAATTTATTCAATATCATATGAGACAGGAAACAATGATCTTAAAAAACCACCAAATATATTTCTTTAAATTTAATCACTTTGATATCTTGTAGAACACAAAACCCCATGTCTCAATGAACTGTAATTAAGTATATTGTTTTAACATATCTATAAAAAATTTAGGTAATAATGATACTAACAAAATTTTAAAAATTCTGGTTATCAATTTATTTTTTATAAAATAATAATCATTTAATAGAAAAATAAATGTTTTATAAAAAAATGTATTTTTTCTAAAAGTTGTTCTAGTCACACATTGAAAACATAATTTAAAAATAATTTTCACAAATTTAGAAGATTTATTTGAAAAAATAAACTTCATTCATGAAATCATACTATCAAAATAATCTTTGGGTGAGGTTTTGGATTTTTTTTTGAAAATATTCATTTTTTGATAAATAGTGAAAAAATAACGATTTTTAATTAAAAACCACCATATTTGTTTAAATTATTTTTGAAGTTAAATTATCTTTTTAAATAGTTTTAAAGTAAAAAAACTTCAATTATATCCTTATTAATCCAATTTAGGTTATTGGAATCAATTTCATATTAAAAATTGATATAAAAACCTACATTCTCATCGCATCTGCAAGATTAATTTTAAATTAAAATTTAAAACATATTTTAATTTAATTTGGAAAAAAATTTCAATATTTGGAATATAAATAATTGTTATGATATAACAACTTAAAATTATTTTATTGGTATAATTAATATTTAAAAAGTGAAAATTATTTAATGGTGTAAAGGTAAAAATGGATTTACCTGGGTGTTTAACTAAAAAGATAAGGGTTTAAATGACCTAAATCTTTTCTAAAATATATTGGATGTCCATATTTAAACCCTATAATATATAAGGATCTATAATAATCAATATTTTAACATTTTGTTTTGTGAAAAACATGGGTACATATTTTAATTTTCAAAACATACAAATGTGAAACTCACCTATATTATAAAAGGCCACCCTCTATCATCTCTTCTTTGCACCTTAATAACTTTTTATATTGATAATTTCCTACAAAAATCACATAAAAAATTACCTAGTATTATTTTAGAATACTTATTTTTGACATATGTCCATTATTGGTAGGACTTCTTTTCTAACCTAGTGAGAATACATGAAGAAGATGTAACTATATTCAATGAGAACTTTTATTTTATTTCTTCATAATAATCCATAAATTAGAACTAAACAACATTTATATAATATAATATATATTTTAAATATAAATATATGTTTTTAGGATATGTTCATGACCTAACACAATATCCACTTCCATCAAATGAGTTACTAAATCATTATTTGTGTGTATGGTGTACTACCGACTCGCAAACTGAGGTTATTTGTTTTTCTTTTTCCATGTCTCACGGTTGGGTATAAAGATGGATATAAAGTATATATATGTATATTATATTTATTACACAATTATACCTATTGATTAATTAGATCATTGATACATTTTTACTTTCCATTTGATAGAGGATATGATAATGTCACATATGTGTATGACAGAGTACTGCCTCATGAAATGATGTGATTCGCCTTTCACTAATGATTCACAAGGAAGGTAATACAGATACTTTTAATGAATTTATGTTTTATAAATGACTGAATTGTTATGTTCATGACATATTTATCAATTATAAAATATATTATATCATTATATTTCTTAAAGTATCCCTGACATAAAGATAATAACATCATTCATGTTTGTAGGGACCATTACCATCATGAAGCGATGCATATCCGTCTTCATCAAGAAAACAAATGGATGATATATATAATTATATTTAAAATAATATGGTATTTATGACATGATTATATCTTTTTAATGACAAAATATTACTTCCCTCCTTTTAATAATGATCATATGATGAAACTATACAATACACACAAGAATCAGAACTTTTATAACAATGTATCTATGAGAAAATAAGTCAATAGGCATAAAAAAATTAAAATAAGGAAATATTATTAAATAATGGGTGATAAGATGTTATAAAAGGATCATAAAGGTTTTTATAAATATCAATACGGGTTTTTATTAGTTAATAACAAGTTTAAAACCACTATACATGATGTTAATGAATGTCCAGCTGAAAGGAAGTGTGAGGTAATGGATTTCTTCTCAATTTCCCATCATTGAGGAATATTCCAATGTTATGAACATAATTTGTCTTAAATTGTAATTATAAATACCCTTTTATAAATACCCTCGAGGTGCCCGAATGAAGGTGGGATGGGATTTATATGGACTTTGTGATGGGTTTACCATTTATATTCAAGGGAAAAAATTTTGTCTAGTTGATCATTGACCAACTCACCAAGGCATCCCATTTCTTAACTTTCTTGGAGAAGTGTTCAATAAATGGCCTTGTATGATTATATGTGTAGCATACAATTTGATTCCATGGAGTTCCATTGAAGATAGTTTCAAATCATGATTCTCTCTTTACATACCCGTTGTGGAAGGGATTTCATGAGGAATTTTAGGCTTAGTTACACTTGAGCACATCATTTAACACATAGAAGGATAGATAGACTGAGCCGAGCATTCTGTTTCGGGATGGCATACTATAGGCTAACATGTTACACTTTGGATAATGTTGGTAGGATCATCCATGTGTGATTGACTCATTTAGTGAACATTTATTAGAGGCAAATAAATCTCTAGGGGAGAACATGGGAGTGGGAGGATTATATTCATGATCGGAACCCTTATATGTTTGAGTAGCCTCTTTTTTGGATTTTTGGGGATGTAATGCCCCAAGGTGGGGAGAATGTAACATTTTAGATTTTCCATGTTAGAATTTTAGATATTATACATATTTATTTCAAGACTAGGCAATGAGATAACATGTGATTCCAAGGCCTGGTGTCTTTGGAAGAATTGTTTTATTTTTTTTTAAAAAAATTCATAACATGAAATGTGTATTTCAAGATAAAATATAATACCTCTTAGACTACTTTTGAGATAAAAAAATATAAGGGTGTTTTTGAGATCAGAATGGTGGATTTACCCTAGGGGCTACCTAGCATTAGTCGGTGCGGTCCATCAATATAAAAAGTCCCCAAAGATGTGACTAGAAATAAATTAATTTAACAAAATTATTTTATAACTCAGCAAAATTTTCTTTTTATTAATAATTTGTTAGAAATTCTATGTTATCACTAAAAACATAGAATTTCCATAAGATGTTGAGAAAGACTTCTCTCGAATAAACGATGGTGGATTGTGGATCGACGATTAATGTGCTACCAATTTCAAGGAACCTCACCTATAACGATGACTCAATGATCAACATTCATCAATGACTAATCAATACACAACCAATTTCCACTTAGTTTATCATTTTAAGAGACATGGATTGATTACGAAATGATCAACAGTTTTGGTCCTTACCACAATATGTTAATTGTGATTTTCCTTCCCCCGTTCTTTTATTTTATTTCCATTAGACCCCCATGGTCATGACTAGAATTTTCGAGAAAATTTTAATGTTATTAGACCCTAATATTGGTGAAAACCCAATATAAGATGCTATTTCATCATAGATCAGTACTCAATGAACCTGGATCTATAACCCTATTGAATTACATGAATTATATGTGGCTTGGGTTCGGTGGAAGGGACCGCTGGTGCGACTGTATGATGAGGAAAGAAGGTGGGTTTGGAAACCCTTAGAGGCTTTAATTAAAGGCGGAATTGTGGAGAATTGTGGGAGGCCATGAGATGTGGTGGGGTCATAGGTTACAGTGGTAGTAGTTGCTGTATGGGATGTGGCCAGAGACAGTGTGTGTTTGGCTGTGCGAGGTGGTCTGGGCCCTTACAGAGTGAGCTAGGTTGGACTAGGAAGAGATGTCTATTTTGGCCTTAGTAGAGCGGGATGTATTAGCCTAGAGGAGTGGGTCGAATCTGGTTCTTAACTTGGGTTAACCTGGATTGGTCGCAGAATCAACCATGGATGGCCGACCTTGGCAGTCGACCGTCCCTATAGCTTGAGCTTTTGTTTCATGGTCAACCATGGAACATTTAGAGGACTGACCATGGGATAGTTGGCCATGGGGATGATCGATCACGGGGAGTACCAACCACAATGGTTGAATATAGTGGTCAACCGTAGTGGTAGGTGTACATACTACAACGATCGGTCCATGATCGGTCGGTCCCCCAAGCCCCAGAGAGGTTTGCTAACAGTTTCTTCAAATAACCATAACTTTCAAATGGTACGTCCATTTGATTAGCCGTATATGGTGTTGAGACCTTAATGTTGAGACTGTCTATTAGATATATGTGGTGAGTTTTCAGTTTGGACTAGTATAGGTTGTTAACTTTCCCTTGGCCCATTCCTCGAGGGTTCAGTATGACATTACATCCACATCACTGGATTATAATCCCCTCAAGAGGTTGATTCCCAGAAGAGTTTTGGTATACCTCTCTAGGATAGGATAGGGGCCCTATATTACCCCTATTGGAGTTTTATAGAATTGATGTATCCTCTGAGAGCATGGTTTTGGTCCTCCATCTAGGAGTTTGATTTAGTAGGGGTAGTGGTATTTTCTAATATATATCAGTAGAATCCCTTACATTATGATCTACATCAGTAGGGTTAGTAGTATTTCCCAATGTGTCTGGGTAGGATCCTCCACATTGTAGGTTGATCCAAATTGGGTTTAAGGTATTCACTAATGTGTTGGGAAGGATCCCCACTCTATCTATCATAATATTCCTTGAATAATTCCTTTTATTTGGTTGGGGGGTTTAAAAGATCTAGAACTCTTTTTGAGTGTCTCTGATGATATCATGGATCGATGAGTGAGGTCTCTTAGAATGAGTGTGCATCTAAAAGAGTCTTATGGCTCATAATTGGTTTCGAATTACATCTATAATGTGTGTTTCGGATTGAGAATATTTGAATATAATTATAATTTTTATTGTAGACATATACATTTTTAGAATTCTTGTATAGTAATATTCTGTGGTATTCCTGCCAGGAATTCTTGTGTGATACTTCTGTGTGGTATTCTGATGTGTTATTTCTATGTGGCACAATTGTGTGTTATTCTAGTATGGTATTATTTTGCGGTAGTCCTATGTGGTACTCATGTGTGGTATTCTTGTGTGGTTTTACTATGTGGTATTCTTGTATGGTATTCATATATGGTATTCCTATGTGGTACACCTATATGGTATTCATTTGTTTTACTCTAATGTGGTAATCATGTGTGGTATTCTTATGTTGTATTCCTGTGTGATATTGTTGTGTGTCATTCTTATGTGGTACTCCTATGTGGTATTATAGTGTTTTATTCCTATGTTGTACACCTGTATTGTATTCCTATGTCGTATTCCTCCATGGTATTCCTCTATGGAAATAATTTATGGCCCTTTGTTGAGGTAATCTGTTGTGGTTCCAGGGTGTCAAACTGAGTGTTTTTATACTCACCTCGGCACAGGCTTGACCGGCACATTTCAAGTATTCTGAAGATGATGAACCTTTTGATGGAGTCCTTGGAAGACCAGGACAAGGAGGTTCTTTGTGAGACAAGAAAGACCTAGGTGTGTTACATCATCTTTTTAGACAACAGTCCCAATACAACTTTTATTAAAGAATGGACATGTGGTTACAAACTCTTTTTGGGGGTCTAGTATTTAACCCTATTTAACTTTCTGTATTTTCACTTTTTTACCCTGTTTTGTGGGATATAGTGGTTTGCATGACTTTTTACTATGTTTTTTCACATTTTTGTTTTTTTGTTGGATAAGTGTGCATATATACAAGTGATTTTAGCTAATTAATCCCATTTTTGGGATATGAATTCGTGGAACTATCCACCAACCCCTATGCTATTGGAAGCGTGCTTGGGGTAGTCACGTAATGGGCCCCAATATAATGGGTCCTGACATATCCCAAGTAAAACCTATGTTACATCTAAGTATATTTCTTTTGATGAAAATTCATTTAAAATATCTCTCTAATATTTCATGATAAAAATAACCTGTTCAATATCGAATTGCTTGTTTATAATCTATTTTTTTCAAAATATTAAGAAATTTGGTTTCATTGAAAATAAAATTTGAAACATGTAAAGGAATATTCAAAGAATATAGTTTTCATGATAGAATGAAAACTTTTAAATGCTATGTAGGTTAAAACAATGATTTCATTCATATTTTTTATTAAAAGTCTAATGTAATACTATTAGAAAATAAAAATATTTTTCATTTTAAACAATTTTTTAAATATTAAATAATCATAAAACATTATTTTAAAATCACCAGACAATATTAAAAATATTTTTGAAAACATAGACTTTGAAGAAAAATTAATTTCGACCCTAGAGAGAAAAAAAATCATTTTTTCACAAAACATTCATCTGGTCACAGGATTTCATAATGATAGGAAAAGAAAAAAAAACATGTAATCTCTAGAAATAAATGTAGGAGAAAAAAAATTATTTATTTTCTTGAGAGGTAGATAATGAAATTTCATTATTGGCATCGTAATCATATACAATCTTAATAAACAATGAAATTTAAACATTAATCTCCTACCCCATCGGCATCTTTCAAATAAAAAACTAATGAAAGAGATAACCACATATGGATATTTAAGTAGAAATAATTTTCTAGGTAATCCACATAAAATACATTCAAGGGTAGTATATACACCACATAAAATAAAAAAGTTGTGAATATGGTATTTGTCTCAGAGAATTAGTTTTGAGATAAAATACCTTACCTCAGGAATTTTATTTCTTAATACACATTTGATCTTAATGTATACTAAATATATTTTATTTATAAATATATTATTGAACTATAATTAAATATATTAGACACTATATGATTTATTTATAACATCTTATCACACATATTTTAAAAAATTGTTATTAAAATCACACATTTGTGTTATAACCGCTTCATTTTTCATGTATGGTTTGATTCATTAGTCCTGGTCCTAATACATTGATCACTGTTACAAGATATCTAGAATTTTAATCATGATATAAATATAATATATACATTATATATGTATATTTAGTGTCATTTTTAAAATGTTGATCTAGAAAAATAAATTAAAATATTCTTATAGATTATAGGTCATATGTATGCATAAACGTTGTTTTCACTTTTCAATGGATACAATGAAAGAAAGGTAAATAATAATTTTACTTTCCAGAATAATTCATATATCTTCTATAACATATATTGTCATTAAATATACCCCTAATACCATCCATGTAAATTGGAAATGAAAAATAAATAACATCAATTTGTGAAGTTGTAGTCCACAAGTACTCATGAGTGACATTATCATTTACAATTAAATAGATGGTAATTAGGTATATAACACCCTAATATTTTTAAATAACACTATATTCGATAGTGTATACAACACACAAAACCATGCTTAAACGATCCAATAATACTATTATTAAAATATGAACATCATAACCTAGCCATTGAATTGGAAGACATTAATAGTGTTAATCACAATTTTAAAATATGTTTAATGTTTTTTAAATGTATTTATTAATAATAGATATGTTCCTAATTTTCAGAAAAATCCTTTTATACTTTGAAAATTATTTTATTTTGATTTTTTTTGATAATTATAATTATTTTTTTAAAACACTTTTAGAAATTGTATTTTATAAAATGAAAATTATTTTTGAAACTAGTATATCCAATTTTAGTTAAGGGGAAATTTTGGGTTTTTTAAAAAAAAATTTACTTTCCAATTAATAGTGAAAAATATTGATTTTTAATAAAAACAGTTTTTTTATTTCAAGAAATTATAATGTTTTGTTTTTTTAAATTATTTAATAGTAAATTTAGTTATATGATATTATGAATAATATAATTAATTTCATTTTTATAAATTTATTTGGTTTAAGTTTTTATACATTAACGTTATTTTAAGGAAGAAATTTGTTTCGTTGCATTTTGAATTTTAATCTTATATTAATTTATTCCAATTATAGAAATTTAATAATGATAAATGTATTCTGTATATAGAATCTTGATAAGAAAATTTTCTAAATAGTTCCCTTTTATTTTGGGTTCTTATGTATAGTAACAATAATAAATAATTTCCCCCATGGTAAGGGTAGATCATGTGATTAATGTTAAAAATAAAATGACAATGACTAAAAAATGATCCTAAAAATTTCATTTAATCTATTGTATAAATAATATTCATCTATTTACTTTCATGTCTATAATATATGGACACTTCAAACCATATTTCTTTTATTATTACCTTTATACTAATATAAAAAATTAATGAATTCAAATTTTCACTCTCTTAACATTAATTACCCCAATTTTGTTTTATAATTATAAAAATGTGAAAAGTTAGATTATAAATGTTCATTTTAAATATAAAATAATTATTTATCATGATAATTTTTTTCAAATTTTTAGTTATTAAATAATTTCATTAAATTCTTTCAAAATACTGATTTAGTATTTATTCTATTAATTTAAAAATTAAATGAATTTTTCTAAACATTCAAAAAGTAATATTTTTTGGGTGAGATAGAGTAAACCATGAATTTTATAGATATATATGTAATATTATAGATATTTTACCAATCTATATCCAGATTACCTCTTTGTCTTGATATATTTAATGTAAAAGTAAATTACGTGTTCCAAAATTGACATTATTGTTATTTTATAAAAAATTCCGATTTATTAAATGATTTAAAATCCATAAAAATATAATATTAAGAAAAATTAATTTTTTGTTGTTTGAAGCATCAACCATGGTATATTCTTGGGGTTTTTTCTTTTATGATTACATTCCTGACCCTCAAAGTGTAGAAAACATTAATATTATGGTAATTGTTAAAAAGGTTAATAAAGAATAAAAACTAAAAGATAAAGGTGATAAAACACCAAAAAAACAAAATATTATATTATGTGAGTATTTTCACTCATAATAATAAACTAAATGAATTATATCAATTTTTTTCCACTTTTTAAAAAAATATATTTTAAATAAATTTAATACTTTTTGAAATTCAATGATATCCCCTACCCTCACATATAAAAGGGAACACTATCCCTTTATTCATTACAAAACATTGAGAAAAAAGATCATATTAAATCTGAAAAATTATCATTCCAATATCATTATCCATGTTGGACATGTTATTTCTCTTCTAAAAGACCAGCCCTATGTTCATTAGGAGGAGATGTAAAGGAAGTAAATAGAAGAAGAGGTATTTGTCTTTACCGAACCCTTCATGTTTATTTCATATACGACTTTATCTTTGTTTGTTTTAACTTTCCTAAAATAATTAATAAAATATCATTAATATTATAACATGTTATTATAATTATGGTAAAGCCAATTTCCATCTATTTCCCATCCTAGAAAAAGTAAAAATTTTGTTCGTGTGTACATTCAACTTAATGTATCCACGTAGCAGTGTAATTCATTTTTCATCACCACTTTACATGGATTGTTATAAAGATATAATGATTAAATATATATGATATTTATTAAATAAATTTTCTTCCAAATTATAATATCTTATATACCTTTTTTCCTTATAATCCATTGGAAATCCATTACATCACTTCTGTATACGTGTGGACTACCAGCTACACGAAGTGATGTTATCCCTTTTTTATTTATTCTATACAAGGTTAGTTGTAAGGGTGTATTTAATGAAATTATATGATATTTATATCAAAATTAAAATGATGGATATTGTGGAACCATGATCTATGTAAAAGTACCAACACTACTAAACTAAAACACACATGATAAATGATGTATTTATCACACAGAATAATTATTTTATTAAATAATTGTTAATAAATGGATGATAAATGGTTATATGTAAATAATATATCATAAGATATATAAGATTATTTTTATATAATATATTTGTAATAAATATAATTTAATTATATAGGTGGTTTTAACACTTACAATGACAGTTATACATAATGTAGGGGTTTCTCATCTCAGTTTTGTTTCCATGAGACATATTCCATATTCAACACTTGTTTCTTTAATGTCGTGTATATAATGAAATTTTTATATTAAATATAATTATTATACTTTAATTAATCATATTTAATGTTTCATTTTAATTTATTTTTTTCATAGGGTTCATGATTTAGATGTTACCAAAGTGGTAAGGGTTTATTTCACAATTACATCATCATCCAGGATTATTTATAATAGCCCCAACATTCTATACCAGTCCATTACAACATTTTGGTATAACATATCATAAATTAAAAAAATAGAAACCCAAGGACCATATCATTTTTGATCCTTTGGAAACTTGGAAAAGAAATTTCTAGTCTAGTGAAATATATTTAATATTTCCCATAAGCATCCTCCCCTTCAGTATCCCTACCGAAAACCATTCATTTGAAACTGGGGAAAATAAAACATAAAAAAGGGTGAACTTATATTCCCATTAATGTCAGAAAAATGAAATATGTATGCATAATCATGAAAATAAGTGTTTTAGAGAATGATATTATCATTAGAAAAACATACCTTACATATCAAATAACATATATTAGATTCATGGAATAAATAATGGAATTTCATAGGACATGAATAATGAAGAAATAAAGATCATAATACATGAGAGTATAAAATAAGAATAACATATGATATTTTTGTAAGATACATAAACATGTAATATCTTTCCATATAATTCATGGTGAATTTATAGAACATAATGCCGGGAATGTGTTGTTTTCAACAATACATAATATTTTTATTTATAGAGGAGGAGATTGTTGAGAACAATACTCTATTTCTTTATGATGATTTTGATGCTCACAAATACCCTTAATTCTTTTTCTAATGATTTTATTTTTAAGTATATTTCAGGAATTTATTATTCATTATATATTTATTTTTGGAAGAAATATTTATGTTCTTGAACAATGAGATTTAATTTCTAAAGTATTCGCATTACGGTGTTATGGTAACACTGTTCATAATTTACATATTAGGGAATTGCTTATGCGTTTTATGGAATCACTATTTATACCCTACATGGAGAAATGTAGCATAAGGATAGAATACGGTGTATACTTTATGAGTTATTAGAAAAGTATGGTTAATCAACCATACGTTATCAGAAAAGTATGGAAGAGGAACCCTACATTAGGAAGGAACCCTATGTTTGGGATAATGAAAAATCATGGTTCATCAACCATACTTTTGTAAACAACCTTATGATTCATCAAAAGTATGGATCGTGTACCTTATGTTTGGATGCTTTTAAAAGTATAGATAATTTATCATAAGTTTTAATTATGAAAAGAAAAGTATGGTTCATCAACCATATTTTTAAAATAAACCATATGTTTGAAGGATGCGACATCAAACCTATGTCCGTGTCCAATGTTACATTTGAAAGATGCATGCTATACAATTTAACCATACGTTTGGCGTCGGAGAATTAAAGACGATGTTATAATGAAATGGTCTACAAGAGGATTATTAGGCTTATTTTAAGCTGTATTAAAATCTGATTTTTGAAGCGCGCATTTGACTAATTCAAATTCGTTTTATCTATGATTCAAAGGATCAATTTAAAAGGAGTTTTTTATGCAAAATCCTCAGGGAAGTTACGACTGCTAAATTATTTTTAGTTTTTGAATATCCCAAGTCAGAAAGAGACTTTTTTGGATCCAAATTTACATGAGAACTGCTTGTTGTTATATTATTTTATAGATGTGATATTTACACAAAATATATTCAATATTTTCTGAACAACAACGACGAATATAAAAAATGAGAAAAACAGAGACTATCAAGAACACATATATGATCATTACGAAGATTTAAAAATCTCTGTTTATTGAAAAAGAAGAATCTCAATAGATGATTTATTTTTATCATTGAAGATCTATTGTGAATCTACTACTACTGAAGTTGTGAATTATATTTCTATTTCCACTCCAGCCGGATCGAATCAGAATGAATCTTCTTGAAAGATCAATATTTCTAAAGGAGACGATCCATCTACTGTCAATTTCATTGTATTTCAATTATAAAGAACAAAAATAAAGTATTTTCAATGTAAAAATATCATTATTTTTATTATTGAGTGACCAGTTTCTCGTACTAATCTATGAAGGTTCTAGGATTAAACAAGAAGGCTATGTTTTTCCTTAGATTGTAAAGGTGTCGACTGCCTATACTCAGTTTCGGAACAGTCTGTTGACAAGGGGACCAGATAGTGAAAATAACCAAGCTCGTGGAGTAGAGTGTTGGTGGAGTGGACTAGGGGCCTTATATTCCCTAAACCACAATACATCATGTGTCCCTACTATTTAAATTTCCACTACATTAATCTATCTTAAAATTCTAAGCGCAGAACAAGATATTGCAAAGAATTTGTAATAGACACAATTCTCCCTCCTCTTGTGTATATTTGGTATATCCCAATCCAACAATTGTTATTAGAGGCGGAGCTTTTCGATAAATACTTAACATGCTAAAAGTGATTAAGGATTATATACAAAGAAAGATGACTGATACAGGAGAAGGAATGTCTATGGTTAGAGAACCACAATTCAATGGAAAAAATTATGGATTCAAGAAATCAAGAACTATAATATATCTAAGAAAACATAGATAAAGAGTATATTCTATGATTATTAATACATATGAGATACCATAGAAACCTAAAATATAGAGGTAGCCACTAAAGGAGAATATGATATGAACTTGAAGGAAATAAATACAATTATATAGGGTCTAGGACCTGATGAATTTAATAGAGTATATCAATTCTTGACAGCATATGAGATGTGGAAAACTGTTGTTATTGCTTATGAAGGAACTGAAAATGTCAGGAAAATGAGATATTCCACCACTAAGCTTAAAATTGATACATTCATAATGTTTGAAGGTGAAAACATTACTCAAATATAGGGAAGATTGATATAAATTTTCAACAATATAACTGCCTTGGGAGAACCAACCAAAAAATCTGTTCCATCATTAAAAGTACTGAGAGTACTGCCTACTAAATGGTAGGGAATCTCTGCTGCAATTAGACAGTCAACACCTATCAAAGACATAACCATGAGAGAGTTGATTGGAATACTTATGATGTATGAAGCCGAGATGCAAGATGTAGAAAATGAGAAGATGGTTCTAATCAAGAGAGAAGACATTTCCTTAAAAGCGTCTTCTCAAGCGAAAAGAAAAACTCAAATGAAAAAAGAAGTAAAGGGGAAATCAAGAAGTTCTGATTCATCCAATTTTGATATAGAACTGGATCAGCTTACTAGAAAGTTTAGTAAATTCTACAAAAAGAAGAATGGTTTTAGAAAAACATTCAAAAAGGATTAAAAAGAATTCAGATGTTATGAGTGCAAGAATATGGGTCATATCAGACCTGACTGTCCACAGTTAAAAGAAGACAAGAAGAATAAGTTCTTCAAAAGGAATGATTATGAGAAAAAAGACAAGAAAGCAATGAAAGCTACATTGTGTGTAGCTGAAGACTCCAACAGATCTTTAGAATCAAACTCAGTGAAGGAAGAAGTAAATCTGAAATCCAACATGTGCTTTATGGAAGAAACAGACGAGGAAGAAGTTCACACAATAAAAAAGAATATATAGTATATGGAAAGTGTATTCTCAAGGCATATGAGTGGAAGCTCATCAAATTTCTCTACACTCACTAAAAAATATGATGGACTTTTCACTTTTGGTGACAATGCCAAAGGGAAAATCATTGGAATTGGAACAGTTGGAGATCCAGATGATGCCTCAATCAAAAAAGTACATTATGTACAAGGATTGAAACACAATTTCATAAGTATCTCCAAACTTTGTGATAATGGTTATGCTATTGATTTTTATAACAATTGATGTTCTATTTTCAAAAATAAACAACATAAATTTAGAGCACCGAGAAATGAAAATGTGTGTACCCTGGATTTAAATTCCTTGTAAAACAACAAGTAAACTGCTTAAGTACTAAGATAAATTAATCTTGGATCGGGAAAAGAAGAATTAGACATTTTCATATATATTCTTTACATAAATTATCCAATAAAAAACTAGTTTCTAATTTACCTAGTCTCATGTTTGAAAGTGATAGATTTTTTGATTCATGTCAACTTGGAAAACAACACAAATCACCATTCAAATCTGTTAACAAAATTGATATATATAAACCTCTAGAACTTATCCATATGGATTTGTTTGGGTCTTCAAGAGTAGAAATATTGGCGGGTAAACTATATGTCTATGATTTAGTTGATTTCTATTCTATATTTACATGTATTTTATTTTCAAAATTTAAAAATGTTACATTAATTTAAAGTATTTGCAAAGATGTTAAAAATGAAAAGGGTTTTAAAATAATTTCATTAGGAAGTGATAATGGTAGAGAATTTGAGTATCTGGTATTCAATTCCTTTTGCTCAAATATGGGTATTAAACACACCTTCTCTGCACAAAGAACACCTCATCAAAATAGAATTGTTGAAAGATGAAATATGACTATTCAAGAAATGGATAATACTATACTAAATCAATACAACATTCCTACCTATTTTTGGGCAGAATCTGTAAGTACAATCTGATATATAATGAATAGAGTTTTAATTAGAACAATTATCTAAAAGACACCCTATAAACTCTGGAATCACAGAAAACCAAATGTAAATTCCTTTAATGTTTTTGAATGCCAGGTTTACACCTTAAACACCAAAGACAATCTTGGTAAGTTTGATCCAAAATCTGATGAAGGTATTTTCGTAGGATATTATGCTACTTCCAAAGATTATGGAGTTTTTAATAAAAAGTAAAGGATTGTTGATGAATTAGTTCATGTGAAATTTGATGAATTTGATCCCTTGGAGAAAAGGACCAATCAAATAGATGAGCTTGGTTCTAATGATAACATGAGGCTTGAGAACCTGAATGATGATTTTTTGAAAAAGATTTAAATGAAATTCAGTCAAGTCAAGAAGAACATGACACTAAAGAACCTTTAAGTGTACTACCTAGACAGTCAAGGACCCTAAACAATCACCCTTTAGAAACTATGATAGGAGACATAGAAACAAAAATAAAAATTATAAGGATCATTTGAAATCTTGTTGAGTTTTTTTCCATTCTACCCCAATTAGAACCCTGGTCTATAGAAGAAACTTTAGATGATGAAAGTTGGTTGATAGCAATGCAAGAATAATTAAACCAGTTAATGAAAAATGAAGTTTCACAATTAGTAGAAAGACCATAAAATTATCCAATGATTAGAACCAAAAGGGTCATTAGAAATAAATAAGGTGATCTAAGAGTAATAACTATAAATAAAGAGAGACTAGTAGCTAAAGGATATAATCAGAAAGAAGGTATAAATTATGACGATACATTTACACCTGTAGCTAGATTTGAAGCCATTAGATTCCTTTTATTATATGTATCTCATGTGAACTTTAAATTATTTCAGATGGATGTTAAGTCTGCCTTTTTAAATGCTTATTTAATGGGGGAAGTTTTTATTGATCATCCTCCTGGTTTTGAAAATTCACAAAAACCAGATTCTGTTTCTAAACATACTAAAGCTTTTTATGGCTTTAAACGATCACCTAGAGCTTGTAATGAAAGATTAAGCTCTTTTTTTGGAAAAATGATTTTACAGTTGGAATGGCAGATCCAACACTATTTAATAAAACTATAAATTCTAACATTTTATTGGTTCAAATTTATGTTGATGGTGTAATTTTTGGATCAAATAATAAATCTCATTGTCAAGAGTTTTCAAATCTAAGGCAAAATGAATTTGAAATGAGTATGATGGAAGAATTAAATTTCTTTTTAGGACTTCAAATTTATCAAAAAAATTGGAATTTTTTTTAATTAAAGAAAATAAATTATTGATTTACTAAAGAAATTTGGACATGAAAAAAACAAGACATATACAACTCCTATGTGTACTAATATAAAACATGATTTGGATGAAACTTGAAAATCAATTGACCACAAGTTATATATAGGTATGATTGGTAGTTTATTTAATCTTACTGATAGCATGCCAGATATTGTGTATTCAGTTTTTCATTGATAAATATTTCAGTCATGTCCTAAAGAATACCATTTAACTATTTTTTTTAAAAATAGATATTTAAAAGGAACTGTTTTTCAATCTCTTCTTTATCCTAAAACTTCTGATTTTAATTGAACTTCATATTCAGATACAAAAATTTGGAGTTGTATATTAGATAGGAAAATCACTTCGGGTACTTGTCACTTTTTTGGAAAATCCTTTTTGTCGTGGTCAAGTAAGAAACAACACTCGGTTTCCCTATCAACAGTCGATGTAGAATATGTATCTGCTTGCAGTTTTTGTGCAAAAGTGTTGTGGATGAAAAACACACTTATGGATTTTGGACTATATTTTAAAAGTCCGACTATTTTATGTGATAATACCAGTGTTATAAATATTTCAAAAAAATTTTATTAATCATTCTAGGACTAAGTATATTCATATCAGACATCATTTTCTACGAGACCATGTTCTTAAAGAGGATATATTCTTAGAATTTGTAAGTACTGAAATTCAATTAGAAGATATTTTTACCAAACCACTTCTTAATGAAAAGTTTGATTTTATTAAGGGGGGCATTTTTTATTTAATTTTAAATATAGTTTTATTTTATTATGTTGTTTCTTTTTTTAATACTTTTTAAAATAAATGAGTTATTTTTTTCAAACATGATAAGTTTTTTTTCTTCACACGATCAATTTTTTTCTTTTTGAAAATCTATGTTATAATTATTGATGAATTGGGAATCAAGGCTATCAGAAGCCTTTCGAATTCTGAATCGTTTCATTTCTACCAAAACCCATTTTGATCCCATGGAACATTACCGCTAATTGTCTATTCGAACCCGAACCTTCAAAACCCTAATCCCCTTTCTAACCTTCATATATTTTCCGATTGAAATGACCAAGGAAAAGAGAACCAATGAGGCTGAGGCTTGCATTACCAAGAGACAGTGCTCTGAAGGAAGGAAAATTTTTAAAGGAAAGTTCATTGATTTGGAATGGTTATATCATACGAACCTGTTGCTGAAGCAGGATCTTGTATTTCAAAACCATGAACTGATGTTAAATGGAGATTTTATAGAGTTTATATATGAGTTATAACTTTGTTATTTCATTAAATATGTTTAGTTTAGTCGGGGGTAAGATAAGGATACTATGGTAACTAATATTGAAGATAGAGATGTTTCGATATCCTATACAGAGATTGGTTAGATTCTGAACTACCCTCATAAGGGATTATTTCATTTTGATTTGAATAATATAGGAGATTCAGTACATAAGTCTGATAATATTATGTATTTTCTTTTTGGTTATATATATATAAATAAGATGTTCATATAGGACTTAGAGACAGATCAAAAAATCTTAGTGAAATTTGTGCAAACAGGGATTGCACCGAGGTTGTCTGAGTTAGAGAAAATATTTTATCTAGACATGTATCTAATGTATCTATTGATGAGTGATATAAGATGTAATTTTCCTAGGTACATGGTAAGGCACCTTCTTTATTGTTGTCAAATAGAATCACACATGAATTTTTATCTGTTTGGAAGATTAATTTCAAAACATTTGTTCAAAAACGATATGATACGGCTAGTCGAATCTAGATTTAGATGCCATCATAATAACACTTTGGAGCTGGAAACTTGATAAATATTGGTTACTTATGGAGCACATTTAAAGGGAAACTTTTCCATGTAGGAGTTGATGAAGAAGAAGAGAGTGCTTAGGCTCAGTCTGCTAAGTCCATGGAGGGACAGGCTGAATCAAGAGTGAGCACTAATGTAAAAAGAGTAAGATTTGAAACTGAAGAAGCTCAAGAATAAAGTAGTCAGGAGGGGCTACAGATTCCAAGGAAAAGAAATTCTAATGCTCATGAGGAATTTTGTTCACATTTTTTATCCTCAAGAGATTTAATCACTTACAGTTTTGTCAGTGAAGATGTCGTTGAGAAGCCACAAGATAAGGATACTGCTCAAATTAAAGTGACTTCTCAAGTACAAACTGAAATTCAAGAAGAAGCTGAAAATGATACTCAGGAATAGGATGTGGTTATAACTGAAATTGGAACTCAAATTTTAGTTAAATCTGATGTTAAAATTGAAAAGGAAAAGGAGGTATATCATTTTGAAGTAGTGGCTAGTCCTCAGAAAAATCAAGAAGATATCATTTTGTAAAATCCAGTGGAAGAAATGATTACTAATGTTCACAATGAGAATTTTTCTGAAGTCCATATAGAGGTAATTAATGAAGATTTTTCCATAGAAGAGTTTGGAAAAGACTCTGAGGATAATTATGTGGACCATCCAGCTCAAATGGAAGCAAAAGAAAAATCTGATGTAGACTCTTTGACATTAGTAATGCAGCATCAAGTAAAAACTAATGAGTATCAAGCACAAGGTACCTCTGATTCAGTGAATAAAGAAGTAGAAGAGTTATACAAAAAGTTGACTAATTTGGAATATAAAAATGTTTCTCTAAGGATATCTTAAGAGGAAGAACATTTTAAATTTTAGAGAATTAAAGGATGTACAGTTTCAAGGCAGGAAGTTGAAATTTTTGAGAAGTTTATGTTGACAGAAGTATCCAAGCGGCAATCAGAAATGGTGATGAAGTCAGATCTATCATAGATTAAAGAAAATATGAAGACACAGTTTGCATATGTCAAGACTGGTGAAGCTAGTGGATCAGGTACTTTACCTGATTTAATCAGAAAATTTGAGGCTATCATAGCACCAATGAGCAATATGAATGATAGATTGCATGATTTTCAATACAATAGTTCTCCACTATCAGTCTTATTAAATAATCATAGATTTGTGGTTAACCAGTTGACCTCATGTGAACCAAGTATTAGAACTGTGTTGACTCAGTTAATAGAAAAGTTATCTCTGTTTATGGAGAAGGAAGATAGACTTCATTAGTTTTTCAGAGTAAATATGATAGGAGATAATCTTATGACTCAGGAGAATAGAGATCTTATTATCAAGCTAGGAGATGGAATAATGAGAAGGATGAGAGAGTAGTTGACAGAAATAAAGGCCATTGTTCAGCAGAGATAGACATGATCGCATTCCCTTACCACACCTTGATTCTTGAGTTTATAATAATTGTACCTCTTACATTTCATTTTAATGAAATGTTATTTCATTCTATATTTGTGTGTTTTTTATTTTTTTACTCTATTTGATCAAATATTATAGTAAACCATGTTTGATTATTAACAAACAGTTAATAATAGCATTTAATTCAGTTCCCTACTATATTAAAATGTGTTCTATTCCATATTCTATAATTCTTTTTGATATCACAAAAAGGGGGAGAAATTTGGATAAACACAACTTTTTATTTTAACTATTTCACATTGTACATTAAATATATTTTTATATTATCTTTATTGTGGGAAACATTTGATAAAAAGGGGGAGAAATATTAATCATTTCTTAATCATTTAAGGTGGAGAAATTATGTTAAATCTTATAATGTATTTATCTATTCAAAATTCAAAACTATAAGTAATTAAATTTGTAGGTTAATTCCATTGGATATTTTATGGGTTTTATGATCATAAAAGGGAGAGATTGTTGAGAAAGTTTTATTTTAAAAAATAAATAATATTTTTATTTAATAATGGGGAGATTGTTGGGAACAATACTCTATTTTATTATGATGATTTTGATGATAAAAAATACCCTTAATTGTTTACTAAGGATTTAAATTTAAAATATATTTCATGAATTTATTATTCATTATATTTTTATTTCTGGAAGAAATATTTTTGTTCATGAACAACGGGATTTCATTGCTAAATAATTTTCATTAGTGTGTTTGGGAAACACTGTTCATGATTTACATATTCAGGAATTTATAAAGTGTGTTTGGAATCATTGTTCATACCGTACATGGAGAAACACATCGTAAGGATGGAATGTGGTGTATACTTTATGAGTTATCAGAAAAGTATGTTTAATAAACCATACGTTATCGGAAATGTATGGATGAGGAACCCTACATTAGGAAGGAACCCTACTTTTGGGATATTGAAAATTATGGTTCATCAAATTTACTTTTTTAAAGAACCTTACGTTTCATCAAATGAATGGATTCTGTACCTTACGTTTGGAAGCTTCTAAAAGTATGGATCATTTATCATACATTTGATTGTTCAAAAGAAAAGTATGGTTCATAAATCCTACATTTGTAATCAACCTTACGTTTGAATTATGTGACATCAACATTACATTTGTGTCCAATCTTACATTTGAAAGATGAATGCTATACAGTTTTACCTTACATCTGGCATCCGAGAATTAAAGACGAGATTATTATGCAACGGTTTGCAAGCAGATTATTAGGCTGATTTCAAGCCGAATTATAAACTACTTTTTAAAGTGTGTATTTGACAGATTCAAATCCATTTTATCTATGATTCAATGGATAAATTTAAAAGGTGCTTTTTATGCCAAATCTTCAAGGATGTTATGACTTCTATGTTATTTTGAATTTTTGAATATCGCAAGTAAGAAGGAGACTTTTTTGGATCTAAATCTATTGGAGAAGTGCTTGTTGTTATTTTATTTTATAAATGTGATATTTATAAAGAATATATAAATGATTTTCTAAACAATAGTGATGAATATAAAAAAGGATAAAATAGAGACTATCCAGAACACAGATCTGCTGATTACAAAGAGCGATGAAGCTCTATTTGTTGAAGAAGAAGAATCTCAATAGAAGATTCACTCTTTTGTCTTCGAAGATCTACTATGAATCTACTACTGCTGAAGTTGTGAATTATATTTCTATATCTACTACAACTGTATCAACTCAGAACAAATCTTCTTGAATGATCGATATTTTTGAAGGAGACGACACATCTATAATCAATTTCATTCTATTGCAATTGTGAAGAACAACAGTAAAGTATTTTAAATATAAAAATATATTTCTTTTTATTCATGAGTGATTGGATTCTCATACTAAGTTGTGAAGGTTCTATGATTGAACCAGAAGGATATTTTTTGCCTTAGATTGTAATGGTTTCCACTGCCTGTACTCAGTTGTGGAACGGTCTGTTGACAAGAGGACCCGATAGTGAAAATCACCAAGCTCGTGGAGTAGAGTGTTGGTGGAGTGGACTAGGGGCCTTTTATTCCCTGAACCACTATACATCTTGTGTCCCTTCTATTTAAATTTCAGTTGCATTAAACCATCTGATTAATGTCAAAGGGAATAACATGATTTAGAAAAGAATTTATAAAAGACACAATTCACCCCCATGTGTATATTTGGTATATCCCGATCCAACACAAAACAGGTCACTTCTTGGGGAATACACCAATAGTGAAGGATAAACCACTATCCCCAGTCACATTCCTTTCCTTTTTAGGGATCATGTTTCTCCATCTTACCATAGTGGATCAGGTTTACCCATCTTCCCATAGAGAATCTGGTTTCGCCGTATTCCATAGTGGCTCAAGCTAATTGACTTGTTTTTTCATCACCCAATGAAATATAAATATTATCCAATTCATTGGAGGTAGATATCGTTCCCACTAATAAAATATAAAAAATAATACATATGTGTTCCATAATAATAAAAAAATATCAGATCCCTTAAAAAATGGTTTCATAAACAATCCATCATAACATAAATTATGGAAAATAAAAAAATCATAAATATCAATACAGCATAAAAACAAACCATTAAAAAAATAAGAATGGTATCCTTGGATCATATCCCTAGTGAAACATAAGTAACCTCAAATAATTTTTCCATATTTGTAAAATGGTTTTGAAAGATCACTTGAAATAATTTTTGAGTAAAATATCCTTTCCATTTTGAAAAATTATTTTTAAATCATAAAAATCTTAGAAAATATTTTTTTCATTCAAAATAACCCTGAAAACATATAAAATAACCTTTGAAAACTATTTTAATCATCTTTTAAATTATTTTTCCTTAAAATTTCATAAAGGATCGTTTAAAACACTTTTAAAACATTGTTTTATAGGAACACAGATTTCCTACAGAAGAGATTATAACACTACATGAAGCATAAAATATCATGAATATAATGATATTAATGATAAAACATTTCAAATGGAATTATATTCTCCAAATAAATTAATATAGGTTCTTAACACAATATGTTTCTCAGAGAAGGTAAATAGGGACAAAATTACTTTAAAAAATCGGTAATTTTTGAACCATAAATGCCATAAAATATTTATCATCAACTATGTTTAAATAGTCATAAATTTTATGATAATTTTCATATAATAAGCTCATGTTAATTATATAAACCACACAAAATAAACTATTAGTGGATAAGGCATGTTTCCCACATAAATAAAAGTGATACAATGATCTATTTCCTTATATCATGACTCTCACCATACTCTAGAAAACCACATGTATAATAAATATAAGTTTGTTATAAATATATTAAATAAATATATTAATCTATATAATAACATATATGATTCATATAGGACTTTATATTACCATCTAATTAGCAATTCTCAGTATAAGTGATGTTTCATTTAATAACAACTTTATTTCTTGTACATGTTTTGACTTGTTATTCTCAGTCCTCATACATAGAAATTGATTTCATTATTTTAAGGATAATAAAAATGGTTTAAATATCATATATAATTATTATAAATTTAATTATGGTTTTCAATAATAATCCTAAATAGATAATTAAATACAACTTTCATGGAGACTGTAGACCATACGTACTCATGGATGATGCTTCCAATTCATAACGTATTACAAGAAAAAATGTAAATAAAATATATGTATATATATAATATCATTAATGTATTATTATTTTTATATATCATATAATTTCAATACTCAAACCCTTAATACATTCCATTTAATGTGTGAACGAATCACATCGCTCTGATGAGGCATTAGTCCACACATCCACAAACGAAGTCATCAAATTTCCACAAAATGGAATGTGTGAAGGTATGTGTGATATTTTAATTATTAAAGAATAAATAAATATAATATTATATATATAATATTAAAATAAAAATTCCAACATTATTTATAACATTTAATGGTGGAAATGGAAGAACCATCGACATCAGTTCATGAGGCGGTAGTCTGCCGTACACACGCATGATGAATGTGCATCTCATTTGATCTAATGGTGTGTTACTGTTGGTAAAAACTCTAATATAACAACATAAAATTATATTTAAGATATTTAAGATATTTATGTTATTATATAGAAATGAAATAAAAATAATTGAACTGGTTTAAGGTAGAAATTTTACAAAAAATGTTCATTGATGAACGTTTCCTCTTCTTTGGGTTTCCCATTTTGATTTTCAAAAAATTACATTTTGGTTTGAAGTATGCCCAAATTAATGTTTCTACGATGAAAGGGGGATTTTTTTTGGAAATTTGGGAAGATTATGGCTGAACCAAAAAGGTTATGAGGGGTTAATAAAGGATAATGAGAGGTTTCCTTTTATAATAGAGGGGAGGGTCCTCTTTGGAATATCTCAACATAATAATTTCAAAAAAATTCAACATCAATGAAAATTACAGAAAAATTCCATTTATTATATTATAAGATATTATATTGTATTATATTTATCTTCTAACAAATTTTATACAGTTTATGGTTTCATTTTAAACATTATCATTTTGATTAAGCCTTAGTTAATCAATTTTAATTTTCACTATGGTACTAATGTTTTTAATACTATGAGGATGAAATTTTTATATATTGAGTGTAAATTAGGCCATAAATAGAAAAGTTAAGATATTTTCGGCAATATACAATCCCCTTTTTTATATTTCATATTTTTTAGGGTTTTAAATAATTTAATAAAATGTTATTTTCATAAAATTTCATAATTTATAATTTTGACACAATTTATTACATTGTTTTTAAGAAAATTAATACAGTAATATAAATTAAAAAAATCATTTTATAAAACTAATAAATTTCATATTAACCTATAAACTTTTAGGATAACCATTATTCAGTCAAATTCTACTTATTTTAATATTTATAATATCATTTAATTGATTGATTCATTAATTCAATAATTACTGGGTCATCATTTGGTAATTATTTATGATAATTATTCCAACACAAAAAACTAAAAATAAATTTCCATGATGTAGACAAACATTTTATATTTCATAATAATATATATAGTATATAATATATTCTATTTATCCCCATATAAAAAATATTATTATTATTAAAAGTAAGAGTGTGACATTTTTTCACTCTCTTTTATTATATTAATATCCAAGTCATATTCAATGAAAAATGTCAATAAAATTATTCCCTCTAGATAATTATGTGATAATTGTAGAATTAAATTAATATTATAATTGTCTTATGAGTGTTATGGTCATTTTATGTTCTATATCACTTTTTTTAAAATCAAATTACCATTTCTCACATTACCATAGTAATAAAAATTATCCATGTTACTATATATATTGGGAAAAATAAATGGGAAATATTTAATAAATGTTAACCTTATGATTCCAAATATGGAACCCATTTCTCATAATTAAAAAATATCATAATTAATTTATAATTTATCACATTGATGTAATATTAAAATGAGTTTTTAAAGTGAAAATTTCTGAAATATTGAAATATTCTTATATCAAAATTCAATGTGAAATTTATTACAGTGACCTATATTGGATTAACTTATAAAAATTTGATCAAATTATACATAAAAATCAATCAAATATGAAATTTAAAATAACGAATTATTTTAATGAAAAATCTGTTTCAAATTAAAATTCAGTAATTTTTATTATTCATCAATACAGAAGCTTATAAATAAATATCAAAAAATTCAACCAAATTATATATTGATACACATTATTAAAAGAAGTAGTTTATATTTCCTTATATAATTTATAAAATGGTGAAATATTATTTTTAAAATGGGTTCTCCATTAAATGGAATAAAAAAATACCCTTTAAAAAAGTACATCATTTTATTACATAAATTATATTTACTCTTATATTAATCCATTAAAATCAATTAGATGAAAACAAAAAAAATTGACTAAATATTTCACGTATAATTTTATTAAAAAAATTATTAATATTGTATGAACTTGGTTTTTCACTCAATTATAAATATTTAAGTATTGGACTAAATCTTTACAATAGACTGAATATTCATTCCTAATGAGTTAGAAAAGGTTATGAGGGTGTATGAGGCTTGTTTAGAGCTCAGAACACCTATTTTTGTGAAAATAGTCTCAGTTTCATGGTTTATACATGGCTAAGTACAGTTTTCCTAATCATGCAGTTTGTGTTTTTTCAGACAGTCGAACATCGCATGGTTGGCGCTTGACTGTGTAGCCAAACTGTGTAATTTACACTTTTTCTCAGGTTTGTGAAGAAAAATCAAGCATGATTGCACTCGGTTTTACAAATCATGCGGACAAACCGTGTGTAGGGTAAAACATGTGTAAAATTACCAAAACACGCTTAATGATTTATTAATCTTCTTTCTTCCTCATATTCCAAGAACCTAGGGGATTTTCCTCCATTTTTTCTCATTGGAGCTTTTTAAAGGAATATGATAGGGATCAAGCGATCTCCATTGTTCGGTATCTGATCAAGCTTTCATTCATCACATTGGATTCACAATGGTAAGTAATCGAGTCCTCTTTAGATATACTTCTTTTCTTTCACTCTTGACTTAGATAACTCAATATGTTCTTTTTTACCTTTTCTTAGATCTACTCAGATCTGAGGAAAATCTAGGGTCGAGACCAGAGGATAAGGGTCGTACAACCCAAAGGTGGGTCATCTATAACTCATCCATAATGTTTTTTACTTTTGTATTTTTTGTTTAGGGCCCACTGGTTTTGTTGGAAACTGTTCCTTAAATTAACATGACATGATTATACTCGTTAGAATCGAATGATTATTCAATTTCCAAATATTTGATTTGTTGTTAGTGGTTACACACACCAATAAAACCGCATCCTGTCGAAGGTTATGCCATAATTGAGTTTTCAGTGTTTCGGCACGTTTGTGCCACCATTTGGGTGTGAATTTAGTTGAACTTTCTAAAAGTGAGTATTATTATCTTAAATGGATTTTTGTTACTGAGAATAGCATACTTTCATGTACTATGTATGCCCACCGCTTGACCAACCTTTGGTAAGTGCTTCCAAAGGGTTATTAAATGTGAAATGTGAAATGTTAAATGGCATGTATACTAAGTATATAACTTGTATTTAATTAATGAGATTGAATAAATGTTACATGTCCATAGAACCCCTTTCTATGTTAATATAAGGTAGCATAGTGAACCTATCTAATTCAGTATTACTTAATGCTTTATTAAGACTTGATTAAATGGTTCCAATGTTACTTGGCTTGTCCACACTAATGGAATGAAAGGCTTAGAAAAATAAAGAAATTGTTTCGACTCTACATGACTTATCCACACTAATGGAAGGAAATAATTGAACCTAATGAATTCCTACATGATTAAAATATCAAATAGGAATGGACAGACTCAATCACATCTTGGATTCTGAGAGGAGAATACCTTGGGTCTTGGGAACCCCATTCCAATTCAAGGATATGGTTTGCGTAGAATGATACCCTCCAGATACGAGTTCTTGTATATTTCATGGATGACCAATATACTACTATTGTTTCACTTTCTTTATTACATGATACCTTAGATACACTTCATGGATACAACATAAACTAGTTGGTGACAAGGTGAAATCCCATAGGTAATTATCTTTTCTTATCCCATTTTACCTTGGTCAACCCCCATAGACTCGGTAGGCGCCTTATTGTGGAATTCCGTATAGTATTCTCCTTGGATTACACTTCTACCCCTTATATGGACTCAGATACTACTGAGTAAACATTCTAGGAGTGTACATTAACTTGGTTATTACCCAAGAACTCCCTCACTGGATATCATGTTCTGGTTTCCTTGTTACGTATTGGGACCATCACTACCTCTAAAATCAGAAGGTAATGTCAGTGTTGGATATTCCTCACATGACCTATTAACATTAAATGGTAATTGGTTAATTATTGATCTAGTTACATGATAAAACACTTGTTGAGGGCAGAAACAGGTACATTGTTATTTATTTATATTTTACTGCTTTCTTTACTTTATATATGCATGCCTGCACACTGCTATATTGCATTACACGGGCCGGATGTTATAGACACTATTGGTGGTTTCCCACTGATATTTGTCTCACACCCACTCTAAGTGCCATTTTTTACCTGGATTATATTACATGGGTGCATGTATTGACAAAGGGAAGCATGTAGCTTCAAATACTTGATTGTGTGCTGATAAGATGGAGCTTGATAGTAGATGACCAAGTAGGATCTCAGGATGCTTTGAGTAGACTTTGTATTTTTTACCTTGTGGAACATGTTATGCTTATTTTCTTGTATCCATTATTTCCAATTTTCTAGTGACATGACATAACATCATCATTATTCTAGTTGATACAGATATTTGTATTATTTTTTATCTATTACATCATTTTTTACAGCTAATTATTTATATTGCCTCCATTGTATACTATTATATTCTATTTCATCTGTTGTGATGCACTCCGTTAATTAGGGAATAGTTTTCCTATTGACACACCATGGGCCCTCGCTACTAGTCGGAAGCCTCTGGCATTCGGGAAGATACGCTTGATGCCATGTGGCCCACCAGCCTCATGGTACCTCTTAAGTGGCATTCGGGTCCGAGTCCTCAAAAAGTGGTATCATAGGGGGTTTATTTTCTTTCTTGACTATTTGGAGTCAATATATTGGAGAATATGAACACTTCAGACTTTGTCACAAGCTCTTCTAGGGTGTCGTGAACCCATGATCAGGGTAAAATCCAAGTTACCCATAATGAATTTTTTTTCTATTTTTTTTATTACATTTGATATTATTTCATTGTTGGGTGACTCACATGTTGTGTGGTGTTGTTGATTATTACTCTTTGCGAATTTATTTCATCCTTGGCCCAATGATATGGGGTAAAGGATTGTTGCAACATTCATTATTATAGGCACCTAGAATTCACATGTCATGCGTATTGACATGCCATATAGGTGCATTTCACTACTTTTCATTGCATGATATGCCTATTATTTTTGAGTGATATTGTGATAGTTTTTGGTACTTATATTACTTTTTCATCAGTTCAGTTATTTCCTATTTCAATTCATGAGGTGTATGGGCCCTCATGGGTTGGAATGAGTAATTTACCGAGTCATGCCATTATGATATAAGTACATGGGTGTTGTTTTGTGTGATAGCTGTATGGGAACTAATTCATCAGAAATGTAAATCCATTATAAATTGAATCCACAAATCAAAAATTGAAATGGTTTTACATTTTTATTCATCCTTTTCAGTTTAATGAAATGTAAAGGAGTGAACCTAAGAAATAAATGAAAAATGACATAAAACGTTTACTTGAGAACATACCTATACATGGCCGTCTAAATGAGTAGTTTTGGTATTATGCCTTGGGGACAAAGTTTTCATATGAAATATTTCTACTAGTGATGATATCTATTTGATTCTAATCTTGTTATAAGATGTTTTCTTGGAATTTGTAGAACAATTCTGCCACGACGTCCTCATGTCATTCGCCATGAGGGTGGTGACCACCATGCTGCGGACTTGGTGAGCACTGAGCCGCCAATCCTACATCCAGGAGTGAAAAATGAGGCACCACTAGTTGTACCAAATCTTTGAACTAATTCCCAAGCCTGTGATAGTTTCCTACCTCTGATGTAGTCCATTCAAGGTGCTCAACCGGTTTCACCTACGATGTCTGATCTAACATGCATGTTCCTATCATAGAATCCTCTTACGTTTTCAGAGGATGGTGGATATCAGTATGTTGAGTCTTTTCTAGAGGAAATGTTTTCTATCATTGATCATATGGAAACTCTTCTAGAGAAGAGAGTAATGATTTCTACATTCATGCTTTGAGATTCGGCTAAGAGTTGGTGGGATGTCACTAACCATGCTAGATGTCATTAGGGCATGCTATGGGTTGACATCCAGACTACCTTCTATGACCAGTTCATTACTCATTCATTTAGATCTAACAGATCCAGAGATTTCATTCATCTTGAGTAGGGTTCTATGTCAGTTATGGAATATTCATCATGTTTCGCTGATTTACAGCGCTTTGCACCACTTCTAGATGATGAAGAGATTTTATGTTCTAGACTTTTTGAGGATGGGCTCTAGTATGCCATCCGTACTTAGGTGAATGTCATTCACCATCCTAATTTCCCTATAATAGTTGATCAGGCCCTTATCACTGATCATAACTTGAGGGATGGAGTGAGTACTGGGTTTAAAGGATCAGTGCTACGTTAGGCCAATAGTACTTCAGGTGGCATGAAACATTCCCTTGAGGTTTATCGTTAGGGCAGTAGAAGTAGGAGTATCCTGTTAGATAGATTTGTACTGTGTCATCACTATGGAAAACCATAGCATGAGAAACCCTAGTGTAATAGAGACCCAATGGAGTGTCGATCTTTTGTGTGTATGAGTCATATTCAGCGCTTTTTCAAGATCATTCCACTAGCTTCATGTGAAAAATGTTAAGCTTCATCTCCACCATCAGGAGGGATTTATTTTACATCACATCAATAGGAGAGTTGGAATAACACTGATACGTCTGGCCGAGGAGGAGGTAGTGGCTATGGTAGTCTGATCCCTGATCACCAGCAGCACTAGCCAAGCAGTCATGATAATGGAAGTATATCTGTTGCATAGAACCATGGAACTGGTCAGTTGCATGCCTTACAGCCGACACCTGAGGATCAGGCTACAAGGCTATCAACAATAAGAGGTACTATTCTAGTAGCCTCAACTATTGTCTCTGCTATTTTTTAAATCGGTTCTTAAAAATCTTTTATTTCTGTATCAATCATAGAAAGTATTAGACTAGAGATACAATATCACTATGAACTAATGGCACTCAATACACCATTGGGAATATAGACGTATGTCATACTATAGTGAAGGGACTGTCCCCTTGAGGTTGGAAGATACCCTTTCTTGTGAAATGACTTTTTTCTCGAGATTATAGGCATCAATTTCATTATCGGGATGGACTTGTCGGTCCACAATCACACCTTTATAGACTGTTATCACCAATTGGTTTCTTTTACATCACTAGAAGGAAGTCGTATTCTTTTCATAGATGCGTGGGATGTACATATTGGGAGAGAATGATTGAAGCATCATGGGCTTGGTGGAGTTCCCCCCCCCTGATTACAAATATTTTGATGGAGGATCTGGGTTTTCTTAAAACAGATTTTCCTCCAATGTTTGATCATTTTAGGGAAATATTTCTTCAAGACCTTTCTAGATTATAACTTGAGAGGGAGTTAGAGTGGTCAATTGAGCTTGTTTTAGGAGTAGTTCCATTGTCTATTCTTCCATGTAGGATTTCACTTACTATGCTTCAGGATCTCAAGTAGTAGATAGAGGACATAGAGGCGAAAGGCTTTATACGGCCTAGTATTTCTTCTTGGGGTTCACCCATGATTTTCCCCAAGAATTTGGATGGAACCTTACCTCTATACGTGGATTATAGAAGGTTAAACTAGATTATATTCAAGAACTGGTATCCCATTCCACGAATAGATGATATCTTTGACTAGATCTGAAGAGAAAAGGTGTTCTCTATGATCGACCTGAGATCGGGTTGTCATCAGGTGTGATTCAGACCCTAATACATACCTCATACAACTTTCAGTAGTAGGTATGGTCTGTATGAGTATTTGGTTATGCTGTTTGGTCTTACGAATGTGCCTACCATTTTCATGGATTTGATGAATAGGGTTTTCCATCCCTACATGAAATCTTTTGTCGTGGAATTTTTGAATGACATCTTGGTGTATTCGCGCACTCGTAACAACCAAGACAAACATATTGAGAATGTTCTGGGTACATTGAGAGAGCATCAGGTTCATAACAATCATGCTTAATGTGACTTCTAGATTGGCATGGTATACTTCTTGGGTCATATTATTTCAGGATCATGAGTATTTGTTGATACTTGTTCCTGGTTTAGTGTTTGGTTCGATGCTGGGGCCCTAACCCTCCCCAAACTCCTATCTGGCCTCCTTATCCATCGTTCCTACTCTGTTCGGTTTGGCACGGTGGTCCTGTCGGAGTCTTTGGGGGGTGCTGTTCGGGAGGTCGATAGTGTCCTGGTGTCGCGATGTTCATCTCGCTCTTTTTTGTTTTCTGATTGTTCTTTATTCCTAATGTTTGTGTTGGTTTGACGTTCAAAATTTGAGGTTTGAGCTGTGGATGGCCTCCTGGTTTTCATCCTTGATGAAGTCGATGATGTTGCAAGACGCTACAATGAGGGTCTGTTTTTTTATTTTGGTTCGATTCGTGGGTGAAATCGGGATGTGTCATTGATGAGGTTGAATATGTCTATGGTGATGGTGGTTTGAAGCTCCGGTGATGGTGGTTTGCAAGTTTTCGGTTTTCGACAACAGAGATGGGTTTCCTTCTGGTGGATTCTGATTACAAGTCGTGTGGTGAAGACTAAGTGTGAAGTGTGATGGTGGGTTGATGATGTGGTGGGGCATTGGTCGGCGGGCTCTTGATGGTGATCTGATGATGACGAAGTGGAAATGAGTCATTATGATGATGATGTGTTGATGGCAGCGTCGACGTGGATGGTGCTGTTGACGCGATGACCGAAGTGATGGTGTGGTTCTCGATGACTTCCTAGCGGCAGTGTGATCTTCAGCGATGCGTTGGCCCGCGACATGGCCTTATCATTTGAATTTGGTTTTTTGTGGCATGATTTTGAACTTTTAATGTTTCACGCAGTTCCCACTTCACCCACAAAGTGGATTATATAAAAATAACAAAAAATGATTTGGAGGCTATAGTCTCATAGGCGCAGCCTAAGAATGTGTTTAATATCAGCAGTTTCTTAGGGCTCTCTAGATATTACATGCATTTCATAGAGGACTTCTCACATTTTTCTTCTCCTCTTTCTTTACTTACCAAGAAGGGTTTTATGTTTTTGTTGTTAGAATCAAAAAAGAAATTATTTTAGGAGATGAAAGTGAGGATCATCTTATATTATGTTCTGATTCTTCCAAAAACTGGTAAAGGTTATATCATCTTCTGCAATGCATCAGGCTTTGGCCTTGGATCAGTGTTGATGTAGGAAGAATGAGACGTTTCATAAAGATATTTGTATTGGAGGCCTCATGAGAGGAATTACCGGATGCATGACCTCGAGCTAGCAGTAGTTGTCTACGCCTTACATTGATAGAGACATTATCTTTTGGGAGAGTGCATTGTGGTGTATATAGAACACAAGAGACCCAATTATATATTTTCATAGTGCGACTTGAACCTCCGACATCAAATATTGGTCGAATATCTAAAATCCTTTGATTTTGAGCTTGCATATATGCCTGGAAAAGGTAATGTGGTTGTAGATGCACTGTATTGGAAAACTCAAACACAGGCCATATAGGAAGCTAGTGATGAGTGGACATTAATGGCCATCTATTATGAACATCATCTAGAGTTTCAAATCATTCATAATAAGTCTTCCCTCGCATCATTAACAGTTTCGTATTCTATCCTTGAGAAGGTGAAGAGTAGGTTGTTTCTAGATCCTAAAGGTTTTGTTCTCTATGAGAGTATATCCGGAGAAAAATCACCTCTAGATTGGTCTATGGATAGAGATGACTTCCTGTGTCTACGTGGACATATTTGGGTTCCTGTATATGGGAGAGAGAAGTTAATTAAAGATACCCATGCTTCCCAGTGAATAGTTCATACATGAATCTAGAATATGTATCGAGATATGGGATGCTAGTATTGGTGTCATGGGATGAAACATTAGACTGCATGCTTCGTCACTAGGTGTTCCACCTATCATCAAGTGAAGGCAGAACACTAAAGACCTGTTGGCTTATTAAATCCTCTTTCGTTATTGGAATATAAATGGGAAGATTTTTCTTTGGATTTCATAGTTTGCTTACCTAGGGTAGCAAGGGGTAGTGGTGCTATATGGGTATTCATTGACCGACTAACGAAATCGTCCGACTTCATTCCTATTAATGATATTTTATTAGTTGATGAGTTGGGAAGGCTATATATCTGTGAGATCATACAACTACCTGGGGTTCCATGTACTATGATTGTAGAGGGTGACTCTCGTGTCACTTCATGGTTCTGGAAGGGTTTTCATAAAGCTTTGGGAACACAAGTTCTTATTAGAAAATCTTTTCACACTATGATGGATGGACCATCAGAACAGACAGTAAATGTTTTGGAGGATATTATCTAAGGATGAATCCTTTATTTTGTAGGTTCTTGCGAGAAGAATATCCCATTCATTGAAGCATCCTATAATAACAGTTTATAGGTGACGATTCAAATGGCTGCTTTTGATCAATTATATGGTAGGCCACGACATTCACCCTTGTGTTGGATAGAGGTAGGTCAGGCAACCCTACATGGTCCTTGTCTCATTCAGGAGACATCAGAACAGGTCCAGCAGATTAAGAAGTGTATCACAACTGCCCAGTCTAGACAGAAATCTTATGCTCATTTCTATCGACTACCTCTTGATTTCAAGGATGGGGATCATGTTTTTCTTCTGGTATCACCTAGGCTCGGGATATACAGTTATGGAATCACGGAAAATGTTACCTCGCTATGCCGAGCCATTCGATATTGTAGAGGTATTTGGGCCAGTATCTAAACACTTTCTACAACCTATGAGGTACCATGCCATGCACGACATCTTTCATGTCTCACAGCTTCACCAATATCATGATGACTCATCTCATACCTTTTATCCCATGGAATTTGAGTTAGATACTGATGATTCCTTTGAGGAATATCCAGTACGTGTCATTGAATGAATAATGAAGGCTCTTTGAGGAAATTATATCCCTCTCGTATGAGTGTCATGGAAGCATGGTCGAGTACAGGATGAGACTAGGGAGAGGGAACCAGGTACCTACATAGTGGCCAAATTTTTTCTCATACAATATTCCCTTACCATTGGAAGAAGAACTTGAGGGAATTTTCTTTTAAGGGGGAAAGTCTATAAGAACTTGGTTTTCTACTAAGGTATAGATAATTTAATTTTTGGTCTGAATATTTACATTGGACCTAATAAAGATTCCTAATGAGTTAGGAAAGGTTCTGAGGGAATCCAGGGCTTTTTTGGAGTTCTGCACCAATATTTTTGGGAAAACATGCCATGTTGCATAGGTTTCACATGGTTAGTGCAGGGATTACCTAACCGAATGGTTTGTGTTTTTTTAGAAAATGGCACATTTCATGGTTGGTGCATGACCATGCTTCCAAATAGTGTAAACACACCTTTTTCCCAGGTTTGGCCAGAACTATCTCACATAGTTTTCACACCGTTTGAAAAATCATGCAGACAAACAATTCGTAGGAAAAAACATGTGTAAAATGAACAAAATTCATTTACTAGTCTATTAATCTTCTTCCTTTCTCATAATATGAGAACCTTCTATATTTTCTTCCATTTTCTTCCCCTTGGTGATTTTTGAAGGCCTAAGCCGGGGATCAAGAGATCTCCTTCGTTTTTATTCCGATTGAGCATCTTTTAATCACGTTGGATACACAATGGTATGTAATCGAGTCCACATAATCCATAATTCTTCACTTTCACTCTCAACCTAGATATCTCCATGTAATTTTTTTCACCTTTTCTTTTCAATACTCTAATCCAAGGAAAATCAAGGGTCGATACCATAGGAGAAGGGTCAAACAACCCTATGTTGGGTGGTCTCTAACTCATCCCTAAAGTTCGTTCTCTTTGGAATGCTCTTGTGGGTCCCACCATTTTCATTGGAAACCATCTATTAAATTAACATGTCATGATTATACATGTTATATTTGTATTATTATTATCTTTCCATATATTTGATTAGTTGTTAGTGGTTACACCCATAACTCAAACCGCCTCATGTTGGAGTTTCTTCTATAATTGAGTTTTTAGTGTTTCGATACGTTTGAGCCACCATTCGGGGGGGGGGGATTTACTTGACCTTTCTGAATGAGAGTATTCATATCATAAATTTATTGTTTTTTCTTTGAATCGCATAGTGGCATGTACCATGTATGCTCACCGGTTGACCCACAAAATGTATGTTCTTCCATATGGTTTTTAAAAGTGAATGGTGAAATGTGAAATGGCATGTATACAATGTATATAACATGGAATTAATTAATGAAATTGAATAAAGGTTACAGGTCCCTAGAACCCATTTCTATGTTAAATCATGGTAGCAGAGTGAACCTCTCTAATTTAACATGCCTCAATGGTTAATTAAGGATAGATTAAAAGTTTTAAATGCTACTTGGCCTATCCACACTACTAGAAGGGAAGGAATGGACCAATAAATAAGTGGTTTCAACTCTACATGACCTACCCGCACTAATGGAATGAAATAATTGAACCTAATGAATTCCTACATGATTACAATATCAAATAAGAATAGAATGACTCGAGTTCACCTTGGATACTGAGAGGAGAATACCTTGGGTCTTGGGAACCCCATTCCGATTCAAGGATACAGTTTTCATAGGTTGATACCCACCTAGAATCTGGATCTTGTCTATTCCTTAGGTTCCTGGTATACTACCATTGGGTCCCTTTCTTTATTATTGGATACCTAAAATACACTCCTTGGATCTATCACTGACTAATAGGTGCAATGGTGAAAGACCATAGGACCCTGTATCTTCTTAGCACCATTTTACCTTAGTCGATCACATTGGACTCGGTAGGCATCTAATTGTGGAATTCCCTAGATTACACTCCTTGGATTATACCCTTAACCCTTAAATAGACTTAGATACTACTGAGTAAACTTTCTGTAAGATTATGTTACCTTGGTTTTTACCCTAAAACTCCCTCACTAGATATCATGGTCTGGTTTCACTGTTATGTCTTGGGACCTTCACTACTTATACTATCACAAGTTGATGTTACCGTTGGCTCTGACTAATATGACCACTTAAAATTAAATGGTAATTGATTAATTATTGATCTAATTACATTTTTTGACACTGACTGTGGGATAAAGTAGGTACTTGGTTATTTAGTTATACTGCATTACTTGGTTAACTTTATATATGCATGCTTACACACTGATATATTCCATTACATAGGCTGCATGTTATAGACCCCATTAGTGGTGGACCACTGTGATTTATCTCACACCCTCTTCAGGCGCTGTTTGGTACACAGAGTAGATTACATGGTTGCATGTGTTTACAAAGGGAAGCATGCAACTTCCAATACGTGATTATGTGCGAATAGGAGGGAGCTTGAAAGCAGATATTCGAGTAGGATCTCAGGATGCTTGGAGTACACTTTGTTTTCTCTTACCTTGTGGGACATGTTATGGATATTTTATTGTATCCTTGCTTCCCAGTTTTCTAGTGACATCACATTACATCATCACTATTGCAATTGATACATTTTTTTATTCTTTTTTATCTATTTCCTCATTTTCCCGCTATTTATTAATATGGTTTCCATTGTTTACAATTCTATTATATTACTTCCACTTTGAATCACTCTATTTATGAGGGGTTAGTCTTCCCATGGACACACCCTAGGCCCTCACTGCTAGTCGGCAACCTATGGTATTCACAAAGATGCACATAAGGCCATGTGGCCCATTGGGCTCGGGGAACCCGTTAAGTGGAATTCGAGTCTGAGAAGTCACAAATATTGTTTTTTAATTTATTGAGATAAAATGGTTTTTGTACATAAGAAAATAGTTTTCTTAGAAAAGTAATTTCTTTACATTAAAATAGTTCTTACATTAATTTCTAAATAATTGATAAATAAAGGATTCATTTTATATATATGTTTAAATCTTGTTTTCATAATTTATTTAATCTTATTTATATTACTGATTCCAATGGAAAGATGGTAACTATAAAAATATATTAACAACAATATAATTAATATTTTTTTAGTATGGTAAAACTTGGTCTTATGTGTGACACAAGCTTTCAAAAGAACATGACATTGTGTGTAACACAATAGAAACATAATGTTGTATATATCACAAGCTAATCTCATTATTTCACATAGCAGAAGATTATCCTAGTTGTGTGTATGGCACAATTAAAAAATAGTACATTTGTATAATAAAATATACATTTATTTTTGTGGGAAATGAAAAATATTGAAAATATTTAATTACTTCAGAAAACAATATTTCACAAAATCTCAAGGTGTTACATTATACACCCCTTAAAATTAATTTATCCCATGAAATATATCTAGTTTATAAATTATTTAATACTTGAAATATCATTTCATAGAAATACACATCTTAAAAAAATTAAAACATTCTTAAAAAAATATCGAAAATCACCATTAACAAAATTAACTAAAAATTAGGTTTCCACATAGGGAAACATAGGTTGAAAGTAAAAACATGGACATGGATGAGAAATATAACTATCATGTTATGATGGAGAGTTACATAGAAAATGTTTAGGAAAATGTTGTGGATCACAATTCAATTACCCATGTGGCTTGGAAAAGATATTGATATCATAAAAAATGTTGATAAGAGGAAAACATTTTATTTCAAGACATGTTTTCCCAATGCTGAATAATATTTAAGAGAATACATACTTATTTGATTGCAGCACAATCTCACCCTTTGTTGTACATTGATATGTTTCCACTTTATCACATATTATAACAAATAAAGTTGAATTTTTCATTCCTGAAGTGTTAATAGATCATGAGTTTAATGAAATATAATTATATTTCATTCTGTCTTTCTTTATCATAACAATCTGGTTAGCATATGTTATCCAATACACATAAATTCTCATATGGATAGATAATACATTAATATCTACAACTTCATCTGAAGTTTAATATAATCTATTCCCTAAATTGTTGTCCTTTTAACCATTCAAAAAGATGAAAGCCTAAAACATTTGAAATAAGGTCATTTAATTTCACAAATAAAGATTAGAATTGATCCCAAAAATATCATAAAGTAGCTCTTGTTTTTCACATAGCAAACATGTGAGTACTATTATCACATACTATAACTAAGCATGATAATAAACTCAATTTCTATAAATAATTTTTGAAAACATGAAATTTTCCTTATTCCAATTATTATTGGACCTATTTTTTAAGTCAAAAAATTCTTAAATTCCATTAAAGATAGAATAAACCACTTTATCATAAAATCCTTAATCTATTCCAATGAAATCAGTACCATCCGATTTATTTATTCATATTCAATATATCTTTAACTTACATCATTATGTAAACATTAAAAACATATTAAGGGTTATATTTTCCTTAATATTTTGATTCCTAATAATATAACCTTTCCATTAAATAACTTTTATACTTATTCAGCACCATTCAACATATTATTTTCAATCCTTAATGAAAATCATAATCTAAGAACTCCTATACATATAAAATTCAATCATCCAACATTATTCTTGGACTATTAATCGGGATTCATCATCCAATTATTTCTTATAATATTAAATTTTAATCTTTTCTTAAGGCTCCCCAAACTAAATATAATTGTGATTATTATGCTTAATGTAACAAATACTATTAGAAAATCCCATAATTTTCACACGGCACATGCAGTCTCTTTATTATTAGCGATATAACCAATACTAATGCCACCTTACCCACTATCTTCATGATATTTCCAATTAGGACATCAATTTTCATAATGTCCATACTTACCACATATAAAACATTAAATTTGAACCATGATATTTTAATTTACCTCTATTGTCTAGGAACAGAATGTACAATTTAAGAAACATAAATCATTAGAAAAAACACATAATCATGAAAAATTACGTATAGGATTTATAAATCATGACACATAGTTTTAGATATCTGATAGGTGAGGATTATCCTTAGAGGAATCCATTGATATATACTTATAAATATTTTTAGGTATCTCACTAAGGTTTTCTCATCATAGTTTGAAGAAGTTGACGTAACATTTTCTTTGATACCTACTATAACTACCCAGGATTTCCCAATAGGGACATCACATCATATTTGTAGAATATTTAATATATTATAGAAATTCATTCCCAAATATAGTATTAGTTTAGTTCCTTTAGAACATTGTACCCCAAACATATATCTTTGTGAGTGATCTTTAATGTTTCCCACAACGATATTCCCCTTCATTATCGCAACCTAAAACCTTTCTTTATAACTAGGGGAATATAAAAAAAATGTGAGCTTATACACATAGTAATGGAAATAAATGGAGATAGGTATGAATAATAATCAACATAGGGGTTTGGAAATATGAGATTAAAATTATAAAATAATAACCTACATAAAAAATATCATATTCTTGAGTCATGGTGTAACGTCCCGATTCTGGAAGCCACCCAGAGGCGCCCCGTAATTGGTTGGTCACAAGGACTCAAGCGCATTTCCCCAAACGCCAGAGGCTATCGACTAGTAGTGATGGCCTTGGGTTTGATAGTGGGGAAACTGTTCCCTCATTGGCAGAGTACAAAGTGAAAGAAAAACAAATAGACAATGTCAGAAATTGTAACAATCCATACAAGAGTAAATGATAAATGTCGGAAGACTAACAGTAAACAACTAAATCACACACACACATATATATAAATGATGCATGATACATATGTCTAGGAATGTATCCAAACAAGTCACAATACTGAATACAAAACTAAACCAAAGTGAAAAATAGAACATGTAAACTCCTTAGTATCGCAAGCCATAGCTTGGTCCCATGCTCTCCAGCTCCACAGAATGTCAAGTACCTGATGTAGAAGGGCTCTTTCCCTGATCTATACCTACAAAAATATAATCAGTTTGGGCCTAAAAGCATGGCCCAAATAGGGTGTGAGACAAGGTTCTAGTAGTCAACCACCCAAAGATCTGTGCCTAACAGTCAGTGAATACATGGCAGTAAAAATACAGGAAGCAGTAAATAGGAAAGCACACATCTGCTACAATCCACATTCTAGAAATAAAGTACACAAGTAACAGACAATCAACAAAAAGAAGAACAGGTATCCCCCTGGGTAGTTCTCACAGCCTAACCGTTATGGTTCAATATACATGTACTAGCAACCCTCTGGGAAGCACACACAGTCTCACCCCTCTTGTTCAGCTAAAGAATAGACTCTCTGAGGAAGCACTCACCATCAATTCCCCCTATAGTCTCATATCGTACTAAAGGCTCTCTAGGGAAGCACTCAAAATCTCATTCCCAATGTTTCCTGCGTCGAGGAACTACAGACTCTCTAAGGAAGCACTCAACATCAATTCCCCATGTGGTCTCACATCATAAATTAAAGACACTCTGGAGAAGCCATTACGTCCATTCTCCCTATGGTCTACTACTCTAGGTTCTCTCAGACCTATGTAAAACAAACATGCATAGCGCGCGTATCGTCAAATGTAACCTCAATAAATACTTGGCTATCATTCTAATGAAAAACAACATAATAGTACAGTAGTTCCACTATCTTACAACTAGGCATGGCAACTGGAAAAACGCCTGATAAGAAAAACATGCAAGGAAAAATATCCAGAGCACAATACAATTTACCATATTCACAAGCAATGACCTCTACACAGGCATATAAGCAAAGCAGGCAAACAACAAGGGAAAAATAGGAAACACGTAATACCCCCATATAATTGTATTGGTGGAATTTAAACAAAATATTCAAAGAATTTCTACAAAAAGGAACAAACCACCTACCTCAAAGCTAGGAGATCGATATACATGAAACACGATGATTGATTCCCCTTATAACGTCAAATATCTAAGAAAATGTCAAAAACTCACAACCCACGATATCTTGAGAAAGAGTAGGAATTGGAAAACAAGTCTCTAGGAGAAGGAAGAACATACCGATGCGATTCCAACACACGACCGTAGTGCATTTATGAAAAAAAATACATGGTGTGTACTTCTTGAGTACATGTCATGTACTCCATTTTTTCATACACCTCTTTAAGCAGCCTCCACTTCACCCCTACACACCGTTTGTGTGGCCCGAACAAGGCCATAACACGGCGTGGCGTGGCAAAGTATTACAAGGCGTGTACTCAGAAAGTACACGGTGTGTACTTCAAAAAATTACAGAAATTAATATTTTCTCAAAAACTCCTTGAAAAATAAATACATACTTCAAACGAAGATCCGAGTTCTTATACATGGAATAAAAAATTGCATTTCATAATAAATGAATCATGATGAAATAATGAGCATAATCCATGAAATCATAACATAATATCAAGATAGGTAATTTGTTGCAGATACATAAACATGTAATATCATTCCCTATATGTCAAGGGGAATTGAAAAAACATAATAGGAAACTTCATTGGGACTACACAAACTAAGAGGGAGACACCAGAATCCCCATTCATAGTATTTTCCTGGTAAGGGACTGGGTTTCCCGATCATCCTATAGTGGATCAGGTTTCCCCATATTCCAATAGTGGATTGAGTTTCCCAATTTTAAAGAGTGGATTAAGGCCTTGGGCTTGTTTACATCATTATATCATGAGATATAAATAATTACCAAATTAATTGGACGTAGATATTGGTCCCACACATCACATAATGAAATCAATATTTATGTTTTCCATAGGAATATAAATCATATCTGAACCTTTAAATAAGTGGATTTCATTAACATTTCATCATAATATAACTTATGGAAAACCAAAAAAAATCATAAAGACCAATCCATAAGAAACATTAACCATTCAAAGAAAGAATAATAATGGTACCATTGGTTTATATCAATAATAAACCATAAGTAACATCATATAATGTAGTTTTATATGGAAAAGGACATTAAAATAACAATTAAAATAATTATTAATGAAAACATCCTTTCTCGTTCCAAAAATGATTTTTAAATAATAAATTTTTTAGAAACCCATTTTCACTGGAAATAAAATTGAAAATATATAAAATAATCTTGGAAAACTATTTGAAACATGTTTTTAATAAGTTTTTCTAAAAAATTCATAAATATATATTTAACAAACATTTATATCATTTTTAGAAGACATTGTATTGAAGGAAAATAGATTTTCAACCGAAGTGAGAATAAAATTACATGAAGAATAAAATATTATGAAAATAAGGAGATTCAAGATAAACCATTTTAAAGGGGAGTATATAAACCTCATAAACGAATATAGGTGCAAAACATAACACTTTTTAGCCAGAATGGAAATTGAGACAAAAGTACATTAACGATACTGTAATTTTTGAACAGTAAAACCCACGAAAGATAGACAATCAATTAGATATGTGAATAATTATGAATTTATTTTTATGGATTATATAAAATATTAATTATATATTTATAAACAATAAAAAAATAAATAAGTAGTACATAAGGCATGTGTCACCCAAAAATTAAAGTGAGATAATGATTGCTTACCTTATATTTTGACTATCATCATACTCATGAAAGCCTCCTTTATAATAAATACTACTTAATTATAAATATATTAACAAAAAATATTATTTTTTATAATACCAAATATTATTTACATGTTACTTTATAATACTTTTTTTCATTTCCATGATTAAGTTATGTTTCAGGTAATAACTGCTTTGTTTCTCTTACAAGTTTTGAAATGTTATTATCGGTCTTAATAATTAGATGATAAAAATGATATAAATATCTAATATATATTCATTATATATTCATTTATAGATATCCATACAATATATATATATATATATAATTAAATACACTATTCAAGGAGATGTTAGGTCGTACGTAAGAATGAACGCTACTTCCGTTTCATGATGTAATGAAATAAATAAATTGAATGATATATATATATATATAATATAATTTATGTAGAATTATTATTTCATATATATACTATGTTTTTCTTAACCATCTCTTAATACATTCCATGTAATTTTTTAATGAATCGCATCAATTTTAGAAGGCGATTGTCCACATATCCACAAATGAATTTGTCACATTGACAAGAAATAGAAAATATGAAGGTATATATTATATAATAATTTAAAAAGTATAAATACATCATAAATTACATATATATCATACAGAAACAAAAATTCCATCATTATTTCCCACATTAAATGGTTTAAATGAAAGAATGAGTGACATCGGTTCATGAGGTGGTAGTCTTCCGTACACACGAACGATGATTATGTATCCCATTTGATGGAAGTGTGTGTGACTGTAGATTGAACCATTTTTATATATAATAAATTATTATATTTAATATAATTTTTTAATTATATATACATGAAATAAAAAAATTGAAGTGTTTTAAGGAAGAAATAAACCAATAAATGTTCGTTGATAAATGTTACATCTTCTTTGGGAAAACTCCTTTTGATTTTCACAAAATGAAATCTTTGGTTGATCATTTGTAAAATGTAAGGATTCTAGGAGGATGTTAGTTATTTTGGAAGGACATTTTTACAAATGAGTGATGACCCAAATAGTTTATGAAGTGTGAATAGAAGATAATAACAGGTTCCCTTTTCATAAGAGCAGGGAGGGACACCGGTAGAATTTATCAAAAGATTAATTCATAATAAATTCAATCTCAATGAAAATAACCAAAAGTACATTAAATATAATATAATATATAATAATTTATTGATCACATAAACTAAAAAAATTTATATGAACTTTGGTTTCATTTTAAATCTTATCATTTTTATTAACCCCTATTTAATCCATTAAAAATTTACCTATAGTATCCGAGATTTTAATATTAATACGATGTAATTTTTAAATATAAATTGTAAATTAGGTCATAAATAGAAAAAAATAAGATATTATAGACAATATTATATAACATTTTAGTTATTTAATATTTTTATATTCTATAAATAATACAATACAATAATAATTTCATAAAATATCATAAGGGTCAATTTTGAATCTATTAATTACATTAACTTTAATAATATTTGTATGATAATAAAAATTAAAAAAAAATTAATTCACCCCTAAAATGTAATATTAAACTATAAAATTATTGGATAATCATAATTAATTCATATTATATTTATTTCAATATTCATAATATCATTTAATTGATTGTTTCATTAATTGAAAAATTACTACATCCTCATTTTGTAATTTTTTATGAAAAATATTCCATCAATAAATTTTAAAAATATATTTCTATGATATGGATAAATATTTTATATTTTACCAGAATAAATATATTCATGTATATATTCTATTTTTCCCCATATTAAGAATATTATAATTATTAAAAGTAAGAGTGTTACATTTTTTCACTCTCTTTGATTATAATAATATCTAAGTTATTTTGAGGGGGAATTTTTTTGTTAAATTATATTATTTTATCCTCATGTTAATGATGGAAGTAAATTCTTTATATAAAGTTTTTTTAGGTTTTATGGTCATTTTATATTTCATATATATTCATTTTTATCTTAATTTACCCAATTTTCCATCTACCTTGGTAATTAAAATTTATAAAGTTAATATTAATATTTTCCAAAAAAATAAAGGGATATATTTAATAATTTTGGAACACATGATTTGAAATATAGAATCTATTTTTCGTATATTAAAACATATATTATTCAAAAACTAATTTAACATTGACCCTGTTGATGGTATGAGAAAACATGTTTTTAAAGTGGAAACCTCCAAAAGATTGAAATGTTTTTATATCGAAATTTAGTATAAAATTGAATCTGATGACCAATATTTTATTAAATGATAAAAATTAGATCTAATTATACATGAAAAAATCAAATATATAATTTAACACTATAAATTATGTTGATGAATAAGTTGTTTCAATTAAATTACTATTTTTTCACTATTTATCAAAATATGAAACTTATCAAAAAAATAAAAAAAATTCAATTTTTTTTTTTAAACAATTATGTCAAATAGTATTTTTTTTATTAAAAATATAATTTATAAAAGGGTAAAAATATGGATTTAAAATGGTATTAATATTAAAAAGTGACAAAATTACCCTTATGAAAAATATATCCTTTTATTTATAAAATTAAGATTTTAATTATTTTATTCCTTTGAAATATATTAGATGAGAATAAAAAAATGATTGAATATTTCATATAAATTTTTTTGTTAAAAACATTCAACCATATTTTTTTGTTTAATTTATTTAGATAAAATGGTGTTTTTACATAGAATAATAGGTTTCTTAGAAAATAAATTTCTTTATATTCAAAGAGTTCTTATTTTCATTTCTATCTAATTGATATACAAAGGATTAATTTTATATACAAGTTTAAACCATATTTTCATAATTTTTTAATTTTTATTTTTAATTACCCTTCCAATGGAAAGGTTCTAACCACATTAGTATTTATATGGTAATATTAATACTATAGTTCAGTTTGGAAAAACTAAATTTTTCATGTAATGCAAGCTGTCGAAAGAAATGAAAATTGAGTCTAACAAAATACAAACATAGTGTTGAGTGTACCAAATGATAATATAATTGGTTCATATAGTGTAAGATTAACTTTTGGTGCCAATAACACAATCCCACATTAGTTCCTTTTTATAAAAAAAAATATATATTCTATTTTGTGTGATATGAAAAATATGAAAAAGATTAAATTAATTTGGAAAGAAATATTTTAAAAAATCATATAGTGATAAATGATTTTTATTACAGTATTAACTGAGTAAATTATTTGACATTTCTATCATAATACCTATATATTTTCTTATCCTCTAGTTATTTCTCGAAATTATAAGTTTTCATTTCATTTTACTCTCTTTAAATGCTCAAGAGACCAAACGAATGTTTTTTAGGAAAATAAATATTATTTTTCTCTGTGGTCAAAATATTTTTTCTTCCTAGTATATGTTTTCCTTAAAAAAAATTAATATCTTTCAATGCTTTATAAAATACATTTTTACCCATGCTTGACTTTTTAAAAAATATTAATAAGTGATCCTTCCCTTCATTTTTCTGAATGTGGTAAATTTTGAATTTTATTAAAAAAATCGTGAAAGGAATGTTTTTCAATATTATGTGACCTCAATGAAATTTTTCACCATCATAATCACTCAATTTTCTAGAGATTTCATTATAATTTTTCATTTTTCATTTCATATAAAATTATTTTCATTATATTCTGGAATGTTTTTGTTTTTAAAAGTGATTTTGAATTTGAAAAGGGAATTTTATTCAAAAAAATTAACAATAATTTTTTTGAATTTATATTAAAATAACCCTTTATCTTAAATATTTATATGTGGTATTGATACCATCTTTAATCATTATACCAGAGGTTTATGATTAGTCAGACTATGGAATGTGTTGACATTTTTTTTCCTATATCTTCTTATAAAAATACGTTTTAATAAGGCTTACTGATTAAGACGTATTGTATATTCATATGATGAATGAATTTGAATTATTATGTGATGAGGGGGGAACAAAATTATATTTTTCATAAATTAATTAGTTGGTATTATAAGCCAAAAAACATGGATCACCCTATTAACTGGGTTTTTGGTTAATATGTACCCACATATATATGTATTGGATCAAGGAATTGATGGTATGGTTTAGATTCCCAAAATTATTCATTTAATCATTCTGAAATCAGTTATTAATATCAGTGAATTTTTTTATTAATATCCATGGATATGTTTAAATATCATGGGATTATTTATAACGAAACATTTAAGATCCATTTGATCCTTCCATATTTTGCTTCATTTTAAAATTATTTATTAAATGAAATGTATTTTTATTTATTGACCATTCCATATTTATTATTACTTATTTAATGACAATATATTTCACAATACACAACCCTTTCTGAGAATATGAGATCACCCTTATTTTGTTTTGCATCCCCAGGATATGAGGAATAAATATTGGAATGATTTAAAGGATATAGAATATTTCCTTTCCCTATTTTTTAGTTTTTTTTAAAATTTGATGTCTCATTCACGTAATTTTTTGTTTGTCAAAGCTATTAAATTATTTCATCATGTAGGATTTTATTCTTTGTATCTAATGTTAATGTAAAAAATTATCCACTAACTACTGGGTTCGAGGTCATCAATGTTGGCATTATATGAAGTTTAATGAAACACTAGGAGAAATATTTAAGGAAAATATATTAGGAAATATTACCCTATGACTAACTCTTAGTTTAAATCTTAGTATAGGATAACATACAAAAAAATTAGTAAGGTAGAGATTTGATATTTTCCTAAAAATAAATCATTTTCTATAAACTACATGTTGTCTTGGTTTTCACACAAATTCATTCTGGTGTAATAATCATGAAGATATATATTAAGTGTATATTGACCACTAATGTTGTGAGTGGTGTGTGTTTACGTATTCTCTACCAGGTTTTACACTCCTGAGGGGTATACATCAGATAAATCACATTTTCTTTATGAACACATCAAATTATTCAAATAAATTATAACCAAGGATAAGTTAGGTTTGAATTACGGTTTCATAGAGTGAAAACGGTGTCATGATTTAGGCATCATTGGAATGATATTTCATGATTTCCCACTATGATTGTTTTTTCTCATAGTAGGATTTTTGGTTTTTGTTAGTGTATGGAACTATATGGAACCATGATAACATAGAATGTAATGAAAATTGTGGGGATTATGAGCATCCAAATGGGTTAATAACTGGAATGAATGGAATTGTGATTATGAATAATTACTTATCATGAAATATTATTAACATATTAAACCTTAACTAACTATTAGACTCACCAAAGAAGAGATGGATAGAGTTTTCTAACATCTTGGGTAGTAGGGACATTGAAGGAAAGGAATATAAATTTCCTTCATGTAAAAAATGTTGAAAGAGACATCCTAGAGAACATATCCAAGTAATTGGAAAATGTCTTATGTGTGGATGAGACGGGTTTAAATCAATGAATAGTCAACGAAAAACAAATAATTCAATATAGGGATAATATGTTCATAGCAATGTACCATTTATAGATCAATGTATTATCTCTGGGGAATATTGGAATATTCTAATATAATTACCTAATCCCTAGTTTAACTCCTATGCCATAGAAGGACATACTTCATGTAAATCAATATAGTCGAAGGATTGAAGTGTTCATGTATTGGAATTTGATAAAAATTGTGTATAAATTTTACATTAAGAATATTTTATTTATAAGAATCATGAAACTACTATGGATCATTTTACAGTTATTATTATTTAGGATTTTTTTTAATATTTTTAATGGTATTGATAATCAACAAAATTTATTTAGTGGTAATGTCATGATTTGTAATGCCTGTAACTTGGAACCATTAAAATGGTTCCCCAAGATAGTGCACCACATGACCTTAGACACACCTCCCAATATGATAGTGGATTTCGACTAGTAGCATGGGTCTATGTGGATATATTGGGATGGCTATACCTAATTTTCAATTTAATTTTTTTTAGAAATAATATAAGTAAGGATACAAACCAATAAAAACACAAAATAGAATAACATACATCAACTGAAAACAATAAATAAAAAGTAAAATGATACATAAATATTATGTATTCTCTATATATGTATTAGTCATACAATAAAAGGCCAAATTCCGAAGCTATAAAAAAAATCCCAAACATTTTCTGGAGTCAAAAACCAGTCTCGAGATCCCATGATCAAATAAAATTTCCCAACATAAACTGATATCCATGTCCCTTTCATGAACCTGTACCGAAATCGGGTTATATTTTACCAGGTACCCATGTTCCATGGAAACCTAAGCAGGGTGTGAGTACAATATAGTAGTCCACTAAAGATATTTCCTATGAAATAAATAGTTTAGATGAAACTCGTTTCATTTGAACCACATATCATAGGGGTCATAGGTTGGAAAATGAAGAGAATTTGTCTAAGTATTGAACTAGGATTTGGAACATCATGTTCAATCATCAAAACCATATATTATAGGGGTAATAGTCCAAAAATAAAGGATCATCAGTCCATGTATCCAACTAGGATTTAGAATGTCATGTATGAAAATCCAAAACATATATTATCAGGGTCATAGGTTAGAAAACAAGGAATATTAATCCAAGTACTCAAACAGGATTCAAAATGTGAAGTTAGAAGATCCCAAACATGATATGGAATGCCGTGTCCACAACATTGGATCCAGGAGAAACAATACATGCTCTTAAAACTATGATTCATCAGGTCTCCTAGATCATTATTATGTCTTACCCATGGGATAAGATATTAAATAAATCATCCCACCAAACATATATAATATCACTGGTGCCTTGAGAATCTAACCAAAAAATAATCTACGGATGAGGAAATTCATACCCAACTTCCTTAACCATTACGTTATCATTCAACTACATCTTTATCCCATTATTTTTAAATATTAAATCCCATTAATCATATCATCATTAATCATGTTCACAATGTATCTTTTAGAGAAAACCATGTATAAATAATGCCCAACCCCTTTATCATATGTAAAAAATACCAAAACCAAACATCCCTAATAAACATTTAGAACCCACCCCTTGAAACATGGGTCTTCATTTTAATAAAACTAAATAAGGAACAATTCCTTTCTTTCCCTAAAAACCATAAATAGTAATCAAGAAATTTTCACAAATGGGGTCACCACACCTTAATTTAAAATCAAAATTTGAAAACCATTTGAAATTATCTATTAAAAACACCCTGATTCAAATACCTTCTTTTTTAAAAAATCCACATTAAAACATTGCTCCCATTAATTTAAAACTAAAATTGGATCAAGATCCAAATCAAACCATTTAATCTATTTTAAATATTTTTTCATATCATAAACTTCATAGAAAATATATAATTTCAATATAACGTCTTTTTGACATAACACTTCTTCCCATACTATGCCAATAAGTCCTTTTAACCTTAATAGATATCAATTACAATTACAACCCATTTATCCTCATAATTTATCAATTTCCTTGTTTTCAATTCCATTTCATCAATTTCATGGGATTCACAAACCCAATGGGTAGCCATAATCCTGATATGAAAAAATCAACAGATGCGATGGGGTCCATGAATGGTCTAAACATCAATTTAATGCCCAATTTAATTTTCTTCTGGATTGAAAAAACACAACAAGACAACTGATTGGTAAAGTAAAATATACAAACAAAAAATCTGGAATATGGGGTAAATCTTATAGACAACATAACTTATGCTCATTGACGAACACTTATCCTCCACCACTCTTTATTTGAACTTAAAGGACCTTGAATCCCAATACAAAGAACACCCTAGAGATATAGATGACAAGCTTTATTAAAATATACCCAACCAACCAAGGTCTCTTCCAGAAAAAAATGAAAACAAGGTCAAATAGATACCCAAAGATTAAATTTACACTAAGTCACACACCAAATAACCTAATATTAATGGATAAACAGCCATGGAGGAGGCCAGAGCTATTAGATTTCACTATTGTACGATGGGGGTAGAATGAGGTTAAAAATCATGAAAGAATAACTTAAGACCTAGAAGATGAAATTAAAATTTCCCCATTTTTAAATAGGAACATGGTTTTCCCACATTTGTTTCCAAAGAGTGAACCAACAATGTGGTTTCCTATGTCCACAGGGGGACTTAGACACACAGTATGCCTGGCCACCAATACAGTTTTACAAACCATGTGGTTACCATGTGATTGTCTCAATCCATGATGGGATTGAGTTGCATTATAACCTCGACCAACTTCAATGGTTTTCTAACTAGGCACTACACTCCATGTGTTTTAATGGTTATGGTGAATGGTTAGTTCTAATGATGTTTTGACTATGCACCAGGAACATTTTGGCCTCTTTTTCCCAAGTTCATGTCCCTAACATTCAGAACATCCCCACGACCTACCTGACTCCCAAGAAACACACCATTAACCAAAATAATAAGAGTGTAACCAAAATGTAAACCTATAGGTACCTCATAATTTGTTCTGGATCTTACAACCTCCCAACATTAAAAAAATACATCATTGATATTCACTCTGAAGCATCATTAAGACATTAGGAAAAAAGGTTCTTGCCACTTGTTCCACCTATCACCTTCCCCCTTCCCATGTTTCATTATAAAAACATCCATTTCATCAAAATTTTCAGATCAAAACAATGTTCTTCAACAAAATTTTTTCCCCACTGATATCCAAAACATGAATTAGATTCTCCACAAATGATTCATTTACCTTAAAGTCAACATACCCATTATCAAACATGTGAGATAGTCATAGTTATTTCTTTGAAACTCTTACATAAGAATCATTGTGTATGAAACTTTACCTCTATAGAAGATCCATCTGATACACTTTCTGCCTAATATTTTCAAAATCCCAATTAATTTACTTACCTAGGTGCTAATTTTAAATATTTTTGAACTCCAATGGTGACAAAAACTCTGTGAAACCCATAGGAACCCAATGGTATCCAACCACATCCCTAACCAATGTCAGTCCATAATTTAAGACCTAATAGAATTGTTCAAATGCATACATCTAAAACACAACCAATTCAAAAACTATAATATAAAAGGCTCAACTTAACAAAACCCGAACCAACACCCATCATCAAACTCAATACAATGATATGGATCTTTTATAATCTCATATAACCTAAACATTGCTAGTGTAATTTCTTGGTTGTCATCCCATCCTATCATTCTCTGTAATATAATATTTACCTTTCCATAACAAACTAGGATTTTTGAAATTTCTGTCATTAGAAAAGATCACTAGAACATGAAATTTTTCTCCCATAATGCACCAACATCATTTCCAACCTATTATATCGAAACACTAATGAGTGATAGTCAACATCAACACAAATTCTTTTCAATGAATACCCCAATAGAATTTATGTGTACCTGATGTCTATGGATTAACTAAAACAAAATCGGTATTTTTCTAAAAATCCAATTTTCATTCCCAATAAATCAATCAATTTCAAAGTGACATGCACAATGTGATATCTAATATAAAAAATTCAACCCCATGCTAATCGAAGTTATAAAATCCCTAGTCGAATCATTCTAAAAAATGATTGGTGTCCATTAGAGGAACATTTTCATCTCACATAGTCACCACACCTTCATGATCAATGCATTTCAAAACCACCCAAACATGCTCACAAGAGTCCAAAATTGACATTTTGTAATAATATATTTTCAAATTCACTACTTTATCAAAAAATGTTGTTATTTATTACCACACTAATCAATGCATCTTGAACACAAGAAACAAAAATTAATTTCAAAGGAACTCCAAGCCCAAATCCAATAGTTGGCTCATTCATCCATTATATTTTTTTTTAGTTCACCTTAAAATTTTAATAATGCACCTCATCAGTTTTCACTAGCATCCCAGTGATACCTCAACCAATCCTCAACTATTTCCTCATTTTCCAAATCCATCCAACACGAGGGTCATAATCTCATGGCCAGAACTTCATTCCCTACCATAGAGGTCTCATATCCACAACTTAACTCATGAAACTCTATCCACTGTGGCCTATTCTCCATGAACCATTGAATCCCAAAATTGGGTGTGGAAATATCTCTCTCACTAAAGAGACCAAACACACGGTTATTTTATGGTTCCAAACTTCTATGAATAACACTGATTCTATTTGTTAACCTCCTATCCATTACGAGGATTCTGCTCAAAAGTTTTTAATGGTTTTCTTCCCAATATATGACTTCCTTTACAATACTCTATGAGCGACACCTCAAAATAGGTTATCCACTGAAATGAAATACTCAGTTAGATAGATTGGCTTAAGACCTATTCTCCTAAATCATACTCAAGACAATGTCAACTTGTTATGCATGATCATATCTAAAATAAGAGTGCACTAAAATTATATCGACATAAACCCCCATAAATGATTCATTGTTTATGTCACCTCCCACTGTAGGGACACCTTAACCCACTCAAATGACCAATATTCCCTACCAAGATAAATATCATCACATTTTAGCCACCACAACTCAAGAGGGAATCACTATCCATATAAATCCACCACATCATAAATCTATGCTATGTACTTGTAAAGCTAACAATATATGTGGCACTACCACCATAAAACTACTCAAGTACTTCCATCACCAAAACAAATTCTAAATGAAAGCACACATGGTCCACCACACTTATTGAAAACCATGTTATCCCACACTTAACTAACACACATTATCTTGATTTCACTAAAAATGAATGGTGAATGATCCCGAGTCACTTGTTCACATACCCCTTGTGGAATCATGAACATACAACACATACCTATCATACTGATCTCACCAGAAACCCTATATTAACAAACCTTATTATAACCATTCACTAAACCTGACTTAAAAATCCATGAGTAATAAATTACCAAAAATAGGATCAAACGCCACTCAAACAACAAACCACACTTCCTATCATATCATCTTTATTAGATTCCTGGAATCCTTTTCATTTCTATAAAATGATCAGAAACATTTTTAATCACTCAAGTCCATCCACATAGTCATCCATCAACCCAGGGTCCATCCCTGGTGTAGAATCATTTATTTGTTCTATAATCATCCTTGCCTCATTCATACCATGTCAACATCTATTCTCCCATCAAAAACATCAAAAAAACACCACTGGGCATCCAATGATTATTTCCCCCCTTTAAAACCATCCTTGCAGCCAACCAAATAAACTCATGGTGGTTACCTTATAAAAGAAACCAATATATAACAATGAATTTTACCAAAAATAAATGGAACATACCATTCATAAATTACATCCTTTAAGATTCCGCCCGGGCTTCTCATTCTAAAACACCCACATCACTGGGATAATCCTCCACACAGTCTTCATATATTTCTGAAGGGGCACTAAATCACATTCATATCCATAATATCATTCTCAAATCCACATGCTCCAGTATAGAGTTATACACATTGAACCTAACATAGTTCCCCACTCATGAAAGACACTCTTTCCCCATTATAAAACACACAGTGTCTAACGCGATAGGGAAACTAGATAACCTTGGTCTCACAACCATAATTACCCAACCACCACTAGTGGGACCACAAACAGGGACACCCATTTCATGTTCAAACACACACTCTACATGGTCCCAACTAATGAGGGGTACAAAATCCACATTATCAGATGAAATTTCAAAACCTCGAACTCAATTTTTTTTTGAATAAACAACAAGAAACATTCCACAATCTAGAACATCTAAACAATCAATGTATCATGACCCACAACATATGGTCTCAAAATTATGGAACAATCAGTGCCCAAACCACCCTTTCACAGGGTCTAATCAAAATAATAGGGATAAACACACAAGTGTCGCAAAAGTTTCATCATATCTCATTTACATTTAATTACAGTTTTCTATTTAAAACATAGGGATTCATATTTAAAATCTGTTAATTAAATAACATTTAAATAACTCCTAAAATTATTCAATTTCATTAGATGTGGTTTTGTCCAAATAAGATTTCTTTCAAAATTTACTATGGTAAACACCTTATAATATTCTTATGAACACTTTATTAAATGAGAACCATAAACATAATTTATCATTTATACCTACCAATTACCCAAAATTCACCTAAGGATTTAATTAAAATTGGTACCACCATACACTTATATACAAAACATATAAATAGATATGGACCCATTAATTATCAGTCCCTCTTAAAAAATTACAACCACAGAAAATTATGAATGACATGGAGGTATAGAACACATGTATAAAATTACACCACTATCATAATGAATTAGAAGGAACTATAAATATCTAGTACCATACATATGATATATCAATACTATGTTCATAGCATGAGGTGTGACCATACATCCTCTTTTTCCATAAAATTCCTAGAGATCAAAATCTCAAAATTTATTAACATCACATCAAAGTGCACCACTCGTAGGGGAATATCTATCAATAGTTAAGGCATAAATCACAAACATATTTTTTCTACACATGGATACATGATTTTCTTGCATGCATGGAGATTATGAAAACCTTTCATGAGATCATTACCATGATCTAACAAGATCATGGTCTTCAATATTTTACGCACAAATAGTAGACAAATACACCACCTCTAATACCACGTTTTAATGAGCAACCCTAGGATCCAGTAAACTGTAACTCTAAACTAGTGTACCAGATGACCTCACATACACCTCTTCGTTTGTTGGAGGATACCAACTAGTAGCATAGGTCTACGGGGATACATTAGGGAGCATGCACCCAATAATATAATTAAATAAATAGTCTAAATAATATCAATATGTTTAATAATAATTAGAAATTTAAAATTGAATAACATGAATAAAGTGCCAATAAAAACCCAAGTGAAACACGATACAACAGTGAAATATATAATCTAAATATCAAGAAGTCATATAATAAAAACACCAAATACAATAACTATAGAAAGACCATAAAAATACCCTTAATTTTAAACCCAATCCTGACATCCCATGCTCCATTCAAATTGACAAACATAAACCAATAGCCATGACCTTATATTGAACCTATATCAGAAACATGTAGTGGATGTTTGTGTACCCATGTGCAATAGAGAACAATGTAGGGTGTGATTAAAACTCTGTAAGACACCACCAACAATGTCTAATGAAATAAGCTATATAATAATAGTGCATGAAGAGGTACAACAGTGAATAAACTAATAGTTGATGAACTATATTTCCTAATTTTACAATATTAAAATTAACCACAATTTTTTTTGGTTTCAAGTGATACCCAAAACCATAAAAAAGACTTCCTCCCATGTCTGTTATCTAACCATATATCATAGGGGTCACTTATCAGAATACCGGGAACATCATTCAAATTATCTGACTTGGATTTTGAATGTCATGTTTGACCATCCCATCTATATATTAAATGGGTCATAGGTTGGTAAACGAGTAACATTAGTCTAAGTTTAAAATCAGGATTTAGAACATCATGTTCAACTATCCCAAAGACATATTAAAGGTGTTGGGTATATGAAAATAAGGAACATCAGTATATGTATCAAATAAGGATTCACAATAGCATGTCTAAACATCCCAACCATGATATGAAATTCTATATCCATACCAATGTTGTCAAGAGCATCAGTCAATCCTTCAAAAAATAAGATTCAGTGGGGGATCACGAGCATCATTCTAACCAATACAAGGCAGAGGAGCATTATTACAACATCCCACAAAACATATATAATATCAATGGTTCCTAGATTGCTATTTAGACACCTAAACCATGGAAGAAGAACACCATATCCAACATCATAAACCATTACATTTTATTTATAAATTCTATCTTTATCACAAAATTTATCAATATTATATACCTTTAATACTCTAATAATTTAATAATTTCACAATAAAATTTTAATACCAAAATGTGTCTCTATAATGACCTACCCCATTTTTCACATGTCAAAAATACCAAAACCAAAAATACCTATATAAAATTTGGAATCCACCACTTAAGATATGGGTCATCCCTCTTGAAAAACCAACTAAGGACTAAGACATTCATTTCATTCAAAATCATGAAAACAATCATCAAGAAATTTCACTAAAGGGGTGAACACACACCCATTCTGAATCAATATGTGAAACCAATTTTACATCCTTATTTTAATAAAATTGAGGATAACACCTTATTTTATAACACAATGCACTTTAAAACATCATTTCTATTCCTTGAATACCATTACTGGATTGTGATCCAATTCCCTCCATATAAACCATTTAAAATGATATTTAGAATATAAAAAAATCTTATTTGATACAAAATTTCAATTCAACCTCTTCATGAAGTAAAACATATTTTCAGACTATGCCAATAAACCATTTTTACCCTTACTACAAATCAATTAAAATTACAAATGGTTTACCCTGAAAATTTCTCTATTTCATGGTTTAAAATTCTATTCCACCACTCTCATGGCATTGACATACCCCATGTGTATCCCTAGGGATAGTCTCAAATCATCAATATACTCTATGGGGTCTATGAACGGTGTCATAGATAAATTTAACCCCTATCTTATTTTATTTTTAATGTCACAAAAAATAAATGAAATTTATTTGTACAACCACATAAACATATTTAAGACCAGTAATATGAGAAACATCTTATATACCACCAAAATAAAGTTCATATATGAAAACTCATCCAACCATTAATATTGATTTGAACATAAAAAAATTATATTATAAGAATAAGAAAACCCCAGTGATTAGGATCAGGAGATTTTGATGAAAATTATAACCAACCAATGTTCCTTCTATAAAATGGAAGGAAACAGAGCCAAAGAATTACCCGAAGCATAGAATCACACTAAACAAAATTCTAAATGACCCAATATCCAAGGATAAAAAACAGTACAGGAGGGGAGATATCTTGGTTCACACCCTGGGATTATGGGGGTTTAATGTGGTTAAAAATTGGGAAATAATCACATAAAAATGATATGTAAAAATTATAATTTTCCATTTTATGTAGTTTTATATTTTAAGAACATGGTTTTCCAAACCGATTTCCGACCATGTTATTATTTCTTTCAATAAGGGGACCATGACACATGGTATGGCTAGCCATCAACAATGTTTAAAAAACCATGAAGTTGTATTGTGAATTCCTCTATATAATATGGGATCAAGCCACATTTTTAACTGGTCCCCCTTACAAAGTTTTCTATCTATGCACCACCCTCTATGAGATTTCAAAATTAGGGTTCACAGTTAGTTATACCATATTCTAATTGTGTTATAGGAATATTTTGTCCTCTTTTACTCTATTTCATGTCCAAAACCATCAGAACACACCATAGACCAATCATACTCGTAGGAAACACTTAATTAACCATATTCAAAGGATTTAAACCATAATTTAAACTAAGATGTACCACATAAAAAGGTTATTATCTTACATTATCTACATTGATGATGTAAATGATATAGTTTTGGATACTTTTAAATTTTTTGCGATATAATGATAAAGGGAGTTAGGTTTTCTTTGAAGAATTTTATTGCATTTTTAGATTTATGAAATTATTTAGTGATTTTGTTTGAGGAATAATTAATGAGGTAGTTTTTTGTAGCCTATAATTTTAAATATGAGTCTAACTTAGATTTTATGAATACCATAAAAGGTTTATAATTTTAAAGTTGATCATACGTTTAAAACATAGATAAAACTTTTGTGGTTTTAAGTGATGGAATTTTTATGTTTGTAGAAAAATTCACTGGGATTTGGGAAGCATACACTATTAAGGTTTGAATAACCATATGGAAGATTATATAGTCAGATATTATGTTAATTATTCCTTATTAGAGAGTGTGATATAGATAATATTTTTGTTTAAAATGTTATTCATTAACATGGTGATTTTTTAGACATATTTATAGTAAAGTGACTAATTAAATTTTAGTTTAGTTTCATAATTGGATTCATGATACTGTGGTAATGTTCACTAAATTATAAGATTATATAGTGATTTATAATAGTCATTAATGATATTTTTTTATAGTTCTTCATTAGGTTTATGTATTTTTAGCCTTTATTTTTAACATGTGGTTTAACATAAAATATTAATTGGGAATAATGCATTTAAATTATGAAGATATAAGTTAAAAAGTATGAGATATCTGTTGTGGTTAAAACGTATTTTAGTGTTAAATTTTTTGAGGTTAATTGAGATTTAGGATTTTTTATTGATGGAATAATCTATGTCGAGCCTTTGGTGTTATTATTGAAACGTTGATGTAAAATTTATTATTTCATCATAAAAAATTATACATTTTATATATTATCTTTCCCTGTGGTGAAAATTTCTAATTTAGTTAACATTTAATAATAATAGGAATATATTTTTAATCGTTTGTGGTTTATATGATCCATTAGAAGTGGATTTTAGTGCTTTAGGCATGAATATTTTACCCTGAATACTCATCATTTGAAGAATGGATGAGATTTTAGGGGAAATTGATTAAAGGATGATATTATGATTGTCAAGTAATTAAATTTCCTTTTCATTTTATTCCTTATGTTAAATTAATTTATAAAATATAGGAAAAGGATATTGAGAAATAAAATTTATATATGATGACCATTTACGATGAATTGATTGCATGTCACCCTTAACAGATTTATGGTTTTGTAGTCGTTAAATCTCTCATAACCATGTTTTTATCTCTATATTTTAGTCACTAGGAGTTATTTTTCTCCTCAATGTACATATTTTTACTTTAAACTAATGTTGTCTTATTTCGAATCCATGTTCTGTGTTATTCTAGATGACCTTTTTATTTTCCTTTCCCACTTATTAAGAGGAGGTTTTATTAACCATTTTTATGATGTGAGCTTTCTACGAATGAGTTTTATAATCTAAAGACATTGATTATCGAGAACAAATTTAAATTCTGTGGAAAAAAAATATTTAATTTGTGGGGGAATATAATGTCACACCATGTTATTTTAAAGGAACATTATATTCGATAGCATATACCACACGCAATTCAGATCATAAACAAACCAAAAATATTATTATTTTAAATATAACTATTATAACCTATCCATTGAATTTTTAGGTACGAGTTATATTAAAAAATAATTAATGTATATATAAAGGTTTTATATAATGTATATATTAAGAATAAATATGTACATAATTTTTACTAATCTCATTTTATATATCAAAAATACAATTTCTTCAATAATTGTTTTATTTTTCATTTTTATATAGGAATTATAATTAATTATTGACTATTTTAATTTTTTTTATAAATTGAACATAATTTTTGAAATCATAATATCATAATTAAATTAGGTTGAAATTTGGGGATTATTTTTTGAAAAGATTTTCTTTCTAGTGAATAGTGAAGAGCAATTATTTTCACCGGAAACAGTTTTTTTTGTTTCATGAAAATAAAAACGATAAATTCTATTTTAAAATGGTTTTAATGTAAAATTAGTTAACCTATAATATCAATAATCCAATTAATTTCATTTGTGGTTTAATTAAATATAAATCCATTTTTATACTTTCAAATAATTTTTATAAAAAGGTAGTTTTCATGGTGTTTTGTGTTTTAATCATAAATTAATTATGAAATATAAAAATACATATTCTAAAAAAATGGAATATATATTTGGTATCAAGAGGTAAAAATTTGAACAAAACATCTCTTTTTATTTTTGGTAATTATAAATTTTAACCGTGGTGAATAATATCCTCCACGATAAGGGAAAATAGGGTAATTAATGTACCATCCTGATTTTTTATGAGTGTTAATTTTTTGAATAAATAAAATCTATTTGATTTTTTTGTTATACGCTAAACCAAGTTAATCTTTTTCTACATGAAAAACCGGCCTAGCCTACATTACATGCAAAACTAAGTTTCTATGAAACATCATTTTTTATTATAATTATTTAAATAATAAAATTATAACTTTTCTATAATAATTCAATGTATAAATATGATATAAAAAATTTTAAAAGTATGGTTTACACATGTAAAAACCATTTCAAAATAAAATGAATTTTTTCTGTAAAAAACTATTTCAATAAGTTCAAGTGTTTTTTATAGAAATAAAATAAAGAAACAATTATTTTTGGATAATATCAATTTAATTTATCTATTAAATATTCAATATATTATTTGAAATTAATCCTATGTTTTTTTCTATAAATTATATATAAATAAACACAACCTTCTTCATAAAAAGATATATTTTTAAAGGCCATTTTATGCCTTTTGATACAGCACTTTTTTAAAATCATGTTTTTAACACCTATATAAATTTTATTTCAATTTTTTTTTTGAAAATGGAATATAAATATTTACATTTGTTTAGTTTTTTTGTATTTTTCTGATAACCCACAGACATTCCCTTCTCCCTTGATGGATAAGGAGGAACCCATGATAGAATATGTTGGGGAGATGGAGAATGAGTGTCCGAAGTAATGAACCATTTAACATTAATTGAAAGTGAAGTTCAATAGGTCTATAACAAAAGTATAGGGGATACTCTAAGAGGGTTTCCATGAAATAAATTCTAGGAAATATGATTAAGGTTTCCCCTCATAAAAATGTAAAGAAAGTGTAATTCCATTAACTAGTCAATGTCCCTCATTGAATGGAAATTCAAGTGATTGCCCTTGATCCCTAGAATGGGGAGTTCCACATTATTATCCCAATGCTGGACACTGAGTTAACATTAGAATTTTGACTAAAAAACATTTCTACAGTCTATAAAGATGTGGGGATTACCTTTTTGACTCCACATACAAGGGGTATTTAGACACAGAAGGGCAGATTGATGAGCCCATTGGTCCATTCATATGGCTCTGGTGTCATAGGAAGAGACTTTGGCCTCATTGTAATGGACTGGTTTGTGGAGATGATTAATAGAATGGGATGGAAACCGAAGGGCATTATTGGCACCAGAAGGTGTGAAGCTCGCAGGCACCCTACACTACGTACCACTTGTTTAGGCAGGGTGGGGTACCCTCTACATAGAATTTTTCTATGCGGATGGATGTACCATCTGCATACTGGGGTGGTAATCTATCCTAGATGTTGTCTATGTACCAGGGTGGTATGCATACCTAGATGCCATCTGTGTATTGGGGATGAATGAGAACATGGGTTCCATCGACCTACCATGATGGTATGCGGAACTGGAGTCCCTCCATGTGGTGGAACACTGCATAGTGCCAGGCTTCATCCATATAAATATTTTCTATGTGGTACACTAGTTTTAAGATGGGGAATTGGTCCTGCAGTTCTTGATATGTTCATACATGAAGGGAGTATGGTTCACGGTTCTCCTTTTTGGTTCCGAGCATCCAATATTATTATGATTCCTTCTTTTTATTGGTCATAGGGAATTTATAACTATTAGAAACCAGTCATGGTTTCTCACATCATCAGTTTTTTTCCTTCAATGTCTTCCACCCGTATGTTCCATGCCCTCCCCAAAAAATCTGATCCTTTTCATGGATACCCTTGGGGTACTTCTATAGAGTGCTAATGAAGCTATATCTATGGTTCAGACATCACCTTTTTTAGAAGCCCATTGAGGGATCATCTGACCCATAGATGACTCAGTCAATTGATATTTGTAGTGTTATGGTTCACAGTGGCAGAAATTCCTACCACACTCCCCGAAATGATGCGGTTTGCGGGTTGCTTCCCGCCTTTCTTTTTCTATGAACTGCTCAATCTGTGGAGATGGTGTATAGGGTCCTAATTCTCCACTTATTTTTTTACAATGATGTTTACTACAATTAAAATATATCCAACTCCATTCCTCCAATTATGTGGTTTTCGATTGACTGGTGTCAGTCCTCATATATTCCATGAACTTCCTAGTTCACTAGACAACACTTCAAGTGCCAGAAATTCACATTCCATCCGTGTACCATTTTGTTCGCGGTCTATGCATCTGATGGTCCTTTCCCAGTAAGTATTATGGGGACCAATTTGGGTCATTTTACAAAATGTATTTCTTGAATAATATCCTAAATTTTTCATCCCCACATGCCTCTCTTTCCATCAAAAATTTTATGGGAGTAGTTGATCTCCCTTTTAAAAAATTTCAGGACCCTACAAATGCCCCCCATCATAATGGGCTCTGGTCAGAATGAAGAGAAGGATATTATGATATAGAAAATTTTCCCAAATATAATAGGATTGAGGAAGTAAGGTGGTGCTATTTGGGAGACCACACCTATATATAGGGCCCCAGTCATTTGTCTTCTACCTAGTTTCCTGGTGAAAAGAACTTTGCAAAGCCCTGTCGGGTTTCCTTGATTCCACGTACAAGCTCTATCATGGAATTTATCATCCACAAACCATGCCATGCATTCTGCGAATGGCGTAATCTTTATAGTTTTCTTGACCATGAGTTGAACTTCAACCCTCAAACCAAATTGTGGAATATTAAAGCATAAGTTTGAATTTCGGTGTAGTCATATGTTGCACGGCTCGCCTATCCTATAAAAATAACTTCAATTTGGTGAAATAAACATTAAATATCAAAATAATAATTTAAATCATAGAACAATGCATTTTGAATATCCGTATAGCGTGGATTGATACACATATTTCTCCCTTCGCAAACTGATCAAATTGTTGTACAATGGTTCATGGGCCAGCATCTTGCAGGGCATTCTGTGTATGGTCAGTTTGTAGGGAATGCATTCTACAATCCATTCCTAGGGTTTAGTATGCATACTATTATTTTTGGATGTCATACTTGGTTCTTTGGAATTTTTATCCTTTTTAAATCATTTTAATTGGACTAACCCTTTTGAATTGTCCTTTTTTAGGAAGGATATGGATCTTCCTCCAACTACCACCACATATTCATTATTTTTTTGATGTTTTTTCCACTCCCCTTTCAGTTACTTATGAAGGGTATTAAGCTATATAAAATTCTATAGATTAAAAAATCCCAATCATCTCACTACATTTTTTCTTTAGAAAAATTACTTAATGTGGGTCAAAAGGAATATATGATTTTAGACAAGTTTCCCATTTACATATTTGGAATTATTTCTAATACATTTATCTTGGAGCCACATGTGGTTGACCAACCTGCCATATGGATATTTAGTGGAACCATTATTAAGTCTCCCATCTCATTGACATAATCATTCATACTCAAGGATGCTTCTATTTGGTCCTTATTGAACCATTTCGCTCAGACTTTGAAAGGGGCCCAATGAATTCCATACATAAAATCCAATTTTAATCATTGCATTTATTGAAGGTCCATTGAAATAAAATATCATAGAGGAACCTCAACATAGGAACTTCACCTGGGGAGGTTCATTTGGTTTACATTTGGGGTAGACCATTGGGGTCCTTCAATGTTGTGACAAATTCCAGGATAAAATACAAACCATGGGGCTATGTGAGGCTGTTTCGGTATTCTAGACATACACTCACCGAACTGGCATCCTCATCTCATATTTTTTGAGCTGGTGGAGTCCAGACACTTACACATTCCATGTTTCCCATGGGAGGTTGGCATTATCCTCTTGGATGTTCCACTGATTTCAGGGGTCCCCATCATCAGGTATATGTATGAGGAGTTTCCACCCCTTACTTCCACCTTTGATGAGGATGAGAGAACTTATCTAGATAAAATTCATATTTCCCAAGAGAAAAAACATTTGGAGGACACTGATCTCTACCAAAAACAAGACACTACCCTCTCAAATTGGATTGGTGCATTTTCCATGAAGAGTGGCCTAGAGCTTGATGTGCTTAGACCAAAGTCTTTTCTATCCAAGAAAACTCAAAGGAAAGAAGGCACCTACTGGATCATCTTGGTATATTAGTGATTTTGTTAATGGGGATGGGTACTCATCTCTGATGTGGACATTTTTTCCGATTTTAGGCCTTCTTGGCCATGTTTTTGAGTCGATGGCTCTTTAAACCAAGAGATTATGGTGGTGTAAGAGTCACAACCTATTTTATGGTATCTCAGTTGGCCACCAGAGAATGTATCAACCTAGAAATTCCTTTATTAACCAAAATTTACTGCTTACTTGGATAGATCGTGGTGTAAAGTCACCTCAATGGATGATTGGGCCCTTCCAAATCCTCTGGGATTGGATAGGAACCCACAAGAGAGGCTAAATATTTAACAATTACTTGTCGATTCCTTAATATATTCTATAGATATATCTTTTGAACACAAGTGAGGTTATTGTAGTAGGTTGGGCTATTGAAGAAAAATTGGAGGACAATACTAAAAATAATAATCGATAAATGATGGCTCGAATCAACTTCCATGACCATTTCACCTATCATCCTTATGATTATCCCATCGAAACCATCGTGAATGCTGAATCCGATGAATTTGTTAATCGAGAGTGCCTCTTTTATTTATGGGGTGGTATCTTAGTTTCTTGTATTTATGGGGATCCTATTTATGGGGGATATGCACCGTGCAGATTTTTCCATCAGTTTACCAGTATTCAAATTCTATTTCCCCAATTATTAACAGTGAATGACATGAGACACATTTTAAGATATACCATTAATTTATTCTAATGTTAACCCTAGAGGACACACATTTCAAATTTATTCTCCTAGATTCATATGGTTTTGTGCCATTAATTAGAAAGTTTACACTGACGCCTGGATTAAATCATATCTATATGGTCATTTTTTATGTCTAGTTCCAATTGTTCCAACCCCCAAGTCATCTAATTCTAAGGGAAAGGGAATGAAAAAGGATGTTACTAAAAATTCCCATCAACGGATATTCCTTCAAAAGAATCTTGGTTATGAACCCCAGAGAAAAGTCCTGATGGATTGGGGCATGACTGGAACAGTTATTGAGGTTGTCACTGGGGGCCAACAACTCGTCCCATATGATTCTGGTTTTCTGGTGGCTTGATATCATGTGATATTATGAAGGATCCCATGTCTATTCATGACTAGTCCCATCAAACCTTATGGGTGTTTTTTTCAAGAGAGGGTAGTTTCCCTTACTAATCTTGCCCATGTGTTAGCACATGAGGACATATATTATGGTGACTATCCTGAGAAGGTAGGTCATTACATTAAGGACCTTGAAACCCTGATCCAAGGACAGAATGGTTGCTAATAATATTCTCATTGAGTACTTGCTATACTGCTTTGAGAGTCCAATAGAGAGGGTAGTGATACTGTTGGGTTTCATTCTACGGCTAGGGTAGGGAATGTCCCTCACTCACACCCAGAGCCTCATAAGTGTTCAATGCATGAGGGTACCAAGTTTTCAAAGATAATCATGAAGCAACTCTATCAAATTTAAAATACTTATCTTTCCATAGGATGACCATCCATCACTGGTCATTCCTATTATAATCACTTTTCCTGATGTTTGATGGGTCTGGGATGAATTGTGGAGCCAATGCCTCCAATGAGGTCATTTAGAGGCAGCTTTAACCTCCCAGGTTTTGTGGTATTCACCCCCCACTTTTATTTCCACTGATTAAGAACCAGATAAGGTGTCTATTTACCTGTGTGAAATGTAAAAATTCCTTCATTCTCCCAAGAATAGACCTTACTGATCTGACAAGTTGGAATGGATAGTGGTACTCTAGAGACTTATTAATATCAAGGGAGAGGTTGTTTAATTTAAAAACTATGAATTTAATTCCATTTGCTGTGAAGATTCTATACATTCCCTCCTTTACTTTTTAAAGAGTCTAAGGAGTCTTTAGAAATGGTCTCTTCCCTATTATACACCACAACAGGCACTGCAACTAAGGGGAGAGTACCATCAGATGTGTGGGTTGCTGGGGAAGGTTCTCCTGGTGTTGTCAAACATATGGAGGAATTTTGTATACCCTTTTATGTCATTTTTTTCCTAGGATCCACTTGATATTCATACTAGAGGGACAACCCCATGGAATACTAAGAAACATTAGCATGAATCTCGACTGTCAAAGAGTATCAAGAAGGGGATTACAAATAACTAACACACATGTTTTTCTTGTTATTGTACCATGAAATTATATCTTGATTACCCATTTTCACATGAATATTTTGATGAAGGACCATTAAGTTACAAGTTGGTTTTTTCCCAGGAATCTACTGCTCTTACCCCTTTCATGGTTGAAGAGGGATTACTTGTAATCGCGACATCCCTGAATCTGACAATTTGTATCCTAATGGTGGAGGAGAATTTATATATTGAAGTCCCAAACAAACATTCTAACCCCACTACCATAGATGAAGACAAGATGATCATGAAAATAGCAACTGATTTGGGTGAGTAGCCCTCATTTCCCCACGAGATTGAAGGGATTCCTAGTTCTTTAGAATCAACTTCTCCAAATCATATAGAAATCATCTTTATGGAGAGAATTCCATTGATAGAAAATACATAATACAATAAAGATGATCCTAATCCCTTACAAGTTTGAAAAATATTGAATGATTTTATCCTAGATCTTATGAATATAGAATGTGCTATTGTGCCATTTCATTAAATCATAAGAGGACCATGATTCTAAACCCCAGAATTTTGGGGTCGACCATCAAATATTTCTCTTGGAAAATTATCCCTACAAGGATGATCTTAGTAAGTGATATTATAGAGTCTTCCTTAGAGGATACGAGTCCTATTGCATATTTCCCAATGCCACATATGGATTTCAATGACTATGCGCCTCAACTTTTTATCGAGGATGTGATACCATATTTAATGGGTGGTTATGTCTCCATGAAGGCTAAAGGAATCGATGACTCAGTTGGTGGAGGTTATTTTTACTATCCTTCTACCTCCCTCCCTTATTCCCATTATTTTTAGGGATCAGGGATATTTATTTGTTTCCTTTCTGACTTCAGGATCACAACCACATGTACTGGCGATTAAGGTGAATGAATCAATCCATCCCATTGTCACAACTATCAGGGATGATGCTATTGAGGGATAAAGTCATTCTTTATTTGTTTAATCAGATACGCCCCTAGTGACATTCATTCCTAAATTTATTTCATCATCAGGGAGTGATTGTGAGACTGATCTATTAAACATATTCAACCTTTACCCCAACCACTAGAGGGCATGAAAAAACAACTGGAGGATAATTTCTTGACCACCACTTACTAATATGACAACAAAGCTACCAAAGTAACACCACTATTTTGTGGTTATTGTGTTAGGGGGATTCGATAATCATGGAATATATGACATAGTGAAGCAAGCTGTTGCAGTCAGGGAGACGACCGACATGATAAAATCTCATCATTCCACTACAAATTCTGCATCTCATCATGCCAATTCTCGGAAAATTCTTATGAATGAAGTTGCTGATCAACCAAAGGATGTCCCAAGGATTCATAGAAAGATCCTAACGAAGATCACGCTATTGTAATAGCTTGACTATAAAGTGGAGAATCTTATAAGGTAATTATATCACCTTAAATAGGAATGGGCCAATGTTGTATCCATAGTTGTTGTGGGGAAGCAGTGAGTGGAGGAAGTGGAAACAGATTGCCTTGAGGAAACATATAAGGTAGAGGCACTGTGGGAATGTGCGGAGGCTTAAACCGTGATTTTTTAAGGCTACATCAGGGCATTGAAGAGTAAAATAAGACACCGATACAACTATGTGAGTCCACTAAACATATTTTTTAATAGTCATGCCCCACACAAATAGATAGGCTCCAGGTTTTGGGTGCCCTCCATATCATTATTCAACTAGATGAAAACATTTTATCCATCAAATACTCCTCCTTTATCATTTTCCTATAATCTTAATCATTTTTATCAACCACATTTTAAAGAATAATTTCAACCAGATATCAATTTTAGTTGTCATCTAGGATAAGGGAATTATCATGTTATGATCTAATTTTGGCTAAACTGAGGGGCTTAGAAAGCATAGTTTTTCTATTTATAGGGTCACACAGAGAACCCTATAAACATTGTACCTTTTATATTAGCACCCGAATTTTTTTCCTAAACCTACAGTGTATACATAACGTGTATAAATAAACTTTTTCTTAGGATTCCCTTTTTGTGTTTTCGACCTAATAACAGTCTATCTTTATTTTCTAGTTTCTAAATTTTTTTTACAAAACCATATGTAGCATTGGATTTGCAAGTTGACACTCATATTTTATCCACGCTTCCCATGATAGGTTTTCACCTCAATGAATGTAGTGTATTTTTTTGTGTGTAGTTTAATTACTTGGATACCATACTATCATTACTGATGTGTATGGTTGAATATATTTGACAATTACTTCATTTATGGTTTATGTCGAGCATCTTGGACCAAGACTTTCTGGGCATGGACCACTATTTAGGACTCCTTAACCGAGAATTCCCCAACAACATTCATACATAGATGAGGTATTTTTCATGACCCAAACCTTTGATTTCTGGATATGGGGAATTTTATAGGGCATTGAAGCCATGGGTTGTACGAATATCAAAAAATCTTCTTTTGAGGATTAACTTACGTTAGGTTGGCATACTATTTTGTAGGAAACAAATGTAGGGCCACCGAGGCATAATATTTATAGTGAAACAAAGCTGTATGCAAGACACTAGGCTTATATTTTCATTGGAAAGGATGTTTTTATAGATTATTGGATTTATTTTTCTATTGAGGTCCATAGTGGGTGGACCATTGAAAGAATGATTCTGAACGTAATAAGTGAATTTTCATCATCTTTGGATTAAAAAGCACTCCTAGATGAATTTAGCTGGTGTAATGGAGGGTTGAAGTGTGATACAGTTTAATGCCATACATCCAAGACATTTGAGACATGTTTTGAGAAATCATATTAATCTAACTAGAGGGTGTTAAATGACTCACATCCTCCACTAGTTTTTGGTATGGAATGTCTTTCACCTTTAGTTATTAAGAGTGGGATATATGTTTTCATTAATACGAGGGGTTCTTGAATCAAGGGGATAAAGAGGGACATAAATGTCAGAAGGATGTACATAGGTAGGAATATATGATCCTAAGGAAATATTTTCCATTGGTTGAAAATCTATTTTTTAGGAAACATATGAAGAGCCTCCCGGGCATAATGTTCATATTAAAACAATGGTGTCCGCAGGACACTGGCCTTTGATTTTCAATGTCCATGGAAGATTATAGAGATTCAGACTATTCTAGAAATAGAGTATGGCTCTTGAAAAGTGTTATGCCTAATAATGAAAAGGGATCATTTTAGGTCTCAATTCTTTAAAAATATGTGGAGGTATTTTTATCCTATATATTGGAACTACTTACTCACATAGGTATGACCCCTGCGCATGTCGGGTGGGCATTTTCTGTCTCACGGATGGACCAAAAATTTGAGATAGGACGTTTCTACACATATTATGAGGGAATGAATTGAACTATACATAGATATTTTGAGTATTATACATATAAAGATCTAATTCGTTCATATAAATGGGAATTTTTATTTCGGATATAGATTCGCCAATGGGGAAAGGATTATGTTGAACCTTCCTAATAAGATTTTTTTATTGCATAGGGTCATGAGGAAAAATACACTTTGGATCTGACCTATCCTAAGGGTTAATATTGAGTATCAATTAGCTTTTAGTATGAACCCCATGAGATTAGGAAGTTCATATAGAATCCCTGAGTAACCAGATGGTTATTGATCCAATATGTTCTAACATGTGTAGGATGTGGGTAGGGAGGAGAGTGTAAACCATGGCTTCGAGGGATCTTGTACTAGGAGGAATGACATGGAGATTTGAATCCATAAAGAATAAAAAATAGGAAAATCCTCTAAAAGGGATGAATTTTTCTTTGGTTGAGAGACCATTTTTTTGGGCAATGTATGCAGAGACACTATGGAATAATGTGAATAATAAAACAAATGTGTGTGTAGGAAACTAGCCTCAAATTCCCGATGGTTATGATGGTTTATGATGATCCAAGGGGATAATTTTTTTGTATGATGGTTTCTTGACCAAGATGAAAGATATTTCTGTCCGTTAGTATCCTATAGGAATACTAGAATCAATCCCTACGATGTTATGGAGGGTGGAATGGTAGGTGACTGATGTCAGATACAATGTTCCCTTGGGTGAGAACATTTCTAGGGCCATGCAGTATAACATCATGAAACATGGATGATGTTGTTGAGCAGTTTAACTTCGGGCTGGATGGAAAAGTGTGTTGAGAAGTTTAATGTCATGCGTCATGGATGAGGGTGTAGAGCATTTTAACATCAGGCAATATGGATGAGGGTGGGGAGAAGTTTAACATCACGTTGCATGGATGGGGGTGTTGAGCAGTTTAATGTCACACAACATAGATGAGGATGTTGATCATTTTAACATCGTGCTTCATGGATGAGAGTTTTGTACATTTTAACATTGTGTATCATGGATGAGGGCGTTGATATTACACAAATTAGTTTTATAGTAACCACACATTGGTGGGGGATGTTGAGTTATACATCCATTGAAATTAGAGGATACAATCCATTAGAGTAATCATTGTGAACAACATATGGTCCTTCCCATTTTGGCTCCACCTTTGGAGGGTTCTTCCTGAGTATCATCGTGGCTCTATGGACCCACACCAGTTCTCCTTAGAGGAAATATTAGAGGTGATCCTTCCCATTGAATAATAATTAAATATGACTTTAGTAGAGTTCTAGATAGTTTAGAGTGTGAAATATTTTCTCATCCAACCACTCAATATCATCAAACCATTTTTGGGATTGCTCATATGGAAATAGTATATCAGAGACAACAACGTGGAATAATGGCTGTTGAATTTCAGTGGGTAGAATCGCCTATGTACCATATACTAACGACTACATTGTTGCTTGATTTTTGGTGTGATTTGTGGTCAAATAATTCAAAAGAAAATAGAGAAGCTTGTCTAGCCTTAATTTCAAATTCATGTATACTATATTATAGAATATATTGGGTTTGTTTTTCTTGAAAGCCCCTATCTAACAGTTGGCCTCTTCATTGTAGCGGGATGAGAAATTTTCTTTGATACCATAATCCTGGTAGTGTTTTCTAATTCAACATAGTAGAAATTGTTGCTATTGTCCATCATTATTTTGGGGGGACACAAACCTTATAATGATATTGGATTTCACAAAGCTGATAATGATTTTTTTCTCTGACCTATTAATGTGGTACAAATTCTTCCCATTTTTAGAAGAATTTTGTTTCTATGATATTAAACAAGAATTATCTATTTGTGGTGGGCGGGCATGGTCTCACGATATCCATTCCCCATCTGTAAAATGGATAGGAGTACTTGGATGTGTGATTAATATCTAAGTGTTGATAGATGAAATTGGAAGGAATGAAACTTTTTGGTGAAATCTGAACAATCATACAACATGGTGTGAAGATATTATCCAATCCATTGAATTTTATGAGAGAGATTGGATGATGATTGGTGTTCACCACATGTGCCGACATAAACTTCTATCATGAAGACAGCGGTCTCTTCTCTTTAAATGCACATGAGAATGACTCCATTAAGGACCCACTTATAATTACCCTTTTATTTGGGTTTTCCATCCTATAACATGAAATTGACTACCTTTATCTAGATTTGTTATCCTCTATCCCAATATGATGTGAGTTCTCTCTTTTGAGGATAGTACGTAATGGGATCCATTTAACTAGTGGTAGGACCATAAAACTCAAATATGAGATTTATCTCATTAATTTCTTCAGTGTGGGCCACAATGAATTGTAAGACCATCTATCAGTGGGAAATACTGATGAGTATTTCATGACGTTCTAGATTAGCCAGAGTTGTGGCTAAATTTACCAATTCACTGTCTTGTGCATTTTGTGACCGGTGAACTTGATTTAGTGTTGGTTCCTAAGGTAATTATTCCATCAGTTCTTAGACATGGTCAATCAAATGTATCAAATCATCTTTCTTTATGTCATAGTCAAGATTGTCATTCTTGATGCACAGTTCTATATCCTATTTAACCTCCAAGATTTCATCTTTCACTTGGAGTGGTAGTTCCAGGCATGTAATTAGGGTATGATACTATGTTGCATTATTCATACATCCTTCTCACAGTAGGAAGGAATTGGGTAGAATTTTTTTGGGGGGATATGAGTATGACTCCCAGTCCAGAATTTTTGAACATGGGGTCTTTCATTCTTCTTCATATCGGGATTTTGGAGGCACCCTTGAACTATATTTCGCACTTCTGTGAGTTCTCTTGAATATAGAACACTTCCTCATCAGGTAGCTCAGCATCTGATGGGACCACTATTGTCAAGAGATGCTCAGGCTGAAAATATTCAAATGTGTGGCCTTTAATATCTTGTTATGGTATATAACATTTATTGAAATTTTGTAGGATGACCACCCACAGTGTCAGATATCCAATTGACATTTGAAGCCTATGAATGTACATTAGCGGGTTACTAAATGAGGAAAAATGGACTTCATGGTGATGAAATTAATTTCTCATATTTTGGACAAAAAAATTAATGAAAGGCATCTCTTCTTGATATATGAATAATGAGTCTTATCATCAATCATGGTTCAAATGAGATAATAGATACTATTCTCACTGCAGATATCATTATTTTATTCAAGGTAGGCTCTTGGGGATAACTCTAAGGTGGTTATGTACAGAATGAATGGTCTTACTTCAACAGGAAGCATTAGAACTGGTGGACTCAAAAGAAATTTCATGAGATTATTGAATGATTCTTGAAAATCATCATTCCTTTGATACTCTACCACTTTTTTCATCAACCTGGTGAAGGGAAAACATTTTCTTGCAGGTTTGGCTATGATGCACTGAATGTAAGACAGGTTTCCTTAGAGTCCTCTCAACTAAATGAGGTTGCGAGGTGGTGACATTACAAGGATTCCATTTTTTATTGATAGGTTCGACATCAATGTCCCAATGGTGTACGAAGAATCCAATGAATTTCCATGAAGTTACACCAAAAAAACATTTCGGGGGGTTCATTTTTAAACTATTCTATCATTATTTATTGAAGATAGTTTCTAAGTTGTCTAGGTGAAATGATAATTTTTGTGATTTAACCACTGAATCATCAATATAACATTCAATGAAAATTTCTTGGAAGGGTTTGAAATTTGATTCATGGTTCACTGATATGTGGTGCTAACATTTTCAAACATAAAGGCATCACCTTATAGAAAAACACTACCCAAGGAGCCCTGAAGGTGGTGGATTATTCATAATTTCTGGCTATTCAAATCTTTTAATATCTTTAATATCCATAAATGAAAGATATATCCTCATATCTAGTAGTTTCATTGATAAAAAATTATATGACCGGGACTAGGAAATCATATTTCGAGTAGTGCTAGTTGAGGTCCCTGAAATCAATGCAGACCCTGATCTTCCTTTTTTTATTCTTAATGGGGACAATGTTTTCTAACCAGATGGGGTATTAGACATTCCAAATGAGGTTATCTCTGATGATCATGTCGAATGAGCCTCTATTTTGGTAGCATGTGTCAGGTGCATCTTTTTAATGGATTTCTTATAGCCACGATGATCTTATGAAAAATCCAAGCGGTGAGTGGACACCATGGGATCACGACCTTGAATTTCTGTATAATTGATTGTGAAAACATCTATATTTTCTATATATAAATAGGTTTATATCTCTAGTTATTTAGAAGGAATGGCCGCATTAACAAGAGTGGTTCATTGGTATTCTTCTGTACCCATGTTGATTTCATTGAGTCCATCAAAAATGGTGGTAACCCCTTCATAAATTTCTGAATGAAAATCCATTAGCTCTTATTCTTCCTCCTCTCGTGTATCCTTATGATATTAATATTTGTCTTATAATGAGAAAACCATACTTGAGATGACTTCTTCATAGATGATGGAGGAGTTTTATTTTTTGTGTTTGGGTGAAAAAATCATCGCCTCCGCCTCATCCATTGGAAGTGGAATATCTGAAGAAGACACCATAAGGGGTAAGAGGGTTATCTGATATTAATTTATTGATTAGACACTTCTTACCACCTTAGAGTGTGTCTTAGGGAATTCCTATGGTTTTGATGATAGTTTGGGGGTATATTCATCCAAACCATCACGATTATCTCAAGAGTCAATGAGATATTCGACATTATCCAGATTAATAGTCATAATGGATATTATGAGGAATACTAGATACACATCAAAATTTGGACATTCACTTTCAATATGATTCATGGGAATTATGTATTCACTTTTAGAATCTTGAAGGTATCAGTAAAATCATTTAAAAACCATTTGGGTTAACGAACCAATCTATTCCATCAGCTGACGTTTGTTTCTCCTTTGGTTCATAGAACCCCATGTTAATATAATGTGAATTGAGGGACTCGAACGGGGCCATATCAGTATTCAGTGTACCACTCTATCCATTAATGATATATATCCTGCACTATTGGTACAAGGAGTGGATTACAACAAGTTTATGTAGCCTGGGCCTCCCTAGAAGAGTGTTGAAGGTCGTATTATTTCAAACTACCATAAATACCAGGTGAACTATGAGGTCACTGAACTGGGATTTGATTTTTATTTGGCCTAATTGATTTTCTAACATTTTTCATATCCAAACAGTGTCATGGTGTAGGGTATAATTTTTTCCTCAATGCATCCTAGCCGATGATGTGTCTAAAATGATAGGATATTAACCCTAGTGTCATTTTCGATGAATAATTTTTTGATGCAATTCCATTTATCACACCATACACTTATAGGTACTTGATGTGACCTTTAATGAAATAGTCTTCATCCTAATCAGTGAAGATTATAACTATATGAAATTTAAAGAATTTATCTTAGTCCAATAGACTTCAACAGTGGGTACTTTGGCTTCAAACTCCTAGGGAATCAGCAAATCTTCTATGAGATGTTCTGTAAGATCTACTAATAGATTCAGTGCATCTATGATTTAGAACATATATGGAACTAAAGCTAACTATTTCATATTATCATCTATCTGATCAAAAGAACGATGTTTCCCAATTTGGTATGTTCTTTCACAAACTCTTTTGGGGATCAAGTTTTTGATAAAGATGAGTCAGCCCATAGTTCTAGTGCCAGAGGAGCATCTATCAATTATGGATTAGTCTAGAAATATCTTCTCACATGAAAAGGGAAATTATTCATTTTTTCTCCCTCTAATGGGTATTCAAGAAAGATTAGGTCAGGATGGCCTCTTATAGAGTATGGAGAATTTTTCTATCCCTTATGGATTTTTTGGAGGGTCCTTCCATGGGTTTCTACAATACTTATGATTTTGGTAGGAGTGCGGACATAAGCTTGATATTTTCCATGGTTGTGTCTCTTTTGATACACTTTTCTTGTATGTATTCTTCCTCCTGATCCTCAATTAGATGTAGGGAATTCTAGTTGATAACCATACTCATCATTAGAGGCAGGGTCCATCAAATGGAAGACATTGATGGAGGCAAAAATTTGATCCTCTTCTGATGATGACTTTTCCTCATCATCTACCTCCAGTTGTACCATTTTTTGGGGTGGTTCCCTTATCTTCATATTTTCTAGAATGAAATCTATGAGTGTCAATGCCAACATTGGTGTTGGTTCAAGTTCATATTCATGCACTTGATTTACCCCCTTTTGATTGGAATTCTTTTTGGATGGCTTCTCTAAGGAGGATTCTGGAGACGGATATGATGGATGTGTTTCAGTATAATTTTTCGGAGGTATGGTTGTTCTCTTCAACTTCTCCAAAAGTATTTCATGAGCTCAGTTGACTATTTTACGATTCATCAAACAATGAAACTTCTTCTCCATTGTTTTAACAACCATTTTCCAATCCATTTCTTCTTCTGTATTAGTGGTGGATATGTATTCTACTTATAATGGTAGACGTACCAAGTTGACCTGTCCGGAATCTATTATATTTTATAAAATTTTATTTGAAGATAAAGAACTCTTGAAGGTTGTGTCCCAATATCTGATAAAAGGGATAGTAATCTGGTTTTTCATCAAGGCCTAAGTCATTATCCCTATTTATATCTTGTATCCAAATCAAGTTGCAATTCATGGAGGCTATAATGTATCCATGGAATTGATCATCCCAGAATGAGTAGACATTGTTTCTACATACTTCAAATTGATTCCCTTTGGCCCCATTCACTCGTCATGAAAGGGGGAGGGTGGATGCTAAACTATAAGGGTCCCAATATAGTTTGGTTAGGGACTTGGGTATGGAGTCGGTATAAGGGGTGGCTTAAGCATAACAAAAGACACTTCACATCTCCCTAAGCTTTTTACCGGGGATGGGGGGTTTTTTTGGACATGAGAATATTCCATTGAAAGAAATATTCTATCCTTTGAGCGATGATGTATAGGTCCCAAAACACACATGTTCACTTTAAAGGAAATAGTGGTGTTCACAGATCATCTCAGTGATTATCGATTCATATGGAAATAATCTCATCATGGGGGAGTATTTGGTTCACGGAGAACGTTAGACCTTTCCATATAGAGATGAATTATGAGACTATCTCATTCTCTCATTGTTTTTAGTTCATGAGTTCACTAACTATTGTTTTAGGAAACATTGATCTGACCAAGAATATGAACTGGTGTGAGAGATCCTCCCATCCTATTATTGGGTTGGCTTGAAAACTGGTGTACAAAAAAAGGATGAAACTTGTTTAGTACTCCCAAAGAATTTGTGCTTAAAAACCTCTGGTTACTCAGGAGTTCAAACCATGGGATCACAATAAGAAAAGTAGTCCATTAGATGTTGTTATGTGTCCCCAGATCCATTGAACATTGGAAATATTATAATCCCCAAATTTGGTGGAGGCAGGACGATGCTCGCCCAGTTGTGGTAAGGCCTCCATTTTGGTTCTACAAGATTGTACCATCCTTCAATTGCTTCCAATTGATTTTTTAATAACTTGATAGTATTCAAGAGACCATAAAGAATGTCCTGTTGGAAATGAGCATGAGAAGGTGTAGTAGGGGGCAATATTGGATGTTCCAGCATTGCAAGACCTTGAGGAAGATACCCCGTAGCGGAATCCTTTTTGGTTTTTTAATCTATTTGGGTTATTTCCCTAATGATGGGAAATATTGGTATTCTGTTGAGATTGGGTTCAAGTAGACCGGTGGTATTAGAACTACCCTAAAATAACCTTCCAACCTTGATTCATTCCATAAGATTATCACCTTAGGAAAAGGCACATCTTATGAAAGTTTGTGTTGATACTCCACCTGAGGAACATACCTAGTAGGAAAACATGATCTTATTAGATTGGGGTTGAGTGGCCTTAGGTATTTCATTTATTCTCCTCGCCGAGAAAATATATCCTCAAACATAGGGGAATCATCTTCATAGGGAGGAGGAGGCAGGTCATACAACATTCTATTATTCATCTATTTATTGAGGATTTGTGCTAGAGGTAATAGCGGATTGACCAACGGAGCACTGAGATTTAAGATAGCTACTCAGTTTCTGGTATGCACCCCTCTAGTTTTGGGGTAGACTATCTCTAGGAGGGAACCCTCATCTCCAATTTACATGTTATTTGAGTCATTTTTAGTGAGTTCTAGGGGGACTATGGCCTTTACATTCACTGATGCACACCATATTTTGGGTGGCGTACCAGGTATGGAATTGTAGGAGAGGTTTTTACATCCTTTGATGGATCTTCTCCATCCAATTTTGTGATAATATTCAGGTTTTTGGGTGATGAGTGAATCAAAGGGAGTTTAGATATGACCGTGAGGTATTCCTCCATTCTGGGGGATGTGATTTATGGGAAGGTGTGGAATGGGGGGCCTCTATCCATTGCTCTCAAAAATGGGATAATACAGATGTCTGCTAGGTGGGAATTTGAGGTAAAAATCCCCCCAGCCCTGCGTGTTGGAGTTTCTCCCATTCTTCTACTGATAGTCCATGGCCTAGATTTACTATTCTTATAGGGTAATTTTGAGTAAGAAAATTCCCCTGCCTTGGGGATGGATCTTTTCCAATGTTGTGATAGATGCTGATGTTATTGCTTTCTTCTTAATCCCAGGCATTCCCATTCAGGTGTGAGCTGGTTATGGTGTTGGGTATTCTTGTTAATTGGATTCATCATGGGACATGATCAAGGATTATTGATTGGATTCTATTATACTAGATTCCTGCACGATGTTCTTGGTGGCCTAGTTTAGGAGCTTCTCGATGACTTTCACTCCTCAGGCATGACGCTTCTGAGACTTACTCAAGGGTGGTTCTTGTTGGGTGTTCCAACTTTCCTGAGTAGGGACATCATTTATTTTCCATCTTGGGATGAAGAAATTATAGGAGGTCACCTATGGTTGTTTATTATGGATGGTATGTGAGGTTAAGTGTAGGGCTCCATGTTCTCCATATCCCATGATATGAGCACTATATGGGGAATCACTGATAAGAAATCAAAACTTTTGCAATGCATAGAGGTAGGCCATCCTAAGGTCTTTCTTTCTCCTTTCTCATTTTGGACACCATGAAATTAAAGGGATTCTAGGTTGATTTGATGGTGAGGATCTCCCAATACCTTAACATGAACTGCAAACCCATCGTAGGGAAAAACATTTCATTCAACTAGCAGATAGTCATCCAGATATTGAGGCGATTGTTATGGATACATTCTTCTAAAACTCTCTTCATTTGTTGAACTGAGAAGTTTCCATGGGCCAATACATCACTGGTGTGTCACCCCAATCTAGTTTTCTTCTCAAAATCAATATTACATTTTGTTGTTCTTCCATGGACACTTATACTTGATCTTCATAGTTTGACTTATTCTTAATTATTTGGTTCCAGGTAGTGGGGGTAGTAGGAGTCTTCTTCCCATATGAATGGTAAAGGGGTGTCTAGGAAGATGAGTGTGTCCTTGAGCTATCCTTTGGTTGAGAAAGGATATTATTTCTCATGGAGAGAGAATCCCATATGTCATAATCCATTTTACCTAGTGCCTCAGCATGTGAGGGTTTTATGGATTTTGACTCAACGAGGGGAGGACCTTCATACTGGCATAAATTTCCAATGTAGGGAGGAATATTACAGTTGGTCTGGTGATTGAAAGTAATATGATCTCATCTTAGTGTCCGACCCTAGATAAGACTTATATGGCATATACCCTTGGGAGGGAACTTTAGGGGATACCCCAACATGGGAAGAACATTCTTGGTGCTCGATATCATTGACGGGAGTTCCTTCACCATGACTGTTATCATGGTGCGGACTACCATCATATCTCTAACTATAGGGAGAGTATCTAGAGTATACATGAAGGGGTGGGCCTTTAGGATATAATATAATTAGGGGAGATCCTTCATAGTGACTTTTGTCAGGGAGAGGACTACTATCATAGCTTGACATCCGTCTATAGGGAGAACCATATATGCAATGTTTACCATGGGGAGGACTATTAGTGTGAACATCAATAATGGGTTTTACTTCTTACTTTATGATCTTATGGTAAGAGGGAGGGATACCCCAACATGAATCAATAGATATTCTCTCATGATTGATCATTTCTGTCCCACAGAGTAAGCCCCCATGGGTGCTCTAGGGAGGGCCTACAGAGCTGTTAGTAGAGAAATTGGGGAGGGGACCTTCACAACTACTATTGCCACTTCCATAATTTAGTAATGGATTGACATGATCTTGACACTCTATTGATCGATATTTTATGGTGTTAATAATTACAGCTTCTAGTAGAGAAGAATCCGAAGGATGGTCATCATTTTTTGGTTGCTGTTAGAATGTTTCATTTTTGTGTGTTATATTACAGGAAACTAGGTCCACCTTCTATTTGTAATGACCTTTGTGTACATGTATCTATTATGTTAGTTCTCATGTTTTTTCTAGGACATGTTGACATGTAACATGAGTTATGGATGAGATATATGCCTACCTTAGAGTAGCCATCATATTGGATCGGTGTCCCACAGTTCGAATGGATATTTCTTCCCAGTCTGGTTGTCCATATTTTGTGGAATATGGTCATCAACCCACCTGGATTGGAGTCTAGATTCTGTTATTCCATGGGGTGAATATCTTATTTGGTGGATAGATCACCCTACATAAGGAGATTGGGTCCTAGGCCTGACTCCTCCCTTTTTCCATTGATGTAATGAGGTCTTGACATGTCTGGAGGATATATTTTGGGATCGATGTTTGATCCAATATCATAGCCAAGATATTTTGAGATATGTTTTTGGATGGAATGGGTATGAATTTTCGTTCTGATGTCTGAGCAAGAGTTTTTTCCTATTTCGGTCCTCTATTAGTTTCTATTGGGTAGTGGCAGTTCTCTGGTGTCGGTGTAGAGGAACGAGTGTACCATCGACAATTTTTTCTTATTGCCACAGTATTTGGGTTTTCGGATTTGTATTTGCGAACATGGATTTGAATTTTCTCATTTTTTATTGTATTACTCTCATGGGGTTGATTTTCATCTCCGTGAATCTGACTCTACTCATATTTTATTACCACCACATTATATTGGTGGTCTTCATTGTGGTAGGAAGGGGGTTGTAGTTGCCTATTGATTTCCACTGTATTTTGCTGGTGAACAACCTATGCATTGGAAGTGTTGTATGACTATCGATAATTTTCCACCATATTTATATATTGGGATTTTTTACATCAATAAGGATTTGTGACTTCATATTACTAGGTTTTGACCTATTTGGATGATAAGCTTCTTTTTCATTTGTAGTGATTTGCATCTGCTTGTAATTTTCCACTCTATTCACACAACATGACCATTGAAGACTTGTATGAATGTGTATTTACTCATATTGTGCGACCCTTTTACTAGGGTAGCATTAATAGAAGCGAGAGAGCATATGAATCCTCTCATATATTACCAACATATTTCAGTGTGAGGCTTCATTAGGAGGGGAATGATGGGTTTCTTATATATTTTTTATCACTATGTTGGTGTGGCGGACCTCCTCAGGACCTAGGTTGATAACCGATTCAGGATTATGAATTCTCTTCCCTCAACCATTAGCTCAAGGGGATTACTTCCCCTAGATTTTACCAGGTTCCCTCTGCATAGGATCCTCTTCAGAGTAAGGATATCAGGTTAAACACTACTGCTGGTGACGTCCTCTAACAGAAGCCCTTGATTGGGGTTCCTGTGTAGCTGGGATGAAGTAATAGATATCTACCTCATCTAACTCCCTAAAAAGAATGAGGTACTTGTTATTGCACTCTAGGGAGAAGCTCCCACATTTCTTGGAGACAACCAGTAGGGTTTTCCTATGTTGGATCTTCAATTGTGGATGAAGAGGCGGCCCATGAGATTTTTCCTATTGAAGGGACTTCCTTATAGCCTCCACATTAGGGAGAGCTCTATTTTGAAGGATCTATTTGATCAACATGTCTGAAAATATAGCTTTGAAGTCACTAGGCAGGCGAGTGTGTCTTGTTCTTTGTTAGTGATCCGGCCACCCATGTGGATGAAAACATGCATGTCTGAGCAATTTCTTAGGATTCCATTTGGATAAAAAACATATCTACTAAATGACTATAATATATATATGACATATACAGATAAAAAACACTATCAAAGTAGTATATTATGATCACTAGTGAAATTGATGATCTTGAATGGCCTTCTTCATTTTTAATTTGAAAGGGTCTTGAGGTGGCGTAATCTGCCACCTTGGTGAAGAATCTAGGTGGGGTCCACCATTATGGTTTTCTCCTGACCCAAATCACACAATAGCGGACACTAGATTCAAGTTATGACCCATTTTGGTGGCTGAGACGTTTTCACTAGTCCTGGGAAGTGTTTCATTTTTATATTACGATGGATGTTCCATAGTTGAATGGTCTAGGAGGGTGATTATAAGGGGGTGGAGTTTGTGTGCAATGGATCTAAATTGAGTACAATGTCCTTCGATAGTCCCCAAGTGGTTTATATTTGGAGTCAAAGACACCCAATGTCCCTAGAATAGATGATTCATGGACCTTCTTTCTATAGGATGGTTCTTAATGGATGATGATTTGGTTAATGACACTTGATGACTCAATTTGTTGAGAGGATGGGAGTTCGGGATTGTCAAACCCTTTTTAGGGGGAATTATTATCAACTTTGGGACTCTCATATAGATTTAAGAAATGTTTATATGTTCATGAATACTCAGTTAAATACTTATGCATGTGTTCAAAAATTACCCATGAGTTGCATGATCAATCATGGATGTGAAAAGATTAGAAATTGCTGAGACAATGCTATTGTAAGACCTATGATTAGGTGATCATGAGTTTATTGTCATCTAGGGGAAAATTGATTTGATGTTAGGATCAAACCCATGAGGCGGGATTCCTACATATCTATAGGGGGAATAATAACCCACGTCATTTGGTGCCAATTAACCGGGCACATCACCATTTATGGTCATGTGACGAGGAACCATCCTTGTAGTTTAGCATGGTGTAGTAATGACGTCTAGGTGAAAGGTGCCCAATGAAGATCCAATATGGGGCTTACGGTGATGAGGCCCCTATATTCCAAGGAAGTGTTTGGTCTCTTGGGTGAATACGACCTATCATGGATGTGGCCCAGAGATTACTATGGTGATTTAAATGCCAGGTTTGGACCTCAGGAAGGCTTCCTATCTATCCCAGTTAGTTGGGAATCAAATTCCTCAAATTCAAAGAGATTTGAATTGTGCATGATATCTTCCCTTTTATGGATACATAATTGGGTCTTACACTATAGAGGTGGAACATAATAAAAGAGTCAGGTCAGAGCTTATACATAAAGACGACTCCCTAGTGAGTTGGGGAAAATTCATACTTTGACTGAATTTTAAGGATAATATCCCACAAACTCAGGCCTTTAAACAGTCATCCTATGTATAGTGCCAAGAGAAGGAATCATATATTTCGTAGTTAATTTGGGGTGGAACTTACACGTGTAAGATGCCCAGTAGAAGGGGACATGATCTATCATTTCAAGGATTAGATGACATGGAGATTGGGCTTAGATAAATACTTCCTATGTATCCTAGTTGTGTTGGGGATCATAGTTATCAGAGTTAATTTATGATCGTATATGATTAGGGCTTATGCATCGGTGTTTCCCATTTGAGTGTAAGTGTAACACCCTATGTTTTAAGGGATCCATTTTTCGAGTAAATTAAAATTTTCATTTATATATTAAAATTCACTAAGTCAAACATTCGTTTCCCACTAAGATGACTTGTCATATGTTACACATAACACCGAGTTGGAATAAGATGCACACAACACAAAGTATATATTTTGTTCAATGTATAATTAAACATGTTTGTGTTATTTTGTAAGTAATATCAAAGGAATCCTTAACAACACACAATACTGACTTGTCTTACATTACATATAAGAGTGACCTTCCTTGGCGTATTGCGTTGTATGCAATAACGAGTTTCACTAAACAATAATATTTTATTAAAATATTATTATTTAATGGGATATAAATGAGCCAGTATGAATATTACATACATCATATTTAATTTAATATAACATTAACATTAATCTTATTTATTTTATCGACATTCTATAAGTACAAATTGAATTTTTCATATAAAAGAAGATTTTTTTAAAAATGTATTTTTTCCGCCTTTTAATTGTGAAACCTTTTTAAATTCAATATTTATCACATTCATATATTAAATTTCATGAAGTTAAATTCCTACATAGAAGAGGGAATGAAATATTTGGTTTGGATAAAATTTTGGTGTTTTTCTGATAACTTTCATATTTTAATGAATAGTGAAAATACAACATTTAATTCAAAACTGCCATTTCGTCTAAATTATTTATATAATTGGATTATATTTTTAATTGGTTTTGAAGTGTAATGGGATTATATTTTAATAATTTAATATTATTGAGTTCATTTTATGTAATTTAAAATCGATATTGGATATAAACACATATAAATATTTTTATTGTTTTTACATCATAAGAACATATTTTGTAGTTTTGAAAATGGAAATTATTTTTAAATTAATTTTGTCCAATTAATTTTTATGAATTTTTAATAATGGACTACATATTTCAAATCATAAGGTCCAAATTGTGTAAATATTTATTTTTTATATTTAGAGATTATGAATAGTATCTTGAGTAATTATTTTTATTTACCATGGTTAAAGGGTATATCTGGTAAATAAGGGAAAAAAATAACATTATAAACATTTTAACTGACCCTAAATTGTGTCCAAATTTTATTGTATTAAATATTTCATACCATTATAATACTCAGGTGAAATGTTGGCATTTGGGAGCCACAAGGTTGGGAAAATGACATTTTATAATATTTAATTTAAAAAAAGTGAACTATAATGTAAACATGTATCTTAATACTGAAACAGTTTTTATTCAAGTAATATATGTAAAATTTTCAACTATAAATACTAATTGGAAATATAAAAATATTTCCTATATTATGGTATTTTATTTGTAATTTTTATACATTAAATAATTAGTTTTATTTATGACACAATAATGATGCAGTGTTTTGATTATTAACGATATAATCATATAAAAGATATTATAAATACTAAAATAAATTAAATTTGAATGTTTTTATTCCATTAATTAATTATATTGATTATTAGGACTTATTATATTTGAGTTAATTCCTTTGGTTTGAAGTGATAATGTTTTTATGACATAAAAAAACCAAATAGTGTCAAAATTGACCTAAATGAGTTTTTAAATAAAATACTATTTTATTAATGATATAATAGTAAAAAATATCTAAATAATCATCCAAATAACTTATATAATGTTAAAAATGCTATTAGGGACCCTATATAATTTCACTTGTCATTTTATAGTGACTATAGTATCTATATTTGTTATGAAAATACAAGAAGACATGGTAAGAGTAAATATTTTTAACGGATGGTTAAAGGAAAATGATAAGGTTAACTTTTTGACTTAAACAAGCCTAAAACCACTTTTTTAGACTATTTATACCCATCCTCATATTATCATATAAATAAATCACATTAGATATTAGAAACCGAAAATAAATTTATAATAAATTAATATTTGAAGCTTTTCCTAAAGTGCCTCTCACCTCTCTTATAAAAGAGAACTTTTCCTTTTATTTTATTCACACCTCTAAAGATAATTGGATCGAACAAAAACAACCCAAATATCCTTCCAACTTCCATAAATTTATACTAGTGGCCACTCTTTGGGTATAAAAGAAATTTAAGTATTTTTTGGTGAAAATCAAAATGGGACCCCAAAAGAAGAGGTAATCATTTTATCCTTTGTTTCAATGCTATTTTCTTCCTCTACTTCATCTTTCTATGTTTATTATATAAAAATGTAATAAATATAGTATCAACCATATACTGATATGTTATTTTAATCATGGGACAACTATATTCACCATTTTATCCATCCTACGAATAATAATATCACAATGCATGAGTATGTATGGGGTACTGTCTCCATGTCGTGGTATGTTTTGTTATTCAACATTACATTATTTGGATGGGTATAAAATTAGTATAAGAAACATAAAAAATTTATATGAAATTGTTATGATTGTTTATATTTAATATAAAATCTACTTCCATATCATTTAACAATTAAGGAAATGATATCGTTGCTCGTGTGTACATATTGTTAACCGTATCCATGACTCAGTGAGACTCATCTTCCACATCCACCATATAAGAATGATAATAATATTTATATATCTATATAATGAATAATTATTAAATATAGGACATAATAAGGTTCTGGTATAATATATATACATATATATATATATGTACATATGTTTCATTCACTTACTTCCATACGATATGAAAACAGAAACAACGTTCATGTGTAAGTACGGACTACCGTCCCCATGAACGGTGTATTACATTTCATATAAATATATATAATATATATTTAAATTATGAATATAAATAATATTTAAATCGTATTACATATTATGGATGTAATTAAATCATGATCGATGTAATATGATCAAAAATAACAAGTCAAACCACATAAAAAAAGCGATTATCACCCGAAATGTTGCTTTGACATGGAATTGGTAACAAATGGGTAATATAAATTCATAAAATAATCATATAATATTTCATAAATATTTTTATTATTCTGATATAAGTTAATAATATGTTAAAAAATTTAATACAAGAGTTTTGGACACGTATGGAGTGTGTCAGACCTAAGGTAAGGGATAATTTTTTAATCTCATAATTTATTCTAGATTGTTTCTACGTATGTATTTACAAGGGTAAATTTATCATTCCAAATTCATGTTTACTAAATATGTAATATTATTAATAATTGTCCATTATTTTTTAAACATAATTTTACCCATTTTAAAATTCTTTTAAGTGGTATGAAAATAATCTTCTATCGTTATTCGATTTGAAGTACTTTTTGACTTATCCAATAAAAGTATGAGGAGAATTTTTTTTAACATATATAGTATGAATGTATTTCTTATAGTTTCGTGACATATAATTTCCATGAATCATCCTATACAATATTTCAGGTTTATTTTCAACTAAATTCTTTTCTTTTAGAATTGCGTGGCATTTTGAGAAAAAAACATTTTGGAAAATGAAATGAAAATTTTACTCAATAATTAAGTTCAAGTGTTTTAACAAAAATATTCCACCTATAGTATTTCATAGGATTATGTTTCTATTTCTATTATTACATTTATTTTATTGTGTTTTTGATGGATTTATTTTCACCAAATATATTTATTTTATATTTCTTATGATGTAATGATGTTAAAGAAAACCATTTTATTTCATGGGTTATGCTATGATGAATGATATATGTTTATGTGGAACATGTAATAATTATTTAATTATGAGTTTTTTTGGAAGTATATCAACCTTTAGTGCATTGGGTAAAGAAATAAATCTCTAGAAATGATAGTTTTATGATACCATTGTGTATAACCTTGGTAATTTTTATAATACCCTAGTGAACAACCTTGGTAATTTTTATGATACATTAGTGAATTACCTTGGTAATTTTTATGACACCATGGTGATGGAACTTTGTGATATGAACCCTTTGTGATGTAACATGGTGATATGAAACTTTGAGGATCTACCTTAGGGATATAAAAAAGTAGATTACTCATGATTTTGATATTCATAATTTATGTTTATATCATTAAATTCTTATGTTTTTATTTTTTTTGATGTTATTCATGTTTACCCTTACTAAGTATTTGATCTAACCCTTTCTTATGTCTCAATTCCCTAGGTATTAAGTAAAATGTGTCAAAGGGGGTTGTAGTTATGAAGGAAAATGTAGGTGACAATGTAGATGTTTTATGAACCAGTTGGTCTTGTTTCCATTTTTTCAATGGTACTTAACTATTACGGTCCTCCAGTGTGGATTTTTATAATTTAGTGAATATTCACCTAAAAAGATGTAATATCCATGTACATCATGTTTGGGTCATAATTGCTGGTATCAAAGGTAAGGTTTATTCAACCATTGGGAACTAGGATGTGAAAACTATAGTGAGTTCCCTAGAGATATTTCTAAATATATTTATAGGAATTCAGTAAGGATAATTCATGTATAGGTTATTATCCTATAATTTTTTTGTGATAATTAGGAATAACCTTTTTTAATCCTAATACACCTTAAAAATAAATATTAATGATAATTTACCTTACTTATTTGTTTATAATATCTGATTTGTATTTCCTACACTATTATTTCTAGTCTTAGTCAATAGGAATAACTATATTGAACATGGATAAACATTGAATGTTTCAGATGTGGGAATTATAGAAATAATGAAGATCTATTTTGTAGGTGAAAATATCATGAATAGAATCATGATGATGGTACATGTACTAGTAATACTATTGAAAATAAAGATATTATAAACAACATGTGAAAAGTATGCGATGTTCATCCAGTGCTGTTTACATTAAAACTAAGAAGCTTGAGGTTGGGAAACATTAAGACATGATTCATATTTTTTTAGAGATGAAGATAATGGATCATGAGTAATGTTTTAAGAATAAAGCTGGATGATTGTGGTTTATATGGTACTAAATTTAAAGACCGTGTAATATGAATCTTGAATAATAATTGTAAAGGATTTCTTGAATAGGTCCAAGAATCCAAAAAGCTGATTTAAGGGTACGGTGGTATACTTGGATAAATCATGATTACGGGAAAGATAACCCTTAATATGTCCCTAATGTTTAGATTATGATGTTTGGATAATGATATATTGGAATTGGAAATTGGATGATGCCAGTTTCATGGGAACTAATTATGTAGTTATCAACAAGTGGTTATTATATAATGGATATAGTTTATAACATTTTGGGACATAAGGATTATATCCAATAAATTTTGGAATATGTAAATATGTATGTTTTCAATAAGGATATCTGATAATTCATATTATTATCATGACTGAAGGGAATCCAAAATGAAGGTGTTCACATCATTGGAATTTGACCAACGAGAGATATCTTATGATATATGGGGGATAAATGTTATATTTATTTTTTAGCCTTTTTCTATAGTTTTTGATTTTCGCCTTTGAGAAGGATTTTAATGTTCTCAAATTTCATGCAATGTCTAAACATCATATGATGTTTGTTAGAATAAAGTATTATCTTACCATATATGGACATATGAATGTATGATAACTTGTGATAAATACATTTGGAATGACCTATCATTCAATTTATGGATTTCATGATCTAGTAAAACTTTAGGAATGGAAAATTCAACTTCATTTCTTTGAATAAGAAATTAAGTGGATATTGTACAAGGCATGACCAATGATGAGAATGTAATTTAATAAAGTAAGTATTTCTTCTCTGGTTCTTCAACTCTCGGAAAATTATATTGAAGACCAACAATGTTATTATAGTACCTTCTTATCCAATTAATCATATTTTCCCTTAAATCATCATGGATTTATTGATTTCTGGGATTTAAATTTCTCCAAACAATGTTCTCCATCACTATCCATCAGAACCTAATGGTTATATTTTTCTTCCATATCAATGTTTTCACTTTCCACATATATTCTCCTATGTGAAAACCTAGAGATTAGTTTCTTTGTGTATCTATTATGTTTCTAAATTTCATTTTTAAAATGAATATTTTTTATTCCTTATTAAGATATGGGTTTCTATTAAATAAACATTCAATTAGTAAACCGTTTATAACCCTGATGATTTTCATGGGAAAAAATAATTTAAGGGGGTATAATGTAATAAAAGAAGTTAATATGGAAATTTTTTTGAATAAATTAAAATTTTAATTTATATATTTTAATTCACTAAGTCAAACATTACTTTCACACTAAACTGAATTGTTGTTTGTTACACACAAAACTGAGTTGCCGTACGATACACAAAACAATGAGGATAGATTTTTATCAATGTAAAAAATAAATATGTTTTTATTATGTTATATGTAACACCAAACGAATCTTTCACTATAGACAACGATGACTTAGCTTGTGATATACGCAATATCGACCTTCCTCAATAGCTTGCATTGTACACAGTACCGAGTTTCACTAAACAAAGATATATTATTACAATATTATTATTTAATGGGATATAAACTATCTTTAATTAATAATATTAACCAAATTATTGATTTTATATAAAATTAAAATTCATCTTATTTATTTTCTAGACATTATATAAGAACAAATTCAATTTTTCCGATATAAAAAGTATTTAAACAAATGTTGTTCTTCCACTTTTAAATGGTGATCCATTTTTAAATACAATGATTGAAACTTTTATATATTAAATTTGATGAAATAAAATTCTTACTTGTAATTAGGGTATAAAAATTTATTATGGATAAATTTTTCGTGTATTTCTGATAACTTTTATAATTTAATGTATAATGAAAGGTACTTCATTTAATTCAAAAATGCCTTTTTGTCAAAATTGTTTATTTAGTTATATTATATTTTTAATTGGTTTTGAGGTGTAATTAGATTAAATATTTATAATTTATTATAATTTATTCCATTGTATGTAATTTCACATTGTGATTGGACATAAAAACGTGTCAATCTTTTGAGAGTTTTCTTCTTAAAACCCCGCTTTCAAGTTTTGACAATAGGAGTTAATTTTAAATTAATTTATGCCAATTATGTGTTTTAAATTTGTAAAAATGGTTTCAAAATTTTTAATATTAAGTTCAAAATTGTTTAAATAGATTCCTTTTATTTTTTGGTTCGAAAATGACATTTTATAATATTTAATTTAATGAAAAGGGAAATACAACCTAAAGATGTATCTTAATACTATAACAATTTTAATTAGAGTTATAAAAGTGAAATTTTAGACTAAAAATATTAATTAGAAATATAAAAATATTTCCTACATCATGGTACTTTATTTTTTATTTTTATACGTTAAATAATTAAATTAATTTATGCCACATTAATGATGTATTTTTTCCTTATTAATGTAGGAGACTAATAAATGATATTATAAATACTAAAATAATTGTACTTTTAATGTTTTTATTACATAAAATAATTTTATAGATAATTATAACATATTATCTTTTATATAATTCTTGTTTTGTGAATAAATCTTGTTATTCTGACTTTATCATAAATCAATTACTAATTTGTGTCAAAATTGGCATAAATGAGTTCTTAAAACAATAGTTTTATTAAATGATATAATAGTACTATAAATTTATGAATCATCAAAATAAATTATATAATGCTATAAATTTCATTAGTGATGAACTTTGGGTTCCCTTGGAATTTTATAGTAACTATAGTAACCATATATTTTGAAAATACCATATGACATGGTAAGAGTTAATGTTTTTAACTAAGGGGTGAAGCCAAAAGATATGGCTTAATACGTGACTTAAACATATCTAATACTTATTGGTTTAGAGGCTTTTGACCCATACTCAACTTAATCAATAAATAAATCAAATTGGAGCTATTATAAATGGAATATAGATTTATAATAAATTAACATTTCACGTTTTTTCTAATATGCCTACCACCTCTCTTTTAAAAGGGAACTTATCCTTCTCATTTATTCACACCTACAAAGCTCTTTGGTTCAGAAAAACCATTAAAAAATCACCTTCCAACATCCCTAAATTAATCTGAGAGTCCACCATTTGGTAAGAAAACCAACATAAGGAGTCATTTTGTGCAATCCAAAAGGAGACACCCGAAGAAGAGGTAATCTTTTTATCCCTTCTTTTAAGGTTCTTTTCTTCTAATACATAATTTGTCTTTGTTGTTTCCATACCAAAGAAACAAAACCAGTATCATACATACATTTAGATGTTAGTATAATCATGGGATAACTATATTCATCATTTTATACACCCGGGGAATAATAATATCACTAAGCGTGCGTACGTACGACTTACCGTCTCCACGCCATGGTGTAATTTTGTTATTCAACATTACATTACTTGTATGGGTATAATGATGAGCAAGGAAGACATAAATAATGAATATTAAATGATTATGATTCACTATAAATAATATACTATCCAATTATATATCATTTAACCATTATGGAAATGATATCGTTGCTCGAGCCTACGTACGACTTACCATCTCACTAACGCGATAAGACTTATCTTCCACATCCACCATCCAAGAATGATTTTTAAAAATATATATATTATAAATAATTATGAAATATATGTCATAATAAGGATACTTATAATATATATGTGTGTGTGTGTGTGTTTGTATGTGTGTGTGTGTGTGTCATTAAGTTACTTCAATACAATTAGAAAATGGAAACATCGTTCATGCATACGTACAACCTACAGTCTCCCAAAACTGTGTATTCCATTTCATATATCAACCTATCATATATATTTTTATATTATGAATATATATTATATCTATATCATGTTATACATTTTGTAGTTAAGTAAATCAAGATCTATGTAATACGATCAATAATAACAAGTTAAAACACGTGCGATAAACAAAGTGATTATTAACCGAAATGTTACATTAACATGGAATAGTTAATAAATAGGTAATATAAAGCCAGAATTGAATCATATATGATATAAAAAAATATTATTATGATCCTGATATAAGTTAATGATATGTTTAAAAACATTATACCTATGTTTTAGAAATGTACGAAGAGTATCATACCTAAGGTAAGGGATACTTTTGCAATCTCATTTTTATTTGAGATTACTTATACATATGTTTTTACTAGGGAATATTTATCATCCACATTCATGTTTTCTAATTATGTAATATTATTTATATTCTTCTATAAATTTATAAATTTAATTTTTCCCTTTTGGGAAATTTTATTAAATGACATTAAAGGAATATTTTGTCATTATTTGATTTGAGGCACTTTTTAACTTTTTTGGCAAAAGTATGAGGGAAATGTTATTTGACTTATATGACATGAAAATATTTTTTACAATGTCCTGAAACATTATTTATATGAATCTTACTCTACATTATTTCATGTTTATTTTCAAATAAATTCTATTGTTTTAAAATTGTATAACATTTTCAGAAAAGAAGACATTTTTGAAAAAGAAAGGATATTTTCCTCAAGAATTAAGTTGAAGTGTTTTATAAGAATTATATTCCATATAAGATTACATAGGTTTGTGTTTCCTACCAAATTATAATATTTATTTTATTTATTATGGAGTTATTTTCATGAAATATATTTAATTTATATGGATTATTATGGAATGATGTTTAAGTAACCAATTTTATTTCCTGGGTTATGCTACGATGAATGTTTTATGTTTTTGTGGAACATGTAAAAATTATTTCATTGTGAGATTGGTGGGACTTATATCAACCTTCAATTCATTTGGTAATGAAATTAATTTCTAGTGAGGACAGGTTTTACGATACCTTGGTGAATAACATTGGTTATTTATACATTACCTTACTGAATAAATTGGTAATTTTTACGATAAAATTGTGAATAACCTTGGTAATTTTTATGACACCATAGTCATGGAAACTAGTGATAAAAAACCTTGGGGATATACCATGGTGATATGACACCTTGGGGATGGAATTTGGTGATATGACAAAGTAGATAGCTCAGTATTTTGATATTTAAAATTTATGTTCATGTTTTTACATTTTTATATATATGTTTCGTTATTTGTTCGTCATGTTTACCATTACTTTGTATTTGATCCCAACCATTCTTATGTTTCCATTCCCTAGGTATTATGTAAGATGTGTTAATGGAGGTTTTATTTGTGAAGGAAAATGTATGAGACAATGTAAATGTTTTATCAACTAGATATTTATGTTTCTATTTTCCCTAGGGAAATAAACTATTATAGTCCTCGGGTATGGGTTTGTATAATGTTATAAATATTCATCTACAAATATTTAATATCCATGTATGTCTAGCACGGGTATTTATATCGATCCATCAGATAGGTGTCCTATCTTTCCTAGTTTGTCAAGGAATCATAGTTGTCGTAGTTCATTGCTAGGACAGGAAAATGTTGTATCATCACTGATATATAAGCCCATGGGGGTCATGCTCAGGGTGTGAAACTAGTGGAAGTGATATATCTAAGAAACAAAACACTTTTTCATCTCCCATTACAGAAAACGAGGAGTCCACGGTAGAATTTTCTAGGGTGATGTTGGACATGGGCGTGGAGAAATGAACCATTCATTGTGAAATAAATGTGAAGGTCAATTGGTATTTCCTAGAAGTATAGGGGTTCCTCCAGGTGGGATACCACCAAATGGATTCCTGGAAAGCGGAGAAAGGTTTCCCCTCATCAAAAGAAAATGATGTTATGATTCCATTAGTCGATAACTTCCCCTCATTAAATGAAAAAGCAAGTGATCTCCCATGATCCCAAGAACGGGGAGGCCCATGTTAGTATCCCAGGGTTGGAATCCAGGTTACCATGGGAATATTGACTTAAAAATATTCCTAGGTTCTGTACTGATATTGGGATTAGAATCATGACTCTAGTTACCAAGGGTATGTGGAATTAGAAGTGCACACTGATGTGCCCAATGGTCCGTTCGTATGGGTCTGCTGGATTAAGAAGAGACTTTGTTCTAAAGTTGATGTACTAGTTTGTAGAGAGGTTTTGGAGGATGTTATGGAAATGGAAGGGATGAATAGGAACTAGAAGGTAGAAAGCCAGATGGAAACCTACTCTGCATACCAATTGTTTATGTCGGGTGGGATACCCTCCACATAGAGTTTTTCTATATCACTAGAAGATTCGTTCGCGTACTGGGGTAGTACATGGACCTGGATAATGTGAGAGTACCGGGGTGGTTTGCATACATGGATGTCTTCCACGTAACTAGGTGGTAGGTGGAATTGTGTTCCATCCACCTACTATGATGATATGTGGAACTAGAGTCCCTCTCTATAGTGGAATGCAAAACAGGGCTGGGTTTCATATGCATGGATATGTTTTATGTGGTAAACTAGTTTGAAGAATGGTTATTGGTGACGTAGTTCATGGTAAGGTGATCCACGAAGGGTCTATGGTTCACAATTCACATTTTAGGTTCATGGTGGGGCCATATTATTATGTATTCTTCTATTTATGGTTCACGTTGCATTTATACCAATTGTAAACCCTTTTTCCTTCTGCACTTCATCAGTTGTTTGCCTTCGATGTCTTCCACCAATAAATTTGAAGCTTTCCCCCAAATATTTGTTCCCCTTATAGGATCCCCTTGGGGTCCCTTTATAGAGTGATGAGTAGGCTCAATCTATGGGCCACAAAACACATTTTTTTGAATCCCAAAGAGGTATCATCTGACCTGTGGATGACTCAGTCAACTGAAATTTATGGTGTTGCAGTTTGCGATGGTCGAAATCACCACCCCACTTCTACTAACGTTTTTCTTCTCAAGACGCTGCCAGCCTTTCCTCATCCGCGTACTACTCAGTCTGCAAAGATGGTGAGAAGAGACTTGATTCTCCATCACGATTTTGAGAATAATGTTTTCCACAGTTGGAATTTCTCTACCTCCATTTCTCAAATGATGTGGTTCGTGGTTGATCAGAGTTTTTCCTCATTCAATCTGTAAACTGCCTAGTTTATTTGCCATTGCTTCATAGGCCATCACTTTTCTGGCCATCCTTGTACCGTGTTGTTTTTGGTTAGTGCCATTCGTGGATCTTTCTCAGTAACTAGTACACAGACTAGTTTGGATCCTTTTCTGAATTGGATTTCTTAAATATTATCCTCAAATTGTCATCCCCACATGCCTCTATTTCCTTCATCAATTTTAATGTGGTATTTGATCACACATTGTGGATTTTTTGGGACCCTAAAATAGTAAAAATAATATTATAAATTTTCAAAAACTACCCTAATACTTGATGAAATTTTATTATATGAATTTAATTCGACCCTTAACACCTAAATTTCTAAATTTAATTTTTTAATGGACAGTTGTCCATTAAAATGATTTGGAAATTATTAAAATCAATGTGAATGACAAGATGCCCCTTTTAATTTTACAATGTATAATATTTATTATGTGGATAAAAAAAGGAAATTTTCAATAGTATATATTATTATTAAATCTAAAATATATATATACATCATGAAATTTTATTTTTAATTTCTTTGAAAAAATAATTATCATAAATATTTTTAAAATGATGATGCAGTAATTATTCAATAAATTAAATACTCAATTATGTGATATTTAAAATATTAAATGAAATTTAATATGAATAACTTTCTATGTCTGATAGTTATTTTAGGTGAATATTAAATATAAGGGGTTTTTTATTTTAATTTGTTCTAATTTAGCTTACTATATTTGTTTTTCTTAATGTTAATGCAATGAATCATGTTTAAATTGGAACTAATGATATATTATAAAAATAATATTATATTAAAATAGTTACTAATAATAAAAAACTTAAATAATTAAATATGGGATAAATTATGGTCTAAATTATCCTCACACGACCATTTATTGTTCAATTTTCTCCTTAGAAGTCAAAATAAACACCTTTTAATATTTAAAATTTTGTTATTATAAGTAATATTAAAATAGGTTAACTAATGGTTAATCAAAATGATAAGGCTTAAAATTAAACAAAAAATTTATAAAGTCTTTTTGTTGGTGGTATTAACTAAATTTGACACATTATCATTGAATAACATTATATTTCGTGGTATTTTGATTGAGATTTAATTTATTATAAATTAATATGTTTTGAAATTCCAAAAGTTACCATCACATTCATTATAAATTGAAACCTCATTCCTCATAACATTTCACCAATATCATTCTTATATATTAACCAATCTCTAAAAAACTCTCATATGAAATTCCCATTCAACATTCTAGTGGTGTTATTATTCCCAAAGGACTAACTTTAGAGTCCGTTATAGAAGAACTAATGGAGTTGTCTTGAGGTTGTTATAATCTCTCTAATACAACATTTTCTTTTTATACTTTTATATAGCTACCCTAAATCAATGAAATATATCATAAAATAAAAAAACATCATACAAAATATTCTGATATATTATTATGAATATGAACAAACCATTATAATTTCTCTTTCCAATTAAACAAGAAGTGAATGTATGGAACGTTTGTAGGTACGACTTCCCATCCCAACAAAACAATATAATTAATATTATATAACCATATTTTATTAGTGTTAATAATGATTTATTTAATATTTATTTATTATGTTTATTACAAAATTATTCTCATGTAATTATAATATCACATCTTCTATATTGACCACCTAATATTTTGGGAAAAGATAATGTTTCTCATGCATACATACTACTTATGATCACCACGATGTGATGTGATTATTTTTACATATGTATTTCACATGGATGGTAGTAAGGATGAATTTTATGCCAGTATATGATATATATGAAATAAAAATGATTCTTAAATGATAATATAACATATATTTTTCATTCATTTAATATGACAATAAAATGGAAACAATGCTCATGCGTATGTACGACCTACCATCTCTAAGAATGGTGTATATTATTTTATAGATTTAAATTTAATAAATCACCATTAATACATATATTTTGAATATATATGATATGTATGTCATGGTTATACTTATGGAGATTATGAAATGATGATATAATTAATAGGAAAAATAATACCATGTAAAAACATGTACAAAAAAATAAAAACGTTATTACTATAAACATAACATTAACATAGAATTTCCAATAAGCGGGTAATACGAATTCATAAGTAAATAAAATATGATATTATATATATTAATATGGTTATTTAGGATAGTTAAATAATATTATATCTATTATTCATGATTTTTTGTTATATATTAATGAAATCAAGACTTAAGGTAAAGGATTTTTGTCTGAATTTTATTTCTATGGGACACATGCTTTATACACTACTTATTTCTTATGTATGGTGTATATAATATGCATGAATGTATTTTATGTGTGTCATCATTGAGATGATGGTATTTTAATATCTATATAATATTCTTTCTTTCATGGGGAGTATGATTCAATAGATTATAAAGTGGTAAGGGATTGATTCCAAATTTTATCAATATTCAAGATTTTTTCATTTTTGATTCCCCTTGGGGAAAATTTATATACCACATCCATGTTTTCATAAAATGATTTCAAAACATTTTTTACTATTATACTATTAATATTTAATGTTATTTTTACCCATGTGTTATGTTTTTATGAAATTATTGGAAATTAATAGTTTTTTTTTCTAAACAAGGATCTTTTTGAATTTTCCAAAAAATATATACGAAAGTAATGTTTTTTAAAAAATACGACATGGATTTTTTTTTCAATTTCATGAAAAATTATGAATTATAATATTACTTTACATGATTAAAATTTTAATTTAAAAAATGTACTACTTAATAATTTCATTACTATTTCAAAAAAAATAATTTCATTAACGAAAAGATATTTTCCTCAATAATTATTTCATTTGATATTAAAAAAACATATTTTTCTCTAAAATTTGACATTATTATTGTTACTTATTATTTAATAACGATATGAACCAAAAATTCCATTTTTATTAATTCGATGAATGTATTATTTTTATGATGGAAAGATACTTATGAAACCTCATTATTTTCTAAGAGTTATGTTATAATTAAGAGTTTATGAAACTCATTTCTTTACATAGATTTTAATATGGTGACTGATTAATGGTAATGTGGCACACAAAGGTATATTTTTTATTAGGTGTTGGGTGGTACCTATAAACCCCCCCCCCCCAAATTTATTGGTTAATGAATTATATATCAAGAAATATTTAGGTGAAACAATTTGATGTTCTTAATTTGAGATGGGAAACAAGTTGATGTGATTGATCTGGTAGGGGAAAAATCGATATGGTATAATACAAAATCCATGGTATTTAGAATTGAAAAATTAAATTGTATAATATACATATTATGATACCACACACATTTATGATATGAAATTTTGTTTCATTATTGAGTTATGATGAATTTCTATTATAATGATTCATGTAGTTGGAAATGTTTAATTTTTACGCCTAGAATATTGTGTATGATCCATGGCTGGTTGGTCTTGAACTTTTATCACGATCACATACCCATATTTCTTATCTTATGCTTTCTTATGATAATATATTCTTATATTCCCAGTTTACCCTTAATGAGAATCTGAGATCACCCTTTTCTTATGTTACTTTTCCACATGTTATGAAGAATGGTTTTAAGTAAGGGTAATAAAGGGGATGATCTTTGTAGGAATCACTACATATCAATCAATAGACATTTAGTTTTTAATTCATGTATCGAAATTCACTGAACTATTACAGTCCTATGGAATGTTTTTGTGTAATGTTGTGAATATTCATCTAGAAATATGTAATATTATTGTATTAAAAGTCTGGGCTGTAATATTTAATGAAAAGAAATAATCAGTCAAAGGATAAATAATTTCCATAACACTTGAATTAATCTAGTTTAATATATGAGGATTAGAAAGTTAATTTAAATTCCCAAATATTTTTCTACTTTGTGCTATATTTATTTTATTAGGACCATTATATTAATTTAATAAATTAATAATTTCTAATTTCCACACTTCTTTACCTTAATAATTGTAACTATTTATTATAATGATACAAGTGTGAAAAGTTATATTATAATTTTTTTATTTGAAATGTAAAATAATTTTTTATCTTGGTAAATTATTTAACTAATTATTTATTTTATAATAAACTCATATTCATACACAACACAAGAAAAATATTTTTTCTATTTATTGAAATTGAAAATTAATTAATTTAAAAACTCTAAGAGTTATATTTTTGTTTGATTTTTAGTGAAACATTGATTTTATTGATATATATGATATATTAGAGACGTTTTAAAAGTATATTTTCATATCCTTACTTTTTCATGATGTATTTAAAGTCTAATTTAATGAATTGTATCAAACATTACATTAATAATATTTTAAAATAATTAAAATTTTATTAAATAGATTTAAAATTCATAAAAATATTAACTTCAAAAAATTGAACTGTATATAGATTAAAATAGAAACCCTGTTCCATTAATTGGTAATTTTTAATGTTTTGTTAATATTTTCGGCTCCGAAGGATTAAAAAACATTAATATTCAATTAATTGTAAAATGGGTTGGGGTGGGGGGGTAAACATAAAGGCAAGTGTGAAAAAAACCGAAACATCTAAAAAATTTATTTTATAAGAGTATATTTATGGATACTCATATGATATATACATTTATAAATTTGGATCCATTTATTCATAATAGATAATTTATATTAATTTAATACATTAGGAAATTTCAAGAGTGCCCCTCCAATCAATTAAAAATGGATACCCGTTCTCTATTTTATTTACAAAAATTTGAGAAACCAATATAGACCGAAATATTCCCAATTATATTCTAAAATGAGTTCGATATGTTCTATATCTTTTTTCCCTTCTTAAATAACAACCACGGTTCCCTTAATAGGGGATCTAAATGATGTACATGGAAGATGAGATAATTGTGTTTACCGAATCATCATAGTTTATTTCTTATTTTACTTATACTTCATGTGTTGTAAACATGATTAAATCATAAATATATAATTGTAAATAAACTAATGTATTATTATTATTATTTTAAACCATTTTTTATCTCTTTTCCTACCTAAAAAATGAAAAATTGCTTGGGCGTATTTACAACTTACCGTCTCGACGTAGCGGTGTGATCCATGTTTCATCAGCAATATACCTGGAGAGTTATAAATATAAAAATCTAGAATATATTTTATATTTATTATATAAATATACTTCATTATCTATAATATCTCAAATATCTTCTTACCTTCCAATCCCTTTGAATATAATAAGTTTGATAATGCATATGTGTAGACTAACGCCTCTATTAAGTGATGTGATCCATTTTTCTTTTATGATTTACAAGGATGATTTTAAGGATATATTTAATGAATAAATATGATATATATATAATTATTATCATTATAAATATGATATAACCATAATAAACATACAAGGAAAAAAACTACAGAACCAAAACATACATGAAAAATGAAGCTGTTATCAACTAGAATAATGATTTTAATAATGAAAAGTTATAAAATGGGAGATTAAAAGTTATAAGTAAATTATATATGGTATGATAAAAACAAGTATTATTCTATAATACATATATAAAAATATTTTTTTTATATAGGAGGCTCAAAAACATATGAATAATGTTGAATTTGAGGTAATAATTTCTCATCTCATTTTTTTCATGAGAAATATGCTATATTGACACCTTTTTTCTTTCATGTCGTGTATATACTTCACTATTGATATGATATATCCTGATTAAATTTTTAGTAATGGTATTTAAAAATTCATTTTATTTTATTTCTTTCATGGGGTTGATTAGTTGAATGATTTTAATATTGTATGGGTTTATTTTACAATCACATCATTATTGAAGATTGTTTATGTTAAAGTATCCACTAAGATAACTATTTTTTCTTTTGATCTTAAACCTGAAACCACCTTATTTTTTTTGAATTATTATTTTTCAATAAATATTAATTTTTTTTCATTTCATTGCACACTATAACAATTTTATCTTGCATTACATACAACATTTATGTTTTCTTTTGGTACATGAAATATTGAATTTTAACAAAACATGACATATTATTAAAATTGTATTATAGTTATCAACTGCAAATTAGAATTTTGGGCATGAATATGATTAAATAATGTATGAAAATATGTCCAATTCATGTTTAAAAACTTAATATTTTGGTAATCAATTAATTAAAAATAAAATTAAGAAAAATTTGAAAATAAATAAATTCCTTTACTAAAAAAATATTTTTTATCTAAAAACATGTTTGATCTCAATAAATGGAAGAAAATTTTTTATGAATTAATATAATTAAATTTATATATTATATATTCAATAAAATATTTAACATTCTTATTACTGATTTTCTAGACATGATATTCGAATAAAATCAATTTTATGCATAAAATGATGAATTTTTTATAAAAGTAGTTCTACCGTTTTTAATGGGGAAATAAATTAAATATTGTTTTTTAATTTTTTTTTAAATATCATTTAAATAAATAATTATTTTTAAGTTTTTGACATAAAAATTATCCTTGGGTTGAATTCTTGTGGATTTTTCTGAAAAGTATGATTTTTTGATGAATTGTGAAACATATTGGATTTTAATTGAAAACTATATTATCTATGAATTTATTTATTATGATATACTATATTTTAACTTGGTTTTAAAAAATAATAAGATATAATAAACATCAGTTAATACAATTTAGGTCATCGTAATCAATTTCATATTAAAACAGGATATAAATACAATTCAAACTTTTGAACATTTCTCCTTTAAAATCCTCTTTCTCATCACATTTGTGGGAATAATTTTAAATTAATTTTTAAAAATTATTTTATTTGAATTTAGTAAAATGTATTTTATATTTTTAATTATAATAATTTATAATTAATAATATTACCAATTTAGTTTTTTACCAAAATGATTAGTGAAAACATTTAAAATTAATCATTTCTATTAAGAGAAAAACTAGTTTACCAAGGCACTAAACATCAAACACTATGAGAAAAATGACCTTTAATCATTTCCAATATCCATTATATAGAAATATTTACACCTTAATCCTTCATTTTTCTACTTTTTTTAAACATTTAATCCTTAATTTAGTAATTTTTTTTAATATACCTAAGTTTATTTTTAAAAATAATAAGTTGGTCATCTCCCCTATTTATAAAAGGACACCCTCTCCTACTCTCTTCTCAAATTAAAAAAATACTTCAAGAAATACATTCATAAATAAATTTATATACTTACAACATCTTATAATTGAAGAATTACTTTGGGAATAACTATAACCAATGAATTCCATTGGCGAAAACAAAAAATGAGACGCTCGAAGAAGAGGTTACGTTCATCAATTTTGTTTTTGTTTTATTACTTCCTCAAAACCCTTAAATTATATTTTATATCAAGATTGTATAAGAAAATAAGTTTATACAATATAATGATATTTTTAAATATTATTTCATATAATAAAACACACCCATACTTCAATCAAATGGGCTACAAAATCATATTTCATGTGAACGATAGACTACCACCTCATGAACCGATGTACTTCATTTTTCCATTACCACCTATTAAGGTTAGTAATAATAATGGTAAAGATATTTATGTATCATATATATGATATTTATTATATCGTAAATATTATATAACTATTATAAAACACATACATTCATGTTTTACATTTTTGGGAATACGTTAACGTCATGGGTTTGTAAGGTGGAATAACACCTCACAAAGTGATGTGATTCATTCACGCTTTTCAAAAAATTTATTAAGGATGGTTTCAATATAAATATGTGACATATATAAAAAACAATTCTACTATTATTATAATATATATTTATATCTTTATTTAAATATGAAAACAAAATGGAAATGTGTTCCTGCTTACATATGACCTACCATCTCGATGAATAATGTATTTTATTTCCTATCAAAAAATACTAGGTATTAATATAAATACTTATATACTGGATATTTAAAATATATATAGAATTTTTATTATTACATAGATGATGAAACCACGTTCTACGTAATAGTATTAAGAATCTGTAATAAAAAATGAATGAAAAAAATTAGTTGTTACAGGAAATATAACTTAAACATGGTATTGTTAATAAATAGGTAATATCAAGTCATAATTAAATCATAAATGTTTTTATAAATATGGATATGTATCTATTATATATTTATAATAAATTTATATTTATTATACATGATGTTTAAAAGAGTATTAAGAGAGTGAAGACGTAAGGTATGGGGTTTTATAGTCCCACTTTTATTTTCGAGAGACTAATGCCAAGTTCACCTCTCATTTCTTTGGTGTGGAATATATACTAACCAAGGAAGTGTATCATCGTGAATTTACTTTACATAATGATATTAAAAAGTTTCAATTTATTTTATTCCTTCACTAGACTCATGATTCAAAAGTTAATCAATTAGAAAAGGATTTCCATCTCACTTTTTATATTCGTGAGACACATGCTATGTCCACCATATATTTCTTGTTTGTGTTGTTTATAAATCCAATGATTTTAGTTTAATATTATTATAATTAAAATTTTTGGTATTAACATATTCATCTGGGGATTATATATTTAATGGATATAAGGTTTTATAGTTACCAAATCCCTAATATATTTTTTGTCTCAATTAGCGTTCTTTGGGATGTACATTTTTTTATGCACCTGTATTCATTCATGAGGTGTATATACAGAACCATTGAAATTTAGTATCATAAATTTATTCATACTAGTGATATTTTAATTTTAATTTTATGTTATTCCTTCACGGGTATTTTGATTCATGATTTCCAAAGCAGTTAGAGTTTAATGTTAAAATCTCACCGTATATCAGGATTGACTGCGATCAAGTCTCTAATGTTTAAATATCATGATCCTCCTTTCAAGAACACTCATAAATTTTATTTCCCCTAGTTTTCAATGAAACCATTTTGTAATGTTAAAATTTTTAACTATTTTTTACGTATCATAATTAAAATAAATTCTAAAAAACCTTCCTTTATTTTTTTTCATTGGTATAAAAGTTGTTTCTTCCAAAAAAAATTTCAAAATATTTTTTTTTTGTTATTTCTATTATATTTTATATTATTTTTCATGGAAAATTATTTTTAAAATGTTTTATTTTTTTAAAAGGACATAATTTTTTCATAGATTCCTTTAAAAGTTTTCAACTATATTTTCGAAGAAAAATGCTTTCAAATTGTTTTATGTTTTGACAAGTGTTTTTCAAATAGGAAAGGTTATTTTAATCAGGAAATGATAAAAGTGGTTAATTAAAAATTATTTTCTATCCAAGATGAAATAAAATGGTGTTACCTATTCCTTACAATATGTTTTGATGGCATCATTGTTATAGGAAAAATTTATTTTCCACAGGCCATTCATATTCCAAATAGATTGGTATTAAACCCATTTATTTTCCATGGGTTATTCAGGTTATTAATAAATAATGAGTTTTTATTAGTTTTCATGATTATATGAAATATCATTATACTTTATTCATGTTTTTTTCATGATCATAGCTTATACCATGGGGAAGCCCAGGTAGTACTAGGTAATACCATTATAACTTATGTGATGGGGTGACCTAGATATCACCCGGTAAGCCTATTAAAACTTATATGATGGAGCGGCCTAGATAGTGATGATTAATCCCATTATATCTTATATTATATGGTTACCGATATAGTGTTGGGTAATCTTGTTACTGCTTATACAATGGGGTGGCGTAGTTAGGTCTATAAAAGCCCATTGAAAATTATATGACGGGGAATCCCAAATAGTGTTGGGTGAGCCCATTATAGCTTATATGAGGGGGTGTCCCCAATAGCCTCTGGTTATCCCATTATATCTTACATGATGGTGCTTTAAGATAGTTCTCAAATTAATTGGGTAAATATTTATATATCTCATGATATATACAAGGATGGAATTATAAGTGAACCTAATACAATATGACATTGATAAAATGAGGTGTGAACTCCATACAGTATAGTACTATGTCCATCATGATGGTTTGGGAGTGAACCCATTCTACTATAATAAAGGGGCTGAAATTGATCATTTATGGTGATTCCTACCCAAAAAGTGTAACTCCCATGAAGTATTCTATTATGTTTTGGAAATAAGAACTTTCTTCTAGGGAATAATATTATAAGCTTATGTGTCGGCCCAAATTACATGGCTTATTCATTTGTTTTGATATCATGGATTCAAATTTAGATCCCCTTATGATTCATGTCTTATCAAGTACCTATCAATATTCCACAAATCATCTTTATGATATTTTATATGCATGGTATTGTTTTTTATTGATATGATCTTCTTCTTAAACCCTTATGTACATGTTTTTCCTACGCATCTCCATTATTTACCCTTATAGAGAATTTGATCCAACCACTTCTTATGATTAAATTACCCAGGTTAAGAAGAAATGTTTTATGTAGGAGTACTATAGGAGAATATCTTTATGTGAAACATTGAATATCATTCACCAAAATAGAATATTGTGTTTTATGATTCCAAAGACACAAAACTATTATAGTCCTCGACCCTGTGTTTATATAATGTAATGAATATTAATCTAAATTTTTTTTATATACATGTATGTTAAGCCTGGTTTTCTATAATTGGCATCAAAAGAGAGGTTTAGTCGACCATTGGTAACTAGGATAATAAATATTTTTTGAGACGACTTGGGGTATTACTAAAGATATGTCTATGGTTGTCTCTAAGGATAATTATAAGGATTAGTTAAATTATAGAAAATTGTCCAAGAATTTTGGTAATGGATAGATTGAGTTTTTTTCCTTAAAAAATATATTTCTAGATAATGTAAGTGGATGTGGATCTATCATCGATCTACCTAGGGGTAACAACCCCGATAACACTATATTGAGCTAGACTTGAAGGAGAATTGGTGAAAGACCATGAGACCTGAAACACACCTAGTTTTCACTCTCGAGAGATATTCTTTGGGAATAAAAAACAATTTATAAACCATTATTATGGATTTAAATAGATGGTGACTATAATTCACCATGAAAAATTTAATGTGACATATATTAAATAAGGTGTCTTGATTTAGACACCATATAAGCATGTTATCATGATTATTTGGTTTTCCACTATTAATTGTATTGTAGAAACAATATTTCTCTTTTGTTTTAGTTAATGGAAAGAACCATAAGGATCCGAGTTAACATTGGATGCGATGGATTATTTTATGATGAGTAGGTTATTGGGTTGATGTCTAGAGAAAAGGATGTTGCGATTAATCCTAATCAGTTTTCATGAGACGTGATTAACAATGTATACCTTAGCTAACTCTCAGGATTAATAAATAAGATAAGGAAAGTGTTTTGTTGAGTGTTCTGCTAGTGGAGATCATGGGTGAATGAAGATTATGTTTCTAATACGTCTATAATGTGGGAATAATCACTGTAGGGAATATTCCAAAATGATAGAAGATATTTTAACCATGTAAAATTAAGACACAAAGAATGTAACTACCAAGGGAAAAAGAAGTGTTAAGTTAATGAAATGGATGATAATAATGGTTTCCCTAATATATAATATATTATTGAGTTTTTTAGATGTGGTATGTATTTCAATTATCAAAATATATATTCTAGGAGGAAATCTCATATATAATTTTAGAATGTTGGTATGAGTAATGGTTATACTATTGACGATGAAGAGACTACAAATGACATATGAATGGAATGTGCAATTTGAGTAGAATATGATGAATCATAGTCAATTGATTAAGTACGATGTGGAATAATTGATGATTTTATTTATTTAGAATCAAGAAATATTATTTTTGAATTATAAAAGTACTTTTCATTATAATTTTTTCATTAAGGTTCCGAAATAATATTTTGAAATGTACAAATGATCTAGAAAAGTGATTAAATGGAACTGTTATATTTTTTGGAAAACTTGTTTTTATGGGAAAGTAAATGTTAATATGTTTCCAATATTGAGAAAATGGTTTTTAGTCTATACAAAGAGATGTTGAATGAGAATAATGTAAATTGGGTAGTATTAATTACATTGGATGAAACTAATGAATTTTTTACAAAGTGGTTTATGCTATCATGGATAAAGTTTTCAACATTTTCTGATTTAAGGAATAAGTCCAGTAATAGTAGTTGTGTTTATGAAATGAATAATTATGTATTTTTTTTTGTAATTATGGTTATTACCATGTTTCAAGAGAAAAATGAGGAAGGTATTCACTTGTGAGGTATATTTAAATAAAAATCTATATTATGATATATAGACCTTCATTTTAAATATTTTGATTTTAATATTTTGAAGGGTTAAATGGTTAACCATTTATGAAATGGTTTATTTTGAACATTGAATGGGTTTTTAGAGATTAATGTATTATTTTTTTATATGAATATTTATGAATGTTTGGAAAACTCTGCTAACCACATTGTTTGGATGATAACTGAAGATATACAGAATGACTTATTATTCTATCTATGGTTCTTTTGAACCATTAGTGACTCTGGTATAAAAATTCACCTTCATTTATCTGAGTAAGAGGTAATTTTGAAATAGATAAAGTCTAGACCAAATGGTGATTTTGTACATTTTAAATGGAATGAAATCAAGTATGTATATCTCTTTCTGAAAATTATTCATCTTTAGGAAATGGATCTTTATTTTTTTTATCAAACTACTTTTATTTCTGATGAATCCAATGGTTCCTTAGATAACCATATATTCATTGTTTTTTTAATGTTAAATTTCTCTAGGTCACCCACTTTCTTGTGATAAGCGATCTATATCACTCTCTATAATTATTTACATTTTTTATCCATGTCCACAAATTCACATGTTTCCTATGTTCTTATATGTGGAAAACTAGTCAGGAGTTACTTTGGGAAAGAATTTTTTTTTCAACTTTCCTCGTTTAAAGGAATATTTTTTATAAATTATTGTGATGTGGCTTCCTTTTAATCGATATTCCTAGTAATAAAAATGTGATATCCCTAATGAATTTCAAGGGAAAAATTAATTTTAAGGGGGTGCATTGTAACCGAGTTAGTTTTGATGAAATATTATCATTGAACAAATTAACATTATTTTATGGAAAACAATTAACTATACACCGAGGTAATATTGCAATACATCTAACATTGTGTTTTCCTTTTATACACACAACATTAAGTTTGAATGAAATGTGACACATTATTAAAATATTAGTATAGTTATAACTATGACATCAGAATAGATGTATTGAAATTAATTCACTAAAATATGAAAATATTTTTTATATATTATTAAAAAATGAATTCATTGGTAACTAATTAATTATAAATGAATGAAATAAAAAATTGAAAACAAAGAAATTCATTTTATAAAAAACAATTTTTCTATATATATATGTGTTTTTTCTCAAAAAATTAATCAAAAAACTTCTGATAAATTATTTAATGAAATATATATATTACATATTCATCCAACATTTTAAAATTTTTCTTTATTATTTTTTTAGTAAAGAGATAATAATAAATTCAATTTTATGCATAAAAAGATATATTTTTCTAAAAAGTAGTTTTACCATGTTTAAACGGTGATTTTATGTTAAATATTTTTTAAAAAAACTTTAATTAATTATATTTTATAAAATAAACATAATTTTTGGAATAGTTATATCAAAATTAAAAAAGTTTTATTTTTTTTTGAATTTTTGGAAAATTTTTATTTTTTAATAAAGAGTGAAAAATAATGGGTTTTAATTGAACACTACCTCTTAGATTAATTAATTTATAATTATAATTTATCATTTAAATTATTTTACAGAAAAATTAGATAAATTATAAATAAATTAATCAAATTTTAGTAATTTTAATCAATATCACATTGAAATTGGATATAAAGACATTTCAAACATTTGAATGATTCTATTTAAAAACCCACTTTTCCATATTATCTGTGGGATTAATTTTAAATTAATTTCACTAAAATAAGTAATTAAAAAATGTATTAAATATTTTTAATCATAAAAATTTATAATTTATAATAAATCAAAAATAATTTTTTACCAAAATTATTTGTAAAAATTGTTAAAATTAGTCACGGTGATTAAAAGAAAACAAGTTTACCAAGGGGATAAACATAAAAAATAAGGGGAAATGGAAAAGAAACTTGTGCAACACTTATTTTATGTTCATATTTATAATTTAAACATTGATGTATCTAATATTTTTCTTTATTGAATCCTTTTTATGTGAAAATTTGTCTATACCTTACTCTCCTTTTAAAAATAGCAAGGGTGTCCTCTCAATCACTTATAAAAGGCACCACCTCTACTCCTCTATTAACACAATAAAAAAAATTGTTTAGGTCAATTAATGAAAAACAAAATTATCAAATTCTCATATCTCATACTATAAATTCTTATTTGGTCATTAATCTAATCAAAGAAGTCCTTTGGTGAAAACAAAAAGGATAGACCCGAAGAAGAGACAGTGTTTATCAACAAACAATTTTGTTTTATTTATTCCACAAACCCTTTAAATATTTTTATATAATTATTACATAATAAACTATGAATCCTAATTAAAATAATATTATTTTACGGTTATTACCTAAAATCACACACACCTCTATCAAATGGACTACAAAGTCATCATTCTTGTGTTCGGTGGACTACCGGCTCATGAACCGATATAGTTCATTTTTCCATTACCAAAACATAATGTTGGAAATAATAAAGGTAATTACACATATATATGATATAGAATCTATTTATTGTGTGTTTATTATTTTATATTTTTCATATAATTCATACCATTATGCTTTCCATTTTGTGGGAATATGATTACATCGTTAGTGTGTACGAAGGACTACCCCCTCATGAAGCGATGTCATTTTTTCAAACTTTTCATTGAATCTATTAAGTATGATATTAATAAACAAATGTTATATTTATAGAATAAACATTACTCTTAAATGATAATATACATTTCATTCACTAAATATTGCATGAAAATGGAAGAATCGTTCATGCGTATGTACAACCAACCATCTCCCAGAATAGTGTATATCATTTCCTATCACGAAATTTTATGGATAAATATAAATACATATTTAATATATAAATATGGTATTTATATCAAGTATATAATCCTTAATATTATTTAATAATTATCTAATTAATGGGTTCAATAACAAAAAGTCAAAACATATATGAAAAATGAAGTTGTTATTACTTGAAACATAATTTAAACTTGGATTTATTAATAAACCGGTAATATGAATTCTTATATAAATAATATATGGTATTATATATATAAATATGATTATATTATTGGCTTATAAAAGAATTATATTTTTTATAAATGAGGTTTTAATGAGTACGATGAGAGTCAATACTTATATTAAGGGGTTTCATAGTCTCACTTTTATTTTTGTGGAACTTATTCTATACTAACCACTCGCTTATATTTATGGTGTATATACTATTTTATGAAAATATATAATAGGAAATAAATTTATTTTATGAAATTATATGTTTCATTTTATGTAATTATTTCACATGTCTTGTGATTCAAATGTTACTTAAGTAGTAAGGGATTTCTATCTCGCATTTTACTATCATGAGACACATATTATATATACCACATAATTATTATATGTGGTATATATATTCTTCCCATTAATGAATTTTATGATTATTATTCTTAAATTTTTTTATTTAAATATCCATTTGAGCATCTACCTTTCTTAAGATCTATGGTTCAAAAGTTACCAAATCAGTATGATATTTTCTCTCTCAATTTTCCTTCTCTGAGATGTACATTTTCTTATACCAATATATTTTTTAATGAGGCGTATATATAGCCAAATTGACTTGTAATATTAAGAACTTATTCATCCTAATTACATTTTATGTTTCATTTTATTGTATTCCTACTTCAGTCTTAAAATTCAATGTTACCAATACGGTAAAAGTTTTCTATTAAAATATCATAGTTTATTAGAATTGATTATGATAAAGTATCTAATATGTAAATATCATGATATACCTCCCTAGAAAACTCATGAATTTTATTTTCCTATATTTATATGTGGAATCCTAAAATTATGGTACAATGTTCCCACAATTTAGTAATTCAAAAAATTAATAGGTTTTTTATATGAAAATATGTATTTATTTCCGTCTTCGGTCTGAAAGTCATTTCTTACCAAATAATGTTTTCTAAAAATGTTATCAAATAATATTTTACGATAATTTTAAATAAAAAAATATTTTTTAAAATTTTTTATGTTTTAAAACCGTTTTAAAATATTTTAAATGATTCTTTCATAAGTTTCCACAGAAATTTTAACTGGAAAAGGTTTTCAAAATGATTTATGGTTAAAGAAGAGTTTTTGAGACTAGAAAGAATATTTTCATGAAGAAACGTTTTAATGTATCCTTCAAAATTTATTTTCCATCTAAGAAAACATACATTGGTGCTACCTATTTCTTATAAGATATATGATCTAAGGATTCCATTCATATTCTTTCTATTAATGGTTTATATTTTTATTAGATAATGATTATAGAAATTTTTTATTTTACAAGAGTCAATGGTGTTCCAAGGAGTTTGAAATGGAATAAATTTTATTTCCATGGGATAATAAGATTATAAAAAATAATGACTTTTATGTGTTTTTTTATGATGTTCATGATCTGTGTACTTTATTCATGTTTTTGTTCTTAGACATAACATATATGATGTGGAAAGGAAGATAGATCCAGGTAAGCCCAATACATCTTATACGATGAGGATACTTATATAGAACTTGGTAATATCATTAAAAATTATAAAATGAGGTAGCCTATATAGCATAGAGTAAGACTACTATAGCTTATGAAACCAGATGACCAATATAGTGTCGGGTAATCCCATTGTTGATTATACAACCATGTGGGCTAGATATCACTAAGTAAGCCCTTTCGAACATATAAAATGGGGTGGCCCATATAGAACTGGGTAAGTCCACTAAAACTTTTATGATGTGGTATCCGAGATAGCTATTGGTATGCTCCTTACAGTTTATAAGATGGGGTGGCTTGGATTTTACCATATGAGTCCATTATAACTTACATGATTGGTAACCAGATAATAATCTAATGAATTGGGTATAGAATTATATATCTCATGATATAGACATGGCTATAATGGGGAGTTAACCCAGTATAGTAAGACAGGTATGGAACAATGTGTGAACTCATTACAATAAAATACTTTTTCCACCACAATGGATTGTGGATTGAAAACATTATAATATAAGGAATGGGATACGACTGAGAATGTTGGTGTGTCCCTCCATGTAGTTGTATCCCTGATGAAGTGTGCTGATAATATTTGTAAATGGTCCTTGACATCTAGGGAATGAGTTTATATGCTTAGGCATTTTACACAATTACATGACTTATTCTAGTGTGATTATCTCTTGGATTGTACTCTGGATTCTATTTTGATTCATTTCTTATAAACTTCTATTTTTTATTCCATGAATCATGATTATGATATTTGATATACATGATATGCTTTTCAAAAATTACAATCTTGTTCTTATACCCTCATGTCCATTTTATACTCATAAATCTCATTTATTTGCCCATACCATGCATATGAGGTAACCCATTATTAAATTTTCAATTCCCTAGGATATGAATAAAGGTTTTAAGTAGTAGAACTGAAGTAGATGTTATTTATGGGATACATTGGAGATGTTTGACCAGAATAGAATATTGGGTTCCATGTTTCCATAGACACCGAAGATTACTGTTCTCTGACATGTGTTTGTGTAATGTAAGGAATATTCATATAAAAAGATATAATATATAGTTATGTTAATCTTGGTTAAAATTAAAAACCTGTACATTTTATTATTTTATTGAATTTGATAAAAATAATATGTTTTCCTTTAATTTTAATCTCTATATATTATTATGAGACCAACAAAATGTTTTTTTTTGAAAACCGAATATATTTATTTCGTCTATCGAGATCCTTTTCCTTCGATGACAATTTTTAACATAAAATGTTTTAAATAATTTCTTTACTATTGTATAGTTATCTTTTAAAATTATTTTTACAAATTTTGGAATTTTTAAAGATTGTTTGAAAGTAATATTTACATCGATTAGAATGATACAATTTTTGAATTTCTTACAAAAGTGTTTGAGGGATAATTTTTAACTTATATACCATGAATGTAATTTCCAAATATCATGAGAGCTAAATGTTTTTTATATTCCATTAAAATTTTACATGGTTTTTATCAATGAGAATTATTTTACATATAGCCAATTTTTAATTGTTATTTTCAATGTAAATAAGGCTTTTTCATCCAAAATATTTTGAATAATCTTTTTTAATTACTATTCTTCAAACAAATGTCCCTATTATTCTACATTAATAATAAGTTTTATTGATACCATCATTATCCATTCTATGGATGGTTTAATTCATAGGATTAATTCATTTTTATTATTATGTAAAGGGTGGGGATCATAATTATGTATCCCATTGATGGAATGGAATGTCTTCTATGAAAAACTAGATTGATAACCTTGTTGAATTGGTTTTTGGTGTAAACCTCACATAGTTTGAAATGCATTAGCACAAGGGCTAAAGGATAATATTCTGATTTTTTAAATTATGCATTTCATATTTATGAAATCAATAATCAATTCCATTGTTATTAGTTTTAATAATATACATGGAAAAGATTCAATATCATATGATTATTTATATTTCATCATTTGATATTTATTTACACTTTCTATATTATTCTTCAAGCTCATTTTGTCGATTAAATTGAATATATTTCTAGTTATATAAATTACCATATTTATTATTCATTATTTAATGATGATTGATTCTATGTAATAAAACCCTTATTGAGCATCTTATCTTACTCATATTTTGTTACTTTACATAGGATATGAAGAAGGAATATTTTAATGACTTTAAGGAAAAAAAATATTTACTTTCACTATGATCTTTATTTTTGGTTTTAAAATTTTATATGAAATTAATGTATGTATCTAGTTTAACTGGACAAATAAACTATTAGTTCCTTCTGAATTCAATTCCATATATCTATTTATAATATAATAATGCAACCACCAAATCAATTATACTAGGTTTGGGTTCTTTACATTTTAGATATGATATTATAATTCCAGAATCATAATAATGTCATAAATATCATAAATATACATTAAAATCATCACAATAACTATTCATGAAATATGGTTATTGAAAATGAATCGTATCGATACGTGGAGATGGTAATTCGTACATATGTATGAGGGATACTTTCATATCCAATTCTTTGAAATATAGGTTGAATATAGGTGTTTTTTTAATAATAATAACATTTCTATTTATTGAGGACACTGAAATTAGTATTTTATTAAGAATATCTATAGTGAAAAATGTTTTTCAAATAGTGATATCACATCTTAATAGATTAATATTTATTATATAATTGAACAATCCATTTTATAATAAAAGAGGTCTAGTGACATTGGAATCATGGAGATATTAACAAATGGTTCATAAAATATATATATATCATCACCCACTCCATTATTCATGACTATCACCCTTCATGGATATAAAATACTTTGTTCCCTTCTTTATAACATGTGGAAACATAAGAAAGGCTGAGATCATATGCTCATAATGGGTAAACAAGGGAGATATCAATGACCACTTGATCTTAACATGAACATAAGGGTATGCAAACAAGATAATAACCTTTGAAAATCATACCCTATATAACATATATAATGATATTGATTCGTTATATAAATATTTTCAGTTCATAAGACATGGATCATAATGGAATCAAAGAACAAGATCCAGGATAAATATACAGTTTCATTATACATATGTATTTGGCATATACATACACATATAATATCATTTCCTTAGTAGTAACAGAACAATTCCAACATAATCACAGTGGAATGAGTTCTCTTCCCAAACCATTGTAGTATTCAAGGTTCACTACCAATAATATCATAGTGTACAAAGTCCTTTATTGAACTGAGTTATCTCCCCATTAAATCCTTCATTGTCTCATGATATATCAGTCTTTACCCAATTCATTTGAGGAATATAATGGTTTCACCCATAAAATAATAAAAATAATACATATTTGTTTCTAGATATCATAAAAGTTTCATAATATTATGACCCTTGAAAATAAATGGGTTACATAAATATTTCCTTATAGCATAGCCCGTAGAAAAAGAGTGGGTTTCATAAACATTTCATCATTTCATCATAATGTAACCTATGCAAAAGGAATGGGTTTCATTAAAAAACCATCCAGATAAAGAATAAGGATGTTGTCCTTTAATCATAACCCCAATAAAGCATAAGTGAAATCAAGGGTTTTTAATAGGAATAAAAATAAAAGAATATTAGAAAATTTTTGAGGTAAATAAAATATCCATTTTATAAACACGTCATCAATATATTTAAATTATTTAAACCTTATTATTGGAAAAAATTTATTTTAAAATAAAAATAGAAACATGTAATCAAATCTTCAAAGTATTTAGTGGTCACGAGTGTGGAAAATTTGATTCATGCCATATAAGTTCAAATAAAACATTTTTTTCATACATTTTAAAAAAAACTCCAAAAGTACCTCATTTGTAGAAAGAAAAGTAGATTAATATTAAAAAAATTGAAAATTAAATCATGGGTAAAAATTAATTTAAAAAATATTTATAAAATAGTAAAAACATTCTTTAAAATGTTTATATAAATCATGGAGATGAAAGAAAAAAACAACTAAAGAGTGAAATAAAGACGATTTTACTTAAAAAAATATTTTTAGCCTGTTGAGTACTTAAGGGTTTGAAAATAAAAGGAAAAAAATTCAATTTAATGGAATTACTAGAGTATATAAAAATTCAAGATTTTCTTGGTAGGTATATCAAAATATTTTTTCATTGGAAACTTAATTATAAACAATCCTTATAATGAAATAGAATGTTATATAAAACCCTTACCATTTTGGTAGAATTTTTATAATAATACATATTAAATAATGAATCATAGATGGATATTTATATCCCCATATAAGTTTTAGGTATAATAATAAAATACATTAATGGTAAATATATAAAACACACCCCTGAAACTAGTGGTTGATTCGGCATGTGTCTCACAAAAATAGAATGGGTTGAAAATCCCTTACTATAGGTATTAATTTTTACATATGAATTTCAATATCATATATAAAACATAAATATTTGTTATCAATATATTATAGAACCATAATAATATATTTCATACAATAAATTATTTACTTATAAACGTTTATCACCAATTTAATAATAAATATTTATTAAAATCATTCTTTTGGGTGATATGTGTTTCATTTTTTATTTATGTCATTGTTCAATAGTTTTGGTCCTTTTTTTGATTATTGTTACGTAATATAAATAATATTAATTTTGATAAAATTATAATTTATAAACCTTTTTAAATCCATTCATAAAATAAGACATAGAAAAATGAATATACTATTCTTGAAGACAGTAGGTCGTACATATGGAAGAAAATTATTTTCATTTATTGATAGGTGTAATAAAAGAAATGTAAATAATAAGTAACATTTATATAATATATATTAATTTATATATATAATTTAATTAATAAATCAATACTTATTACCATAAATGTAACACATAAATGAAAAACAAACCACATCACATGATAGAGGTGGTAGTCCGCAGGTAGACATGATCGACGTTATCATTTTCCAACGGGTTGGAAGGTAATAAGCTAGATATGAAATTATAATTAAAACTTTATAATTATTTAAAATAATCATAAATAAAAATAATCCCATAATAATACCCATTCATAAAATATGGTGATGAGAAATGAGTTGTATCGCTACGCGGAGATGGTAAACCATATGTACACATGAGCGACATTTTCACTTCCCATTAGATGAAAAGGGGGTGAATAAAGGTGGGTTCATAATCATAATAAAATGTTAGAATAATATGGATACTGAATTTATTATTTTATTAGGAATATAATTTCTTTATAGCAGTTAATTTAATAATTAAAATGAACGTGACTAGTTATGGCGATTTCCACTTCTTTGAAACAACTCTTTTAAATCTCCTCTTAAAGGCTTTAAGGATGGTATTTTTGGAAATAATAAAACCTATATAATGTTTTTATGATGTTGGAGAAGATAAATTAGAATATTTTTTTCATGATATAATGATCAAAGTAGAGTGAAGAAGATAAAGGAGGTTACCCCTTTATAACTGAGGGGAGGGGCACCCATTACATTTCTTAAAAGATTAAAATATTTTGAAGTAATTATCAATACAAATGGCTTAAATTAAACTTACAAGGGAAAGATTTGAAATTTTATACCATATATTTTCCTAATTTTCCACTTTTAATATTTTCCAGAAAATAAATTTAATTAAAAATATATTTTCTATCATAAAATATGATTTTTTTTAATTTATACTCTATTCATTTATTTTGACAAAACAATTATAGAAAAATATTAAATTTGAATATTATTATTTAAAATAGAAATAATAAGTAACATGAATCAAAAAAATTATTGGGACACTATAAATCACTACAATTATATTACTTTCAATGTTTTTAATAATAATATATTATAATTTATTATTAATAGGAAAAATAATGCATTAGTTTTTATAATAATTTATGATTCTTATATAGTTACTAAAAATTAAAAATATATTTCTATGATGAATATAATTTCATGTATCTAAAAATACACACTTATTTTCATTCATAATTTACTTTATTTCCCTATATGGACACATAAGCCATATTTAAGATGAAGTGACTATAATTTTGAAAATATACATAATTTGAATATTATATAGGTTATTTAAATCGAATAATGACAATTAAACAACAAATATTTGGGCTTCAATTGATAAGGGTCGAATTACCTTCAACAAATAAAAAATAAGTTGAAAACGTATGCCCTTATCACTTAGTTTTGTGAACTAGATTAACTGGATGTACCCCTTACTAAAGTGATATGTTTTACGATGGTTACTACTCATGTCAATCAAAACAAAATGGGACCTATTTAAATAAAGGGAACCTCCAATTCCAAATATGGAATCAATTTTATTAAATAAAATACATATAATTAATTGTTATTAATTTCAAAATAAGTGTACAAAATGTGATAGAAATAAATTTTTAGAAATATAAATTGTTAAACATAAAAATTGGTGTATTCTTATCTCCTGATTAGATAAATATTAAATGAATTGTAAAATAATTGGTTTAATTTATAATACATAAATTCCATTAAAATAATTCACTAAAAGTGATTAATTTAATTTATTTATATAAAAACACATTGTACCCGCATTGATTATTTTTTAAACAATATTTATTTATATTTTAAATTTTATTCATCTATTATCAATTTATAAATATTGAAATAATTTTATACATATTTAATTATAAATATTTCATAATTTAGTTAATTATATTCATACCTAGCAATCCAATAGATACAATTTTTTTTTACTTTAAATAGTAATATTTTAATAGTATATCATGATTCGTTTAATCTCTGTGTTCTATGTAATGAATGGTTTCGAATAAATTATATTTATTCAAAAAAAATTCTCAAAATAATAGGGTATCACAATATAATATATTTATATGTGGTAGAAAAATAAATATATTGAATGAGTTTGGGAATCATGATTACCTCTTATTCTATAAGCATCCATTAGATCCCTTATTAAGGACACATGGAATAATATTTTAAGAAGACCATAACGTCAACATCATATATATGGAAGTTGAAAAAATAATTTTTTATGGTTTAGTGGAGATATATGACTCTATTTGGTGAAAATAATAGAAAGGAGTGATTACCATCTACTAATGAGGCGAGGGGAACTCTTGTAATTTCTTAAATGAATAAAATATAATAAAGTTTTTTCCACGAAAAAAATAATCAAAATAGACATAGATTCAAAGATAAATAATAATGTTGTTTAAATACAAAAAAATAGGATTATGTTTTTTTATACCATAAAGTTTGTTTTAATCCTTTTGTTAACATATTTCAACATTAAGAGTGTTAATGTCTTTCTTCACTCATAATGAATAATAATTTTACAAATAAGCTAATAATTCAATCATAAATTGAAAAAGGATGAGAACATGGAATACTTATCGTCATAATTTTCATCTTTCATGAATTTTTTTATTTTTATTATTATTTAATAAAATATTATTTTTCATAAAATATTATTATGGTCATTTTTGAAACTATTAACATAATACCTCTATAAAAACAATATGTATATAATGTAATTTGAATAAAAATCATTTAAAAAAACTAATATGATATATTTATGCATGAAATTATTCTAAGACAATAAAATATCCAAATTTATTAACTTTTACTATTTTCAAAATAATTTATTTTATTTTTATTATTGATTGAATAAATATTATGTCATAGTTAAGAATGAATTTTTTGTAATTATTCAATAATTAAAAAATTTAAATAAATTTCTCTAATAAATATAATAATTTTATATTTCAAATATTCTCCTATAACCTAACAAAGAATGTGTTTACCCATATTTTAAAATATTTGAGATATTAATGTCAAGAGTGTGATATTTTTGACATTATATTTTACTTAACTAATATAATATCATTATTAAATAAATATAGAACCAACTATACATATATTAGAGGATTTTAAGTACACGGAATAACTCAACCCATTCAATAAGATAATTATTTCAGTTTGATAAATAATGAATCATCATTCCCCAGTTTTAACCCTATTATAACCATTTTACCCCTACTAATGTGGGAAAGATTTGCTATAGTTACTCTTCATATTGAGATAAAATAAATGATAAATATTTAACTAATATAGAAATTCAGAATCAAAATATGGATTAAATTTTACAATATAAAATTTATAGGGGTGGAAGAAATCAATTGAATATGAATAAATCGAACACAACAAGAATCAATTTTTTTTAAAATGCATTTTCAAGAATAAAAATATTTTTATATGAAATTCTTCCATAAAATGGACTAAAATGAACATAATTGGGTTATTCAAAATAAAATATATATAGTAATTATTTGAAAAAAATTTAAAACTACCATGAACCAACCTGGTTCAACCTTGAACCAATCACCTGATCGGGTCCATGACATGGCCCGAGAGGCGTTCTCGATCCTCCTGGGCTAGCGACAAGTGACATGGCATTAATAGAGGACAAATTGGAATTTATTCCCCCAGTAAAAATAAATAAAGCAGCATAAAAAGTGGAATAACACAAGAAAACAAACAACTTGAAAAGAAAGAACAACCAACAACAACCAACTAACCTTCCCACAACCAAAAATAATCGCGACATCAAGAGTCTCTCACCAAACCACAACCAAGTCTCGCCAATAGTGAACAAGCTCAAGTCAAACCTGCAACAAAACAAAAAATAGGAAAACACTATAGGTATGAGTATTAAAACTCACTAGGTGTTAACAACAAACTATTCCCAATGCACTACCTTTAAATAATGAATTTACCAATTTCAAGTTTGAACTAAATTATATAAAATATGGGTTTCCCCACACACACATATATTTATAATATAAATAATAGTCTACTTCCCTTTTTAGTTTAAAAACTAGTTTAATGTTCTAAAGGAGAAGGTGCATTACATTTTTGAAACTGTCTTCACGAACAATTTAGAAAATTCAAGTTTTAGTCATTACCTAGAAGGAAAATAAAAAATAACACAAAACACACACAAACTAAGGGAAATAGATAAAGTGGAACACAGGGGACAGCAACTGAACTAGACCTCTCAGTCATCTGCCACATACAAATAAACACTAAAGGGAACATGGGTTGAACCTAGGAGCTCGTGAACAATCCAGAACGTACTATACATGTGACTCATCCTGAAGGCATGCCCTAACTCGATGACATCATAATTACCTAACACTCGGTATATCTATTCATGGCCTAACAAAGGTGCCCAATCCCTTTAGCACCAATAACTCAGTATTACCCTACAGTGGGGCCACTAGCCAGTGTGTAATCTAAACTAGTGCAGCAACCATTCTCAAAAGATTCACTTACAATTCCAGGTTCCCATTTCAACACGTATAATTAAAGAGGGGTGAGTCAACAATGCCAATCAAGTAACCAGTCATGGTGCTCAAACATCATGCTCAATAACTCACACAATCACCGTACACAACATGATCACCCTTGAGTCAAGTCAAAGAATGTTTTTTTCCAAAATAATTTATTTCATTAAAGTGCCAAATGGGCCTTCACAAGTTTTAAAGAAAAACGTCATCCTTTAAGGGAACCCAAAACACTCATTCACGCTTCCGAAAAAAACCATTTATCATTTAAACGAAAATTACATTTGATGTTCTGTGAATCATGTTCAAAATCCAAACGGGAATTCTTTCACTATTGTGTGTCCACTCGTCAAGAAAATATGTCAAGTGTTATGAATAAAATTAACAGCTCTTTTGACAACAAATAATCATTTAAAAATTAATGATCTTATATTATTTCGTATTTATTAAATTAATAAAATATCATGCAATTAATAAATTCTAAATTTAAAGGTGAGTGAAGTGGGGGACCTACCTCGACTTGAAAACCAATCGTGATGATGTGACATGCCTCATGCGGGTGCACACGCACATGTGAACTGACGACTGCAGTATCACAGAAATTCCTTGCCAATGTGATGCAACTGAAAAGATAACAAAAATACATAAACACGGACTTTAAATGATCCAAGAAAAACAACGACACATAATAACTAGCTCCACATGTTTCAAAACATAGTACTCATCGCCCGCATTATTACTAAACCACTTTAAGATTTATTGAGAAATATTCAAAAATTAACTCATATATTTACACAAATAAAACTCAATTATTTTAAAATTAAATTTTCACCAATATATATAAAAACAACACACTCTACAATTATTTATTTACCACTTGAACAAAAATAGCGCAAACCTCACTTTGGCGTAGATACGTGCTCGGCCATCGGGGTGACATGACTGTCAGAGAGGGGTGGCGAGCATGCCGGAAGAAGGAGTGGTGCATTTGGGAGGTCGCACGACTGATGGAAAAGAGGGACGTTGAGCTTAAGATGCGTGTGACGGCCGGAGGGAAGGTTGTCGTCGATGGGTTGGTGTGTCGGCAGAGAAGGCTGGTCGGACAGCAGCTGCGAGGCGGGAAATGGAAGGTGGTCTAGTCGAGAAGGGATATGGGTTAAAGTACAGGCATGTCAGGATGAAGCCAGCTGGAAGGAGAGAGCAGTTACTTTTGTGTACGACCGGCTCATGACGAAGGGGGCTGGGGTCGTGACTGGGCAACATGTTTACGTGTTGGCTGCGCGCTGAGCAGGGGGAACGGGGGTGCGCACCAGGGGAGGATGGTGCAGGGAGCGGACAAGGCACCATGGGAAAAACCAGGGTAGAGGCAGATGGGTCGGGGTAGGAGATCATGCTGGAGATGGAGCAGGTGGTAGTGACAGGAATATAGGCAGGGGCGTGCTGACTCAACTGATGAAAGGTGGGGTGTGGGAGGCTGATCGCTGAGACAGGGAGGCACGGTGTTGCTGGACTGCAGGGGAGGAAACAGCTGGATGGCATTGGGGCACGTGGTGCAGGACAAGAGAGAGGCACCAGGGTGCGCGGTGCATGAGAGGAGGGAGGCGTCGGGAGGTCGGGGTGTTGGTGCGCTGAATGGAGAAGGAGGGAATGCAGTGCAAGAGAGGCCATGAGGATAAGGACGGGGCTTCTGGGCAGACTGGCCGTAAGGAGGCATGAGGGGAGAGGAGGGGAACTAGCTAGGGAGGGGGAGAGGCAGGATGGCTGAGCGGGGGTGCAGTGTAGCGGCCGGTGGGGCTGTTGTGTGTGAGAGAAAGAGAGGGCTCTAGATCACACGGGAGATGAAGACGCGGCTGAGGGTGGAAGGGGCGCTGCAAGGCAGGAGGAGGGCGAGACTTGGGCCGGGCAAGGAGCACGCGAGCAAGGTATGGGGTGCAGGAGAGCCGGGGCGCCGATGATGCTTCTGAGGTGCATGCTGCTGGTAGGGCGGTGGGCTGAGGGAGGCGCACTGCAACATGTTAGAAGGGGGGAGGCGACAATAGCTTGTGCAACGCTGGGGGAACAACCATGTGGAAAGAACAAAATAGAGAATAAGAAAGAGGAAGAAAGAAAAAAGGTTAAAAGTAAATAAAGATAAAGATAAAAATATAATAATACTATTAATAATAATCATAATAAATAATACTAAAACAATAATAATAACAACCATAATCATAATAATATTAATAAAAATAATAATTACCTTAATAATTAAATAATAACAATAAAATGAATTCATACCATTTTAATAATAATAAAATTAATGAAAGACCACGCAACTAGAGAAGCCACGTGACGTCCCGCTCTGCCCGTGCGTCTAATGACATCGAACCCAAAACACACACTTTTTATCGAAAACTTGAAAACTTCATCCGTGACTCACCCCAGACACCAGAAAAAATATTTAAAGGTAGAAAAATAATTAAATAAATTAAACTCATAGGGGGTGTGACAATTCTCCCCACCATAATGCTTCATGTTCCTGGGTAGCCCTAGCAAGACCTAGACCCAAAAATAAACTCCTTAAGTGTCACTAACCCCCAAAACCATAAGTTCCTCTAGTTGATTGATTCAAACTAACACCAAACACCCAAGACATGAAACGTATCCTCAAAACATGAGCATTTAAAACATCACCAAAACGAAACCCGAAATGAAACTCTAATACTGACACAGGGAGGCCCAAACGGACTCCCCACCATAAGAAACAAGCAAAACTAAATTCAATGAGACCCGCAATGGGTATCCTAACCATAAGGACTGAAAAGGGTAACTAAGCTTGATGATTTTACACATGGTCCAAAAAGCCCCACCATGAGGGGGGGAACGAAAGGGGCCCACGAATCAAAAATCAAAACTACTACCACTGCTACTCCAATGAAATCACACTCTCGGATGAACACAAATCACATCACACTAAAGACAATGATTATACCAATGTCTTTTACAACATTGGGGCTCACCTAACTACGCGCCTGCTTCACTAGAAGGCTTATAGCTGGAGCTCTGTTGATTTAACCATCTCCTGCCTCACTGTGAGGCTTCAGAAATTTCCAAACATGACATACGAACTAGAATTTGACCAAACACACATCCATTAAAACCAAGTTTCTTAAGAGTTTCAGTCACACCCATTCATACAACTGAAAGAAAAGAAACACCACAAAACAATGCAGGTGGTGACTACTTCATCCAAGAAACACTATAAAGAGAAAACCTCAAATGGATCTCCAAACACCATCCTACTCCTACCGATGAGCTGAGGTGACCTTCAGAGATCTAGGTCTAGATTCAGCACGCTTCTTGGAAATACCTCGACAAAATTGAGGTATGTGACCCAGACGTCCATAGGTGTTGTAGGGTTTCAGAGCATTCAGTAATATCGGAATCTTGTGCCCTCGCTTACCGCACTAGTGACAAATCAATCCATCACACTGGGAGGAAGATGAATTTAGGTCTGAAGGCCTCCTGATTCCTCTACCAGTTCTACTGATATCGGGTCACTATCCATTATTCTTATCCTTATCTACTACACTTCTTCCCAAGGCTGGAGGAGGTTTCACCTCCTCAAGTCCTCTTGCTAACTTAGCTTCAGCAAGGAAAGCTTCTCTGACCCCGTCAGGAATGGTGATCACGTTGAACTCTTCCACCTTCTCCGGTAGCTCAGGATATAATCCTTGCTCAAAATACCGAGCTTCTCATGGGATCATTTCCAATATACATCGGTTCATACGGAGCCAAGTCTATGAAATGACTAAAGAATTCCAACACTGTTCCAACACCTTGTTGGAGACCGCACAACTCCATCCTCTTCCTCATATTCGTCAGCTCAGGGAAGTATTCCTAGATGAACAATGACTTGAAGAACCCCAAAGTGAGATATTATCGATGTTTGCTTCTAGACATAGACTTCCACTAAATCCAGGAAGGGCCTTCAATCATAATGGTAGCCAACTTCACCTTCAATGACTCAGGCAGTGTGAGAGAACAGCAGTTCCTCTCAATCTTCCACATCCACTCCTCTACCTCAAGAGGATCTACTTTACCATAAAAGAGGGGAGGTTTCAACTTCAAAAACTCAAGGATTTCATCTGTTGATTGAACAAATAGAGGATTTACTAAGGATGCACCATCCGAAGAAGCACATTGGGTGTCCATCGAACCTTCATCGGGGAGAACACTAAGGAGCAAGAAAAAAAGATGGGTCAAACATGGTCATTACAATTTTAAGTTCAACTTTTCACAATTTCCAAAAAAACATTATAAAACAAATCATAAAAGTAAAGAAGACAAAGAAAACCACAAGGAGAAACTGGTGCAGATGGGTGACTCGGACATATGGTTGGCGGTCATACGCTAGTCAGTCCACCGTCACCAGGAGCACTCTAGAGAAATCTCCTTTTCTCTACATGGCTTTCCAAACCATGTGAGCTCACGGAGGTCACTTACCTAGCTCCAATTTCATTTCCCAATACCAAAAAAACTATAATAATTAAAGACATCGATAACCCAAACATCACATAGTAACCTGAGGTTCAGAATGAGCAAGGGTTCATGACGTCCTTCTCATCTGTACGCCTTGAGTCCCCATAATCCTAATCCTTCTACCATGAAAACCCCAAATAAAAATGGGAGCACTGAAAAACAAGGTCCGCTTAGGAGCCAACCTCCTCTGATACCATTTTGTCATGAACCATCCTGGGTCGACCCTGAACTGATCACTTGAGCTGGTCCGCAACATGGCTCGAGAGGCATTCCGGATCCTCCCGGGCTGGCGACAAGCACCAGGGAATCAATAGAGGAATAAATGGGAATGCTTTCAGATAGAGAAAATAAATAAAGAAGTGGAAAAAGTGGAATTAAACAAGTAATCAAACAACATGAAAATAAAGAATGTACAACAACAACCAACTGAACTGCCCACGACCAAAATCCCTCACAACTCCGAGATTCGCTTACCAAACCACAACCAAGTCCCCCCCATGGCAAACAGGATCTAGTCAAACCTGCAACAAAACTAAAAATAGAAAAACACTATATCCGCGAGTCTTAAAACTCAGTAGGCATGCCCAACAGACTATTCCCAAATAACTATCATTAAATAAAGAATTTAAAAATTTCAGGTTTGAACTAAATTATATAAAATATGGGTTTCCCCACACACACTTTCATTTCTAAAGAAAATAATAGTCCACCGAACATTTTAGTTTAAAAACTAGTTTAATGTTTGAAAGGAGAATGTGAATTACATTTTTGAAAACATATTCGTGAACAATTTAGAAAATTCATGTTTCAGTTATTACCCAGAAGGATAACAACAGATAACACACAACACACACACACAAAAAGGGAAATAGAAAAAGTGGCACACAAGGGCCAACAACTAAACAAGACCTCTCAGTCATCTTTCATATAAAAATAAACACTAAAGGAAATATGGGTCGAACCTAAGAGCTCATGAACAATCCAGAACATACTATACATGTGACTCAACCTGAAGGCATATCCTTACTCGATGATGGCATAATGCCCTAATGCTCGGTATATCCCTTCATGGCCTAACCGAGGGGCTCAATCCCCATAGCAGCAATAACTCAGTATTCCCTTACCATGGGGCCACTAGACATTTTGTAATCTAAACTAGTGCAGTAATCGTTCTCAGAAGATTCACTTACTATGCCAAGTTCCCATATCAACACCTATAATAAAAGAGGGGTGAGTCAAAAATTCCAATCAAGTAACCAATCATGATGCCCAAACATCATGCTCAATAACTCACATAATCACTATACACAATAGGATCACCCCTCAGTCATGTCAAATAATGTTTTTTCCAAAATAATTCATTGTATTAATGTGCCAAATGAGCCTTCCCTAATTTTAAAAAAAACATCATTCCCCAAGAGAACCCAAAACACTTGTTCACACTTCAGAAAAAAATCATTTATCATTTAAACCAAAACTACATTTGATGTTTTGTGAATTATGTTCAAAATCCAAACAGTCATTCTTTCACTATTTTGTGTCTGCTCGTCAAGAAAATATGTCAAGTGTTATGTATAAAATAAACAGCTCTTTTTTACTCCAAATAATCATTTAAAAATTAATTATCTTATATTATTTCATATTTATTAGAATTAATAAAATATCCAAAAATTAAAAAATTCTAAATTTAATGGTGAGTGTAGTGGGGAACCTACCTCGACTCGCAAACCAATCAGGACGACGCGACACGCCTCGCGTGGGCACACATGCACGTGCAAAATGATGACTACAGTATCATGGAAATACCTTTCCAACGTGCTGCAACCAAAAAGATAACTAAAGTACATGAACACGGACATAAAATCATCCAAACGAAACAATGACACAAAATAACTAGCTCTACATGTTTCAAAACATAGTTCTCATTGAGTGCATTATTACTATACAACTTTAATATTTATAAAGCAATATTCAAAAATTAACTCATATCTTTATACAAAAAAAAAAACTAAATTATTTTAAAATTAAATTTGCACCAATATAAATAAAAACAACACACCATAAAATTAATTATTTACTACTTGAACAAAAACACCACAAACCTCACTTTGGCACGGACACGCGCTCGACCAGCAGGGTGACACGATTGTGGGAAAGGGGAGGCGAGAGCACACCAGATGAGGGTGTAGTCCATTTGAGAGGTCGCACGACCGACAGACAAGAGGCGCGTCGAGCTTCAGATGGATGTGGCGGCCGGTGGGAATGCTGTCGTTGATGGGTTGGTGTGTCGGAAAAGAAGGTCGGACGAACAGTGGCTGCGATGTGAGAAAAGGAAGGCGATCTGGTCGAGAAGGGCCGTGGGATGAAGTTGAGGCATGCCGTGACGAAGCCAGCTGGAGGGAAGGAGTGGCGACATGTGCGTATGACCTGCTCGCGATGATGTGGGCTGGGGTTGAGAATGGGAAACAGGGTTACGCGCGGGCTGCGTGCTGAGCAGGGGGGAACAAGGGTGCGCACTGGGGAAGGCTGGTGCAGGGAGCAGACAATGGTGTTGTGGGGAAAACTAGAGTGGAGGTAGAGGGGTCGGAGAAGGTGACCCTGGTGGAGGCGAAGCCAAAGGCAGTGACAGGAGAACAGGCAAAGGCAAGCTCACTCAACTGATGCAAGGTGGGGCGTGGGAGGCCGATCGCCGAGATAGGGAGGCGCGGTGCTGCTGGACTACAAGGGAGTCAATGGATGGAGGGTGTCGGGCGCACAGTGCAAGATAGGAGGGAGGCGCCGGTGTGCGCGGTGCAGGACAAGAGGGAGGTTTCGGGAGGCGGTGGTGATGGTGCGCTGAGGGGAGAAGGAGGGGATGTCGTGCAGGAGAGGCGATGGGCAGAGGGACGGGGCTGTTGGGAGGACAGGCCGTGAGGAGGCCGGAGGGGAGATGAGGCACACTGGCTGGGGAGGGGGAGAGGTAGGAGGGCCGAGACGGGGTGTAGTGCGGTGCCTGGAGTGGCTGCTATATGCAGGAGTAGGAGCGGGTGCCCAGTCACACCGGAGAAGAAGAGGCATCTGAGGGTGGTTGTGGTGCTACAAGGCAAGAGGAGGGCACGACTTGTGCGAGGTGAGGAGATAACGAGCAAGGGATGGGGTGCAGGATAGCCGGGGCACTGGGGATGCTTCCATGGTGCAGGCTGCTGGTAGGGCGGTGGGTTGAGGGGGGCATGCTGCAATATGAGGGAAGGGGGGAGGCGATATCATCTTGTGCAGCGATTGGGGAACAACTGCGTGGAGTGAACAAAAGGTAGAAAAAAGAGAGAATAAGAATGAGAAAGAAAGAAAAATGTTTAAAAGTAAAAAAAGATAAAAATAATAATAATAATAATAACCATAATAAATAATACTAAAATAATAATAATAATAACCATAATCATAATAATATTAATATAAATAATAATAACCTTCATAATAAAGTAATAATAATAAAATGTATTCTAATAATTTTAATAATAATAAAATTAATGAAAGGGCCACATAGTTGCATGGGCGAAGACGCGTGACGTCTCGCTCCGCCCGTGCGCCCAATGTCATCAAACCCAAAATACACACTTTTTATCGAAAACTCGAAAACTTCATCAGTGACTCACCCTGGAGCCCATAAAAATAGTTAAAGGTAGAAAAATAATTAAACAAATTAAACTCATAGGTCTCGACGTGACAAAAACCCAATGAAAACTACTTATGTCTTGAAAAAAAAAATCATGTTTTTAATAAAAATTATTTTTCACTATTCACTAGAACCCCAATCTCCATAAAAGACACCAAATAATTTAAACTATGATAATTTTGGTATGCTGATCTGAATAATGAAATTATTTTTATAAAATTTAATCATAAATTCCTAGAAATTAATTTTCATATTCTATCACGAGACACAATAAAATCTATTCTTATAATGAAAACATATTTTGATGAATAAAATATCTTTTCTAAATATTATGTTCTTGTTTCTTAAAATTAGTCAACACATTTTTACTGAGTGTGTCATAAAAATATATCTATTATAATGTTGTAAATTTTATTCATATTAGCCAATTCATTGACTATGATATAACTGTCGTATTTAAATAATAATATTTCATGTTGCATTTATACTAGATGGTGTGTGTTGTATATGATATTGAACATATTGTTATTATTTTGAAAAATATTTTTTAAAATAAAATTATTTATTAAGATATAATATTTGTAAAAATATATTTTAAATAATAGTGTGATTTAGGAATTATAATCTTTATGTTCAACACTTGAACAACATATTGATACATTTTTTCATTACAACGAATAATGTTATAATTTTAAAGGACCTATCATTATAAACACTAATAAATAATTTATTATTTTTATTCTCATCATATAGGAAACTGTTTATTAATTAATATTTTTCATTATGGTCACTTTCTTATATAAGTAAGTGTAACTATTTACATTACGATATTTCCTTTTCCAGCATACTCTAAAAACTATTAGGATATAAAGATACTTTCTATTTGAATTGGACTTATATAATAATTTAGTTTTTAAAATTTTAAATTATCCAAGATAAAATATACTACAACTAGATTCATATAATATACATGCTCCAATTTTTATTCTACAACTAAAAACCACTTTATATAAAGGAAATAAATTTAATTTTTATTAGCTGGAATATTTTACAAATAATCTTTTAAAAACTACAACCCATATAAAAAGAAATGTTCACAGAGTAATATCCTTTATATTAAAATCTGTATTTATTAAAATATAAAAATTAATGGTAATGATAACTCTTTACATCATATTATAATAAATATAATAGATAAAATATTTCATTCCTCAATAAAAATCTAATTATCCTTAATTTTTAAACAAATTTATATACTGGAAAAAATCATAAAAATGCATTTCTAAACCATAAATTCATTTAATGATGATAAAAAATATTTACAAATGAATTAATTTTATCTGATACGAGAAATTGAGATGAAAATACACATTAAATAATTCTTGAAGTAACCCATTGAATTCTATATTTCTTTATTTGAAACCAACCACCATATTTATGAAAGTTAAAGATTCATTCCTTAACTATTTCATAATTTTAAATTTTTTTACATTTTCAAAATATATTTTTAATGTATAGTTCGTATCATATATAGATAAAAATAAAATAATTTATATACATATAATTTTTTTATGATGAAAACTCTATGAATTTTCTTACAACTCTTCACCTATTTTGACCATTTTTCTCCAATGTCCTCACATGTGTCAATGGATATATTATATTTCCTTTCAGAAACATCCTTTAGGTTTTAATTACCTACCTTAATATCAAACCCTCTAATATATTTCTTATATTTCTATCCTAAATTGATTCCATTTTATACTAACATTTCCAAACAAGATCCTTGACCTCCAATATATTACTCGGCTATCCTCTATATAATTAAGAGATCATGAATTTTTTTTATTAAAATCATTTCTATTTTAGACCATCATAAATTTTATATAAAAACAAATAATTATTATTGAAAATACTACGTTTCCATGTCCAACATTAATTTATACACACTCCTATCCATTTCATTAACATTCTGAATCATATCGAGTATATGAATGGATAATTCAGTTCATTAAATTATTTTGAATCAAAAATGATATTTATACCTCATATATCTCATACCATTCCAATTCATATTATTATATATCATGGTTATGTATTATCTCGAAAGAATCCATGTTGTCATGTTACTTTTAAAATATATGTTATATAGAAAAAAAAAATAGAATAGTATATACATGAATAAAATCCTTTGTATACATAGATTAAAAATCAATATCAACTAATTGAATATATTCATCATTCATTGGATTTAGAATTATTTAATCTAATACATAAAGTATATAATCTTCTATGAGAAATATATTATTGTTTTTCTACCATCCACAGAATATTCTCTACTTAAAATTCTACTTTTGAATGGTTTATCTCACAAATAAGTTTCATTAAAAGGTAATCTTATATATAATATTTCATTTTATTTGATGAGTCTTATATTATATAAATATTTTTTAATAAATGTTATTAAATACTCTTCCAATAAAATGATGAACCAATTTAATATAAATAATATCTATTTATGAGTCATGTTTTTATTTTACTATGATTATAGTTTTATTGGAATTTATATGATCAATTATCTATTTATCTTGACCATTATATTAGTCATATCATGTATGACTCTTGGATAGTCCAGGGGAATAACATTTGAAAAAATTATAATATTGATTTTTTTACTCCATTCAAATAAGAATATTTTCTAATTCATGAAACCAGGATAATTTTTACCTACATAACATGAAAGATACAAACCCCTAATTCTATAAGGTTAACCTATATTATAATTTCCTTACACATGACAATCCATGGTCATGTTTTAGCATGACCAACCTTTTTTCATGATCAAGGTCTTAAAAAGTGTTTACCTTCAAAGGAATCTAACAACTAGAACATTAAGGAGTTTTAAAATAACTCACTATCTTATCTCACATGTTCCCTTCAAACACACTAGATTCTAATGAGTTAGTTTCTTTATATTATTCCATTTAACTATTTAATATTTTCTAAACATATTAATGTATTGAAAATTATAAAAAAACATTTTTGTAGCATGCAAAAAAAATCTAATTGTGTATATACATATCCAAAAATATTTCAGGAGTAAAACACAAGAAACCCTTTTATATGTTGGAATATAATTATTTGAAACTAAAATATACTCAAGGAGTAGTATTGTAAGATAGACAGATAACCCTATCATTTCAATAAAAAATCTTATGATCCCATGAAAGGGAGAAGTTTGACATAAATTCTTATAATCCATATGTTAATATTATAGTGATAAATTAAATTCATTACATTATTAACACCTAATACATATAAATCATAACCAACCTTTATAGTTTATTTTATAAAATAAAAAAATTATTATAGTTTTGGTTTAATATAACTATTTATTATGATGAACCAAACATGTGACTACTTATATGCATGATATTCCATTTTTAAGAATGAATTTAAATAATTAAAACTAATTCATACATCTATTAATGTATAAAAACATTCAATTAATGAATAATTAACAAGTATGGAATAAATAAGTAAACAGATAATTGAAACATTTATACATGAGATATGAGTATATGAACATTTCATAAATAATAAATTATAAACACTCTATAATTTAGATTTTTTTTAAAATTTAATAAAATAAAAATATAAACACATTATATTTACATACAATATTATAATTATTCATATATTATCATTTACATGAAATACAGGTCCCACACTGATGAAGAACATTAGGAATATATGAAAAACTATTTTTATTAACAAATCATAAATCCACATATAATTTATTTGTTAACCATGAAATGTTTATTAGTATATATCAACAATTCTAAAATCATTTGTATTGTTTTTCCTTTATAGAATATATTTTAGAAAGAGTTATCAAAGTTTATAATTTTTGTACAATGATTTGGTTTTGTTGAGATATGTCATGGTTTGAAATATATAAATATATTTCCCATACCAACCATGATCATTTTTTAAAATCGTGACATGAATTAAAATATTTAACATTGATTTGGTTTTAGATTAATTTTTCATGTCCAATTTTTATGAAATTAAGATGTGATTTTATAAATTACATAAACCAATAATATTTTTGTGTTGAAAAATTTCATGGTTTTGAATATCAACACAAATCAGTGTTGTTTTTTAATAAACATGTCATGGTTATGAATTTTTTTTTTCCGATTCTTGATATACTAAAGACATCAATCCAAATTAAATAGGCATGTTTTTTAATACTAATAAATACTGTTAAATAGTCCTTTAATAGTTCCATAAATAGCCTCTATTAAAGTTAAAAAAGCTCGTAAAATTGAATCGTGGTTAAAAGCCTGAAACATTTATTAGTGACAAAAAAGAATCGTTAAAAGGGTTCTTTAACAACGATATTAAAGGTACCTTTTAATATCGCTTTCTTTAGCCTCGTTAGAGGGGGCCTTTAACACTGTTTTTAGTTATGATAAATGAAAAACTGTTAAAGGGGGTAAAATTTTATTTTTTCTATTGTCCATGAGCCCGACCCACTTTATCAATGTTTCCAAAACAACTTTAACAGTGTTCCCCCACCATTATCAGTGCTTTTCACCCCACCACCCATTTTATCATTTATTTTTTATTTTATTAACTTTCTTAACTCATGAGTGACTACCTGGATTTGAACCCTACATTGCTCCTTAGATGATTGAATTACCTTACCAATACACCCTTAATCAAGGCATAAAATCCCCCGAATGTTAAAAAAACAAGGTACACTAACTTAAAGATCAGGTTTTGAGTCCATCTGGGCCTTTTTTGGACTAGAAAAATGTAACATAGGTTTATCTCAATCACATATGGAATAGAGCTCACCGCTTTCTTCGAATTGATATGTGGTACTGCCCAATGGATACCCAGATCAAATGTTATTGTCATTTGATGTTCGAGTTACGTTTTAAAATTAGTCCTGATATTTTATTTTATTTTTGTTGAGTTTTATATCTTGAATATGATATTAAATGAGTATTACTCAATAAAAAAAAAATTATTATTAATTTATTTTTATTATTTTAAAATCTATTTTTATAAAATATCTTACATATTAATTGTAAGTGAATATTTACAATCTCTAAAACATATTTTCAAAAATATATATTATATTTATATAAATGTAAATATATTTATATACTATTATAATATTCTTAATGAAATATTATTTTTTAATTATACCCTCATTATTGCTACTAAAAAAGAACTGATAAGGGGGGTATTTAACAATGCTTCTAAAATAGAAATGATAAACATCAATTATAATCACTTTTTAATAGGAACTAATAAAGGCTGGGCCTTTATCAGTTCATGTAAAAAATTCCTAGAATTGGTCCCTCTTTAATAGTTCATTTATTAGCACTTTTAAAAACCCCCCTTTAAGAACGATTTTTTAGCACAAAAAAAGAGTCTTTAGCAACATTTTTAGTTATCTTTTTTAAATCCCTAATGCTTGATAAACCATTTTTTGTAGTATTTAATGTAGTTTTTTAGAAGGAAAAACTTGTCCAGATGATTTAAAAATAACCACAAAAATATTTTCCCATAGGATTCAATCATATTTCAACAAAATTGAATTTTAATTTAAGGAAATACATATCAATAACCTATTACAGAAACCTATAATTTTTTATTTATTTGTTGAATGACATCCCACATGAGAAGGAAAATAACTCTTACCTATAATGATATCCAAATGTTGAATGAATCATATAAATATATTTGTAGTATTATTCACACCCTCATGAACTGATAGAACCTTTATGTTAATGATATGATAAAAATTATTTCTCTGATATAAGGGGTTCTAATCACTATCTAAAAAACATTTTATACAAATATTAATACATAATACAAAACAATTCAACCAATTTATATAAACATCGAAATATTCTCCTATTATTCTTAAATATTTTATAATGTCTCTACATAACTGTTAAATGCTTAATAAATTTTATAAATCTAAGTAATGTCTGATTTAACACTATATTTGAATTTTAAATATTTAATAAATTAATATAAATAGTTGAAACTCCTTAATATCATTACCAATAATGAAATCCCATTTATGATAACTAATGTGGAAGAAAAAAATTACATTATCACATAAACATGCACCTTCATGCACATAACCACAATATAGTGATCAGTAGGCTTAGTTTACTCAATCACAAAACACAATATATAGAAATTGAACCCAAAATTGTTTTTCATTGGTTTATAATTATTTAAATTAAAACTATGGACTCCCCATTCACTAATTATATATATTTTTGAAACATCGTTAATCAAAAATCCATCTCCATACATATCTATAAATATTATACAAATAATTATCTTCCAAATTAAATAATTTTCTTAAAATAAAATAAATATTTTTTCCAATTTTAAATAATGAAACAATAATAATTAAATAAATAAAATCTTTCATATTTCTAGGAAATAATATTACTTGAGAATAATGAAAAACCAACCCAGGCTGCCCCTAACCAAGACACCCAAGTTGTATAGTGATAAGACATGGAATGTGCTCTAGATTCCTATGACAAAGAATCTAGTTCCTAGGAATCAATTGTACCTAATTGGAAATAATTTCACCCAATATATCCACTAAGTGGATCAGAATATAGAATCTTACATGGAATCTCTATAAATTGGTGATTCATGCATCTAAATAAAAAAAACAAAAAATTAACATGTTTAAAAAAAAGAAAAAAACAATTAAATATAAAACACCTATAAAAATATAAACACCAACTCAAAATGAGTAAAACGGTGTTTATATAGAATAGGTATGAGATGGTAATATGATTATGAAATATAATAACTATCAAAAAATCTAAAAAAATAAATAGAACAATACTACCAATATCTATGTGACATGTGGGTGAACTAACAAGTATCAAACCACCTCCAATTCAATATATTCTAACAATAATACCCTCTACCTCAATGTGGAACCTTTACTTTAACTGTATCTATGATAAAAAAGACTATGTGCCCTAATTGGGTTAATTTAATGTGTGAGAAACAATATACCAGTAGGATTCATCCAAGTGTTTCTAGAGTAGCACTAACTAAATAAACAAAAACATGCTTGTTTGAAAATATAGAATGTGAACATATGATTTTATAATTTTAGAGGAAATAAATAAAACAATGTGATTTTGAAAATTTAATGTAAAAGTAAATTCAATGTAAATAAGTTACAATTTCATTATAAAACCAATTATATTTCAAAAGAGGCCTTTCATCCATACATAATCAGAAATATCATTTTATCATATAAAAAACATTCCTTTAGAACTATTTTAGGTATCAAAATCAAGATGCAACACTTAAAAAAACTATAAAACACATAATAATACTTAAAAACATCCATAAGATTGTTTATATTAGTAAAAAAGAAAATTATAAATATAAGAAACCATATTTTTTCATGAAACAAGGTTACCTCAAGAAACCACCTAACTCAATCTGGAAGTACTATAAATAACTCAATGGAATATAGTGGAACATTGGGGATACCATATGAATGAAATAATAGAATATGAACTCTAAAACCCACAATATAAAATTTCATTAATAAAAAACATAGGCTTCCATAGCCATAAGTGGTGGGAGAAGACTATGAAAAATAGATACTAAAACTAATAAAGGGACGTGAAGATTCATTCAATGTGTTTCCATTGATTAATTCTGAAAAAGAGCCACAAAAAATCACCCAAGATAATGGTTATGTGGAGTGTTGACACGTAAGGGGGAGTCGAGTGTTAAATGGGAGTAGAAAATATGGGTTATAGGATTTCAAACACACAAGGGAACTTTAGTGATTTCTATGTTTTTGGTTTTGGATGCAGGATTTTATAAACCATGAACCAACCATGTAGGTAGCACTTAAACACACCCAGGTTTCATATATATTTTCCACTTGGTTAGATAAACCATGTTCCAACCATGAAATTCACATCTGTTAAGAAAATTTACGTTTTCATTGTTATATTCCTGATTAATATTAATTGTGTGACTACTTAAAATAATAAAATTCCCCATTTTTTTAATAATTTAAATAAAAAATATCCCAAAATGAAAGATAATAATTAAAATTAACAAATAATGTAGATATTATTAAAAATGAAATTGCGGGGGTGAATATTATACAGACCATATCACTTTATTAACCTATAAAGTTAGGTCAATGATGATTTTTCCATATAGAGGTAAGTCCATTTCTCCCATAGAAAAGAATTTATTATAGTCCATTGATCCTTATATGAATATCTAATTAGAATGAAATTAGATTATTTGGGTAGTTTATCCATAATTACAAAGATAATATTCTTACTCTGTGATGATGTCCGTAGATATCTAATCCCACTTATAGGTGGGTGTAGAGATTTTTTAGGGTATACAAGATGGTTTTTTGGGATAATATTTAATATATTGGAAAACATATAATCATGAAAAGAAAATTAATTATGTTACACAAAACATTAGGCCCCTATTATCATTTCATCAAATAATAATTAATATTAGTGGTGTTGGAGTGGATGAGACACTTAGAATGATGATAATATTTCACAACAAACATAATTATAATAAATGGTAAAAGTACCAATTTTAGAAATAAAAAATTTCCTCAAAAGGTAGATAAAAATCATAGGTGGTCTTCCCAACATATATAGTTCTCTAGAGGCATTGAAATTCTCCATCTCTTGACTCCTCTTATAGAATTTGTTTAAGGAGTGAAGACCTTAATTGAATATTAGAAAGAAGCACATAATCATTCTAATCCATTTCTTATAGCTACATCCACATATAGAGACCAATGAGTCTCACTCATCATTAGACTCCCGTAATGCATGAGATGGTAAATTTCTATAGAGATCAATTGAGGCCACGTTCCCTTTTAATAGTATATAGGTGATGTAAAATTCAAATGTTTGAATATATTCATTGAATCATCTATGTAATAGGGTCAAATAATTATATGAAAAGATATTGGTCAAAATATGAGGTTCTGAATTTCAGTATCCCTTATCCTTGTGATTTCTTGGTTATAATGGTTTTTAGATGAGGTTCCATGTTTTTTGGAGAATTTTTTGATGAAAATGGGGGTGATACTTCTAAAAATGTCATGGATGCAGCATGATGATGGTGTTTTAATCTTATCACCTTGTGAATCCACTGATAAATCTGGAATGGATATGGCATGGACTCAATTATACAATTTAGGGCGAGATCATGGTTGGTGTTGGGACTATTGAATTTTTAGTGATAACTACACCGTAGTGGTTGAGCTATGGTGTAGACTCCCTATTGGTGAAGTTGGACTGTAGTGTAGTGATTAGGTAATCCCTATGGCTCCAAGATCCACTATTAAAGGATTTGACCATATTCCTTTGAAAATTATTTAACTAATGGGTTTGTGGAATTGTATACTTCTTCTGTGTTATAGTCTTCTTATTTTCAATAGGCAAAGCCATGGTCCAAGGGGGTGAATTGTGGTATCGTAAATAATTTCTACCAGTAAATACCCCTTAGTCAATTCAATCCACACATTATCCCTCTCCTTTCACATGAAACTTAGGCATAGAGAGTTGATTTTAGGATATTTAAATCCCTATTTAAAATATAATGATCCCAAATTCCTATGCTCATTCTAAAAACTATATGAGTTAAATTCTATCTTTATTTTCAAGTAGTTTCTCTATGTTCAATATGGTTTCCTACTATTTATTCTAACCATGATATGGAATTTTATCTCCATCATTAGAATATAGTTCTTTTATTGTTAATTTGTACGGTTGTGGCAATAAATCCTTATTGGGATGTGATTTCTTGTGATAAAGGTTATCATGTATCCATGATGTCGACGAGTTCTTTTGCAAAAAATGTTGTTTCATTTGTGGTAGGAGATTTTTTTCATCTATTTTATTTTTGTACAATAATATATTTACCATCGGTTATCCCTTAGGATAGATGGGAAACCAGCCTAAAATTTATTAATCTAGATTAATAAAGAAATTGGATTGAGATCTCATGTCGATGCTTTATACTGGGATAAATGTTTTCCTCTTTATTTGATTGAAAGTGTATGGTCTATACTATGGTTGTTAGTGTTTTTTATCATTATTTTTGCATGGTAATTTCATTGATGAGATTATTTTAGAACATAAATCCAAAAATAATTTTTGTTGGCTAATTAATTAATGAAGAGGCATGTTGAATAATCCGATGTATATTGTAATTTGATGGTAACAGAATCAATGATAAATTTATGTTTACTAATGTTTTTATTTCATGTGTTGATGTAATTTATAAGGAATGTGGATAAGGTTAATTTTTATTGTGAATAATAAAAAAATGTTATATTAGAGTAGTTCATCTCTTAGTTTGTTGATATTTGATTGATGCTTGAGAGCTTATTTAAACATTTGGATTTCTTATTATAGCTGATGTTTCAAGTTTATGATTGCAAGATTCTTAGATTAACGAATCAGGTGATTCAAGATGGAATAATATATTTCTTCTAAAGAAAAATCTTTCTGGTCGAGGGTTCCCATTAGTTCATTAATGTTGGATACCTTATGTTGGGAGATATGAGATCCCATTTTGATGTGAAGGATGGATGCTTTTTTTATGGACCAAAATACCCTATTGACAGGGTTTGTTTCTTTTTTCCTTATAATCTACTAAATATGTGATATTTTCTATTTGATGCAATACGACAATGGGTTGGTTGAAATTGGATGCCTAATGAGATAAGGGTGGTGAGACTTGATGTTATGGATGCAGTTGGAACATGTGATGGTGAGATGTATAGGGACATAAATGATGGTGTTAGGGGAGAAAACCTAATGAATGGAATGGGTAGAATATTTTCTTACATGTTGATGTGCTATAATCCAAATAATTTTCCTATAAGAATATATTGAAAGGCTGGATATGTAGGTTTCTTGTCTATCTGGATTCTTTTCCTCATTTAATGATGTATTTTGATGTTCTTGGTTGCATCTCTTAATTGTATCTTAAAATGTTTTCCCAAGTTACCAACAATTATTTAATGTTTTATATTGTTTAACAAATAATTTCACCCATGGGGTTGGAGGTACTAGAATGAATATGAGATGTTTTTGAGAAATTGTGGTCTCAGTTTGGATTATTCATGGAGGGAATACACTTCACATTAATGGTTAATGAATTTTTAAATGTGGACTATTGTGGATTGTTAATTAATCAGTGTGGAGTAAATAATGAAAATGAAAGAAGAAATTTAATGTATGTATTTTAAATCCTAATGTTATTATATAATATCTGGTACATAATAGAGGAAACCACATGCCCAATAGATGTTAACAATAGTTCAGTATAAGATTAGTTTACTCCTATAATGTGCTTGGGAGATATATTATATCCTCTATATTCTATGATTTCATATGCTACCCCACAAATTTTGGTCAGGTAAACTAACACATAGTGGACTTTGGGATGGTATTTTCCCTAACATCCTAGTTGGAGGATAGATGGATGACTACACCTATATCTCCACTATCTAATCTAGGTAGTATTTTGTATTGGTACACATGATAGTTAGTTTCCAAAATTGTGTTTAGGGTTCGATGATGAATTTTCATTATTTCACACACATTTTTATCTGGATATAGTATCCAAAGTATTATTATAGGTATAATGTGTATATTCTCTGATGGCTTTAGGTAACTTACACGATGTATGGGACGTGACAAATAGAGGTATAATATGTGATTTATGATTGTTCTAATCCCAAAAATCCATATGGGTTTGGAATGTTGTTTTTTGGGGGTAGTGGAATGACCCTTCACACTAGACAAATATGTCCACTTCATTCCATATTATTTTAATTGGTTTTACTCTTTGACCCAGAAACCCCCAACATTTCCCTTATTCATGATGTCTCACAGAACTATATTCCAAAGGTAGGTGGTCATGGAAAAATGGTTCCAACTACAACTAGGAACCCACATTTGCTAAGAAGATGAATGTTCTCTATTATTATAAATTTTTAGGGGATTTATTTCATACATTGGGATACTCATATATATTTATGAAAAATTCATGAATCCATTATTAAATCTAAAATATATAATGGCTAAACCATATATATAAAAAGATCATTAGCATATACAAATTTTAGAATCATTTCAATGTATATATTCTTCTCCACAGATGGATACATCTATACTCAGACTAGATATTGTTATGTTATTTTTTATCGTGATTATGAGTTTATTCCATGTTGTGGGGTGCTCTGGAATTCATTATCACATAGGGAGAAATGTGTTTTTTGGGTTAGTATAAGGCACATAAGAAGGGATTCTTATGTATCCCTAATAAAGAAATCAGAATCTTTGTAGTTCAGTTATAGATAATAGGAAACATCATACCTTTTTAGTTCATGGGATGAAGACCAAACCGTGTAGTTTTCATCACATGACAAGGAAATCCTTGAAAAACGTGCCTAACCAAGTGCTAGTGTGGGAATTATGATAAAGTGGATAGAGAGATATTGAGGGGATGTAGCCTCTAAGGTTGGATATGAACCTATTGAGAATTTGGAGCCAGGAAAATTAGTTTAAATTTGGGGTGTTTGGTTTAAAATATAGGGAGGCTTCTTATTTATCATGTTCAGACAAGAATCAAATCCCACATAGTTTGGAATGTTGAGTATTTCACCTAAAAAGGAGCCCCAATGGTGCTTCATCATGAAAATGGGATTTTTAAAGTTTTTCTCATAGAAGATATGTCCCTTTAAGGGGATGATAAGATGGTTTTGTGAATTATATAGAATAGGATCACCACGTTAATGTGAGAGGAAGATCTAGATAAATGATTCACTATCGTTATAGGTATTTGATAGTGTAGACATCCTGATCACCTCAAACTTCTATGTCCATATGATTTATGTTGAGTGTGAAAAACAATAGGTAGAAGAAAATCTTGATATCTAAAAAATGTACTTCGACCATTGGTGGAAGTGGGATGTGATACATAAGGTAAGGGGATACCCCACAAGAATGACTAGTGGATTTCTATATGGAAGATAACCTATGGTGAATTTACAATTCATCAACCGGTATATAAGGGTGGAGTCATTCGTGGGAGTTGGGGAGATATGGAAGGATTTGATGTGTCCATATCCTTTCTTTTTTTCAACAGAGGGTATTTTTATTATCCATAAGGTTGAGATACATATTACCAAGGGAATTTTTAATCGATAAAACTAGGAGGATCCAAACTTTGAGGTAGGATAAATGCAGGAACCCCATTAGCATTTGAATGAAAATTTGAGAGGATACACTAGTGTGCCTTGTGATCTAATAATAAATATCTAGAGGCTCTAGGGGAGTCATTTATGATCCCCCTCAGACAAGAGATGCAATGGACGTAGTTCCCTACCATAATTGGTATGAATGAGGGCTTAATGGATGACTTGAGAAGGTGAGGACTGGGTGAGTGGAGGTTGGATCATATAGTTGAGGCCTATATGTCATAAATATGATTCATTAATGGTAGACCAATGTGAGCTGAAATTTCCATTATGAAATTAACAACCTGAGAAACAACACTTGGGTGAGGCCTTTCTATATGCTCTAAGGGTATCCAAAGTTATTTTTAGATGACTATTGCTTAAGATTTGAGTTATGTAAGGTTTCATTGCATTATTAGTTATGAATGGTGGTTTTTTTCTCAAGTTTCATTGTATTATAGGCCTTTATGTTCATAAATTAATTAATTACTACAAATTTACCCTACTTTTATAGGCATTGGAAACTACATTAGGGTTTTGAGGACATGGGTGAGGGAGTTAGGAGAGACAATCTTGAAGCGATCTCTTCATCTTTTAGTCTTCTCAGATGAGGATCCCTAGGGTCCTAGTTATAGGAAAACACAAGACATTGGGTTAAGGGGTCCACTCGAACAGTTCCATGATACATGTGTCTCATGGAGGGTCCCCGTTCAGGGATTGGATGATCTTGTTGGGCTATGGAGGAAAGGCATGCGTTAGTCTCTTAGCATGCAGGTTTGGTTTGCGCAGGTTGACCTAGGTGAGTTCATTAAGCCCCATTCTAACATTTACTACCTGAGGTATTTTATAATAAATAATTTCATCCCCTTGTAAAAAGGGAGCATCAACAAATTAACCCCCTTAGGATAGAATCAGATCATAAAAATAGGGAAAAATCTTGAGGTAGATAAAAAATGGAAGATGATGAGTCCTTCACTCAAATATTTCCATGTTCATAAGTACCCTATGGTTTTTTAAAATTGGTGATTTTGTGAGAAATAGTAATATGGGATTTCATGTACAGATGTCTACCTTCTATATCCGTCATGCAGGCCAGCCGTGAAAGTTGGTCGTGTAGGATAAAAACACATCTCAGTCATATAAGTGGCCACATAGGTCCATTTCATAGTGGACATGTCATCTACAAATAGGGTTTCCTATCTAAAGATTTACTCCCCATCGCCCTTGTTTCTCTCATCTTTCATGTTCTTAATATAGATTTACTCATGTTTCTTTTTCACAATTCTCTTGTCGCATACATTTAGTATGTATGCTAAAAACTTGACAGGGTGACCTGAGCAAGGCCACATGAGGAAGTTAAATGAGTGAGGACACTCCAACATTGAATTTTCCTCTAAATAAAAATTCAAACTACTTTATTAATGGTAATGAAAATCCTCATGTCTTGTTTGTATATTTCCAATGGAAACTCAAAGGATTTCTGAGGATAAAGTTGATACTCATATTATGGAGGGTTTGAGAACTGTTGGAATATGTTTTTATGATTTGTGAACTCAACCATTATATATATGAAAAAATACTTAATGAAGTACAAACATGAGTACCTGCTAAGTGATAAACTTACACATTATGAGAATGGTCTTCAGGGAGATGCATTTGTCATGATGTTGTTATTTTATTTACTCACATCCATGTTCATGGAGTATACCGATTATCCCACCAATAAAATCTTTTATGGAAGAGTATTTATCAATTACTGAACAATATCATCTCAATGAGTTATGTATCACAACATTTGTGACGAAAATATTAATCCTAAAACACCGCATCTAAAACCTCTATGATACAAGTCAATCTTTACCATTATATGAAAAATAAATCATAAGCCAGGAAGGATTATTTATACTTCCATTCTGGAGGGAGGGTCAAGAATGATTGGATGTAGGCATACTGGGAGATCTAATGATGTGTAGAAATTATGACTGAGCTTAATGAATATCATAATAAATGATGTTTTTTGGGTATCCCAGAGATATACAATAATAATAAAACATTCCATGAGTTTGTTGAGCGGATGGATCTCTCAAACAAATTCATTTCATCCGAAAAATAGAGAAGTCAGTATCAGTTTATATGGAATATACAAGATCTCAAAATATCATGCTCTTAGAGAAATATATGATGAATTCATCTCACCAAATGTATAATGGGATGAAGTTGAAAGGACACCATCTTTGGCCATTGAGATGTTAATGTTTACTGAAAAGGTGCTAAAAAGTACCATCACCTTGGGGTCAACATTCATTCTTAGAAATGGATTAAGTACTTCCTTGAGCATTAAAAAGATAGTACTAGCTACAAATTCCAAACATGGTTCCCCTTTTATAGAATTAGAAAATTCATTGAAAATTATGGCTTACATTGGATCAATGAAACTATTAATGATCGGTATATAATGTCAAAACCGATTTTCCTATAAGTTCCCACCTATTTGTCTTCATGGTGATATGGTCGAGCACTAATTTTATTTTGGTCTCTGAATCCAATGTAATTATGTAGAATGGAATATTTTCCATAGTGTCCAAACTAAGAGAGGATAAGCCCTTAGGGTTGGATTCACATATTCTTAAAAACAATTACTAGTTCTTATTGCACATATACATGTGGATATCCCCATACTAGATTTCAGGTCCATTTCAAGTGTCATGGGGTTGTATTATGACACACTTCAGTTCCTATGTCGTGATGAGTGGAGTTGAATTTCATGAAAGCTAGTTAAATCCATTTATTTTGGCGATTTTTAGTATCCAACAATTATCCTTGAAATATAGTGAATCATAGATAAATTTTAATGTTCTTAAATAGTATAAATTATTTTTATATAGTGATCCCACAACCAGAATTCTTGTCGAAAATAGAAAAGTGATGTTGATCTAAGGACATACATGATTCCATTTAGATATTTTATGATGGGAGCCTATGTATATAGCAAGATCATTTTTGAAGCATATGATAGATTCTAATTTGATAACCAATTAATGTTCATAAAAATTCTTAATGTATCTCCACACACACTTGTTTGGTTTCAGAATTTATAAATGGTGGATCAAAAATTCTAGATTCATAGGGACTTGGAGGTATCCCAAGCATCGATTAGGCTACCTCCGCACATTTCATACACTAGGTTAGACTATAGGAATTCTAATTATGAGATTTCATCCTAACCCCAAAGGAATTTGTCCATAATAATCCATCATGTTGGGGCCATGAAGACCGATGGTCAAGGAAGGTTTATTAGGAAGGCTCATCTTGGGTGTGATGACACTGAAACACCGTGAACATATAAACAATCTTGGATATAGTCCATGGAGAAGGCTAGTGTTGAAAAGACCAGATCATCTACGTTGAGGAGGTATATTCATCATCATATATATGAGACCCAAACTAGAGTTTCCGAACCTCTTTCTAGAATAGACAGTCCCAAAAGTACCACAAAGTCAAGAAAAGCTGGGTCTTCCTCATAGTCCCCCACATAATCTTCAGATTATGTGTGCCCAAATGGAGGTCCATTTATGGAAAGTCATAATACACTACATTGAAGACTTTATGTGTTTTTCTATAATCAATTATTTAAATCCTATAGCTTTGGGATACTGAAGATCTTATTGATCTTTACCCTAACACCAATTTGACTATAGTGGCGTAGTATTTCTAGGTGTTGGATATACTGGTCCACGAAACTGATAATCAGTTCATGGACACAGAGCAGGTCGCCAATATTTTAAATCATGGTTCCGTTGATGTAGTGGATGATCATTCTAATGATGAATGGGATAGATTCATAAATACTGGTGGTGTAAGATTATTTATCTTTTATATTAAACCTATAATTACTTTTTAGTAGATTAATTACCTTTAAATGAAAACTTTATCATGTAGAAAGTGGAATTAATAGAATTATATTACTTAAGATACACATTAATGGGAACTATGGTCAGGGTTGAGGGATCTACCCATGAGCTATGGGAGTTAACTGTAGTTTAACTCTTAATGGAAAACGAGATGCCTGGGGGATCCTTACAACCTACGGTACCAATTTTTGAGTAAATTGATAAGGATCCCTCACCATCATGGGTGAATAAACTAAAAAAATGGAAAAATGGTTTTCATGTTTATGCACCATAGTAATCCTCCATAATGTTAAGAATTCCTAATACTCACGTGATGCACCTAACTGATCATGATATCCATTTATATGATCTTCTTTACTTTCCTTACAAAAGGATTTGGACACTTTTCCTTCAAGGAATGAAGTTTAAATTATAGATGAGGCACAAAATTTCACTAATGAGTTCATTCATTTGACCAGAGAAGATCTAAGTTAAAAATTCATAGCTATTCTTGTTACTATATTGAGGGTAGGTATCTTAGTTATATCATATTTGAATTATTAGTCGTTTTGTAAAAATCATTATCTTATGTTCCTTGTGATATTTTTTATCTTCCCTATACATTGGATGACCTTGTGATCACTAAAAATCTAATTTTTACCACTTCATTAGGGGATAAAAGGGGCCCCAAATCATCCAAGGAAGGGGTTGGAGCTATTCCTAATTTAGTGGGGCCCAAAAGGGTTGTTCTTGGTGAAATGATAGTGGATGATACTAATGGAAGAGATAATTTTGATCCTAAGCCCATCATCATATATAATCCTAATGGTGAGGATATTGATAGGATTAGAGTATTATATGATGAAAAAATGGAAGAACATTGTCTTGATATTTATATACATGTCTCCATGTACGAGTTTGGGGATTTTAATAAGGAATTTGATGGACATGAGTTTTTCATTTATTATTTTGGATGACGTCTTAATGTTTGATTCCTTTAATAAAATATTTAATTATGTATATTTTCTCAAATAAAACATCACTATGGTGATCCCTGATCAGGGTGTTGAGGCCCATCCTACACTTTCTGAAAAAGTAGTAATAGTCTAAGGTCATGATGTGGGGAATCATTAGGATCCTTCAATATCGGTCCATAATCATTCTCAGGAGGATGTTCATCATCAGTGAATCCTAGCCGAAACCTCTCAAGTGATGGATTATATAGAGTAATCCAACCAAGAAACTAATCCCTCAATGGGTGAGTAATATAAACTACTTTGATCGTATTTTCTCCCCTTTATTTAATATCTCCCAGTTTTGAAGACCAATTCATTTATATTTCAACATTTCCCATATCTATGGCCACACCGAAAGGGGAGTCCTCCACACCTACTCACCTAATTATGAATGGAAAGGGTGAAGTCAATCTGTGAAGGGAAATTTAGGTTTCTTACAAAAGAGAAATAATTTTGGAGTATGCCTTTTATCTCAAGATAAGATCCACAATAAGAATAGAGGATTAGGATGATTTCTAGGGATGTTGTTAGTTCATATAGAAGGAAATATAAGATATATTCTCATCAAATCATTTGGAGGATCAGTATTCACATCTGCATCAACTATAAAACATGTTTTTCATGTTTTCTTATAGTTGATTCAATTACCTCAAGGTCCACCTTACTGTAAATAAGATCATTCACCGATTGGATAAATAACATGATTCACAACAAATCCCCATCAATTAAATGATACTCACAAAAATAGATGATATCTGAGTTTCATTATCACAGATAGGGATAAGCTATTCTAGAAAATTGATGGGGTGAATGAAACAGATTGATGATAAATCCCTTCAAATATTATGCATCCCACAAGAGATGGATACTACCATAAGAGAGCTTATAATACTTCACCATTCATTGTAATAGGTCCAAGAATAATGATAGACAGTTATTAAACCCAAAACAATTATATTTTCTTTTATGATTAGGTAGAGACTACCTAGCTAGCCGCGATTTGTCACGCTATTGATAAGGATTGATATACCATTAAACAACTCAAGAGTTACATTTATGGTCTACTGTAAATTATGACTGAGAGGCCCTAAATTATGGATGATATTATGAATTTTTCTCTATGAATTGTATTAATTTTGTTACCAATCATATATAAGATCATCTATATTTTCACTTATAATTATAACATAACATTGAATATAGTTAATTTAGAGAAATATCATTATGTAAATGTGTCACCATCATAATGATAGGAATAAGGGGGTCCTCTTATTTTTTTCCTAGGTCTTTAGAACAATAGAGATTATATCAACTATATCTAGAATGAAATAGTGGATCCTAAAAACTTTTGGTTCTTTTTAATCACCGCCTTAAATTTTTCATAATTCATATTTGGAAAAGACATAGCGAGCGAGTCTTGTCTTTTACGTAGGCCTCCATTTATAGGTTTTAAACCTAAAATTTTTTATGAATCTTTCTTTACATTGTTCATTTTTTCCTAAACCAGGTAGATTGCGCATATAGTGAGTTAAAACTCCATTCATTCATTGGGTTCTATTTAACGGAGATTTAAATGAGAGATTAATACTTTTCTTTTCGTGGGATGTTTAGATTCTTGAAATCCATACTAATGAAACTTGTGTTCGTGGTCAAATAACATTGACTATGTGTTATGGGATTAAAAAATCCTGTGTTTTTTTTGTTTCTAAGAATGTTCCATCATTCTTTAGGTATGAGGAGTAAATTTTAATTCATGATATTGTGATTTTCCGATATGAATAAATTATATGGGATAATTATTCATGGAATAAACATAGTTATTGTTTGAAATGTGGTTTCTAGAATGATGTTTTTTGGGATTATATAGATAGAAGTGTTTTGTTCAGAGGATGAATGTGCCAATGGTTTATTGGCCCCATTATGTGAAACTTATGTTGAGCAAAACTGGGTAATAGGGGAGATTAATGTGATCCAAATTTCTTAAGACCATTGAGGGTGGCTTGTGAAATGAAGTTCTCAGGGAAATGAGGAATCATCTGGATAAACACTGACAATTAATGAGAAACCAATTTTAAAAATTGGATTTCATCATAAAGAATGGGGTAGTCTATTTCCGCCATGAGTATGAAAGGGTGAGGTCTTGGATGAAATTAAGAACGTCCTTCCTAGATCAGGGTTGTGTCCATGAATAGAGAAACACACACAATTTGGATACTATAGTGGATGGAGATATAATGGAGGATCTAGGGGTTGTTATGTCATTTATTGAGATGAGAATCAATACATATGTGGTTCTTAGTGACCGGTTATTCATATTAATATGACATGAATATGAAGAGGGTATTATTTCTTGATATATTTTTGGGACTAGGATGAGTTATCCATACATTATAATGTGTCTTGATGAATTGAGAATCATGTCACATAGAGCCCTTTAGTCTGATGTGGCGAATGGATCCCAAATTTTAGTCAAAGAATCATTCAATTTAATGTATTCTGAGTAGGATGTGGACTATTCAGTTTAATTTCATACAACACAGATGTTGAAGAAATAAATTTATGTAAATTTGAATTTGACCAAATGATTTTTAATTTTTAATTTCATGATGATGTGAACAAGAATGTTCCATCATTTCATATGTATAAATTGGAAAATCTGTAAGCCTCAATCTAAGAGATTTAAGATCTGAATGGTGATATGGGACAATTATGTAGAGAATGATCACATAGTGTGTTTGAAATGAATAATATAACATGACGTCCTTGGGGATTGCAAATATAGATGTGGTTTCTCTTATGGATTATGGTGCCTTGGGTTGATAGTTCTTTTGGGAATGGCTTATGAAAATCCCGACTCGGGAGTATTAATGTATTTTCAAAACTTTGGTTTCCTCTTATATCATACATTCTATTACTGATGGTTTGTAATTAATTATAGACACTATAATTTCTATAGACATAGTGTTTGATTTTAATATGGACAATGACTAAATATATAAGGATCATTCCATGTTTAAAACATCAGTGTATAAGGAAAAAATATTCCTATATAGACCTGAACCAAATGTAGGGAGGGAAGATTTTTTTTAATATGGGATAACAAATAGGGTTAAACCCACACTGTACATTCCTATAAATACTTGTCTCATATTTGGGATATTTGGTGAATTTTTATATTGTGCATGAACCAATATTTTGGATTCAAGCATCTAAACATATTTAGTCAGAGTGAGAATCAATCCACCTGTAGTTACTTGATGGAGGTGTGGAAGAGACCCACATGCTAGACCATTATCATCTCATGTGAGGGACACAATAATGTGAAATTTTATGTCATTCAAGATAATTCTCCCATGTAGTTTCATTTCATGCAGTAAATATATTTGGTGCGACATTTATGAAATTTTTTTAGAAGCATTCTAACCCTATTGTGAACTGATATTCCTTGATCACATGGTGAAGACTTTACCAAAACACATAATCCCAAAAGAACTATGATTTTTGTGAGAATTGGGCAGTGAAAAAGGATTATTTCTCCATATAGAGGTGACTAAAAGAATGTACAGGGGAATTTTTATCAAGTGGTGGGTATACCTAGATATAGTATTAGGTAATTTCAACTTATCTCACAATGGAAGGGAATCAAGATATACGTAATTCTAGTAGAATCCAATCATTAAATAAGAAGGACATTAACTATATAGTTTATCATCATGTGGTATGTAATAATGGTGACCTATAGTTTTAGGTCACATAATTTAGGCCATTAATATAGAAATGATGAGTGAAATAGGGCATACTTATCAAAGGATATAATAACACACATCAAACGTGGAGAAGAAAATTGTAGGTTATGATAACAGGTATTCTCAGATCAGGATAAGTAATATTAGAAAAGTATGCAAGGAGTGAACATAGAGAATGTTTGAAATGATATTTCTAGAATGACGTTGTTGGGGATTATAATGATAGAAGTGGTTTCTACAGGGGATGAAGGTTCCTCAGGTTGAAAGGAATTTCTTTGTAGACTTATGAAAATCCATAATAGGATGTATCATTTCATAATGATGAAAAATGTGTCATCTAGTATTAGAAATTCTATTACCATTGGTTGGTGAATCATTATGGAGATCCAAATTTTCCTAGGACAAGGTGTATAATGAGTAGTAGAAATGTGTTCAAGGAAAAGAGAAGAGTTTTGATATGAATTTCCCAGGGAGTGTGATGTTCCCTGCATATACATTTTTTATTTATCTACCTAAGATGGAAAATTTCCATAAATTGTGGCAGGGTCCTTGAAATATGGTCTAGGTTTGACTGTGAATGCCATTGAGATGAGGACTGTATAAAACATATTTCTAGATCAAAATTATAGTGGGATACCATCACTAAGTATTTTGATCCAATGAACCATGAACCAAAACGTTATATTGTTTTATGTTATGAAACAAGGACATGAACCAAGTAGTATTATGTCACGTGGAAAGGATGTTGTTGTACTCTCTAAAATATTGTGACTATGATGTTAGGCTATGACGGTTAAAGTATTACAGACTAGACCATAGATACTTCTAGTTTTATTTCATATGACTTGGGCCATATGTCATTCCTCTTATGGTCATGTGATGAAATCCATGAGCCTCATCCCAATTGATGAGGTATCCTTAAGTGCATCCAAGAGAGCCAGTTTTGAAACTAGGCATAGGCATATTTTCATGGTACTATAGCAGCACTGTAGCAGGAATTATACCAAGAATTATAGAATTATTGTACATTGTATAGGTACTATAGTAGGTAGTGAAGCAGTTACTCTAGCAGGTACTATTCAGTACTATAGCAGCTGAGACTACTCACCTTGGGTCACTAGTTTGGGCTTAGAGTCCTTAAGGCATTCGGGACACCCAGGCCTTCGGGTCCTTAGGGATTTTTGTCATGACCCGTCCTTGGGGCCCGTGCCATGACTACCCCAAGCACGCCTTCCATAGGCTAGGGGATGGCGACTAGCACCAAGCCGTAAATCCCTGAAAAGGGAAGGCATTGCCTTTGTAAAGTAACCAAACACCACAGAGGAAGCAAGCAGAAGAAGTAAACACTAAGTAAAAACTGTGCACAACAGTAAGTGCGGAAAGGTAAGTGGGCCAGTATACAAACTCAAACTGAAAGTAAAGTACAACTGGAAAGGGAAAACAACAACTGAAAAGTAAAGCCGCGACGTCGAGCTTTCCACTGAGAATCCCACCTGATGGGTGGGTACGGATAGCCTCCACTGCTCCTCGGGTCCGGCCATCCGCTCCGAGTACGTCCCGTCTAGTGGTCCACCTCCAGGTATCATCCTGCTCCGAAATCGTCAGCCACGATCAGCGCTGTCCGTCGTCTGCAACCAATACAATGTAGTGCAGGCATAGCCCGTGCATGGGTGAGTATAAGCTACTCAGTAGGGACCCCGAAACCCCCAAAGGTCTCCCAAAATCCACAAAAGACAAACCGCAAAGGAAATATAGAATCACGAAGTAACATCCGACACTGCTTAGGTATATGCCCATACATATACCTAAGTCATCAATTCTTGTTCGGCTCCAACATCCGAGCCTAAGTACAACCCAGTCCACACAGGAAAGAAAAACGTAAATCCACACAGGATATCACAACACAATCCACATAGGAAAGCAAAACAGGATTCAGCTCACACAGGAATACTACTTCGTAAGGTGATAGAGATGATCAGATGGAGTCGCTGATTCATCTAAGCCATCGGACCCACAAAGGATCGGTAGGTACTAACCCCCACAATGACCCACATAGGATAGATCATGAAATGAAACCATAGATACTGGGAAACTCCTTCTCCATCAAGTACAGTGGGTAAGCCGCTACAACCAAGCGCTTCCCACTAACCTTGGACTGCTTTAGTACTCCACCTATCGAGTACTGTGGGCCAGCTGCTACAACCAAGCGCTTCCCATCATGGGTCTGCCGCTACAACCAAGCGCTCCCCCTCATAACCTCTGGAGGTACTCCTTTTGTTGAGTACCACGGGCCTGCCACTACAACCAAGTGCTCCTCTGCCGTGGGTCTGCTGCTACAACCAAGCACTCCCCCGTGCTGCTACAACCAAGCACTCCTCCGTCGTAGGTCTGCCACTACAATGAAGCACTCCTCCGTCGTGGTTCTTCCGCTACAACCAAATGCTCCTCCGTCGTGGGTCTACCGCTACAACCAAGCGTTCCTCCCTCATAGCCTCCACATGTACTCCTTCTGTTGAGTACCGCGGGTCTGCCGCTACAACCAAGCGCTTCTCCGCCGTGGGTCTGCTGCTACAACCAAGTGCTTCCCACTGGGTTATCCATAACACACCGAGTCGTTCGATCAGCAGTCATCAAGTCTCATCCGGCTCTAGGGTTTCCGCACACAGCATGCCCGTTCCGGGAGGGTCCACTCCACGAGCTAAGAGGTCGATGCATGAACTGACATGTAGTCCGGAGTTGACGTGTCCCAAGATGTACCGTAGTGGTCACTGCCGAAAACACAGAGGATCCCCATACTGTTTTCATCATCGTCGCAGTCGAATCCACTGAGGATCTCTGTACAGTCGTCGTTGTCACAGTAGCAGTTGCAGCCAGCTCTAGGGTTCCCGCACACAGCAAGCTCGTTCGGGAGGGTCCGCTCCACGAACCATGAGGCTGATACATCAACTGACACATAGTCCAGAGTTGATGTATCCGAAAGTTCCGTATCGCCAACAGGAACTCAACGTCGTAGACGGCGCGTCAATCGGACGTCCGGTCTTAGAGTTATTGGCTTTTTCGTTCCAGAGGCCCGGTTTGTTTTTAAAGCAAAACCATCCTGACCGTACTCCACCTGCATCCAAAAATAGGGTGGAGTAATCCAAAAGATCTGTCTCACTTAGAGGAATTCTACAAAGTCGATGGCACGTCAATCGGACGTCCGAAGCTCAAGATATGAGCATTTTTGCTCCGAGGGCCCCGTTGGTTTCGTGTACGAACCAACCCGGATGAACCCAAAGTATTCTGAAACCTTGAGTGTTCTATACCGAAACGACCGTCTCGATCCAAGGATCGCATCTCCACCGAAGGCGCATCATTCGGAGTCCCGTAGCTCAAGTTATGAGCAAAAGACCGAAAATGTCCGGAGATGGGGGGTCTGGGCCCGGACCGACCCGGCCCGACCCCCCCGGGTCGGCCCGAACCGGGTCAGGGTCCGACCCGGTTGGGCGCGGCCCGGCCCGGACAGGTCGGCCCGACCCCGCATGGGCGCGACCCGGCCGGCGGGTCGGCTCGGCTCGGCTCGGCTCGGCCGAGCGGCCGAGCAAGGGAAGCCGCGGGGGGTGTGCTGCCCCCGCATGAAGCGAAGCCGCGACCCCGCGTGGGGCCGGTCGGTGTCACCGGACGCGGCCAGGCCGCCGCGTCCCTGCCTTCGGTTCCACGCGGCTGCGGAACCACCTCCCGTCGGTGGAGTCCGCGGGCCACCGGAGGTGTTCCGGTGGTCCGATTCCATTTCCGTCTGCGCCGTAGTTCATCCCGGGTCCCGTTATTCACCGCGGAATCAAAAAATCGTCTCTGCGGAACGTTTTGTCATCGTCCGCTATTCCGCCCACCAAAAAACAAAGGGCGGTGGGTTCAGACTTGTTCATTGGTCTGCACCCACTGCATTAGCAGTTTGAAACAAGACCATGAATCCCAACAATTGATAAACCACGTCCCGCAATAATAATCTGCGGACCAATTTGTTAATTGGTTGGTCCGTATTCTTGCCTTGGAGGAAAACAGGCAAGGGTAAAACATTTTCAAAACGACCCCTACCTCGTAGCTGTCATCGGACGAGTGCGAGTACATCACGGAATTGACCGTCATGGTAGGAGGTGATCGTCGCGTCGTGGAAGCGCGTCGCGTCGTCGCGGAAGGGCGTCGCGTCGACGCTCTCCGAGGGTTAAAGAAACACACAGATTTAATTATAACAATTAAATCCATGTTGAGGATAAAAACCACAAAGTAATTAAAAGGACTGTAATCTCATACCTCAACGGACGATCGAATATTTGTCGCGGAAGAAGCGTCGCGGAGGGAGAATCGTCAGCGTCACGTCGTCGATCTCCGGGGGGCCTAGCGTTCTTCGTCGCGCTTCATCAGAGGCTGGCGTTCTTCGTGTTCTTCACAAAGGAGGATGAAGATATCAAGCCTTGGAGTCTTCTCCAAATCCTCTCAACGAGCAATCCTCAAGAAGACAAGCGTTGGTCTTATTTTATTAACATGCCAACAAATTGAAAAACAAACTAAGTAACGACCCATTAATTCATAGAATTAATTTCAATGAATAAACCGCCCAATTAATAGGTGCGTTTAAGAGTTTAAGGAAACGCCCCAGTTGACTTTCATTTAAGAGGGGGGTTGCGGGTGCGTTACTTTAGAGAAAAAGAAATGGTGGGGCTCGTGCGGGACCCACCCCACAAATATCCTACCAAGAGGGTAGGATATTTTAAATTACACACTATCCGCTTCAACTTAGCTTAAGTAGATTTAAAGTGGCTTTAAGTGGCTTTAAGTGAAATAAAATAAAGTTGTCGCACCACTTTATTTTATTTTTTTCACTTAATCCCAAAAATTAAAAACCACACCCGAGAAAACGCAACTCCAGAAGAGGCATTTCTAAGAAAATACCGGCGCTACGATACCATCGGTGCCCTCAGAATTTGATTCCGAGCAACGGTTCAAAAGTTAGAAAAACCCACTCGTTCGTTCACTGAACGTACCCGATCCAATCTTCGGAAAATGATTCTGGGCACACCGGGCCTCAGAATCAGGTGCCGTCGGAAACTACGTTCTTGTAAAATTCGAATGAAAATTAAGAAAAAACATTCCTTTAAATTTATAGGTCTTTACATCACTCCCACCACAGGGCTTTACGTCCCCGTAAAGATACATCATAAACTAGGGAAACAAAAGCGGGTACTGAGCACGCATCTGAGCCTCCCGCTCCCAAGTGCTATCCTGGAGGTTCCCGTGCTATTATCTGATGCATATAAGAGGAATCGACCGTCCACGTAGGACCCGCTCCCGTCGATCCTCGATCTCCTCCGGAACCTCCACAAAAGTCGTCCCATCATCAACGCCCAGCTCTCCATGTTCAAAGATATGCGTCGGGTCGTGCACGTACTTCCTCAGCTGAGATACGTGGAAGACGTCGTGCACCTGGTGCAACTGGGGTGGTAGATCCAGATTATATGCCACCTCGCCAATCTTGCTGAGGACCTGGAATGGTCCGATGAAGCGTGGAGACAATTGCCGCCTCGGCCAAATCTCCGTAATCCACGTCGAGGTGAGACACACAAGAAGACGTGGTCGCCATCCTCGAACTCTAGTGGCCTCCTCCTCCTGTTAGAACAAGACTTTTTCCGGCTCTGAGCTAACCTCATCCGCTCATGGATGACTTGGACCTTTATGGTCCTACAAGAGCTGCTGGGATTTCTTCTTTTCCGAGAAGAGAAATCTGGTCTCATCCCCTGGATGAACCAAATTCTTCACCTAATACAGTCAATCCTGACATGGTTGATACTATTCCATACCAAGGATGATGTCGTAAGGCCTCGACGCTACTACCAAGAGATCCAACCGTTACTCTCACCTCCAAGGGTTGAGTCACACTGTCGGCATCAGTGTGTGGTCACTGGGTCTCCTCCAGTAGGTATCTCAAAGTGAGGGTCAAGTCAACGGTTTTTTTTTAAACCAGAACCTCTTATTAACAACACAAAGATATGAAAGGAAGATAAACGCCAAAAGAAGGGTGTATTTTATTACTGCAACTCAAAGTACAAAGACACCAAAACATCTACAAACAAACAAACAAACAATGCTAGAATCAGCATAAACCAAAGTCTCTAGGTCTGGAGTTAGTACCGCTCATGTCCATCTGCTCTCAGAGATCCATGATCGTAGGCCTCAGCTGCCTGAATCTGAGCTCTCCCATGTCCACCAGCTCCCTGCGGTCGAGGTGGACCTCCTGGTGGTGGTGGGGGAAACACCTCGAAGCGTCGTCCACCTCTAGCTGCATGGCCAGCTCCCCTGGCACGGTCTCCTGCTCCATGCGATCCACCTCGATCGAACCTCTGCCTCTTCTTGGGAGGTCCTTCGTTCATCTTCTGGTCATCCGTATGGCAGGTTGGACAGTCATGAGCCATGTGACCAACCCCGCCGCAGGAGTAACATTGTCCACTCATGGAAAGTCGTTGTCCACCCCGGGTGCCTCTCACAAACGATCCTGTGTCACGCAGTTGACCACCGGTAGGTCTAGTCCTCTTGGAACCCTGCGTCATCTGTCTACTGCCCGCTGCAGAAGACTCTACCTCATGCCGGCTAGTGGTGGGCCCTGCTGCTGGAGTATGCTCAGCAAGGAAACTCTCCACTAAGAGGGATCGCTCCAACACCCATGTCTGTGTCGGAATGCTGTGAGAAACAACTGAAGTTCTGATCTCTCGCCTGAGCCCCTGCTCGAAGGTTCGGGCCCTGATGAATGGGTTCCGTACCATGTCCATGGAATAGCACGAGAGATCGGTAAACCTCGCAACATATTGGGCTACTGTCATGCTGCCCTGCCACAGCTGTAGTAGCTCCTGGATGTGCACTGCTTTGAGGGTGGATGGGATGAACTCTGAGCAAAAAAGGCTCTCAATGTCCGTCCAAAGAAGTGATGCCTCGTCGTGAACCTGGAGCATCAAGCTCCACCATCTGCCTACTGCCGCGTGCAGTAGGCTCGCTGCAAGGATCACCATGAGGTCTGCGGGTGTCCTCACTAACCGGAAAACTTGCACCACTGCCTCCAGCCAGTCCTCGGATGCCTGGGGGTCCGTCTCCCCGCGGAACCTGGGTGGTCGCTGGTGCTGGAACTCATGCAGTGCACTAAGGCGACGTGCATCGTCAGCGGCTGGGGCTGGAAGCATCGGTGGATCGACGGGTAGAGGTATCTTCGGTGCCTCAGCTGTCAAAGGGCCCTGCACCGAGGCCTCGTCGCTCGGCAGGCTATCGTCACGTACAACTCTCGGAACCCTAGCTGGCTGCTGTCGTGGGGCCATCCTGAAGGGGAAACAGATGCGCCATGGTCAGAACAGTAAACCTGGTGAGCTGACACAAGGTAATCAAAAAGAAAACCTAAAACACACATGAAATCAATTTTTTCGTGCATTAAGTCAGAAATCAGAAGTCAGGGTCCTGGTGTACGGATACGTCGGCCGCCGCACCAACACTGGACTCCCTGGACTGATAACCACACCCAATACGCTAAACACTATTGCTTCATATAGAAAAGATTAGTGTCTGCGGTAGAACCGAACTCCTCTGATACCAATTTGACATGACCCGCCCTCGGGGCCCGTGTCGTGACTACCCCAAGCCCGCCTTCCATAGGCCAGGGGCTGGCGACTAGCACCAAGGTGTAAATCCCGGAAAAGGGAAATCATTGCCTTTGTAAAGTAACCAAACACCACAGAGCAAGAAATCAGAAGAAGTAAACACTAAGCAAAAACTGGTACAATAGTAAGTGCGGAAAGGTAAGTGGTCCAGTATACAAAACCAAACTGAAAGTAAAGTACAACTGGAAAGGGAGAACAACAACTGAAAAGTAAAGCCGCGAGGTCGAGCTGTCCATTAGGAATCCCACCTAAAGGGTGGGTACGGATAGCCTCCACTGCTCCTCGGGTCCGGCCGTCCGCTCCGAGTACGTCCCGTCCAGTGGTCCACATCTAGGTACCGTCCTGCTCCGCAATCCTCAGCCACGATAAGCGATGTCCGACGTCTGCAACCAACACAACGTAGTGCGGGCATAGCCAATGCATGGGTGAGTATAAGCTACTCAGTAGGGACCCCGAAACCCCCAAAGGTCTCCCAGAATTCACAAAAGATAAACCACAAAGGACAGATACAATCACGAAGTAACATCCGACACTACTTAGATATATGCCCATACATATACCTAAGTCATCAATTCTCGTTCGGCTCCAACATCCGAGCCTAAGTAAAACCCAGTCCACACAGGAAAGCAAAACATAAATCCACATAGGATAGCACAACACAATACACATAGGAAAGCAAAACAGGATTCATCTCACACAGGAATACTACTTCGTAAGGCAATAGAGATGATCAGATGGAGCCGCTGATTCATCTAAGCCGTCAGAACCACAAAGGATCGGTAGGTACTAACCCCCGCAATGACCCACATAGGATCGATCATGAAGTGAAACCATAGCTATTGGGAAACTCCTTCTCCATCAAGTATAGTGGGTAAGCCGCTACAACCAAGTGCTTCCCTCTAACCTTGGACTGCTGTAGTACTCCACCTGTCGAGTACTGTGGGCCAGCTGCTACAACCAAGCGCTTCCCACCATTGGTCTGCCGCTACAACCAAGCGCTCCCCCTCATAACCTCTAGAGGTACTCCTTCTGTTGAGTACCACGGGCTTGCCGCTAAAACCAAGAACTCCTCTACCATGGGTCTGCTGCTACAAACAAGCGCTCCTCGGTCGTAGGTCTGCCGCTACAACAAAGCGCTCCTCCGTCGTGGGTCTGCCGCTACAACTAAGCGCTCCCCCCTCATAGCCTCCAGAGGTACTCCTTATGTTGAGTACCACGGGTCTGCCGCTAGAACCAAGCGCTCTTCCGCCGTGGGTCTGCTGCTAAAACCAAGCGCTTCCCACTGGGTTATCCGTAACACACCGAGTCGTTCGATCAGCAGTCGTCAAGTCTCATCCGGCTCTAGGGTTTCCGCACACAGCATGCTCGTTCCGGGAGGGTCCACTCCACGAGCTAAGAGGTCGATGCATCAAATGACATGTAGTCCGGAGTTGACGTGTCCCAAGATGTACCGTAGTGGTCACTGCCGAAAACAAGGAGGATCCCCGTACTATTTTCATCATCGTCGCAGTCGAATCCACTGAGGATCTCTGTACAGTCATCGTCGTCACAGTAGCAGTTGCAGCCAGCTCTAGGGTTCCCGCACACAGCAAGCTCATTCGAGAGGGTCCGCTCCACGAGCTGAGAGGCTGATACATCAACTGACACATAGTCCAGATTTGATGTATCCAAAAGTTCCGTATCGCCAACATGAACTCAACGTCGCAGACGACGCGTCAATCGGATGCCCGGTCTGAGAGTTATTGTCTTTTTCGTTCCAGGGGCCCGGTTGTTTTTTAAGGAAAAACCAACCCGACCGTACTCCACCTGCGTCCAAACCTCGGGCGTAGTAAGCCAAAAGATCCATCTCACTTAGAGGAATTCTACAAAGTCAATGGCACGTCAATCGGACGTCCGAAGCTCAAGATATGAGCGTTTCCGCTCCGAGGGCCCTGTTGGTTTCGTGTACGAACCAACTCGGCTGAACCCAATGTATTCCGAAACCTTGAGTGTGATATACCGAAACGACCTCCTCAACCTAAGGATCCCATCGCCGCTGACGGAGAACCATTCGGAGTCCCGTAGCTCATGTTATGAGAAAAATACCGAAAAGGTCGGGAGACAGGGGGTCTGGGCCCGGACCGACCCGGCCCGACCCCCCCCCCCCCCCCCCCCCCCGGGTGGGCCCGAACCAGGTCGAACCAACCCGGGTCAGGGTCCGACCTGGTTGGGCGCGGCCCGGCCCGGCCAGGGCGGCCCGGCCAGGGCGGCCCGGCCAGGGCGGCCCGGCCCCGCATGGGCGCGACCCGGCCGGCAGGTCGGCTCGGCTCAGCTCGGCTCGGCCGAGCGGCCGAGCAAGGGAAGCCGTGGGGGGCGTGCTGCCCCCGCGTGAAGCGAAGCCGCGGCCCCGCGTGGGGCCGCTCGGTGTCACCGGATGCGGCTGGGCCACCGCGTCCCTGCCTTCGGTTCCGCGCGGCCGCGAAACCGCCTCCCGCCAGTGGAGTCCGCGGGCCACCGGAGTTGTTCCGGTGGTCCGATTCCATTTTCGTCTACGCCGTAGTTTATCCCGGGTCCCGTTCTTCACTGCAGAATCAACAAATCGTCTCTGCGGCACGTTTTGTCGTCGTCCGCCATTCCACCCACCAATAAACAAATGGCGGTGGGTTCAGACTTGTTCGTTGGTCTGCACCCACCGCGTTAGCGGTTTGAAACAAGAGCATGAATCCCAGAAATTGATAAACCACATCCCGCAATAATAATCGGCAGACCAACTTGTTAATTGGTTGGTCCGTGTTCTTACCTTGGAGGAAAACAAGAATGGGTAAAATATTTTCAAAACGACCCCTACCTCATAGCTATCATCGGACGAGTGCGAGTACATCGCAGAATTGACCGTCGCGGTAGGAGGTGATCGTCGCCTAGCGGAAGGGCGTCGCGTCGTCGCGGAAGGGCGTCGCGTCGACGATATCCGAGGGTTAAAGAAACACACGGATTTAATTATAACAATTAAATCCATGTTGAGGATAAAAACCACAAAGGAATTAAAAGGACTGCAGTCTCATACCTCAACGGACGATCGAAGATTTGTCGCGGAAGAAGCGTCGTGGAGGGAGAATCGTCGGCGTCATGTCGTCGATCTCCAGGGGGCCTGGCGTTCTTCGTCGCCCTTCGTCGGAGGCCGGCGTTCTTCGCGTTCTTCACATTCTTCGCAAAAGAGGATGAAGATCTCAAGCCTTTGAGTCTTCTCCAAATCCTCTCAACGAGCAATCCTCAAGAAGACAAGCATTGGTATTATTTTATTAACATGCCAACAAATTGAAAAAAAAACTAAGTAATGACCCATTAATTCATAGAATTAATTTCAATGAATAAACCGCCCAATTAATAGGTGCGTTTAAGAGTTTAAGGAAACACCCCAGTTGACTTTCATTTAAGAGAGGGGTTGCGGGTGCGTAACTTTTGGGAAAAAGAAACGGTGGGGCTCGTGCGGGCCCCACCCCACAAATATCCCACCAAGAGGGTAGGATATTTTGAATTACACCCTATCTGCTTCAACTCAGCTTAAGCAGCTTTAAAGTGGCTTTAAGTGAAATAAAATAAAGTTGTCACACCACTTTATTTTATTTTCTTCAATTAATCCCAAAAATTAAAAACCACGCCCTAGCAAACGCAACTCCGGAAGAGGAGTTTCTAAGAAAATATTGGCGCTACGATTGCATCGGTGCCCTCAGAATTTGATTCCGAGCACCAGTTCAAAAGTTAGAAAAACCCGCTCGTTCGTTCACTGAATGTACCTGAGCCAAACATTGGAAAATGATTCCTGGAACAGTGGGCCTCGGAATCAGGTGCCGTCAGAAACTACGTTCTTGTAAAATTCCAAAGAAAATTAAGAAAAACAAATTCCTTGAAATTTACGGGTCTTTACAATTTTGGGAAACTGTTGAGGCCTTCGGGCCACCTCAAGGACTTCAGGCTACATGCAGTTTCCCAAGATAGACTCTACAAAAAAAGAGTATCCCTCGAGGAGGATTTAGAGCAGGCACACTCACCAGATAAAAACCAATGGATTTAGAAGAATGAGAGGGTATGGATATGCCATCGGGACCAACCTGTGCTGGCATGGGAATCTTATCCAGATGGCCATGCGAAGGTAGAGATCTACCATCATGTTGTAGATGCTGGGGAGGGTCAGTTCCTTGTAGTTATAGTATGACAGAATTCCCTAAGACCTTTGGGTCATGTAATTACTCTAAATCCTATGGACAATGTAATCACTAATTTCTACAGGCCTTGTAAGGGTTCCCCCTCATCCCTCTAAAGGAGGGTTATCAAAAATAAATAAAAATGAAGGCCTTCAAGACATTCTGGGGTGGTAGGGGCTATAAGTAGATCTGAATCCATAGAGATTAATTATTAATTATATTTTTAGAGTGGACCTTCTATAAGTCATAAAGTCCCTTACACATTGGATCATGCTTTGGATGTTTCTTCCCATTTAACATTGAGGTAATGAGGACCAGTATCTTCTCTCCTTGGAAGAATAAGTAGAGGAGGAATTTCATGTTAAAATACCTTATCATCCATCTATGGTGGACTTCCATGTTATTAAATGTAGTTAGTATTTTCTAATAAAGAATCTCCAATTCATTGATCATTTTTTCGGATTTCCCATCTATAGATACATGATTGCAGATTGAAACACGAACAAAGGAAATTGAACCCCATTTGTGTAGGACCGCTTCTATCATGTTTACTAATGAATACATGGTAACCTATGTGGAAGTGAAAGTTGTAGTATGGTGGGCCCCAAGTCATGTAATATATTTTTAGGCCAATAATTTTTATTGTTATCTAAAATCATCTGAATTATGTTTGATAAGTTCTGGATGAAGGATTCTAGATATCCAGTAGCTACTAAATAATAGTGACATGAATGTATGGATTTTATATTATAATCTTCATACATCTTCTCTAAAAAAGATCCAAATTTACTGCCATTTTTCATCAGTATCATATGAGGGACAAAATATATTATAATGATATTAGCTCTAATCACGTTAACTATGATTTTGGTCCTTAATTCATTAAGGGGTATTGATTCATCCCACTTAGAGAAGAAGTTGGTAGAAGTGAGGATTTATATAAGTTTCATGGATCGAGATGGGGGATACGAATCTAAAATATACATTCCCCAAATGAAAAATAGCCAATATTTTTTAGTAGTGTGTAAAAATCTAGGGTTTAAAGGATGAAGTTGTATTTAAGTTGGCATGAGTGATACTTTTTAGTGAATTTTTTGAAATACTATACCTTTGAAGGCTAGAAGTATCCCAGCCTATGGAATTTTTTGTGAAATAAAAATCTCTAAATGGTGTCAACCATAGGATCCAATATGCACATATTTTGTGATAATAATTGTTTTCTATCTATTATTGTACATGATAAAGACTTTATCAAATTCATTATTGAATAGGACTTTCTATTGATTTGGAATTTCATTAAGGGTAAAGTTAATTTCATATCTCTATATTTACTATTGTCAATATTTTTCTAATATGAGTAATCTATTTTGATCATATTCCAAAATGGAAATAATTAAACTTGTTACAAGACCATCTGATTCCGGTATGAATATATCTCATTGATTTATTATATGTTAACATGAAAAAAGGAAACATCATTCAATGATTCATAATGATGATTACTATGTCCTCCTATTATGGATCCGCCGAATATATTGAAACACTATCCAATGAATCTTCCTAGGAATTTTTTTATCATGGGACATAAGTTAATGTCAGATCTGATGGGAATTCTGTTATTTGTTTTAGGACATAGTCAAGAAGAAGTATTAACTATTCATTTATGATGGAATAATCCCCATTGATCTGCTTGATTACAAACTCTAAGTCACCTATTACCTCCAAATGGTCTATTGGATTTTGTAGTGATAATTAAATTACTATAATGAGGTAATGAAATTCTAACACATTATTAGTTAAATGTTATGACAAGAGTAAGGATTATGGTATGACTATCTTTTTAGGGAGGATGCGTATATCTACTAAATTGACATTATTAATCATGGGTTCTTCAAGTCAATTATATATTTTGAGTCAATATTAACTTTTAAATTCATCTCTCATATATGGGGACCCTGTTGGACAGAAAATAACCATTCATCGGATAAATTGTTATTCAAGGAAATTATTTTTGTAGAGGGATGTTCTGAAAAAAAGATTTCTAATGTATTCCCCTTTATCCCTATATAATGAATGAATTTAATTTAAAACTACTCCAAAATATCCATCCCTAACTCCAATCATCATGTCAACATAAGATGATTAAATGAATATTTGATAGGGTTTCTACAAGAGACTAATTGGAACTCTTAGTGCTACAAGTAATTCCTCAGATTCTATTCTATGAAGATTTTGCAAAAAAAACATACCTAATTTTTTTATTAATGTGTCTCAATATCATTCATGGTTTTATGAATATAACATAGGATATTTTCTTTCATAGTATCATTATTTTTTGTTTAGAATGATACTAATAGTAATTCTTGGGCTACCACATACAATATGCATAGCTTCTTATCTACAGGTTGCATCATTAATGATGGAAACTTATATGTAATTATTGGTAATAACATTCCAATGTCACTTTTGGAATGAGGTATAAAACATATGTTCTTCATTGGACATGGATATAATAATCAATGTAGACAGTGGGTCCTCATCTGTACCCATATTAGATTTTTTAAGTTTGTAAATAGTGGTCATGTCCCATTCTTTGAATACTATATGGGAATCCCTGATATCCTCTTCCTCTTCCTCTTCATATTCCTTATCCTCGTCTTCTGACACATCATCCTCCACCTCACTCTTATGTAAAATAAGTGGTAAAGAAAATTTCTTATATTTTTTATTTGAGTATACATTTTGACATATGGAAGGGGTAGTAGATTCCTTTAACCCTATTGATGACGTGTGGTTTCTATGAAGCTTATGGAATTGATTGATGGAATATTAACCCAATATTTCCCCAATTTTAGGATTTTTGAAAACATTTTTAGTGCTTTCACGATCTATTTCCTTGACTTATATTTGGATGTTTTTAATATAGATCTAAACTAGGACATACATATTCGATATGATTAATGTAAAGAATGTAGTATTCAATTATATATTTAAATGGATAAGATGGTGTAATTTCTATAAAATTTAGGGTAGTGACTCAGTTGACATCATCAATCACAAGTTGTTTCCCTTCCCTCTGGTAGAATCATACATTAATATAGTGTGATTCGTAGGATTCGATTGGGGATATCTCCCCATGAAATGTCCTAATTTTACCATTAATACAATATTGAAGTCATTGGTGGTATTATGTGGGGACATTTTTGGTGTGAAGAAGGGAATACCATGGGATTCTTTAATCAAGGACTTTATAGAAGAACATTGAAGGCTGTATGTTTCCATAGAACCATAAATTATTAGTTGGATATGAGGTACCCAAACTAATCCCTGATCATGATTAATCGAATGGAATTTTGATTTATTTTTTCATACCCATCTAGTTTTAGAGTTGAAGGGGATAACTGGGAATCAATAAAAACTAGTCAATGAAGTGTTAATAGTTGAATGAGGTTGAATATTGATACATTATCAATGAAATCCCATTAGATATCCACATCATTTAGCCTAAAAAATATATAAGGGTTTGATGGGTGTTTGTATTACGATATCAGTGTATTGATATTTCAATGAAATAGTTATGTGGGAGTTTAAAGGATATACATTTCAAAGATATTCTTTGGTTGTAGAAAATGTATCTTTATACTCCCAAGGTCTTAGAAAAACCTATATGAGTGCTTCATGGAGGACTTTTGATAGACTGGGAGTGTTGGGGATCGATAACCTTACCCAGAATAGGGAAAATATCTTTAGAAGTTCATACTTCTAGGATAATGTTCTACACTTCTATACCTGAATATTCTCTTTCACAAGAACATTAATAAACGAAGTACATGTTTTAGGTAGATTAGTGGTTGGAACCAGAGTTAAAGTTTCTCATATCCCTGATGGGTTTGTTCAAACGTGTATTCCTGCTTTTTGTTGTTGATCATATAATTTTATCCACTCTAATAAATATTCCAGAATGATCGGACTAAAGAGAACCCTAGAATATATAGGGGAATATTCATGCTCTATCTGGTCCCACTAGGGGGATATTTCAATAGGTTCTATAGCATTGATAGTCAGATAAAGGATGTGTCTAGAGTATTGAGTTCTCCCATGACTATGTCTTCCCCTATACGCTCAGCTTTTGTGGCCTTTCTCCTATTCCCTAACTATTTTTTGAGAACTTGGGTTCATAGATATACTCATCATCTTATAAGGGATCCATTAAATGAATTAAATTAATGGAAATAAAGATTCATTCATTCTTTGATGATTATTATATCATCTGGATCCACTCTAATGGTACAGTTTGGTTGGGCAATTATTGTACTTTTGAGACTGAAGGCATGAAGTCCTTGAGAGTCAATGTTAACTATGGACTAGGTATAATTTTGTTTTTTTATTCTTCTTTTATACTCTTTTACCGATGTTTTTCTATAATATTGGAATTTATAGGGGTAATGTGGTAACATAGTCACATGTGATATAGTGGGTGAGACTGGGGTCATAGTTGGTTGTTGAAAATGAGATCAGAGGATATAATGAGACTAACTGATTTTTTTATAGTCATTGAATCACTTAAATTATCTGTATTCTTTGTATTATCTTATTACCGTTCACCCTTTTCCATTGAAGTTTAAAATGAAACACAAGCTATATGTGTATGTGGTTTCCCTAACTTCATCTTACCAAAATCAACCTTATTTTGTAGAGCATATTTTAAAATTAATTATTATTAGATTGTGTGACTAAATATTCGATGGAAGGGGGAATAATTTGGATGATCATCTAGGCTGAGTTTATCTGGTATTTTGGTTTCTCATTGTGTTAATAGGTTGTTTTTGAAGGATTCAATGATGTACCAAAGAACCTTATAATATCAAAAGGGGTAAATTGTTTTTCTTATGGTCTCTAAATTGAGAGTGTTTTGGTTATTTATTTTAATCCCAATGACAATAATATAGTTAATGATCTCATCTAGGAGGTTGAACTATATGACGAGGTTCAGTCTTTATAGTTCTATCTAATATAGAGTTTGGTTTCAATATAACCATTGTATATTATACACTACCCATCCTATTACATTGAGAAGTCGACAGAAGATGGGAGTTAGCCGTGGTTCAAAAAATAGATTCTTAAAAACATTAAGATATCTTCAAATGATCCCAAAATACATATTGATACTTTAGTGGGATAAGTTGTGTTTTTAGTTATTCAGGATGATTCACAATTAAAATACCTAGAAAATATGATTGAGGTACCTACATTTTCATGGAATACGTAAAAATATTCCTACTAGAAATGAAATCTAAAACACTCTCATTTTATTATTTTCAAAATTTTGAGAAATTGAGGAGTTACTAATTCTAAAATTTATATGTAAATTGATATAGGAATAAATTTTGAAGATCTTAACATCCCATGACTGATTCAACTAGTATAATGGTGTATATGGTGACAATTTTTCCTTCCATAGTCTATAAAAAATATAAGTAAATCAACTTATTTCTGATCAAGTGTCCTAATAATGGGGCCAAACCTAACCTATAAGTTCTTTAGATGCTATTTGGGATCCCTAAAGTTGTGTAATGTTTGTAACATTAAATTACCAATGTTCTATGAGGGAAGCGTTTTTTCCACCCATTTAGGACTTTACATACTCTATAGTTTTACAATTGAACATCATCATTCTTGAACTTCTAATCACGTTTCCAGTGTTTTGATTGAATCTATTATAGTGGTAGGATCAACTAACTAGGTAGGAGACTAAGGTAGGGGGAAAACATGTTGGGATAGCTATCAGGATTATTCATGGTCTTGTTGTAGGTATCCTACATGGGATGGTCTATGAGAATGGATCTGACATAGCTCTAGTTGTGTACCAAATTTAAGGATCTAAAAAATATCTTACTTCTATGTGGTCCAAATATATTGGTTGTTGGTACCCCACGTTGAGCATATTTTTTGACACTATTTTAGTTTCTAGTAAGAACCCTCTTGGTTGACGTTTTTCATCAAGAATTGTGGTTTGAGTGTATTCTTGTCGAACATATCTGATTGGTATGTTTATTTAGAGTAGTTCTATAGAGAGTATTTTAAACCCCTTCATCTCATCCTCCATCTGATCAAATAAATCCTCATGTTTTAGAAGTTCAAACACATTAGGTGGTGGGTGAGATACAACCTCACCATTACCATTTCTTATTAAGGATTCTCACCAAGGTGTTAGTAGTGGAATAGTCAAGCGAATAACTAAATTACCATAATTCCTCTAGTTTCGAGTATTCAAGTCTTATTTTATCATTTTTGTTTAGAAAAATCAAATTTAACCCCACATGTTCTTATATATCCGCCTCATGTTTTGTATCACTTATATGGGTGGTTATAATGATGTCCAATAATTCATAATTCATTGAATATGGATCATTAGTATCTAAATGATAAGAGGGTTAGTTTTCATGGGGATACATGGAAAGTGATTTTTTTTTCTAGAGTGTTCGTACCCTTAAGAGATTGACTATTTTTTCGGGTCATGGGGACCCATCCTCTCCTTTTCAGGTCTTCTTAGTATTTGCTAATGAATTATGATCTAAAAATAATATCTATAAAATTTAGTGGTGTGTGTTCCATGTGAGGAAAATAGGGCATAAGGTAGGGTGATTTGGGAAAATCCATTTATTGGTGCTCTCCCAAAGTTAGAAAATAAGGTATTTCATTGATGATGAGGTTGAGGTAAAAATACCCTAACCCTATGGGATTTGGTTTCTCCCATTCCATTTTCAAAACCTTTCAAGGATGATTTTTCAAACATTATGGTTGTCTTAAAAAAATACCCACTATAATTCATGCTGATGTTTCTCAAGGATTGTCATCTACGACACTTCTATGGATGGACTCTTAAAGTTATATATAATTTATCAAATATATAATGGGTTCATTTTTTAATTCCACCTAATCCAATTTCATCCAAATATATTGGAACTTATAATTATTGGATTCCCTTAAGAATGAGGCTTTGAAAATATTTTTGAATTCATATTGCCAATGTCTTTTGATGTATCACTCTCTTATGTCCTAGCGTATTTGAAAGTCGTTTAGGGATCATTTTTTATCATATTATCAATTGTGAACAAATCCAATTTCTCGTATCTGACATGGGGCTATACCATTAAATGATGTCACATTTTAAAGAATTTTATGATCATGGAGCAAGGTGAAATGAAATGAACTGTTTTCCAACCATTCTGTGATATAGACATCTGATGATGAATTGAGGATCAATAGACACAACTATTTTGACTCGTCGAAACTTGCATGCTGATGGTATCCTTTCAATTTCCTGAATTTTGGGTCCTATTGAAATAGGAGGTCCTCCTATTCTATTTGAGGTTTTATCCATTTCATTACCTTAACATGGATTTTATATTCATTGTGGAAGATGATTTTGTTTTTTTGTGATAAATATTAGTCCATAAATTCAAGAGGATTAGGTGAATTTGTTTTCCAAACATGCTTCAAAAATATTATATTGGGGAGTGTATAAAATAATGTACATGTCTATTATTTTTTATCTATCAAATTTTAACATCATTAGTAATATGTTTTGTTCATAATTTTTGAGATATTCCTCAACATAATTAGACCAAAGTTGACGTTTCCCTAAAACAATTGTCTAAATAGATGGTTTTGAAGGTATTTACTTAATCATATTGTAAGGTAAGTGACCCAAGGGTAGTTCGAAGAGTTATTGTTTTCCTGGGATATATTCTAATTGAGAAACAATATAACTTATCAATGACACGGAATCAAGCATGAATGAACGAATTTTACCATGTGCCTCATGATAGGAGGGATTTTACAAAGTTGATTTGGAAAGGGGGGACCTTCTTGATGAAATTATGTTTTGTTGTGGGTAGGATGATAAAAATGGAAGGTCCTTTTTATTTTTTGATCTGTTGGCCACGAGGAGGCTTTTCAAGGTGATCAGGAGGAGATGGGATTTCAAGATCTATCATATTTTGGGCATGGAACTTTCATCATGGTAAGATGTATAAGGAGGACCTTCCGAATTGATGGATGAAAAGTTGTAGGGAGGAAATTCACAATTTCATCTAATATTTCATTAGTTTTATTAATGGATGACTAGGATCCTTTTCTATGATAGATAAATGAATGGTGTATAGAGAAACCCCATCATTGAGCATATAATGTTCTGAAACCAACTCTTCATTTTACAATTTTCTTTGGTGCATATTCTATTTGGATTATCTCTTATAGGTGATTGGAAAAACATGTCATTGAAAATGAATTTCAAATATGGGGGATAGTTTGAGTTTCTATTATGTTGTTTCTAGAAATTTTTTAAATATTTATTAATTTTTGGGAAGGGATATATGCCTACTCTAGAGTGGGAATTTGGATAGAATGATGACATCTAGTTGGAATGGGGGTATGTGCCCAATCTAGATGGCTAGTTATCAGGGTATTTGGACCATTACCCTCATAGACAGGATCAATTATATTCATCTACTCTGAATTTATCTGTGTATTATGGTTAGATATCAACAAAAAAATTGGTATGGGGTTTGTGGATTCCCTTAAATCACCATCGTAATCCTTATTATATCTTGTTAGGGGTGTGGTATTGCTCTTGTCCTCTATTATCTATTAGTATATAATGAATATCTTCATGTATGGGGGAATATATATGAATTTTCCCCCTATTTTATTCAAATATGCACCATCTTATTTCTCAAAATGCTACCAAACTAAGTTCCCTGACTTGGTGTACACATGTATGCATGTGCACATGCACACAATTTGATAATGTATTACTAGTGAGATTCTCTATAGGGAACAAAGTTATGGTCTTTCTCCCATATTTCTTTGTTATAACCCTTGACTCGATGTCATGAGTTTCTGGGTCTGAGTGACCTGTGAAGGAATCCAAAATGTAATACCGTCATCATGTGAAGGGTTCTTTTCTACAGGACATTGGAGGTGGTAGCTACTAGGAGGAGCCCTATGGTGAGTCCCCTAGGTCATTACAATATGGTCATTGGTTACCTATTTATCCACCTCCCTATGATAAAGGGTGGATTTTTTTGTTGTGTTTTTGGGAGACTACTAAAACAGATAGAATTGTAAAATGGTGTCATCGACTTCTTGGCCACCAATGATCACTGAGTGGACAGTTAGTGGCACTTTGTGGGGTGGGGGATTATTGTTTAGCATTAGGAGCCGAGATAGTATAATTGAAGTGGTACACCCAAATCATTGCATTTAATACCTAGTGTTTAAGGAGTTGGGTTGGAGAAAACATCCTATGATTCTATGATAATCCCACATATGCAATGACTGAAGCATATGTCTACATAAATTCGTAATACACAAACTCTATAGAAAGAAGTTATGGAAATGTTTTGTATATATATGGAAATAAAAAACTATAAAACCCCATCAAACAAGTTTTTCAATAATCTAACCTATCTAAAATTGTTTATTTTTTATCCATGTTTGCCCCACATTAATTTTATGTGAACACAACAGGGTCCTGACATGTTGTCAATAAAGTCATTTTTGTTAATGATTTCACATTGGGTTCACCATTTTTTTTTATTTTAAAAAACCATGTGGTGTTTGAATAGTTTTTTTAGTGGTGGTGGCATGACCATTCACATTAGATACATATTTCCACAACCATTATGTGTATTTTCCAATAGGTTTTATTCATGGAACTTGAATCACCCAATGGTTCCCTTATTCATGATGTCTCATGAACCTTCTTTCCAATGGTAGGTGGTCAATAGTAAATGGTTCCAACAATGCACGGGGGCTCACATTAGTCAAGCAGATGAGATATCAGACACATAAAACCATTTTTAGGTGAATTATTTCATACTTCAGGACTCTCTTATTGATTTAAGATATATTCATGAATCCTTTATTAAAACCAAAATATGAAATGGGTCACCATTATATTGGAATCTTATCTTTAGAATGTATGGACATTATAATTATTTGTATGTATCTGAGGTTATCTATAAATAGAGTCTTCTACACTTGAATTATATATTTTTATGTTATTTATCATCATAATACTCATTTTGAGCCCCATACTAGGGCACCCTAGAATTCATTGTTATTTTTGGTGATATGTTTTTGTGTGTGTTGGGATAGAAACCAAGAGAATGAATTCCAACATATACATTTGAAAGGAATCCAAACCCACATAGTTTAGTGCCACATAAGAAGGAACATTATACATTTTAAGGTAATGTGATGTGAAAAAAATGTGCAGTTTAATGTCATGCTACATGGACATCCAGGTGAATGGTTCTAAAATAATGTATGGTGTGAGACTTAAACATAGTCATCCCAAGGGTTTTTGAAGTGTTGTTTCCTCCTAGGTTGGATAAAAACCTAATTTTAATAAGTTGTAGCGAATACTAGGTTTATTTTCTGGGTGTCAGAATTGAACCATAGGGACACTTCCTACATATACAATTTAATAAGAATCAAATACCGCATAATTTTGAATGTAGGGAATTACACCTATAGAGGTGGAGAAAGGATTATTCATTAGAAATATTACAAATTAAATATTTGAATCTCTGTGAATATGGACGTTTTAGAGGATGGTAACATGGTTTTGGGTATTACCCTAAAAAGAAGGAATATGTCAAGGTGGGAGGAATATCCAAAATAGGTAACTATACTGAGAGAAATATTTGATCATGAAGACATCATGATATTCAATATCCTCTAAGCCCATGGGAGTGATATTTTGTGTGTGAAACAAGAGGAAGAATAGGATCTTGAAATCCTAAAAATATCATTTTGTCACTAGTGGATGAATTAATTGAATTGGATGAATGAGGATACCTTGAATGAAATATTGATGGATTACAGGATGAGGGATTCCATAGGGTGAAATTTTATCCGTTCCAGCTATTAAAAGTGGGTGGAGTCCTTTTGGGAATTGGGGAGAGATTTATTGATTTTATGTGCCGATATCTTCTCTTATTTTCGACCCTAGGGTCCAATCATTATTCATGAATATTAGATCCTCATTCCCACATGAATCAATAATCAAGAACACTCAAATGGTCTCACATATTAGGTTGGATAAATTCATGACCACCCTTACCATGGGAATATATAATCGAGAGGACATGTTGGTTCATTCAATGCTCTGTTCATACATATATGGAGGTTTTATGGGACGGGTTTACATGATCTCCCCTAGAAGAGGGATATAATAGGATAGCTTCCCTACCATCAGTGGTATGGTAGAGGGCTCAAAGGATTTTTTTTGTAGGTTAGGTCTTGCTGAGCTAAATATGGCTCAAATAGGTTAGACCTAGGAGGGATAAAGGTTCATTACACAGGGTAGACCTAGGTGAGATGGGGGTACCTTTGGGTGATGTAAATCAAGGTAATAAAACTTGGGTGAGTACATTATTTAGGATCTTGGGTTTCCCAAGGTTTCTTTAGACAAATTAAGATCAATATTTGAGTAGTGGAAGGGTCCTTCACCCAATTATTTTTGACCAGTGGTTGTTTCTTCTCACATTTATTGGTATTCCAGTACTTGAGAAACCTAAATCAATTAATAACCTCTAATTTCTCCTTATTTTGTAGTATTTAGTCACTACATGAGGGTTTTGAGGAATTGGATGATTGAATTGGGTGAATAGAGATCTAAGAGATCCATTTTTCTATTATTCATGTCAAATGTGGTGACCAAGGGACCTATTTAATTGATAAATAATGACTCTCTTCAATGGAGGCCACTATTGCAGGTCTGTTTCACAAGATCCACATGTAGGAACTGGCCACTCCTATAAGGATGTGCAGGTAGGGCATACATGAGTCTCTTGGCGTGCAGGTTGGGTATGCATAGGTTGACCTAGGTGAGTTACTTAACTACAATTAAATCCTTTACTACTTTAGGTATATTCCCTTAAATATTTTTATCCTATTATAAAAAGGGATTTTAAACAATGATAAATGTCATATTATGTATGTTGGACTCCTGAAACTACCAAGTTACTCTATGGAGATGTGTTATGGGATGATGTGATGATATGATGAAGAATGTATATGTTTTGATTCTCAACATAGGTGTCTTAGTGCTAGAATACTTTTGGAGAGAAGTGGATATAGATATGCGATGCTGGGGAAGAGTGAAAAAATAGCGAGGAAGTAGTGGAAAGGTACCCTTGTTATTAATATTATATTATGATCCATTGTGTGTGATAATTAGTGAGAGAGATCTATGGTTAGGATTGTAACATAGTATACCTATTTAGATGAAGAGTTATTTTACCCTTTTCTAAACTGGAATTTAGTTTGATTTATTTATCTATTACACAATAGGGTTTAAGGAGGATCCTATTGGGTATACTACCACGATCACCGCATGTACATATAAATTGTTTTCAGAGAAGTTGGAGATGGATGGAGATAGGATAGAAATTACTAGATTATGTTTTTGTAGGATCTATTTGGGATTCATATTGACCTCCAATTTTAGTTTTTGTACCTGTATTTTTCTTTTAATTTGATTTTGTATTTTACGTCACTACATGTATGGAATTGTGATATATTTTATCTATATGAGTAGTAGTTTATTGGTGTCCCTATTTTATCTATATATATATATCTCTCTCTAAGACATGTTCTATTAGAGTGTAATTCTTCCCATTTTATATTTGATATACCCATGTTTCTAGATACTAACCCAGGGTATACTAGAGGTGGGACTCGGGAAATCACCATCTCCCTTCCTTCATTTACATCCTATGAGGGGTACTCATTGGGGGGGGGGGGGTCATGACTGAAACTCTTAGGATCGTAATAAACAATGAATATGTTCCCAAAGATATATTATATCCAACACATAAGATTATGAATAACTATGGTGAGTTTATTGTCATGTGGCTGATTATTTATTTAGTGTGGTCAAAGATGACAATAGTTGTTAGACACTATGTGGTTACACTACATGATCCAAAATCCTAAGCTCGTACCTCATAAATCCTCATACAACAAAAAGGCTATATTTTCATCCTGTGAGATTATAACATAATATGAGGCTAATTTCCACTCCATCTTATGCAATGTTTCTTTATATTAACGGAAAAGTAGTAATTTCACTCCCATCTAGGTTAGAGTAGTATGGGGTCCTGATATCCTAGATAAAATTTTGAAAAACTATTAACGATATCATACAAAACTCAATAATCTCTTAATATCAACGAATTTTCCAAAATTTTTATGAATTAAAACATTTAACTTCACAAAATCAACTAAAATAAATTATTTCAATGCCAAATTCCCCTATGAACATTGATTATTTAATCTAGAATCCTCACATTCACAAATTGGAATATATTAGATCATCATGTGAGGTCAATATAATAATTTTCAAATGGTTCCCTGGGTTTGTTTTAGTATTTGAGAAAACCATAATATCACAAAAAAATACCAGAAAAAATGAATATGGGTACTGATAGAATATCTAGTTTATCAATTCCATAAATACCATTGGAAAATTTTTCAAACCAAAAAATAAATAAAAAAGTACTGAAAATAGTCATTCATAGAACAAAAATAAGTCTGGGGGAAATCAACTTCTCTCACCATAAGCTGGTGATAATTTATGTGCAGATAGAATTTTGAAAACTAATTTACCACGTTTATCTAATCAAATATTTCATCATCAACAAGGATGATATATTTTTCTTAATGTTCAACCAATTCAACTAATGATAATATAAACACAATTTTATAGTTTCATCCACTTTCTTAGAAAAGTGAAATTGAATGTTCCAAAAAAACATGATAGGGTGGATTAATCCATTATAATCCAAATCAACCATTTGAATATTCAAGAAATTCAACTTTAAAAGTAAAATATGATAAAAGTGATTGATATCAGTTGTGTTAAATGGGAAATACTGATGGGAATCATAAATTCTTTCACTATGGGAAAACATGTGTAGTCTCATGGAAACACCATTGGAAACTCACCTAAATCTAATGAATGTTTTATTATGATGATACTTTAAACATCATGAACATATATGTTTGAAAATATATTTACCAAAATACCATCTTCATAAAGAGGTTTTCATATCTAACATGATCATGAATCCCATTCCCCATAAACACAAGAGATCCCCCGTCCGGAGGTGTAAAGGTAACCCGCCATTGTTAGAAATATACATTTGCTTTGAAATAAACCATAAAATATATCTTGATAAATATATTTAAATATTTACATCTTGGATGAGTAAGTCCAGTGATATCCCCACTTATGATATAAATAAAATAAAGGAATGATATCATAATCCTTTCTCACTATTATTTATAAAAGGTTTTGATAACTCTATTATATATAGAATAGCCTCAAATGAGATTATGAAAAAATTTACAAAAAAATAATATACAAATGAATAATAATCCCCAATTCTAAATAATGAAATGACTAAAAATGGTTAAATATGAAATGTTCCTCTCACTATCATTGACCCTATCTCAGATTCCAGGGTAAATAAATCAACTACATGAAACTATATTATCTCATATTGAGTTTGGGGATTGCCTCTAGATTGTCAATTTTACCACAGCTAACTCTTACCCTAAGATGAAACAATTCATCCTCCATGACCCTGAGATTGGGTTCTATATAACATAGAGGAAATAAACTGAGGAGAGGATCCATTAGGTATCAAGGATCTAACACTTTTTCAGGTAGTGTATTGAATATAAAAACCTCTTCAGATATCATATACACCCATAAGAATGTAAATAATTCAGGGTTTCTTTCTGTTAGTGCCAAATATTATTGGACCTTGTACATTGATGGAGAAGAAGCGATCTGACACCTCATGTATCTAATGAAAATAATTGAGATGGGTGTATAGAGGCACTTATTCTCAACTTTTTAAGTACAACACAATTGTTTTCTCTTATAAAAAAACCACTTCAACTCCCAATAGATAGAATTGGCACACCTGTTATCCATGGAAACCATTTTAAGAAAATATATTCCTTGAGGGAACGATCCAAAACATCATTAAATTCCTAGGGGATTAAATGAATATCTTATTTCGACTTTCAAATTGGAGGCCCATTTGAAATATTCAATCCTTTAATTTATTATTATATATCATCTATGGTAAAAAATGGATAATATCATAGAATCTATTCCAAAACCCTATAACAATCCTATAACCTTGAAGAATTAGGACAAACTATCATGACATATACAATTAGATATTATTTTTTTAAAACATATGGGTGAAAATTATTTTAAAATCATTTTAAGGTTCTCATTCTACTTATCCTATAAAAATAACTCCCACTATTTATGGATAGGGAATTCAGGCACAAAAACTATACCCTTCACCTTGATGGAATATGGGGTGTAATGGAACTTAAAGATCCAATCTAACTTATCCAGTCAATCCATGCATTCCTAAGGATCATTTTATTTTTGTAAATATATTTTCTTATTATGGTGTAATTGAAGAGATAAATCATTATCTAAGCCTAAAGTAGCCTCTTAAACCAGATCAAGATCATGGTTTAAACCTTGGTCTATTTATTAAACCATTCAAGCCACTGTTTTATTGAGATTATAGTCCATTAAGTATTTTTCTGGTGGAAAATGATCTACAACTCATGTGTAGGATTTTTAGAGAGGCTTCATGGGGGAATGGTACTAAATGGATCCAAATAAGAAAACAAGGAACCATGAAAATCTGTTCAGAAATAGTAGATGAAAACATAAATATCAACTAACAATATTTTATGAATCATAAGGAAGAAATTTGAAAGATAAAAACATAGAATCCCAATAGCATGCATTGTTCACGGTTTGGAAACATAGTTTGTTAAACCAAGAAAAAACTATTCATGTCACACTAAAAACACCCCCACTTTGGCTGCACGGTATGGTCACATAATCTGTAACCCATTTTTAATTTTGAATCATATGCTATAATGAATCAAAATCATATCAAAAAACACCTCGAGGTACTCATTTTCTTGCATTCAATGGGGAATTAATTCTCATTTTAAGGAGTGTTACCCATACACTCTCTCACAACCTACCCATAAATCCAATGTGGTATAATCTCCCACATACCCTAACATTCTAAATATCCTAAACTATAAATTAATATTTTATAATAATTTCTCATGATTGTTTCTGGGATACCCCAGACCCAGTTAACCATGAATATCTGCAGTATGGTATGAAGGGTGTTCCTAATTCCCATGGGATAGAATCTATTTACTAGGTATAAATAAATACCCCTTGGGATGGTTTCACAAAATAAAATACTTTAGTGGATCTGATCCTCGAACCCAAAATTTCATTACTATAACTTGGTAAATCATGGAGCTAAATGTAAAAGTAAAAAAATCAATAATATAATATAATAATAAAGGCATAATGATTAATCCAGTGTACATACACAAAAAATAATGGTATTGGTATCCAATTAGGTGATACAATAAATGACTAGAAACTAGAAAAAAATGGAACAAAAGACATATACCTATCTCAGTGTGACATGAGGGTAAACATCCCATTCCAATACCTATAAATCAGTCTACACTAACAATAATAATAAACACCTATATGTGGAACCATTCCTTTATCAATATTTTCCAAAAATAATACACACGCATTCAGTGTATGTATGGTGTGAGAAAAACTATTTTTGTTGGATCCCACCAATTGTTTCATGAGAAACACCCTTTAGACAAAAATACATGATTTTTGAGGACATTATAGAGGGTAATAACATATTAATATATTAGATCCAATAAATATTAAAACATTATTTAAAAAATTTAAAGTAAAATTTAATTCTAAGTGAATAAAATCTCATAAATATGCACAATGTGAGAGATTGAAGGTACAAGAGGTCATGGTAACCCTAGTATACTCATGAATACTTGTGGTGTGTTAGTCCAATAAACTCATGTGCGATATTATAAAGAGAAATGTATTTATCCTAGAAGTAGGTTGTCTCTAATCCATTGAAACCATATCCAACCATCCACAAAGTAGTGTATATCTTGGTCTAGCTATGTGGTGACTCCCATCTAACGACAGTATGATGATTTTTTTTCAAGTCTACTATGTTTATCTAGTGAGAAATTTTCTAAATGTGTACTTAATTATTTTGTTACCTACTATATACCATGGTTCGAATGTTCCACCTCCCATTTAAACTAGTCACTACTGTATTTTAAAACCAATTCAATTTCAAAAGGGTCGTTCCATCAACATAGTATATGAAATTTTCGTTTAACATATACAAATAATTCCTTTGGATCCATATCTTATATCGAAACTGATATAAAATAATTAAAAGAACTATAAAATTCATGATTGACTTTGAAAAAGACCGTGAAATAGTATTTATATATTAAAAATACCCTTAAAAATAAAATCAATCAATTTTTTTTCATTAAATAATGTGACCTCATGAACCTACCAACCTCAATTCAGTGGAACTTCTAAGAAATGGGTGGAACCTACAGGAATCAAAGAAGAGATAAATTATGGAAGAATTATGGGACCCTAAATACCAAAACATACACTATATATATTTAATATGGAAAACATAAGGGTATAATATACATAGGGGGAAACGGAAATCCATGAAAATAAGTGATTATAACCAAGGAAATGTATAATAATATCTTATGTTGTGTTTACCTTGATTAATCCCAAAAAAAAACGCAAAAAAATTAGACATGACAATGGGGATGGGTAATCTCGACGAAGAAAGAGGCAATGATTGTCTAATAGGAGTGTAAAATTGGTGTTATAGTGTTTAAAACACAAAGAGTCACTATAGTATTTTATGTTTTTAAGTTTCTTGGTAGGTGACAAGGGTTGGACGACCAATTTTCAAAACTCAGTGCCAACTATAAACTTGGAACTAGAAGTCACCTATGTGTCTCATGGTTTTTTCACATAGTTAAACAAATTATTCTCTGACTGTGAAAATCACATTTACTAAGAATTTATTAGGAGTTCATGGTTTTCCACGTTGTTTATTCTATTCGTGAACCAACACTACAACTGGGACTATCCCCAATTTTTTTTTTCATCTTTCAAATTAAAAAGACTCATAAATTAAAGATAATAATAAAAATTAGTTAATAAAAAAAATATTACCTAAAAATTGTATCATTTCAATTACGAAAATTCATAAAAAAATATAAATGAATTTATTATGAATTTCACCGAACCATATTTTTCTTAATTCACACCCACTTTCCGAAAATTAACTATAATATTTTATTTTAGTTGTAATTTATTCCAATTTTTATTCCCTATTAATCTTATACTCTTTTATATATTATATATAAATCTTTATAAATCCCTAATTAATTATTTATAGTGGAAGGTTACCGAACATGCGAAATACACATAGTTCTCAGGGGGATTTGGGTGTAAAAATTTATAAAATCCATTCATTATTTATTTCTATTTTCTAAAAAATTACATATTTTATAAATTTAAATAATAATATAAAAAAATTTTATTTATCCCAACATATTGAAATAAAATCAATTAAAATATAATAATGAAAATATTATGTTTACATCACATACTCCCAACGTTTTCTCAATGGTTTACTGAATATGAGGGGGATTAATTGTGATTTACTAATATAAAATGTAATATAAAATTTTATAAAATTTAAATCCCTTAAATTGTTAAATATATTTTTTAATGAAAAAAAATTAAACATTATGATAGTATTTATCATAAATTAAAAAATTTAAAAAAAGTAGTTAATAAAAAATTATTGAAAAAATAATATATTCATTGTACTAGTGAAAATCTATTAGGGGAAAAACCACAAAAATAAGAAAGATTAAAAAATTAATGAAATATGCAATAAATAATTAAGAGATTCAGGTCAATGAAAACAATATAATCCCCTCTAATTTATTTTTTTAATAATAATTCCTTCAAAAATTATATAATCCATAAGAGATGTTTTAAACCCAAATAATTCATCGATAACATGGATAACATAAATAGAAAACATAAAAACCTAATTTGTCTAAATAGATGATATTCTATAATTATTTAACGTATGAACACATGGTTTAAGATAAAAATTACAAATATTTTTAACACTCTTATTTTAATACATTGAGTAATGAAAATAATATGCAAGTGTAAAATATTATATATATAAAAAATATAAAATGCATTAATCAAATGTAAATAGAATATGAAATATCAATGAAAAAATATTGCCTCTTTATATAGAGGTTAATGAAGTCAATGATATAAGAACTCTAGGAGTCTTCATTAAACTTTTCCCTTAAATGGATTCAGTGAAGTGGATTAGAAAAATATGTGCATTGTTTTTTTATGAAATATGAGAGTAATAATTCAGTAGATATCATAAATAATATAACCCTACCAATATCCATTCTATGATATTATTTCACATATATATATAATTTTACATTAAACTCTTTTAAATATTTTTTGAAGAATAATTATAAAATTATTTTGTGAATCGTTAGAGGATGTAACACTATCATATTTCCATATTAATGAATTCAATGACGTTAATTAGAGTTTCAGTGACCATTATATCTAATAACTGTAGTCATTTAGAATAATAAAAAATAGACATAAGTGTAATTCATGATAACAAGAATTAATTTTTGGTCATCTAAATTATACCTCTTAGTCAATTTGTCTTTTGAGAATGAGCACTTGATGTTGTCAGAAATTTAAAAAAATTAAATATTTACCAAAAACCAGAAATGTGAGGAATGAATTTTTTTTTGTGAACTAAAAAGTCACATGATTGTATTATTTTATATAATACATGGTTTTTTAACTTCATAAAAATTAAAAAGTTCTCTAGATTGTAAGGAATCTATTGGTATGTTTCTAAGGATTTATTTACACTTAATCATTGTAGTGGAAGTAATTTGAAACCATTAATTCCCATAAAAAATTTCTTTATATTTGAAACTATATAAATAAATAATATTTGAATAAACTATGTGTATATTTCACCATAATTTGATGATCCTCATAATTCATCCCCAATGGTTGATAAAGATCATTATGGAACAAACTATTTGATTTTCGATCAAAGACGTATCCCCCAAATGTACTAGATCACTAAAATAATTTGGGTTGTTCCCTTATCCCATTATTATATTAGATCATCTTCATATTCAAAGGAGGAAGGATAACAAGAGATTAAGGAGGGAGAGGGAAAATGAATGTAGTTTTCTTATGGAATTCCACACTGGTTCTCATGGTGAAGTATCCCCTATATGGGGCATAATGATTATCCCCAATACCATGCATTTAATTGTATTTGTTACGATCCTGTGATTGAATAAATTTAGTTACACATTTATTAAGATTCATTTAAAATAAATGCGATTCATTTTTTTAAACAATGATATCCTCTGAGTTGGATATTAGAACATTAACTCATTAATGTTATGTTTCCATTTCCAATCATAGGATGTTAGTGTGGATCGTAAAATATAATTTCTCTTGAACCCTTCCCATACATCTTCTCCATATAATACTAAAGAATATGTTCATTCATTGAATTTTAAATCACCATAAAATAAAATACACCATCCTATATGAAATACATTCTTATATACTAATATATAGGTTAATAACTATCACATATATACATGGAGGTAGGGAAAATCTCTTTTAATATAAATCATTCACTAAAACCCAAAAGTCATTGTGACACATTATATTATATCAAATCATTTACAAAAACTTTTTAAACAATATCCAGAACTCGATTTGGATATCTTCCAATATAGTTTTATAAATTTATCATTAAATTCACTATGTATCACATCATATGTAATAAATTGTGAATATCCATCCAAAATTCCATTAGGATTAAATTATAATCACTTTTAGATAAAATCCCTAAATTTTATAAAAATCAAAACTCATTAAACCGACCACAAATTATTACCCCATGGGCCTTGGTAGAATTTTAAAAAAATCTGAACTCAAAAATTCATATATGAAAACAAATATCAGCCTCTATAAAAGTATTTGAACTACCTAAGATACCAAATAGATTTATTGCAATCTCTATCAAACACTTGTATCAATATAATTGTGTCCATATGTTACATCATATGTAGTCCATCAAAATCATATAATCACATTTAATAAATCATAAAGTGATCATGGGACACAGAGTATGTCAATCCAATATTTATAACTTATACGTTCTTCAATATTTGAGTATATCCTAACTAGGTTGATGAATACATCACATTTGAATCATCTTGAAAATGAACACATCACATTCCGTTCACCCATGTATATAATAATATCACGTATAAATTCCAATCACGTCCCTACATTATGAAAATCTATCTCATTAGAGGGATTATATATCACACTCATTATAGGAGAGGAAAAATACCATCATGGTTATTCTCCAATCAATGACATGATCAATAATATACCTAACCACCTGTAATTAACCAATCCTAATAGATTCTACATGAATGGTATCAAGGAATAAAAGTTATTATTATAGATATATCACTAATATAACAAGTGTGGATTCAATATGGAACACACTAAACTAGTATACTAACACTCCATGTGGTGTACATGGTGGGTCAACTGGCACACTAAACTCGTTTTGTTCCCTATGAGAATATTATTTCATTGAATATAACCATCATAATAATTTTAACACTAACATTTCATTAAAAACTATAATACTACATCATTAAAATTTGTTTAGGACAACTAAAAGTCATTGTTTAAGAGGAAAATTAGCATTACACATTTATGAATATATGCTTCCAATATGAAATAATGTAAAAGTAGGGACGTCCATTAATATAAAATGATAAATTTTATATTCATAAACCGTATTAAGAATTATAACCAAACAAAACAAAAGATACTCTCCCATCATATCTCTAATGATAAACATCCAGATCATCCATTTTTTACTAAAATTTTATAGTTTTTTAAACTCATCATATATCTATATAATTTCAAGAACATTTCTGTGTGACCATTTGATAAAAACACCCCACAAAATATTTTATTGTTTAACATATGTGAATAAATAATGTCTGAGTAATTGTGAGATTTAGAATGATTTACTCTTGGATAAAAGTACTCAAACTCATTTACATAATAACATCATTTTTTAAAATTTCAATAAATTATGTTTTCTACACAAAAATATTTTATTTACATTATTTTCATCATCATTTTAGAATCCTTTATAAATATATATTTTTTATTGAGATCTATTCACAACTAATATATTTATTTACATACTGAAAGCCTTTTAGGATATTACATGAAATTAAATTTATTTGTAGTTATATAGAACTTTATATATTCACGTTAAAATATTATAAGTCTAAATATATTCCATTTAGACTCATATAAATTATAATCCCTTTATAATATATTACTATAAAACACATACTCTTTGTACCTAAAAAATAAAATTTGTTTCCTTTCGTGAGAATTTTACTAAAAAATTAGCTTCTTAAATATTATCAAGAACACTTTTAAGTGGAATGTGAGAACTCGCACAACCAAATAAAATAAACCGCTAAATGAAAAACCAATGTTATTAAATTATAGTTTAATCTGATTGGAATCCTTTTCCCTAAAAAAATTCAATCAAATAATAGTTTCCTACATTTGTAGATCATCCTTTGGATGGTTTTAAAAATTATTTCCTTTGTATCCCCATAATTTCATCTATTCTGCTTTGTGGTTCTTCCTCACATTAAAGCCTAATATCAAAATACTTTATTTCTTGTAATCATGTCACCTTTCTCAGTAGTAGTTTCCACTCGAAACAGTATTCCCATCATTTCATCAACATGTTCATTTTGGAAATTAATTGTAATGACTCAGATTTACCAGGGCAATTCCCCAACAAAAATTAAATATTTTTGTCATAAAGGTAGGGGAATAAACATCGGTGAGTCATGGGAATCATTATTGGTGACTCAGGGGGGTCGACATTGGTCATTCAGGGTCGTCGACATTAGTGAGTTAGGGACGTTGGAATCTGGGTTAGGCCGTTAGTGCTGGGGTGTCAGTTCCATGGCTTCAATACGAGGGTATCTATTCCAGGGGGTTAATTCTAGGGTGTCTGTGCCAGGTTGTAGGTTCCAGGGCATCGTTTCCAGGGCGTCATTATTAGGGCGTTAGTTCTAGGGCATCATAGAGTCCTTTCTAGTTTTCTTGTTTTTTCAGTTTCACCCATGTTACGTGTTTTTGTTTGTTTAATTAGAATATATCAACTCTTAGACATTTCTAATGCCCATTAAACCATTTCTGAGGGGAATAATTAAATCTCAAATACTTCTAGATGTTCAGATACATTTTAAACCACCGAGCCACATGGTCAATCCATGATATCAAATTTATGTATTTTGAAATTGTCTCCCTAATATTAGGATCAAGACTTTTCTTACACTCAGATAATTTATTATTTTGACCCTTTCAATTTTCCCTTGGTGGGACCTGAGATTTTCCCCTCCACGGAGTCGTGCATCATTATGGATGTCATCATTGGGTTTTCATGTATTTATTTCCTACTACTTGCGTGATCCCCTATTTTTGGTGTTAGGAGGAGTTTTGATCGTTTTTTGTCCCATGATGGGATTATTCTACCTCCCATTATTTTGTGTATAATCCATGGTATCATCCCTGATTTTTCTTTTTAAATATTGGATGAATCCTTTTCTTAACAAGTAATAAATGTGGGGAAGGGAATGTTTTCAAAAGATAACGGGGGTTAATGAAATAAAGGTTGGGAGTGGTTTGATGTTGATTTCCAATTTTATTTTTTATCTTCCATTCTTTTATTGCTCATTCTAGATGTATTCCTTCTGAAAATTATGGCCATTGGTGGTATTTTCTTCTCATTTTTGATGTTATATTTTTTTGTAATTCCTAATAAATTTTTGTGACATGAAATCTTCTTAATCACGTATACTTGATTAATTTAAATGGATCCATAGCATCGGACTTTTTCTGTGATCAGCCCAATTATTTAAAGTGGAACTAAATAACCCCTTTTGGATAAATTTTAAAAACCATGACTTGATGGTGTGGTGGCATGTTATGTGTCTTATAGGGTTTGATCCTTGTGTGAGTTTTGGGTACCAGGGGTTGATATTGGGATTGGTCTTGTGAATGGGGAACAATATGTTTGAGCTCCTGGAAAGCTTTTGGTGATGTTTTCTATGGTATTACTAAATGGGATAATACAGTAGGTGTGTTGGTATCCCAATTTGAGAGACTGATTGTTTTTTGTAATGGATGGACTTGTAGAATATGGGATTGCCTTTGTTTGTGTTGTGGTAGTGTGGAGACATTGGGCAGTGGGACTTCGGTTAGCTTATGAACTTGTCATGCAGTGCGACTACCATTGAGAAATTTTGGGTTTCAGGGATAACAAACTAAGTAGTGTCGTGACATCAAGATTATAGGTGTCCAGAGTGTGGCATTATTGTGAATCATGGCTACCAGTCCTAGTTTTGAGAGGTGGATTGTGTGGTATAACATTGAAAAATGATAGTTGTCAGTGGTTGGATGGGTGTCCAGGGAAAAGGGGGTGTACACTTGGACTATAGGTCAGTTTTTCTATATTTTATTTAATAATGGGTGTTAAAATGGAAATTTTCTTATTCATTCCATCTTCTATTTGTCAATATTGGCATTACTGAGGAACAAAGTGAGTTAGTTGCTGTGTGTTTAGTTAATAAAGCTCTTCACCTTCAGAGAAAATAGCAGATATTGTGCTTGGTAGTTTCCCTAGGGAGTGTTGGAAGAAACTAATCTGAATCAATAAATTAATAAATTTAATGTGTTTAAAAAGGGGTTGAGTTATTCTTTGGACGTGGCTGTTTGTATGGTTGTGAAAATAGGGGTGGCTGCAAAAGTGGTTCTGGTGGTATGGTTTCATATTTGGAAACCCATAGGTTGGGATTGTTGTGTTCTTACCTTTATGTAAAAATTATAACACATTTATTATACAAACACCACCTTGGTGGAGATCCATGTTCCAAACAACCCTATTTCATGGAGGAGGGTGTCTTTCACAATATCCTTATGGGAGGATAGATGAATTGTTACTGGCTTTCTTCCTCACACCCTCTTCCGGGTTCTTACTTCTTGATCATATTAAATTATGATATAATGTATTGAGGCTTACCATATTCCAAGATGTTTAATGTATGTTTGTTGTGGATGAGAGGATCAGGTATTAGCCGACTAGTTTTGTTTTTACCAAGTGACTTCAGTGTGAGGATCATGTGTCTTCAAGAAAAATGCATGGTTATTGTAGCATAGGTGTCTATGAGGAGATGTGTGGTATGGTTGTGGCCTAGTTGTTTGCGGGAAGGATTTGTGTGTCGTTTGAGGCCCAAGTGTGTGCAAGTAGGTTGTGGCAGTGGGAATGTGTTAGGAAGATGGGTAATGTCAAGACGTTAGCTATTATGAATGAGTAGATAACTTTGGAAAAGTGGTGGAGGGTACCCAAATATCAATGTTCTATAATAATACATTACTAGAATTACATAATTTGGTGAGTGTGCCTTGGTGGGAATAGGAATGTTGGTACTCTGTGGTAGGTTATTTGAGGTCCAACTGTATTTCTCACAAGGGAATTAGTATGTTCCCCCACTTGTGCACATGTGGATTTAGAATTCCTACTGGGTATCCTTGAATACTCACCCAACATATGTAAAACTATTTTTAGTGTTCTAGGAGGACATTGAAGACTGTGATGGACTTTACTAGCTCTGGCACTGGGATAGTTTTAGTACTACTACTTGGTCACTTTATTTGTTACTTGTCTAAGTACATTGGTCATACTTTATGTTTAAACCATTCATGTTTTGGATTTTTTTCCCTTCAAAGAATGTTTGGTAATGGTTGGGATGTTTACCATGATATCTCTCAATAGAGTTTTCATCAAAAAGGGTGTTTCCTTATATTTGTTTTATATCCTATACCATTGGTGCTAGTCTCAACTCCGTGGCCTATTGAAGGAAGAGCTCAAAGTTATTATCTACCCTTCATCATGAAGAAGGAAGGGTGTGGCAATTTTTAGTCCCATAACTCACATTTTGGAAGGAGTGTCGTGGCATTAATCATTGAATAGTCCTCGAAAATTGATTCATACAAATTCAAAAATAGTTCCAGATTGTGCTCTTAAACCACACCTTTCTCTTGTTAGGGACCCTCTAGAGTTTATCTAAAAATATGTGCCTTGTAGGTTGCAGTCTAAACTAGAACAGGGGATCTAGAGTATTTGTGATTAACTACCATGTCCTTTCCTTTCATCTATTTGATAGATATTGTTTCTTTTTGATGGGAAAATTGAAAAAATCCTTCAAAGCCTTCTAAGTACATTTTTGACCATTCCTCTTTCTATGATTTAGGAAATCATCACTGTGAAGATTGTATTTACTGTCCCCAAGAATGTTTCCTGATTGTTCATCACTTGAAACATTACAAAGTCTTCTTGAATCCTCAATTGAGTGGTCTGATCAAACTGCTTCAACCTCAAGGTCCATCCTATTATCCAAGCCGTCAAATCGGTTAGAAAGATTTACAATGGTAGATTCCTTTCTCTGACCTTTCCCCACTTGGTGCAATTGGTTCCACTACAAGAATCATATGATTCTGGGGTACCTTTCCATTAGTAGAACCATGTTTTTAGAATACTGCATCCTCATTGGATATAGGCTTGGAATTCATTTCACCTCCAGCATTCTCCATTTGGCCCACTTCCATGTGAATTGGACCCATGGGAAAATATGAAGATGCCATGGGATCACCCAAATCCTTGTGCTGCCTCCTGAAGACATCTTCTAATAATGGGTTTCCCCATAATGAATTTGTTGAAGAGCCTTAACATTGGTTAGGATCGGGTCGACCAGCTGGCTCTGCACCATGGTGTCTTCAACTTTTATATCAGAAGGTAGAGGAATAATTCAATTCGGCCACCCCTAGATTGCATCAGATGAGTTCAAAACTCAAGAATTACACAATATACAATTATATTACATCCCAAAAGGAACCTGTTTTGAAATAGTCGACCAATACTTCAACATAACTCAAAGAGACAAGGGAAAATTGAATTGTAGATGACCCAGACAAGATAAAGACATACAAAAATCATATGAATTCTAAAAAACCATAGGTTCGATAAAGTATATCTCTTTATCGACCTCAATACAAACATCTTCAATAGCTATCTTTGAGGTGTCATCTCCCACACAAATCTAAGCCTATATATGATAGCTCAAGGACCTCGATCACTCATCAACATCATGAAATATACCTTTGAGGTTTCCCAACATTTGAATAATATTGGGGTTCTGGAGAGGTAGGGGTAGACCTAGGAAACTCACCCTAATCAATGCAATGGATAGGTCCCATTTCCAATAAAAATGGCAGTTCCATTTGAGAAGAAAGAATTGAAACCCTTCATAGAATCATATCCCTTTAGAACATGTAGCAAAAAAACTAATATATTAGAAAAGAATATATGTAAGTGGAATGAATCCAAAATCTAGATGATGAAACATTCTTCCATCTCCAATTAAAATTCATTCCACAATGAAATCACCTCTCATCCATCATTTTTATTTTGATTGGATGGTGTTTTGGAATCCACATGGCCTGTCATATTATCTTGTAGGATGAATCTTTTACCTTGTTCCTTTTACACCATCACGATTAATGTTGGGAATGGACCTCCCATGTCTAGATCTAAAAGCATCATTATATTAAGGATATTTTGTAATCATTTTTATAAAACTTTTCTTAATTTAACTCACATTGAACTATTAGAATATTTTTTATTGTAACTATAGAGTGAAGTCCATAAGAAAATCAATCATTGGAGGTGACCTTAGTATCTCTAAGTCATTAACATACCCAATCATTTTGAGTATATTTGTTCAGAATGATTCAACTCATTCCTTATTTATCCAAAATATAAACATTGATACCTCATACTTCTCATTTATTTCTTATTACGGATAGAGACCATTCTAATTTTCTATCATCTTGTATGAATCCATGTTATCATGGTTCTTTTTAAATGTGTCTAGTATTATCAGAAACATGGGATTAATGAATTAAAGCGAGTGCTTTATATTATTATCATAAGTTTCTTGGTTCATTTTATGAATGGATTCACATGTCGGTTACTCATGAATGTGTGTATTTAACTCATAGAACATTCCTTCTCATTTGAAAATGTTTGTTTGAGTGGAAGACTCATGGGTGGGGGGAGATGATAATGATCCAAAATAAAATTTCTTTATAAAAATAATTAAAAATTAGAACACACAATATGTCGAATATGATAGTAAGTTAATATAGTTGGTAGATATTATTATATTACTTTAAATAAGCTCTCATAATCTTGATCAAAACTCAAAATGTAAATTATTAGGATTAGTCCAATATTTTGAGATTTTTATACTTTCCTCAAATAGAATAAATATCACTTATAAAAACCAACTACTAATGTGTAGTTTTGTAAAACATATTTGAAAAACTGTTTGAAAAAATAGTTCAAGTAATTCTTTTAATCAGAAAAGAGTATAAAAATACAATGGGTACAATCTCAACTCTGGAAATAATTCTCTTTACTTAATGGTCACCCATTATGTAGAATGTTTTTAAAAAAATAAGTAGATCCACAACCTATATTGGGTTCTATATAGAAAAGTACATAGATATTCCATGACACACATAGTATATTTCATATTTCATTGTGGGATATGATATTTAATGAAAAATGTATAGAGAGTATCTGATTACTCATCAATACCATACATGATATTATGAATAAGAAATAAATAAATTTCAATATGAAAATACCAAGTGTAAGATAATCATAGATATAAAAGAGGTAAGTAATTTCTACTGTAGCACAGAAATAAAAAATATTATTCTCTAGATGATTCTTCTATTTTTTGATATACATCTTTCGGTTGGGAACTGAGATATGAAGACGTGATGATGTTCTATAATCTAGTGATGATTTTTTGAACAAAACGAAGTCCCATGTGTTTTTCACATTCATAAAAATTTGTTTTCATGTGTGTGTGTGTGTCTCTATCATCTATATCTTATGTATATATTATGTATCACACATTCTATTTGTCTTTGATATTTTATATAATGAATAATTCCTAATAAAATTTTAATTGAAAACTCATTATTATAGGTCCTAATTATCAAAATAAAATCAAGGATCATTTAATGATTTTTACTAGCATTTATTTATACATAGAAAATGTGGTTGGAATATTAGATTAAAAAATATAATATTCAATGATTAATATTTTCTATTTTAAGTGAAGCATGTTATCTTCTATATTATCTTTGATACATTATGATAATTCAGATTTTATTTATTTAAAATATGTATGGATGATCTTGTACTTATTTAAATTTTGATTTCTGACCATTTTCACTTCACCAAGTGATACATTCACTTCATAAATTTTATAAAATTAGAATTTTCATGTATAGTTTTTTACAAAAATGTGAATTCAATTGGAAACTCTATGAAATCTCAGTTATTATATAAAATCTATATTGTGATATAGGGAGTCTGATTTCATCACAATATTGATTCATTTATCTATGAGATTTATACATCATATCCAGTCACTTCCAATTGGATTTGTGTTTGTATTTTTTTTAAAGATAAGGGGACAAGCCCCATAAATTTATTTATAAAAAAGGTCGAAGGGGAGAAATACATAGAAACAGTGTAAAGACATACATTATTGGAAACCCATATTTTTCCTTATCTTGTCACCAATTTTGCGCTCTTAGGCTTACATATCATTCCACATTTTAGTGCTGAGACGTCCCCGACCTCTTCCTCCAGAGTAGCGGTCTGAAATCTCCTGAGCTCGCTGCAATAGAGTTTCAATGTCTTCATCAGAGCTGGCGGTTTGATCATCTTCTTTTTTCTTCATTTCCTCCTTTCTTTGCTTTTTCATCTGGCTTCTTGTTCATGCTTGTTGCCACTGGCAGTCCTCTGCTTTAGTTTTGTCATTCCTTGCTAAAACAGGAACCTGAATCTTGGTAATCGGAGAATCAAAAGAAACTCCCCCCGAAGGAGGTATGATTCCAGCCCCTGCTGAAGGATCTAAATCTCCTATAACAAGAGAAACAATATCAGTATTAGAAGAAACAATAAAATATTTTAAGGGAGTATCAGTGGGATCAACATCTCTGCATTGTATAGTATGCATTTTTTCCATCGAAGTAACAATATTAGAAATCTTCTCTGACCCTTCCCCAACTTGGAGCTCCGAGAATCCTATAATCAGAGACCTCTTATCATCAGAGACACAATCCATCTTTTCCTTGATTTTATCATTAGTATCTTTGATATCTTTAGGTGTCAAAGTCTGAGATGCAGCCAAAGTTACAATCTGTTTTTTTCCAGAATCAGACTTAGTTTGAAGACCCTGCTGAGAGTACCCTTGTGATCCCATATTAATGCTAACCACATCTGTGGAAGTCTTCACTAAGCCCAGATTTCCAGAACCAACATAAATATGAGAAGGAGATTCCAAATCCAAAACTGTTCGATCATCTTTCATATTCCCATCCCTAGAATGCAAGGGTGAAGGGGGTTATCCCTATTCCACAATCTCAACCCAGGACTTCTTAGTTGGATTACTGGACTTATTAAAATTCAAAGAGTTTGTAGACTCAACTCTTGGGACATCCTGATTGATAGAACCAGTAGGTAAAAGGTCTTTATTCTGTTGGTCTAGAATAACAGGGTTGGGCTTCATTTGTTCAGCATTTCTACATGACTTAGAGTCATGACCTCTAAGAGAGAATATGCTGCACATTATAGACTTCCTACATGAAGTAGCATCATGAACTAGAACCTTATAGGCTTGACAGAATTTAGGAACCCTCTCAAACTCAATTTTTAGCTCTAATTCCTCATCATCTGTGGAAAGATAAACCCTATCAACCAGAGTTGAGCAGAGATCAATCTCAAAAAGGAATCTAGCATAATGACTGAATCTAGCCATTTCTGTTTCTCTATCAATTCTAATAGGAACTCCAATGGAAAGAGCAATATCATAAATAATTATAGGATGACATAAAATCCAGTTAAGAACAAAAAATTTTATCCATACCTGAGCTGAGGTGTTACCTAATTCAGAAGGGTTGAAACTCTTGTCCCATTCCCGGATGTGGAAAGCACCTGGCCTAAAAGAAATTGAGCCGAAGCTCTAGGATCTGAGCTTGAGATCCACAGAGGGGAAAATTAAGTGGTAATAACCCTTGCCCAGATAAATACATTGCCAATCTTCAAAACCCCAGACATCAACAAGTTTTTGCCAAAGGTAATCAATTTTCCAATGAATACTTCTTTTCGGAAGAATCAATCTTCCAATAATAGAGTGTTCTTCCAATAGCATACGCTCCACAACTGTAGTAGAATCTTCCTTGACATGAGCCACAGATCCCCTTTTTCAAATTCTCACAAATGAAATCTTGAACTGGGATTGGATTTGTGTTTGTATGGTTTCTCATGCAGTTAATCAATGTGTTGGAGAGAAAACTACCATGATCGATATGACATGCATGTGGTTAGTCGACTATGGATGTGATTGATTAATGCCTTTGATAAAATCATTATCACTGCTATATATTGAAATACAATGTGGGGTTTCTCTGTTTGTCTTATTATTACTTGAGTTATTTTTTATGCATTCCCTAGATGATTCACCTGGTCTATATTTGATCTGATAATATTTGAAATTTATACTTCTAAATCATGGTCAATTGTCTCTTTATACGATTAATATTTCAGCTAAAAATTATGGTAATTTTGAGATATATTAAAATTTATAGTGTGATATAGAGAAATATTTATATTTTTTAAAATATTGAATTGATTATAAATAACATTAACATAATTTTGGATTATTAAAATGATTAATTTTTGGACAAAGTAAATAATTGCCCCCATTTAATGATCACAAATAATGGCATTAAAAATAAAAAATAATGTATTTATAAAAATATTTACATTATTCTGTAACATTCAATTTTCTAGAAAACATAACATTCCATACCTTAATAACATGGATTGATAAACAAAGATTCCATATTTTTTCCTACTATTTGTATTAACAAAAATAAAGAGAAGAAATTGTGTGAATAAAAAATAAAATTAATAAGAAAAATATAATTCTAAATTTAGGGGACATATAGAAGAATAATAATATTTAATTAATGTGAAAAATGTTACAACAGATTTATCATAATCTCTAATTAAAATCTAGAAGATCCGAAGGATCAATGGGAAATATTATTTTCCAAAAGACATAAGGAGGATGATGAATAGGTATAAGAGTTGTAGAAGCTACTAGAATGCTATTAGAAATGGAAACTTGTCTTATCTAGTGTAAAGTTAGGGAAAGAGTGAGACTAAATGGTTCTTTAGGGGGAATAACATGGTTTAGAGTGGTTGAAGTAGGGTAATTTTCATAAACTGAATCTCTAATAGATGATTAAACTGGGATGAAAGAAAACATTATGCTAGGATCAGTTAATTTTGGTTGTTTTAGAACTAGATCATTTTTAATATATTTATATATAAGACTCAAATATTTGTGTAATATCTGTCAAAACCCCAGTCCCATGATCTATCATATGATGAAAATTTTCGTTCTATGAAAAGATTTTTTTTTCAAAAAAGGTTCCATAATTAATAACATTTCCATAATAAATTTAATGTATGTATTGAGAGGAGGCATATAAATTTCTCTGTAATAAATACAAATATATTCTTCAAGTATTACTTGGTGTAAATTCATTTGAGATAGTACTTAATATATCCCTTGAAGACACCGTTTTCTTTTAATCATTGACATATTAATCTTTAATAATATCATGTATCTTTAATCATTATAAATAAATATACATTTTAATTTGATCCCAGATATATTTCATATTATCTTCTATACAACATATTTTCACATGAACATGTTATATATCAATATCCACATCAATGGATATTTAGGCAATAGGAACAAAGGTAGAGGTTGAGGGTCTAGAAGGACTAGTAATCGCTAAGATCTTCATTCGGTCCAATGTTTTCTGAAATTGAATTAAATAATTTTGAAGGGATTTAATCTATCCTTGACAATCCTCTAGCTGAGTTCTAAAACATTAAATCTCATAATCCAGATGATCTACCCTGAGAAGTAACTTTGTACAAATATGACAAACTAACCTCCCAATATTGTAGGATACATTTTCTTTTTTTCTATAGTCATTAGCCAAATTATTATTAAAAAAAATCCTTTTATGTCTTTCATATGGGTTTGAAAATATATAATCTCATTATCAAGATGATCTACCTTGAGAAATAACTTTTATGGATAAGAGAAACTACTCTCTTAAAAGAGTATATCAGATCTTCTTTTCTTTCGTAGTAATTATCCCAATTTAAAAATAGCAATATATATTTTATTACTTATAAAAGTCTATACACACATTGAATTTCTATATGAACAATTAATATATTAAAATCACATCAATAGATATAGAGATATGTGGAACTGATGCTGAGGTTGAGGGTTTATAAGGATAAGTAATCCTTGATTGGTACCTTAAGTCCATTGTTTTTACCTTGTGTATTAAATCAACCTAAAGTTCTACAATATGATATTTAGAATCCTCCTCCCAAGTTATAAAACATTTAATCTCTTGATCATGATGATAAACTTGGAGAAATAACTTTTTATGTATATTAGAAACAAAACTCTCAATTGTGTAGGATAAATATTATTTTCATCCCTAGTTATTATCTCAAATAATACTTCAAAAAACATCTTTTAATACTTCTAAAAGAACATTATTAAATTTTATAAGGTGTTTGGATGTGATTAAAAAAGGCATATTGGAGGTTTAAGTTTTTTATATAGGATAATTAATATATTTTGTATGTGTATGAAATACCTAATAAGATGAGAATGAAATAGAGTCATTGAAATCAATATCTGAAGGTCATATCCAATTTTTTTCTATAGTATAGAAGATACTAAGGGGTATTTCTACTCATTTAATTGATTTATCATCTTCCACCTTTGATTCATCCATAAAAAGGCAACAGTTTTTTGTGGAGAATCCTAAAAAACTTCACCTTGAAATGGATTTCATGAGGTAGGTCTAGGAGAGGATTGTTTGGAGAAGAGTATCAATAGAACATCAAGGGGATAAAATCTGAGTCTTCAATCTAGAACTGGACAAGATTTCCTTGGCACAAAAATCACGATATTTCCTTAATAAAATAGAATTTAATGTCTATAAAAACTAAGTCTAATATCATTATGATCATCATCCTTTCCACTTTTATGACAATTACTTGCACGACAAGAAAGATCCATTGGAAATAAATGAGTATCTAGAGGAGAATCATCTCCTGGAGGGGTGTAATTAAGGATATGGGCTCTAATGATTCGAAACATTGGAGAAATATCTTAAGTAGGATCAACTCCCTTTCATTTTTAGAATCAACAACAATTGGTCCAAATAATAGATATCAAAGAGTTCTATCCCCCATAGAAGATATAACTTCTCCTACAGGTTCACCACCAAAAGGAATCATAGATTCATTTGGAACTTCATGAACATGACATCCATCTAATATCTCTTCACCTGCTTGTCGTTCACTTCAACTACATCTACTAGAGATTGAGATTAATTTTTACTAGAGGATTAATTTTATTCAGTAACAAGATCTAGATCCAAGACTAGATCATTAATATCCTTTGGTATAATAAGATTATTATATGAATTGAAACACTCATACTCCCTTTCTTCGTCAACTACCCACATCCTCTTCCAAGGATTTTAACTGAACCTCATTCCTTTTCACATTATATGATTTAAAAAAATACCACTATAATATAAATATCTTTCAACATCCTTAAGAATTTATTTCATCGGTTTAGGCATAGTGGAAATAAAATTTGGTTATATATGTTTATTAAATCAAGAAAAAGTTTCACTCATCTCTTCTAGGGGCCTCATAAAAAATCTAGGTAGAATTATCTAGATACCATGACCCAAAATGTATTGTATGAAATGATATTGGTTCCTCATTGTACTAAAATCTCATTTTCAATATCATGTAGTGTGTTAAATTTTATTCCATAGTAGCCTAAATTCTCATCTTAACTCATTAGCACAAAGCCTTTGATTTTACCATTGGTATGTTATTCTAAGGCTTTCCCAATTAGAAAATGAATACGGTTCCAAGATATGAACTCAGATTATCCTAAAATTATCCTTAATATGGAACTCTAAAAAAAGCAACCCAAAGATTGGAGATAAATCACACTCGTGACTATCAATAATAGTCTAAATCACATCTTCATGATCTCCCACTCTAAAAAATATATATTTAGAAAAATATTTTTCCAAGAGAAAATAGAAATTATGATCCTCATCCAAGAAAAAACTAGTCAAATCTTAACAAATACCAAATAACCATTCTAACGAAGGACTCATCCTGAACCATTCAACATCTATTTATTTTTTTGGATGCCATCGGGTGATAGAAGATGTGGCTTCCTAATATATATCGATCCACTCTTTCTCTCCATTACTTTTTTGAGAGAATTTGGGGATTTTCAAATATCTTTCACAAACAATCTCTTTATCTTGAAAATTCACACTAAGATGTATGGATTTGAGAGGAAAGGGTTTTAGTGTAGAATAGTTTAAAAGAAGGTTTGGCTCAAATCATAAGAAAATGTGACTATTCAGATTCTAAATTTTAGATATTACAATCATTTAGGGATTTAATTCATAGTGATGCAGAAGAAAAAAAATTAGAAAATGAGACATAAGATAAAAACCAATACACAATTTTTTAAAGGGGTAAATTTATATTCAAAAAATTAACAGAAGTTTGTAAATACATTTTTTAAAAGAAAATACATGTATAGAATGTTTTAAACATAACAAATTATTGCTAATTCAGGTTTAATATAATTTAATCTGTCATAAATAATAGGCTTTGTAAATATTTCAATAATATGATGTTCAATACCTATGAAATCAAGATTGATATATTCCTTTTGAAAATTATCTCTTAAAAAGTGATATTTTATATCAATAAGTTCTTAAATAGACTATAATATAATATATCTTGAAATTATAACAACACTTGTGTTGTTAAAATTTATAGGGGTTTTTTGAACTGATATCTATATACTATTAATGTGTTTTTCATCCCCAAAATCCATGCACAACATCCGTTTACTACTTTATATTCAGCTTTAGTGGTGGAAAATGTGATATTTGTTTTCCCAAAACACAATAAAACTAAATACTTTACGAAAAAGTGACATTTTCTATAGGTAAATTTTCTATCTAAATTACAACAACAAAATTCATTAACAAATTAACTAATTAAGTCAAAAGAATATCCTCTAGAATATAAAAATCATAAATTGGGTGTACTTTATAGGTATTTGAAAATAATTTTGTCATATGTCAAATGATATTCCCCTGGGGTTTCATGATATCTTGTATACATGTATACACATAACACAATATCCATCTTGGTATATATTAGGTAAACTCCCAATAATGACTCTATAAATGGGCTGATAAAATTGTTTACTAGTTTCACCAAGATCCAATTTATAGGCGATACTCATTGAAGTATCACCTCCTTTAAAGTAATACAAGAAAAAAATGATTTAGTAAATATATAGTGGACATCAAATGATTTTAAATAATTACTCTCATATTTTGAAATAATGGAAAACTACGAAATAGGATTAATTAACCATTCAAACTCATTTCTAATTCAATTTTCATTTTTGTGAAAATTCAGTATATAATGAATTCCATGAAGAAAAACAATAATATCATCAACATATATGTTTTCATCTAAAACATTTTTTGATGTTATTTTAATAAAAATTTAGAATTACAAAAAGTTTTCATAAAACCATTTGATGTATGTAAAGTTTTGATCCTACCATTCCATGATTTAGGATCATGTTTTGAACTATAATCTTCCTTTGTTAGTTTAAAAATAGGATTATGGAAATGATGATTTAAAATATTATTGGTCAATTGATAGAAAAATTTACAAAAAATATATAAATTAAATAAATAACTCTTAACATTTATTTGGTATAATTAAAAAATTTAGATTTGAAACATAAGCAAGAATCATTCTCTGGGATTCATGTTTTGATACTAGATAAAAATATTTCTTTATAGCGAAATATTTTATCATGACTAAACCCCATTCTACTATTCTATTTTTATTTATAATAAAATTTTCATATTAATTAATCTTTATATATACCTACTTAGTGAAAAAGTTTTAATAGTCTTTAAGTCTGTAAAATAGTTCAAAAAATCTATTAATTTCAAATAGATTCAATTATTCATTCATTTACTGACTAAAACTTATTTTATTTTTTGATTTTTCCAATAAGTCACATTATGGGTTAGTGAGAATCAAACAATAAAGGAGAACCATAGGCGGGTGGGATTTGGAACCTTCCAAATCCATACCCACCGAAAAGAGAAACCAAAAAACAACCAAATCCTCCCAAAACACATGTAGAACCAAAAAAGAGCACTCTAAAAGTTCAAACATAACCATGACCACCTGCAAAATCCAATGAATCATCGAATCCAACGTACCAAACCAAATTGGGGTCGTGCGCAGTGGAGCATGATGCAATGGCAGAGGGACCCAAAGAAACGATGAACCATCTAGGTGAAAACCTCCACGACATCTTTCGTAGCAACAAACTGGTCACGGGATGGACGACCGGTGTCTATGAAAGCACCTGTGTGTGTCCCGCACTATGGTTTCCCACCTAAACCCTATGCAGAAATCCTGTGCATCAGAAGATCCAACCTAGTGTGGAAGCGAAAGAGAACAAACACACCACATCTGAAGAGGGGGTAGCATAACCCCTCGACACCGTAATTTCCACAATCTAGTCCTATGTGAACTGCTGTCGTCCATGAAAGCACCTGTGTGCATCTCAAAATGCGGTTTCCCATGTAAACCCTTGGCGATGACCCTGCGCAACAGAATAACTGACCCGATGTTGATGCAGAAGAACAAACACATCAGATCTGAAAAGATCTAGAAAGAGGGGGACTTCCACTAGTGACAACGTGCGACACACACTGGATCTGAGGGCTGAAGGGCACCAGACAGTCTTAGGTGCATTAATGGGACACAGAGGTGTCATCGTCGTCGCGGATAGCGCAGCTTGGGGAGGACGAGAATCAGCGTTGGGATCCCTGCTGCATCAGAATCACTGAGTCTGCCGAAAAAATCCACTCACTGGAAGGATAGGCCGGTGACAGTGGGAACCAATGCTGCCGTGTCGTGTGAGGAAGATCTGAGCATGATCCTAGGCAAGGCAAGCCGGTAGCGGGCGACGGTATCCAGGGCACCGTGATGCGGGTTGTCAGACTTCACACAAGGGGAAGCCAGAGAAGCACAACAACCCTATGATGAGCAGAGCGGGCGATGGTGGCTGGTCTTGCGGAGAGAGGCAGACCAGATCCGTGTCTTGTAAGAGGAAGGTGGGATGAGAAGTCGAAGGCGGTGCTGGGGAAGGAGGCCACATTGGGGCAGGAGGGCGGCGCAAACCCTAGGCCAGCGGGAGCTCCCGAGTGGCTACATTTACATTACCAAATGTTCATCACTAATTGCCTCATTGAATTATTTGGGTTCATGATGTGAAAAAATTGTGGATGTTCATTTTAGTTTCAAATATAATCTTTTTTTTATCACTATATATTGATCTCCATATATAACATTTAAAGGATTAGGTTAATGATTTCTAAGGTTCATGGTATAATAGATTTTTCTAGGAATTCTTTAGGGTCTGGTTCCTCTAAAAGGTGTTTACTGATTGATTTTAATTTCAAATCAGAATCAATATTTTTTGTCTTATTGTAATTTTTGATATTAAAATTTGATATGTCATCCTATAGGTATAATAAGGAAACTCCAGATTATTGTTGATCTTTCTCCTAAAATTTGAAATGAACAGATTTCTCTAAAATATTCATTATTTTATTAAGGACTCTATAATATTTACCAGATGCAGAATATCGTCAAAAAATTCCCTCATCTCTCTTGGATGAAAAATTATCCAGATTACCATTTTTATTGATAATATAAACTTTACATGAAAAAAAATTGAAATAATATAAATTATGTTTTATTCCATTCTATAATTCATATAGATAGTTCTTTCAAATCAGATATATTAAGACTCAGTATAGATAGAAAATTATACTTACTACTTCAACCAAAAATAGAATGGTAAGTGATATTCACCTATCAAAATTTGGGCTATCTATAATATATTTCTATTTCTTATTTTAACTAGCCCATTATATTTAGGTGTTCCAGGAGAAGTGAAGTTTTTATTATAGTTATATTTTGAGAATAAGGATTCAAAATCTTGATTCTCAAACTCATAACCAAAATCACATCTCACATTTTTAATGGTAATTACACGTAGGTTTCTACTAATTTTGCATACATTTCAAAACATAGTAAATATTCACTATTAATAGTTAGAATATTTACCCATGTAATCCTTGAATAGTCATAAAAATTACATAAGCCTAGTGTTTCCCTATCAAGATAAAAAATGTAGATGTTCCAAAAAATTCCTGGTGAACCAAATTATTGCGGTTGAGAAAGAGAGGCTTTATCCTCTGATTTTAAAGAAACTATATGTTTATATCCCTTTTGAAAGGGATTATACACATTTTCATTCGGAAAATATATGTTGGTATATCCTTGACTAAACTATTTTTGGTTAACATTCTATGTGATTATATATTGTAATGGTGTAGTCTCTAATTCCACAATTAAGATTTATGAAGAAATTAATTTAAGGAAAAAATGTGAACGTAATTAACTTAAAACTACTTACAAAAAAATTATCATTCCTTAAATAAGTATATCTTCTTTTATATTAAGACTCATAAATATAATCTGTATTATTCTAAAATTTTAAATGAAATCCATAATCACACAATTGATATATGATAAGTGGATTGTACTTTAAAACCTCAAAAAATTCAACATTATAAATTAAGTTAGATATAGAGTTACTAACTTGATAATGGATTATAATATTACCTATGATATTGTCACCAAATTTGACCTAACCACTATATAATCTAGTCAGATTATGGAATCTTGGGAAGCCTTTAATTATATGTCTAGAATACCCACTATCGAGAGACCATATATTTATATAAGAGCTTCTCAAACATATTTCATGCAATTAATTAAAAGCACACTAAATTTATTACATATATCAGATTGGGTCCAAATATGTTATAAATTAATGATATTAGAAGCAATATCTATTTAATAAATTTTTTCCACGATCCAGGAAAAAATGTAAAAGAATTAGAAAAATATCATTTCTTAACTCAAATATTGATATATATATATCTCGATGTTCTAGATATTTTATTTATGATAGGATTAATTGCAACATTTCAGTTTTGAATAAAATTATTTTTATAAAAAAAATTCTATCAGGGATTATAACAATAACCATCTCTTGGTTTATATACATTATTACAACATAATTTTTCGAAACATTTTCAGTACTTACAGTAAATCCTTAAATATCACTTTTTAATTTATATTATATAATATATATTCATTATTATATTTATGAATTAGTTCATTATTTTCCTTTATTATTAAAAGATCTAATTTGATACGAACTGATAATGAATTCAATTTATATAACCCTTTTATATTATCTTTAAGATCATTAAAAGTTATGTACAATATATTTTAATATTCAAATAAATCTTCACTGGTAATATTTTAATAATTGTTTTAGAGATATTTGGAATATAATCCAAATATCTATACATAATATCTAGTACATCAGATTTTTATTCCATAAAACACATATTGGCCCTCTAATTTTCATATTCCTTGCATGAATTGGATTTAATAGAGTTATCATTAGAAGAACTCTTGGTTGAACTCATTTACTTCTTGTCCTTTTCCTTTTATCCTCATATTTTTTTATTATACAATAGTTTTTGAAAATCATATTTGATATTTCCTTTTACATTACACTTATAGTCAGTTTTTTGAGACATTCCATATTTCTTCCAATATCATATCTTGTAATACATTCCATTGAATTTAGATATCATGAATAAATAATTTTCCATAAATAATTGCTTAAAATATTCTAACTAGATAATATATCTCCTCAACACTATTTAATTCACCTTTACTTCCACTGGAACTATGTTCCATGATTATTTCTTTAGCCTTTGACTACGATATACTGAATTCAATTTTCTTTTTTTGGATAAATTTTTTAATCATTTACCTTCATATCTTCTTTGTATAACATGGTTTTTCCTATTGACATATTTATTTTTATCTTTATTACATCAATAGAGTGATAAACATACACATTAGTGACTCTCTATGTAACATGTAATAATCATTGAATTGTTAGAATGTTGGATTTTTAATTAATGGCCTTTCCGAGTTCTTTTATTGTATTGGAGATCTCATTAAACCCAATAAGAAGTTGTGAAATAGATTCATCAGGATTCATCATAAATGAATCATATTTTATAGAATCAATATAAAATATCATTTCTTTGAAATTTGATATCCCTTAATGAGATATATAAAAGGTATCCAAAATTATAAAACAGTAAAACACAAGATTTATTTTAAATTCATATTCTCATAATGCACAATATAACACATTTATAGAATATCAATTACAATCATAATCATGATTAGTGGAATCACTCCAATCATCTCATGAAACTGTAGTATTATCATATGGTTTCTTAATTATACTTCATATACCAAAACCCATACATTCCAGATGTGTTTTTATTTTTACTTTCCATTGAGAATATTTTTTTACCATTAATACATAGATTCATATTTGTATAATCCCCATAAAGCCTATTTTTATCAATAATGGAATATATTTATAAATTAGACAATTCATTATATATTTTCCAAAATCATCTTTGATCATTTTAATGAAACAAATATCTCTATATACCAAATGTTGTCCATAGTGGACAACTCTAGAGGGGTTGAATTGTGTTTCCATTTAAATTTCTATTAAAAAATCATTTCAAAAATCCCATAATTGTGAAAAATAACCAAGATAATTAACATAATGGGTAAATATTAACCATTTATTTTTAATATTCCCTCAAATTGTTGATAAAAATTTAAAAAGTATAATAAAACTATTATTCCAATATTTTAATATAATTCTACATGCACTAAAAAAAGAAATATCGTTTGTAAAAACTAACTATAATAGTGTAGTTTTTTAAAACATATTTGAAAAAAATATTTGAAAAAACGGGGAAAAACCCCTGAAATACAATTAAGTATAAAAATTATAGAGTTTCAATCTCATGCCCTGGAAAAAATCACCCCTTCTTAGTAGTTACCTACTACTAAGCATGTTTATTAAAAAATAATATGATCCATAATCGGGATCGGATTTTTCATACAAATGTACATACACAATACAAGATATAATGGCACTAATCCATATTTTTTCATGGGATGATAGATATAAATGAAAATATTATAAGATAATCCAAGCACTCTCTAATACCATATCAGATATTATGATTAATAAATAAAACAATTATAGCAAGAACAACTCGAAATGTAAGAGAAAATAGATAAAGTATATAGATTTTTTAATGTAATATAGATTATAATGTTTTAATCATATAGATGAATATAATAATCTATATTTTCTTCCTTAGTTTAGACATTGATATGTGAAGACATGATGGTGTTATCTAATCTATCGAGAAAGTTCCAATCAAAATGAAATATCATGTGTTTTTCTTATTAATAAAATCCAATTGTCACATATATGTTTCTATCATGTATCTATTATGTATATATTGTGTATGAACTATTTTTTATATATTTAGGATTATAAAAAGGAATATATCCTCTAAAAGGAGCCATTGAAAACTCATCATTATAGTTCTTTGATCTCAACATCAAATTTGGGATCATTAAATTCCTTTGACCAACATTTAACTATGTATAGAAAAATTGGTTGTGATATTATATTTTAAAAATATAATATTTAACTGAGATACTGTCTATATAATGTGTTCCATATTATATTATAGCAGATATTTGATATTTTATGAGAATTTTGATTGGATTTATTGTAAAATCTTTACGGTTGATCCCGTTATTTGTCAAATTCTGACTACTTACCATAGTTTCTTCACCCAGTCATGTAGTCACTATATTTCTTTTGTATAATTCAATTTTTTTTGTATCATATCTTTATATAATGATGAATTAAATTAAAAATTCTAACACAACATGGTTGTTTTTTCAAAATATTCATTATGGTATGGTCCCATTGATTTTATCAATGGTGAATTCAATTATTTTTTAGATTTATATATTTTGTGTGGCATATTAAAATTTTAGTTATGGTCGAAAGGATCCTCATGTGGTCAATAATAGAGTTACTGAGAAAATATCCATGGTCAATCCATTGGACATATGGTCAATTCAAGAATATTTGAAAATTATGATCATTGTCGTAGTTTATGATACAACATTTAGTCGTTCTATTTGTATTTTGTTTAATTGAGTCCTTTGTGATGTCTACAACAATCGATCCACCAGCCACACAGGAAATATGATATGTTGAGATATTTACAGTTGTACACTTCATGTGGTCAATAGTCTTGATAATCCTTATAATCAATTCATTGCTTAGAAAACTTTATACTGTGATCCAAATAATTATTTATCATTCATAAGACATAAAACTGATTTTAATTATTTTAATTATTTTTTATTTTTAAAATGTGGAATTATTGGACTAATCAAACATAGAACTATAATTTTATTTTTTTGTAAAATTCAATGAAATTACATCCATTAAATTTTTATTTCACTAAGTTATATCTCAAGGTTAAGATAAAAGGTGATGAAGATGGAATTATATCTGTATGGAATGTTTTTATCACTTGAATATCATGTACAATATTCATTTAATAAGGATTTTGTTATTGTGATCCAACTAAAATTAGGATACATTTTATATTTCAAATTATAAATTAGTAGCCCAATATATATATATTTCACTAAATAAAGATTTTTTATAGTATCTATATCATTCCATTGTTATTTAGGTAGGTTATGATGTAAATAATATTACATATGAGTCCTGGATAGTTTAGAAGAAAATAATTTTCCTCAATCCATTATATGTATTAACTCAACATTTTTCCCATGGTTACCTAATCTTATTAGGGTACCCCATATTTGTGTTTCCTAAATAAAATTCCAAGAATGTTAGGTTAATCCTATCATAGTTACCCAATACATTATTTCATTAAACATACTAATCCATGGGAACCCATCTTGGGGATGACCTATCATGTTGGATGATCGAGGTATAGAAATGTGTTTACTATGGAGGGAATCATTCAATAAATATGTTTATAGGGGATTTAATCTCATGATTATAGATCGTGTTGTTGAATTTCTTTATGAATTATTCTAATTATTTATATTGGAATTATATTCCATCAACTAAATGAATATAATAAAATCATATAGATGTATACATCTATACACAAATGTTATATTGTGTTTCGAAACCAAATTAAAAATACAACTATATTAACACATGTTGAAATAACTATCATGATTAAGGTACACAAAAACCTTTCATGTAAAGTCTTAGAATCATATGTAATCAACAATAAACTCAAGATGTTTCTTGGAGAAATAAATTTCCAACCTGCACTTTTCATGACAAGGTATATGACCCCAGAGAATCATGTGGCTAAATATCAGCTTCAATAGCAAACATGTGTGGGTCAGCATCATAATTCTGTTTTTCAGAGTTATACAAGTTGTGTGAGCCGAGTCTTAAACATTGTGGTATTATTTCCTTTGAGGAACAATTTTGATTTGGGATTTTGGGTTGGGCCTCAATTTTTCACATGATTGATATGGGATTACTCAACAACTTAGGTATATGTATAGGCATGCACATAAGTAGGGTTGACGGTTGTTTCCGTGCTTTTTGGTTTATCCTTTGTGATTTTTGTGAGACCTTAGAGGGTCTAGGGGTCTCTACTAAGTATCGTTATACTCACCCCAGCATTGGCTATGCCCACAACTTATTGTGTTTGGTGCAGACGACAGACACCACTGACTAAGGACGAGGGTACCAGGACTAGAGGTAGCTCTAAGGTAGACTTTAGATGATCTATACCATAGAGATGACCTATCGAGATCTGTAGATACCCTTCTGGTAGCATCCTTGGAGGGTGTTCATAGGATCTGTTGATGTTTTACTTGTACTTTTCAGTTTAGTTGTACTTTACAGTTGGGCTTGTATTAATGCCCCGTCTACTTTCACTATACACCTTGTTTACTATATAGTTTTAATTGTTGCATGTATCCTGCTCTGTGCATAGTTGTGTGAGTATACAGGTCATAAAGTCGATGCCTTCCCGTTTTTAGGGAATACACATTTCGGTGCTAGTCGCCAGCCCCGGGCCTATGGAAGAAGGTCTTGGGATAGTCACAGCACTAGCTACGAGGGACGGGTTGTGACATATAAAAATATTAATGGTATTATACAATTATATATTTACTAGTAGAAGTTGAATCGGTTGACAATAAATAATCAATATGCTCTACCTCATATTAATGATCTATTTCATAAATTGGGAGGAGTTTTGATGTTTTCCAATATCTAATTTTGAAATGGATATAACTAGCAAAGGGATTAAGAGGTTCACATTCTAAATAAAACATTCCAAAAAAAGAATGGGTATTATTATTTCAAAGGGATTTTTTTTCTGGGGTTTTAACTCTTACATTTTTTATATCAATGATGAATCATATCTTCCATAAAAACCGTGAGTGATTTTCATGGAATTTTTGAATGAAATTAGGAGTTATTTTTAATTTGAGGAGGACCATGAGAGGTGTCCGAGTACTATACTAGATATTTTGGTGGAGACAATTTTATATCAAACAATATATGAATTTTTTTTATTTGGTGCTAGAGGTGATGTTATTGAAAATAATCCACACAATCATTGATAATTCACCAAAAATGGGGGTGAAGTGATGAATTAAATTTATTTTTATATTTATTTCAAGAAAAATATTAGTCAACGAATAATGTTAATACTAGATTTCTTTCACACACACCAAAAAACACAAAAAACAGACAAAACAAATTTTACAAGGTTCAGTACTCAAAACATGCATCTATTCCTTAACATGATCCCTTAATAACTGGAGACTATAATGTTCAAAAGTATCATTATTTGAATTTCAAAAAATAGGTTTTATCATTTATCTCATTTTACATATAATTTTCATGATTATATATGGTGCTCCTGCAAAATCAGAATATTGAATATTTTCTAAAAAAAAATTAAGTATATCTGTAAATTAGACATCCATCAAGTTATTATTTATTTTCTTCATATTATCATTTTCAACATCGTCATCCTATTTTACCTTTATAATAAAATTATACTCTTTTTAAAATTTCTCTCTATATATTTATTAGTATTTATATTTCAGTGATTTATTATAAAATTACATAGTAGAAGAAAAATATTTATCAATTATAAATTTTAATTTCAAGTTCAAAATCATAATTAATATTAAATTTAAATACCCCCAAAATTTTCTTCTTCTTCACCTACTTCTTCCTTAAATTTAAAGTACTATTCAAGTGGAAATGAGGAAATATCAGAGTGTACCTGCAAGTATAGTGATGTAATTAACTATTTCATTTCAATTGCTTCAATATTTCATGGAGTAATATATTTCTTCACTGTAAAAACCTATTTTTTTATTCAGAAAACTACCAAAATATTTTTCACTATTTTCTTTCTTTTTGAAAAACAACTCTTAAATTCTTTAACTCTATATGATAATGGAATTATAGTATTATCATGAAATGAACATGAGTATATTATTTATTATATCATAATTTCCCATCTATTATATTTAATCCATGAAATTATAGTTTTAGTATTGTATAATATTAAAAGTCGTAAAAATATAATTTCATTTACAGAAATAATTCTCATGAAAACTCTTTTAATTTTATTAACATCATATTATTTAAAATTTTGGATCCCTACCGATATACAAGAATGCCTTTTATGTAAATTCTAAATTACACTTATGAAAACTAAAAATTACTCATACGAATAAAACCTATCATAAAAAACAACTCTTATGGAATTTAGATTAACCCTGAAGATTTCATAGTATGAATCTATCTAAATGAATACTTATTGAATTTTGTGATTTTATCTTAGGGTGAGTTTTATGCATCACTGAATATAAATATTATTCATCACTAATATATATTATATGATTGATATAATTTAAAAATTTATAGACTATATACATTAAAACTTATAATTACTTATTTGGGTTTCTTCGATGTATTGAACTGTATATTTGGATTCATCAGAATGAATCATACATTTTAGAATAAATAATGTTACATATTTGCTTCATGGACATCTTTAATATCGAATATACTCAACTAAAAAAATAAACATCAAGATTGATTCCAAAATTTTCCAATCTCAATCCATGTTGGGGAAGAACCTCTGAAACTATGATCCTCAGTGCTTTTGATTTGTCCACTATAAGATCTCATATTGATCCACCATAAGATCCCATGTAAGAAAATGCACATAGCAAAAAAGTAAACATCTAAATGTTTTATTACCAATGTCTAAGTTTAGCAGAAGTAATAATTCATGCCACCCTAACCACCACACACAATAATACTTACACATAACAAAAAATTCACAAACATACAATGTACTAAAAATAAATTCAATTGTATTAAATGAAATTGAAAAAAAAAATAATGTAAGGCCATAAGTTTTAAGGATCTTAAGACAATGAGTCATAAATTAATGATAGAAAAAACTAATACTACTTTATTTAATATAACCTAAATATTATTGGTGATTAAAATAGATTACAAGAGTTATTTAATAATTAGATTCATTTCAACTCTATAATAAATCATAGAATGAATCACAACTTGGATAACCTCTAATTTTATAGTTATAATAACTTCTTCATTATTATTATTTCTCTAATGCACATAGGAATAATTATATAAATCCCAGTCAAACAAGTTACATTTATTTAATTATATTTTTCTATTTCATGTACTATTATTAGATATATTTTTGGTACTTCTTGTATTTTTATACTTTACTGGTTTGTGCAAGAATGACTCTGTGTAGTGGGTGAGGTACCTTGATATATTGCTTCTTCTAAACTCATTTCTGGTGAATATAACATTCAATTATCATTATTTTAGTGACAAATAGTTTCATATGGAAAGTATTTTAGTATATAAATGTGTGAGATTTCATATTTATTCTTGGATGAACATAGGATAAATGTTTTTTAGGTTAATCCCCAACAACTAGTATCAAAGGTAGAAGTTTAACACTTAATGTTAACACAACGGTAGTAATTTATAAATTCCATTACATGATCTCAATATAATAATTGATAAATTTGAAGGTGCTAATTATTTATTATGGAGAATAATGATTTTTTTGATTCAAAAGGACATGGAAGTTTATTTATCCAATGTAAAGATAATGATGGTTGATTATGAGATTTATTTTTAGAGTTGTGAAGTTAGAAAGGATTAATTATATATTTTAATGTAATTGTATCACTTATAATATTGTGGTTATAATATAATAAATAGTGAATGGGTTTTCTTATAGAGGTATGATTCATTATCAGAAGCATGTTAAAATGCATTTTATTTCATAATTTTTATTTTTTATTTTAAAGTAAAACTATTGAATTTATTTCAACTAATTTTTATACAGATGAGTTCTTTTTTGTGAAATGATGACTATGTGTGTTTTTTATGGATCCCCTACTTCCTAATTCTATCACACTATTTCGTGGGTAATGCAACTTCTGAGTATTGATTATTTCAATATGATGACTTTATAATGTGTAATATTTTTGTGTGTTGATGTGAATGATTTTAGCGGTATTATCAACTACACTAAGGATTGATGATTCATAGTTTCATCCCCAATATTACAAACGTCTATAAACACCAATAATGTTAGAAATATATTTTACCTAAAAAGATAAAAAATATTTAATGTTTGTTTTATTATGATTTTTGTATATACAATAAAATCCAAAACATAAGCTCATCTACACCATATCTTCTCTAAATAATTATCAATAAAATACACCACATGTCATGGATATACTATATTAGTAAATTATACCAAAACTATATCCTTGAGTCTCTAAAAACTCCCCAAGGTCATATAAAATTAAAATCACAACATCTCCCTATAAACATATCATAGTCCTAGTAATATTTATTTTCTGGTTTTCATGTAAAATAAATAATATAAATCACTTTTAATCTCGAAAAAATAGAAATGAACCAAAATTCAATTATTATAAGTCTATTCGAGTTTAATAAGTGTATGAAACAAAAATATTTAAAAATAATATCATGTTATCCATATAAATTTCTTGCATCATTTCATCACTTCCCTCAAAAACCCTTAATACCAACTAACTATAAACTCCATGTAATCAATACAACTCAAAATTGTATATATAAGAAATGAATAAAAAGTTCCCTCATTATTAATCAATATGAAACAATTATAACTACTTATAACTTATAGATACTCACAAAAAACATGATGAATTAAAATATTACACATTATAAAGACTAATTCTAAACACATTATCCTATATATTATGTATATTTCCCTCATTATGTTAAGAAAATATCATTGTATTTTCCATCTGTATTAATGTTGAAACTATTTTTAAACCCATGATGGAGTAAACATAAAGATGTATTTTTGTTGTCTCTATCCAAATTTTATAAAAATATCCATATATTAATTGAGAGAGGGGAATGAATTGATTAACCTTATCATTGAGAGGAATGATACTGGATTTCAATCACCAACTCCAATTTTTGAAATGTCTCATTGGGTATTGGTTTAAAGAAAACATCATTTGTTTTATCCTTTTATAAAAAAATTATATGTTCATCACATTTTTTAATTAAACCCCTTGGATGATGTGATATTTTATTAGATTATGAATCTTTAGTGATATTTCCTGATTGATTAATTTCATTTTCATTATCACAAACCAAATTTTGTGAAAACCTCACTTCTAACCTAAGATATTCCAATTGAGTCCTCAACCACATTAACCAGGATGTAACTTTAGTGGAATCCCTATATTATACTTCCTAAGTACTGAAGGTCAATGATAATTATTATTTTTATCTGTAAATATTGACATTTTTTAACCAAAAGGAAAACTCTACAATATTTTCATTTTATATTATAAAAATTTCCATCATAAAACTCATATGTATATCCAAGCAGATCAATTTTTCTTCTATTATTATAATTAAATTCATAGTTTGTTACACCATTAATATACATATTAATTCTCTTTATAACAATTAAATGATACTCTTTTAGTTCATTTTGATATTGGGAACATAATTTAAAATCTTATATGATATTTGATATGAAATATTTCATGAATAGAAAACTTCAAAGTATATTTCAAAATTATCTTATGATAGCTTTTGTCATCCTTAAAAATTTAGATTCCCATAGAAACTGGGGAAAAATCAACATTAAATCTCCCATTTCAAATATCATTTGAAGTTATTTAGCATATTTATTATGGAAAAGAATGATATAATTATTTTATCGATAAATCTGTATACTCAAAAAGAATATATTTTTTCCATGAATGGATATTTGATACACATTCTTCAATTCAAAATAAATCTACATAAACATAATTAACATTTCAAAAAAAAAAGATTTCATCTTCATAACAAATAACAATTGGTGATGCTTCTTTGAAATAATTAAAATGTTGGTTTTTGTCTACACATAATTTATTATACATTAAAATCTTCAAGAAAGTATCAATCATTGAATACAATTCTCTTGGGGATTATTTAAACTCATCTAGATCCATATTTCACCTGCAAAGATAACATTCTTCTTTAGTAAGAAAGAAACAACTGTGTTTCTCATTGTACACATCCTCATGTAACCATCCATTGAGAATGGAATAACTGAAATCCATTTGGAGAATATTGTATTTACATTCTGTTAAATTTTTAATAAATATAATAATGGATAGAAATATATAAAATTATGTAATGTTCTCATAAAAATCAATTCCTTCAACATGTGTGTACCATTTTCACACTAGTATTTCATTTTTTCTTACAAGATATCATGTTTTATTTAATGTGTTACAAAACAACCATTTTGTTATAATAAAATAATTCTTTATTGGATTGTATTATTAATCCAAAATTTATTCTTTTATATTTGATCTAATTCCAATCCACTCATAATTCTTTATATTATATTTTACATATATTTGTTCTACTTTTTAAAATAATGTTGTATTGTTTATTTTCCTAGGATTTATTTTTATATGAACTGATTATCCATATTATCAAATGATATTTTTATCTAAAATATACTTTATTAGCATTGTATGAGATGGAAATGGTTGTTTGTCTTCAATTAAAATGGTTGAATCATCATCCACATCATTTACCTCTTCTGAGCTCGTATTATTTTCAGAAACATTACAATATTTCTTAAAGAAAACATATTCATCATCTTCACTTTATGAAACTGATTGCTGAATTTGGATTTTATTCTTAAGGTATTCCATAAACATTACATCAAAAGTACCAAAAATATTTATTATTTATTTATTTTAATAGAAGTATCATATTCCATTTGGAATATAACTAAGGTAGATACCATCAACACCTCTTTTTTGAAACATTCCAATTAATAACCATTAAATTTGATAACACAATGGATTAAAAAACCATATATATTTTATACATGGTTTTTATACTATTATACATCTCATATGGTTACATATATGAATATAATCTATACGAATTAATGGGTTTTATTATGAACCAATGCACTAATTAGTTTTATCATGAAGCACTACGAATTATCAAGATTAATCTAAATATTATGTGCCATATCCACATAATTTATATTTGATCTATTACATAAAAAACATTTATTGAGTATATGGTTCATTATTATCATGCTCAATGCTGTTATTCTCTAAATACAATTAAAATATTTCACTAGTATACAATGCCACATTTTATGTCTTTATCTTTTTAAACTATAAGAAAAACTCCTTCTCGACATTCTTTTTGAAACAATTGATCCTTCTTAAAGCCCCATATTATGCTTTATAAACCTAATAAATGTGATTTTATTAAATTATTTAATAAATAAAATCATATACCTCTCTCCACTTGTTCATTGCTTCATCATTGTCCGAAAAAATTCTGAATGAATAAGATTCAATTTATGAGATGTTTGAGTCTTTATTTTATTGCATGGAGAGTTAATAATCCTTCCATTTTTATATATAGAGAATATCATGTTTTTCTATATCTTAATTATTAGAAAATCATGAAACTTATCTCCTTGGGTAAGATTTCTAATGTTCTTTTTCCCAAGAAGAAAAAAACCTTTAATGCCACAGTTTATTTTCTTCATTTTATCTTATATAGAATGATTTTTAAAATCACCATCATAAACCTAGATTCCCATTATTCATTATCTGATTTTCAATACACATCCATATATTAAACAATTAATTAAAAAAATTATTTCCAAACAAAAAATTTCATTACCCTTATGACTTAGTATTGATGCACTTAATAGTTTGTGTTTCATCCATCAATAAAGCAATTGATCTTATACTTCAAATTTTCATTTCCAATAACTTCTAATATGAAATATTTTATTTTAAAGTTACACAGAATTTAAAAATTTCATAGAGCCATCATTTAACTTTTCAATATCATTAAAATTATTTAAATCTCATATATCATGTGAAGAAAATACAATATTCATAATCAATTGTCAATTTTTGTTACACAACAGAAAATAAACATCAACAATAAAATCAATTTCCACAAATTTTTTACTTCCTACTTTGTTAATATTGAGTATTTTAATTTATACTCAACTAGAACTGTAGGTTGGTGAAATGATATTTATAAATGTGCCCCATATGACCACATCTTCTAGAAATATCTATCAATTTCTGAAAAATATTCTCAACCTTTAGTACAAAATTTTTAGTATTTCAATAATTCTATCTTTTGAGTGAGATAAAAATCCCTCAAAATGCAACCCTAAAACAGAAAACATAATTAAAAATTGTTAACTAAAAAAATTTCTATTCATTTTTTCAAATCCTCCATAGTTTCTACATTAACCATAAAATTCACATTTACCTCTAAATACATAATATTGTCCACATTTTGACACATTCTTATGTGATATTTTTTTCCATCAATTTTTTATGCTTTTTGTGATTTTTTTATATAATCACAATAAATTATTCTTTGATCGATGTTTCATTCAAATATTTTTTAAATCATCATTTATTGTTGTTTTCAACTTCAATCCATTGTTACTAGAATTTTCATATTCATACGAATCATCTTGTTTTTCCATAAAATTGTCCTTCTTCACTAGTAAAATGAACTCAATATTTCTATGAAATCATCCCAGATATTTCTCACCCTTTGAGTGTAATATTAGTTGGTATAATTTTATCTTATAACTAAGGGAGAAATAAACCTATTTCCATGTATTATTATTTTATATTTCACCAAATAATTGAATAAAATTATGAAAACTGGATTTGTACTTATCCAATTCCTTTCATTCATTGATAAAATTCATTTGAAAAATAAAAATATATGTTTCCTATGTTTTAGAAAATTATTCATTCTCAAATTTTAATTTATTTTATTCACTAATTAAACTATTCAAGGCATGTAGCTCATTAAATAATTTTGACTCTTTTCAAAATGAGTATAATATTTTTTTCTTATTGATTTGATGTCTATATTATAATTTTGATCTACCAATAAAAATTTGATATCTTTGAAATTTATTTATTGAGTTATTTATTCAATATAAATTTCATCTTCAGTTCTTATAAAATCACAGAATAACTAATTTCATTACATTTCAAATCTTCTATATTAACTATTAAAATCATTATTTTTTCATTAACATCACTGGAAGTCTCAAACTTATATTCTTATTCACTATTATAGCTGTCATAAAACATTGATAAAAATTATACATTTTTGTATTTAATGAAATTGTTACACTTCTATTTTAAAGAAAACATTATTTTCTTAGATTTTTTTATTTCCTCTTTGTGGATCTCATTGGTCTCTCATTCATACTTTCACTAAATTCATGTTATTCCGAATTTGGATAGATGGTAGATAAATTTACAATAGAAATAAACTTGAATCAATTTAGATAATTTTCCACTTAAAAATTAATTTTCTCTAATTACACTTCTATCTGTTTTGTACATTAGTATATCAAAATTTATATCAATACATTCTTTTTATTCAGAATCTTTTAGTTCAATGACTACATATTTTTTAAACATTAAATATTTGGAAAATTTAAAATATAATAACTTTTCAACCTCAATATTATTTTTAAGAAATTAAAAATAACATATGAAATAAAATTTTTATGTTAATTATAAGAACCCAAGCCTCATTCCCATTTTATTTAATGTATTATTACATTAAGTTCTATAAATCACAACCCAGACATCAAAATACCTATTTTATTTTGGAAATTCAAAAAACATTCATCAACTAAAAAATAAATAATAATATTTATTTCAATATACATAAATGGTGACTAATATCATTTAGTCTCTTATAAATACAAATGATAACTAAGAGGATTATGTGGAAAAATGGTTGAGATATAAACCCCAATAAGGGAATAATTATAGAAAAATAGGACGATAAGGAAATACCTATGAGACAAGAGGTGTATCGAGATTTCATTAAAGTGGAGATCATATATATTCACGTGGAATAATAATATATAATGATGATATTAAAACCACAAAAACTCATACGAATTCCATAACAATATAAAATATTACCTAATAATATATGTCAAAGCTCACTATAATGAAAAGATAGAATCATGTTCTAGGAAACTGTCCATAACACCAATAATTATATCTCAAAAGATGAAAACATTACCAAATTTATAAGAGGGGTGTAAGATTCCTCACCCTCCCAAAACATTAATATCATGTTCATTCATATTAATTTTTGTTTCTTCTGGAAATGGGGATGACCTTGTTTTTTTAAGGTTCAAACATTCCAATCGGTTTCTAACGAGTTTATCTGTAGAACAAAAAATATCCAATGATTCTATATCCATTTGAACCTACATTCCAAAGGTAGGTGCTTATTAGTTGATGATAGACGAGGATTAAGAATTTTCATTGGTCGAGAGGATGATAGGTTAGACTCATCACACCTTTTTGGGGGGAATTATTGTCAACTCCGAGACTCTCTTTATAGATTTGAGTTATGTTCATGAATCTTTATTAATTTACCAAGTATGAAAATTATCTTTCCTTTAAATTTTACAATAAATGATTGATATATATGAGATTTAGAGAATCTTATATATGTATTTGAGGTTCTTCATCGATATAGAATCATCTGTATTTATTTATAGATTCTTAGTCAATGGTATCCTTCAACACATTATATAGAAATCTCTTAGTCATTATGATAACCATAATAGTTTTAAAGCCACTCAGTGGGGCACTTGAAAGTTTAATGTCGTTCAGAAGGACATGGATTATTTTAGAGTTTGGATCCTACCCGCAGATGGGCTACCTACGTATCCTTGTTTAAAAAAGGGATCATAACCCACGTAGTTCGAATGAAACATTTTAAGGTTTTATGCATGATTGATGGCCCAATGAAAGATTTCATAATTAATTTTACACTCTAAGCTCATGTGAGTCATGATCGGTGTGAGAAACAAGAGCTATTAGTAAAATCAGATGATTGTTCCATAAAAGATGCAATCATAAGAATTGATGTTGGGCTTATGTATATATGACTACCCAGATTGATGAGAATTGGGATTTACATCAGGGAAGAAACCCAAGAACAAGGTCCATAAAGGTATATGTGCATTATGGAGATTTGGATACTTAACTTGGGGCTTACTCCTAAGAAGGATTCCCAAATTATAGGTGTCTTATGATTGGGTTTTCTTCCTGAGAAGGAAGCCCAGATCAAAAGAAATTAATACTATGGCTTACTCTTGAAAAGGAGGCCCAGGTTAAGGGAAATTAAGACTGCGGCTTACTCTTGAAATAGAGTACCAGGTTAAGGGATTTTAGAACTTGGGGATTACTCCTAAGGAGGATTCTCAGATTTGGGAACTTGTGACTGGGGCTTACTCTTAAAAAGGAGGCCCAATATAGAGGAAAATTATTATTGGGGGTTAATCTTTTGGAGGATGCCCGTATAAATGATCTTCTGAACTTAAAGGATAAGGTTGAATGAATGAAATCTCTAACCTTAGTGACACAATGATATGTACATCACTCGGTTTTGATATATTTCCCACAAAATTCATTTCAGATAAGGAATAAAAAAAGTAACCATGCCATAAATGACTTTGAAGAGGTTTATGAAGGCTAAATCTTGAATAGGAGAGGTGGATTTGAAGAAAAGAGTTGAATAGGTAGGAGGGGCACCCAAAAAGAGGCAGTCGCACAAGTCCTGGTCGCGCAAGTATACTTGTGCGACATAGGTGTACATGCATGCTGGTTAACCAATAGAGTAATACTTGGGTGATACTTGGCTCAAGCCCTTAGTATTATCCCAAAAGGCTTCCAAAACTGTGGTGGCATATTTTTTAAGGGATAAGGTTTCACACAAGTGTCTTCATTTCTCATAAGGGTTAGACACTTAGGCGTGAAAGTGTTTATGGATTTCAACACATAGGCCTTATTCCCCCTATCTAGATCTTCCATTCTATGTTTGAAATTACCTTAGAAGTGTTTGGAAGATTTCAAGTAGAGACTAGGGCGCCAAGAGCTTAAATATGACTTTTGGATTTTTTTTATCCTCGAAATGGGGGGCCCACAAGGGGTATTTTTAGGCCATTGAAGACATTGGTGGAAAATATAATAGGGCATGAAAGTCACTTGCAAAACCAATATGTTGCACACATGTATACTTGTGCGACATCAATGAAACTTGTGCGGCCCATGTTTAAAGGATTCCTTGTTCATGACTTTGTCAATTTTTTATGTTCTTTAAAGGATGACTCTCTTTGTGCTAAAGGTATTTTCCCTTTTCATTCGTTAGAATCTATGATGAAAAGGAGCGTCAACAAAAGTCCCCCCTTAGAGTTGGATCTGAAAAAGGAAGAGGATTTGACTCTGAGGTAAAAAAAGAAAACGAAGGAATTTGGGCACGTAGGTTTTGAGCGCTCAAGTGGAGTTGCATAGGTGTGAGCCGTGCAGGCTTCGGTGATTAGGGGTATGACCTTGCCTATAAATATGCATTCCATTCTCGAAAAAATAAACTGGCTTTAAAATCACCTTTCTCTTGTCGCATATATGTATCTCGTCATGCATGTTACTCGAAGATCTTTGGTTCATTGTTTCTTTGTGTCGCGCTTCTTCAAAGGTATTCGGATTTGCGCGATGATACCTGCGCGCCCATACTTTCATGACTAGATTAGACTTGCGCGCCAACATGGGACTTGCGCGCCTTAATGCTTCAGCCATTTTTTCGAAATTTATTCACAAATTTTATGAAAAATTAACTTACATAAAAGTTAATTATCCGATGTCTGTATAGATTCAATGACTCAAAAAATAATCGGAACAACTGATGAACTGGATAGAAAGTGGATTGATGACATGATGAACATCGTTGGCTATTACTATTATAATATCAGTGACATCACTCTCCCAAATTTGGCCAAGTATTTGAAGAAGTATCATCTTAATTTCCCACATAGCATCTACCTGCCTCTGTATGGCCATGGTCATCTGCAAGGAGTCAACATTTCAGATGAAAAGATCTATACATCCAAGATGTAGCCAGTTGGTGGAGAGAAGACTATCATGACCTTAGAATAATATCTGAAGAGAGTACTCTCTCCAAATGGATCTTTACTTCCAGTGCTCCATTCTCATATCCATGTATCCATATTCCAAGTCTCTTGGACAGAAAAAGAGTTCCTGTTTGATCAGCGGAAAATTTTCTCAAACCGCACTCAAGAACATTATTTTACAATTGTTCCAAGAAGAGCTGGTATCACTGCATCTCTTATTGTATCCAGTTGAATGAATGAATTCTAGGTGGCAGCTGATGAATCTTGGGATTCTATAAATCAAATGAAGAGTTATATTGAAATCCACATGTAATTTATAAAAAGGAGAAGAGACTCCAGTCTGTGGATGTCCTTCTTACTCTTGTGCATCAACGAAAGAAACTTTAATCTTAAATCATTTGTGCCTCAATTCTTTTTCCACCTTCTTTAAAATTTTTACATAAGTCAATGGTCCTAGTAAGCATAGTTTGTTTTTTTCTAGGATTTATAAAAATAACCCTACAAACTTTACATCTTTTAATTGATCAATATTACCTAAATCATATGAAATGTATGTTTAGTGATATGGGACTTGACTTTTGTTCAGAGTTCCCTGGTCTTTTATGGGCAGTTTAAAGTCATGCACGTCGGACATAAAAGGGCTAATGTTTAAGGTCGAAAATAGATTTGACCGAATGGATTAAAATTGAATCAATTTATTGATAATTTATCTGAAATCATATTACCGCATTCAAGTATGGTGGAAAACATGTAATCTATGACTTAAGAAATATTGAATCTGAGGAATGATATGAAAAAGGGCTAAAAGGCATTTGAGGAATTATTTCCTAAGAGTGAATATACCACTATTTATCAAACCGGTTAGGGGGTTGAATTATGCAGTTCAACTTAAAGGGCATTGGCTGCATAGTCAAATAATAGCATCTTTCGGCTGACAGATCTGTTATTTAGAATACATATGCAAGGCCACCTAGGTGCACGTGCTGCATAGTTAGGAAAAATAACTCTTAGAAATTTTAATTTTCTATTGCTAAAAATCCAATTAATGTTTATGGAGATTAACATTTTCAAATGCATATAGTCTGTTGTATGGAGTGAGGTACTTGAATATGGAGATGATATTTATGATCAAGAATGTCTAAGAATTGGATGAATGTCACTCCTGTGAAGGTCTGACCCAAAAATAAGGAAGGGAAATATAAACCATTGACTTAATTACTTTTAAATCATGAAAAATATTATGGGACAAATATGTTAAGGATCGTTATTTTTGTGGATCCCTAAATATTTTCATTAAGACAAATAATGACAAAAGAGGTTTTTCCCCTAAGAATAAAGTTACCACTATTTTAAAACCCCGTTAGGGGGTTGAATTATGTAGGTCCACATAAGGGAATTGGCTGCATTGTCAAATAATACTAACTTTTGGCTGACAGGTCCGTTATGTAGACTACTTATGCACGACCACCTAAGGGCACGTGCTGCATAGTTAGGCAAATGAATTCCCAGGTATCAAACATTTTGCGACCATAAGTCAAGAAAATGGTTATGGAGATCTGAAAGTATTTAAGGTTAGGAGTATGAAAAATAAAAATGGGCATTGTCTAATGCATGTAGGAGATACACAGATCAATGTTAACAATAATCATGTTGTGGTTTGGTTCCTAAATTGAGGTATTGGACTTCTCTATGTATCCCATAAGGATGGGAATCAAGCCATATGTAGTTCTTGAAATACAGTTTAATGCCACGTGGGATGAGAGTGTTGGAGATCTTAGTTTGGGGTCATAGATCTCGGACCATTAATAAGGAATACACAGTGTGTGTTTTATAAATCTGAAGTGAATGAAGACTAGGGTTTTTATACCAAATTCATGTTTTCACAAGGGGACTTTTCAGCCAAGGGACTGAAAGTGGAATTTGGGGTCAAGACCAAAGGCTTGGGGCTGGATTCAAGGGACGCTCGAATAGTCCTATGTATCCCATAAGGATGGGAATAATGCAGCATGTAGTTCTTAAAATACCCTCTATACAGATTTGGTTCGTACAAGTGAAGGGTGAAAGGGGACTTTAGTGCAATGATGGTTTGACCCAAGATTAAAGGGTTGGTCATTTCCTTGTATTCTCGTAGTCTTTGGAATATAGCATGATGAAGATCAATGTTAATGATGATTCCCTCTCAGGTGAGGGTGTCAAATAATGTTGTAGTTTATTGTCGTAATGGAAAATGGGGAACTGTATAGTTTAACATCATATAGAAAAGATGATGGGGAACCAATGTGAAGATATTAGTTCTGGGCTTGATCCTCAGGAGGTTGCCTATGTACCCAACCTAGAAGGCAAGGATCAAAGTCTGCGTAGTTCGATTGAAGAAGGAATTGGTGATCGAGTTATACTTGAGGACAAAAACATAAACAATGGAGTTGAATAATGTTGTTATGGTTGATTTTTACTCTATGCTGACGTGAGTCATACTCGGTGTGAGAAACAAGTGGTAGCAACAACCTTGACGATGCACAGTTTAATGTCATGTAGGACTTATAAGGCACCGGAGATAGTTTAATGTCATGTTGGAAAATGGAGGGACTATGTAGTTTAACGTCTTGCAGTAAGGAATATAGGGGACTATGCAGTTTAATATCTTGCAGTAAGGACTAAAATAGTGTGAGGTCATATGTATGGACCAATTCTGTATAGTTTAATGTCATATAAAAACGACGAGGAATTTATAGTTTAACATCATATAGAAGGGACGATGGATTATAGTTTATCTTCATATAGCAAGGATGATGGCTTATAGTTTAACAACATATAGGATGGACGATGGAGGGGACAAAGTTTAACATCATGTTAGATGAGGAAAAGGGTGAATGTATTTGTGTTACACAAAATACTTCTTCAGAAATATGGCATTGGTTGGAGTTGTAATGAGTTCTCCATCCATTGAGATTAAAGAATAAGCTCCATTGGAGTAGACCTTATGTATTGAGTAAGATCCTTCCCACTTTGGCTCAATATTGGGAGGTTTCATTCCTGGTATCAATAGAGTTCTGAGGACCAATACCAATTCTCTTGAATGAATGAATGAAGATGGACTTTTTTGTTGAAATCTTATGCTATTAAATTCTGATAGACTTCCAAATGGTGCATGGTGCAGAATATTTTTTCATCGAATCGTTCCAATTCATCCACTCGCTTCTGAGATTGTTCATCTATAGACGACTGATCACAAATGGCCACTCTGAGCGAAGGTAATTGAAGCTCAATGGGATAGACTGATTCAGTTCCATATACCAATGAATATGGACTTGACCACGTATCAGTGGAGGTGGAGGTCCGATAAGCCCATAAAGTATGAAAAAGTTTATCAGGCCATGATTTCTTATCATTATCCACCATCTTTTGTGGTATGTTTGAAAGAGTCTTATTGAAGGTTTCTATTTGTCCATTGGACACTTCATGATACCGAGATTAATGGTTGTATTTGATGTTGTATTCTTGATACAACTTCCTTACCTCAGTTGAACAGAAGGTGGTTCCATTTTCTATCAATATGGTATGAGGGACACCAAATCTGTTAATGATGTTAGACTCGATGAAGCTAAAAATTCATTTTGAACTAACTTCATTGAGAGGTATTTCATCTTTCCATTTGGAAAAGAAGTCAGTAGTAGTAAGAATATACTTAAACTGCTTGGATGTAGCTGAAGGGTAAGGTCCTACACCATCCATTCCCCATGTGGAAAATGGACATGAGTATTTAGCTGTATGAAGTAACTCTGGCGGTTGATGAATGAAATTGACATATACATGGAATGAATGACAGTTTTTAGTGAAATCAACACAATCTTGTATCATTGAAGGCCAAAAGTATCCAAGCCTTCGAATTTGATCATATATTCTGTGTACAGAGTGGTGAGCACCACAGACTCATGCATGTACTTCTTTCATGACAACCATTGTCTCTTTACCATCCATACATCTGAAGATAATTCCATCAAAACCGAACTTTTAGAGAATTTTCTCTAGGTGATCTGGGCTTTCATAAAGAGTAAAATTGACCACAGGTCACCAGACATGTTCTTTCTCGGCTCTATCCGGTGGGAGTGTTCCATTTTTAAGGTATTCCTGGATAGGTGTCATCCATCCTATAGTATGACCATATGGTTCAGAAATGGGAATAATTTCATTGATTTCCACTGTTTTGATTTGAAAATAAGGTAAAAATATACGATGGTGGGAAATACTGATGATTGTCTTGTCCCGAATTGGATCTGCCAAGGATGTGGCTACATTCACCAGTGCATCAACATGAGGATTTTGTGATCGTGGGACATAAGAAAATTTCAATTCTGAATGAAATTCCTCCATTAACTCTCTGACATAATCATACAACGGGAAGAACTCTTATTTTCTGATGGCATAGTCTCCATTGACTTGTTTGTTTACCATGTCTAAACCAACTTTAACTTTTATGTGATTCAGCTATTCCGGAAGCGCCAACCCCAATCCTATGATGAGAGCTTGATATTCTGCTTCATTTTTGGTCTTTCCTTCCAACAATAAGAAGAAATTGGGTAGAAATACCTTTTCTGGGGAAGTAAGAAAAATTCCTAACCCAACTTTGTTTAATTTAGGATCTTCCATTTTCTTCCCTGTTGGACTTCTGGAAGCACCATCAAAGTACATTTCCCATGCATGAGAATTATCTTTAATAGAGAAGACATCCTCATCAGGAAGTTAAATATCTGAAGATTTATCTTCTACTGAAGGGTGTTCATCAAGGAATTCAGCCAGATCTTGGCCCTTTATTGCCTTTTGAGACACGTACTGGATATCGAAATATGGAAAAATAACGGCCCACCTTGCCAGACGTCCTGTAAGCAGCCGACGAATAAGGATAAATTTGAGCGAGTTATTGCGAGATAACAATTGGACCTCATGATGTTGCAGGTAGTGTCCCAATTTATGAACTACAAATATTAACTCTAGGTATCACTTTTCAATACATGAATATCAAGTTTCTGCCTCAAGCATAGTTCGAATAAGATAGTAAATGTTGTTTTCATTCCCAGCATCATTCTTCTGGGCAAGGAAGACACCCAATGATCGCTCTAAATCTGTCACATATATAATAAGTGGTCTTCCTTCAATAGGTGGTATTAATACCAGTGGACTCAAGATATATTTCTTAAGAATGTTGAATTCTTCTTTATATTTTTCAGTCCACTGGTATGTGACTCCCTTCTTCATTAATTTGGTGAAGGGTAAACATTTTCTTGCCAGATTGGTAGTTAAACTCCGAATATAGGCCAAGTATCCTTGAAGTCCTATTTATTCCTTCAAATTTCAAGGAGGTGACATACCAAATATTGACTTTGTCTTCTCAGAATCAACTTCGATACCACGATGGCATACAAAAAAGCCAAGAAATTTTCCCGAGGTTACACCAAAAGAACATTTCAAGGGGTTCATCTTTAAATTGTGTGGTTGAAGTTTGTGGAATATGAATTACTAATCAGACAAAATATTAGAACATTATTTGGATTTAACCACCAAATCATCCAAATAACATTCAACAAATTTTCCTAAATAGGGTTTGAAGATAAGATGCATGGCATGTTGATATGTTACGGCTGAATTTTTCAGGCCAAAGGGTATTACCCGATAGAAAAACACACCCTGAGGGGCTCTTAAGGATATAGATTCATCCTCTTCTGGAGCCATTTGGATTTTATAATAACCAGAATATCCATCCATGAAGGAAAGTTCTTCATAGCCAGCTGTTGCATCAATTAAGAGTTCTGGGATCAGAACTGGAAAATCATCCTTGGGACAATGCTGATTAAGATATCTAAAATCAATGAAAACTCTAATTTGACCATTCTTCTTTTTCACAGGGACAATATTATCCAACCATTTGGGATATTGAACTTATCTTATGAAGTTAGATTTGATAATCTTATCCACTTCAGCCTAAATTTTGGAAGCATAAGTTGGGTGTGTTCTTCTTGCGTCTTGCTGGAATCGTAGATATTCTTCTGGAAAACCCAAATAATGAGTTGAAACGTCAAGATCAAGCCCTTGAATTTCTGTATAATTCCAAGAAAATACATCTTGATTTTGCTTTAAAAATAAAATATACATTTCTTTCTCTTCAAGAGTCATGGCCGCACTAATTAAAGTGGGGTGTGGATCTTCTATTTTACCTAGATTTATTTCTTTGAGTTCATCCACAGTGGTAGAGATAACATCTTCAAAATATGGGGGAGAAACCCTGAGATCTTCCTCTTCTTCTTCAACACGTGTTATTTATTCTGTTTCTACTTACATTGTAGATGATGAAGCATAATTTCCATGATCAGTAGAGATGTTAAAATTTGAACATATTGACGAAGAGGCTACCATTTCTGTCCCTATTGATGATGAAGGGTCTTCCTTGGGTAATAAAGTTGAGATAATGGATTGATAATCGACATCATCATTCATTTATGACATTGCTATAATTTCTTCTGGCCTGGTTGATGAAGTATATAATTTCTGGATTTAAGCGGATGAAATGAAGATATCTCCATTTAAGCTTTCATCATTACTTGGTGAATCACCAATTTCTCCCATGCTGTCTGGCTTGGTTTCCGTAATTGAAATTATGGAAGTTTCCATAAGAGTGTTTGGATTTGGGTCTATCATGTCAAATTTATTGATAGGAAACACATAATCTGTACTCAAATATATGAATGGGTTTACTGGAATCTTTTCCAAACCATATGGATCATTAAATTTGGTAACCTCCCTTGTTGTGGATTTCTCCTTTACCTCCATGTGATAGAATTCAGCCTCAATATATTGATATTCACATGATTTTAATGGGTATTTATCACCATAAAATGTCCGAATTTGACCATTGAAACAATATTTGAGACATTGATGGTATGAGGAAGAGATATCTGCATGTTTTTGTAGCCAAGGTCATCCAAGAAAAATGTTGAAGACTGTGTCATGACGAACAACCATGAAATCTGAATTGGATACATGATATCCAAAATGAGTTCTGAGTGTGATCTCGCCCATATGTTCTTGGTCATTCTTATCATATCCTTGAAAAATCAAAGTATAAGGGGATAAATCAGATTCAGTGAGGCCCAATAAATGAAGTGTACAAATGAGGATGAGGTTGAATCCTAAACCATTATCAATGAAAGCTCATCAGATGTCTATATCTGTGACCTTTCTAGATAAATACAAAGGTCTAATATGTCCATGAACAAAATAATCATCTTCTTCATCTGTAAAAGATATCACTGCATGGCATTCTGCAGGATCATTCTCTATATGGTAGACATCAGCCGCAACAATTTCATTTTTGAATTCCTAAGGACTTGACAAAGCCTCAATTAGTGCCTCCCGAAGATTCTTTGATAGATTCAATGCATCCAGAATTGATAACTTGGCCTGTACTTGGGCCAAATGCTTCAAGATATCATAATTTTTGTCCATAGGTCTGCTTTTCCCAACAAAAAACATGTGGTTTTATAGGTGTCTAAGATGTTTATGATTTGAAAGTAGATTCATCTTGTATCGGGGTAGGAGTTGGAAGTACTCTCGACTTTGGAAGATTATATTGAATAGGTCTATTTACTTGTTGAGAGGTAGAAGGTGTCACCTCTAACGTATCCTCCAAAATAATTGTTCTATGACTGAATATGACATGCATGGAAGAACTTTCTTGTTATTGTTGATCCCACTGAAGGGTTTTTCCATGCGTTTCTACTGCATATATAGTTCTAGCAGGGGTAGAATTGGAATAGTGTCATCTAAAATATCCATGTCTTCTAATGTATCCAAGACCTCTAGAATTCCCTCTAATTCCTCTATTTGATACAGGGAACTTGGGATCATCAAGATTGAAACTGTGACTGGAAAAAGGATCTGTTAAGTGAATCATGTTAGCAGAACCAAAGATCAACTCTTTATCTGATGAAGACTCTACCAGATTAGCGAATTTAGGTTGTGCCATTTCGTGGGGTGGTGCCTGTGACTTTGAAGTAGATGGAATAAAATCTTCCAGAGTCAAATACAACATGGGAATTGATATGAGGTCATCTTCTTCTGATTGTTCTTCTTTATTTGAATTATGCCACCCCTTTGAGGATTTACCTTCTAACGAAGGGGTTTTTTCTGTGGAATTCATAGTAGAAGACACAATTGGTTTCTTCAATTGTGTCTGTGAAATGGTATGAGTTCAGTTGATCATTTTTCTGACCATCCAATCATCATATTTCTACACATTTTTGTTTTTGACTTCTTGACACTCACCTTCTTCCTTTGGATCTATAGCAGAAACACATGCTACCTGGGCTAAAGAACCTCTTAGTTTTACCTGTCCAGAGTCCACCATATTTTGGAGGAGGTCTTTGAAGACAAAACACTCCTAAATAGGACACCCCAGCATTTGGTGAATTGAGAAATAGTTGGGATGGTCTTCATATCCTTCCTTGTTCGGCCTTTTGGGCCTTCTCAACTGAATCAAATTATTTTCCAGTGCTGAAATGAAGTATCTATGAACTTATTCATTTAGTATAGAATAAAAATTGCTCTTTAACTCCTCAAATTGTTTCTGTCTTTGATCTCATTGATCATCTTGACAAAACGACCTCTTTTGTTGACATTCAAGAGGTGGAGCCCTTTGATATGATGAAGGTTTTAATGTGTAAGTAGGTATAGGTGCTTGTTTAAGCATAAATGTAGCAGTCTCTTCTCTACCCATTCTCTTTCTTAGAGCTCATGGAATTAAATTAATTTTATCCTTAGTCTTTGTAAGAGAGACTTCAATCTATTGAGCGATTGAAGTAAGGTCTTGAAACCCTCCTGTGTATTTCACAGGGATCAACAGTGTGCGTAATTCACCATGAAAATTTTCCACACATATTGGAGAAAAATATTCATGAGGGAGTGCTAAGAATAGGGAATTTGTTAATCCCTTCCAGTGAGCAATGAAATCAGAAACTCTTTTGTTCTCCCTTTTCTTACAATTTGTAAGATCAAAAACTATCATCTTTGGAAACATTGAGCTGAATTGAAGGAGTCATTGATAGAGATCTTCCCACCTGGTAATTGACCGGGATTGCAAGCTTGTATACCAGACAAAATAAGGCCCTTATAATGACTGTACAAAACACCATAGCTTATCATCTTCTTTTTGTTGAGGAGTTCCCATCATATAATCACAACAAGAAACAAAATGTGTTAAGTTTTGTTCTGGGTATCTCTAACCATTTAAAATTGGGAATGTTGTACTTTCAAAATTTTATGGGGGAGGAATTGCATCAACCCATTCAGGGTAAGCTCTCTTTTCTGGTTTAATTTTTGCATTCTTTCTTTCTATAGCTTCCAACCGAGCTGTTAATGACTCAATGGTGGTTATTAACTTTTGAGAAACATTCAGTTGAGCTTGGACCTGAGTAGGTTCAATAACTGGAGCTTGGATAGGTATGGTGGATGGTACTGCAACTGATGGTTGCACCACTAATTGTTGTTGATCAAGACCCATAGGATTAGACCTATAAGGGTGTATTGATAAAAGAGGATATTATTGATCCATCTTAATAGCTGTAACAATTTCAATTGGCTGACTGACTTCCGCACACTTAGGAGGAAGACTACCTTGAAGTAGTTCTGCATTCAACCTCCATAATTCCTTAATTTCTTCCTCTTGTTGTGTGGACCTTTTCTCTAGTGAGAGTGATTAGCCTTCTCTAGAGGAAGGGTGGAATGTAACCTTATTTGTTTCCATTCCATTTGTTGGAAACCTTTCAGAGAGGTGGAAGTTGGTTATTTTAAGAAATTCTATGATTTTGGGTAAGCCTTTGATTTCATGTAGGCACACCTTCTTCATTTTCATCTATGTGTACAACATCTTGAGTAGGAACTTATTCATCTGATCCCTCTAAATGAGCCTCATGTTCTGGAGGATACAGAAAAATGACATTGATGACATTTATTGATGCATAATGCATTTCATACCTTCTATCAGCATTTCTGAAATATTGTATTCTTCCATGTCCCTGATGAGACATTGCCTTTTGTTAAGTTGATATCTCAGGAACTTCTTGATGAACCGTAATTTGGAGGTAATCTTCTGATAATTCGGCTCTTTGTTCCTCTCGTGGCTTCTTCCCTAATAGATAGAAGAAAGACTTTATCTGAGGAAGAGATTTAGCATTTGAAAAAGTCCCCAGTCTTGTGGACTAGGGCTGTTCCTGCTATTCATGCTCAACTCCTCAAATCCTATTTGTTGATTTTGAGGGTTGGGTTAAAAGGGTCCCCATTCTGGAGAGCTGGGGTGGTTCCGGAGCTGCTACATCTAAGACTTTCTTAAAATATATCCTGATCATTCGGACTTTAGTCCAGAAATTGGCCGGATGCATCAACCTACATCCACTCAAATCACCTGTCTCAAAAGACCATTGGATGATTTTTGACACTTCCATCACATGATGATGTGACATCTCTAAACAAGAGGCTTGTTTGATATTCTCATTTTCTTGATGCAAGAGTAATTTGATAACTTGTTCATTGTTTTCCTGACTTCGGGATGAACTAGTTGAGGCATGTTCTTGGGAAAGCCTTTTATTATGCACAAAACCAGCTAGATGAGGCCAATTCTGATAAGTAACATTGCATGAGACCACCTTTGGTGGGCTTTGTTGACTAGAGAGTACAATGAAATGCAGTGATCCTTAAACACCCCATCCCCTAATATGAATACTAGATGAGGCATTGAAATTAACTGGAACAATCTTTTTAGTGCACCAAGGCATGAATGTTTAAGGGCTCTCTACTGCTTTTTAGCCTTTAGATATCGGGAAATTGAGAGATATGCCAAATCAATTTGGCGTTTTAACCCTTCTATTATCTTGACATGATTTTCATATTCATCAATAGATAATATTTTCACTTTTAAATGACAAAGATTCTTCCACATTTTGAGACGAATATCATGAATAAAATCTTCCATCAACATCTCTAGAATGTCAAACTAAGAGTCAGCTAAAGGCCAAAGAATGACTGGTACATCACCTTTCGCCAGTTGTTTTATCATATTCAGAACTTCCTCTTCATCATTCAATGTAAATTCTTCTACCTGATTAGACCAAAGCTGGTGATTTTTTTTTGCTCCATCAGATTCAACAAGATTGGTAGATAATTAATTTATCAAACTAAATGATGTATGAACCTGGGGTGGTTTGGAGAAGGACCCACACCTCGAGCTATATCCTAATTGAGAAATTATTTCACCTACTAGTGGTAAAGTATATTCAGTGCATGGAGTTGGTTTTTATTCCTGCTCCTGCCTTCCTTTTCCTGTTAGTGAATTCGGACATTACTCATGTGTGGGGGTAGAGAGTTGAGTCTGCTCCAAATTTGTTGTTGGATATTTCCTACTGACTTCTCCGAGTGCTTTCAAACGAGACTGTTGGCAGTCTTGATGAACATTGGTATATGTATGTGCCTGCTGTGTATTATTTGTCAAGCATGGTTGACGAATCTCCTTCAATATTGGCGAATGATATTGCTGACAGAATTGTTGATTGTAAACAGGTGTATGCCCCTGCTTATCAATTGCCACCATATTAGATTGGTGAGCTTCTTTGGTTGTAGTCAGATGAGCTTGCTGACTAGTTGATGAGTTATAAACAGGTGTATATGCCTACCTATAATACTCCGCTGAACTTTCCGGGCGGGATTGGCATGTACCTACTAGACGAGTCTGCAGGGTAGTAACATCAGGATGAATAAGTGTATATGCCTGCTCGTTTTTTACCATAAAGTTGGATTGATGGACTTCTCTAGAGAGGGAAAAAGTAAGAACCTGCTCCCTCTTGACCAGATTTCACGTCTGGCGATTCTCCTTGCGGACTCGGTTCTGAGGGACCTAAGCCGAACCCCTAAAGGCGGTACCCTCATCATGTTGAGGGTGCACTGCCACACGAGTATGGCAGCAATTGTTGATGGGAGACCTTAGGAAGGACTCATGTCTCCTTGAATTGAGGCCTTTAGTGACCTTCTCATTCACCTCCCCATAATATGGGAGAGACTGGTGATTGTGTTTTGGGGATAATGACCCGAAATGGTTGGATACGATGGTTTGCACCACCTGCTTCTTGATCACAGGTCATCGCTTTCCGGACAACCAGGGTGAATTATTGACTTAGAGGGCTTGTCGAGTGGCCCCTAGAGATGGAACAGTACCGTGTTGAAGGTATTTCATAACTAGTGCATTCGAGACCCAACATTGAAGATGCTGAGTGGGTGATGTCGTCCTCAGAGCGGACGAGGATCCAGCAGGAGTATCAACAGAGGTATTCACAGGTGTGAACTTTAGAGAAGCCATTTCTATAACATAGAAGATCTTGGAAAAGAGTGCCTGTTTGATATAACATACATAATCAAGATAAGTTCGGCCACTACATCTTTTTTATGGGCACATATATTATTGATTAGTTTGTTGGCCCTCACATTGAGTTAAATAGGGTCCTAAAAAATAAGTAAAAGAACATTTAACTTGGTTAAGGATTCACATTGGGTTCACCATTTTTGTTTCTTCTCGAAATGGGGATGACCTTGCTTGTTTACAGTTCAAACATTCCAACAATTTTCTAACGGGTTTATTCGTAGAACTCGAAACAGCCAATGATTCTATATCCATTTGGACCTACTTTCCAAAGGTAGGTGCTCATTAGTTGTGGACCAATGAGTATTAAGAATTTTCATTGGTGGAGAGGATGGGAGGTCGGACTAATCACACCTTTTTGGGGGGAATTATTGTCTACTTAGGGACTCTATTTATAGATTTGAGTTTTGTTCGTGAATCCTTATGAATTTACAAAGTATGAAATTGATCGTTCCTTTAGATAATCTTTTATATGTATTTGAGGTTCTTCATCGATAGATAATCATTTGTATTTATTTAGAGATTCTTAGTCAATGGTATCCTTCAACACATTATATAGAAATCTCTTGGTCATTATGATAACCATACTCGTTTTAAAGCCACTCAGTGGGGAACTTGAAAGTTTATTGTCATTCAGAAGGACATGGATTTATTTAGAGTTCGGATCGTACCCTCATATGGGGTACCTACGTATCCTTGTTTAAAAAATGAATAAGAACCCATGTAGTTCGAATAAAGAAGTATGAGGTTTTAGGCATGATTGATGGCCCCATGAAAGATGCCATAATTACTTTTACACTCTAAGCTCATGTGAGTCCTGCTCAGTGTGAGAAACAGAAGGTATCAATAAAACCTGACGACTGTGCCATGAAATATGCAATCATAAGAAATTTTGTGGGGATTAGGTATGTATGACTGCCTAGATAGATGATAATTGAGATTTACTCCCATGAAGAAACCCGGGAACAAGGTTCATAAAGGTATATGTTATTTATAGAGATTTGGATACTTAACTTAGGGATTACTCTTGAGAAGGATGAAAAAATTAGAGGGGAGTTATTATTGGGTTTTATTCCTATGATGGAATCCTAGATCAAAAGAAATTAAGACAGGGGCATACACCTGAAAAGGAGTCCCAGGGTAAGGTAAATTAAGACCGGGGCTTACTCGTGAAAAGGAGGCCCAGGTTAAGGGAATTTAGAACATGGGGCTTACTTCTAAGGAGGATTCCCAGATTTGGGAACTTGTGAATGGGGCTTACTCTTGGGAAGGAGGCTGGGGTTAGAGGATAATTATGAATGGGGATTACTCCTAAGGAGGATGCCTGTATTAAAGATCTTCTCATCTTAAAGGATGAGGTTGAATGAATGAAATCTCTAATCATAGTGACATAAAGATATGTAAATCACTAGGTTTTGAGAGATGTTCCACAGAGTTCCTTTCAATTAAGGAATCCAAGAAAGGAACCATGCCATATATGACTTTGAAGATGTTTATGAAGGCTAAATCTTTAAGAGGAGAGGTGGATTTGATGAAAAGAGTTGAATAGGCAGGAGGGACAACCAAAAGGAGGCAGGCGCACAAGTCCTGTTTGGGCGTGCAAGTCCTGGTCGCGCAAGTATAGTTACACAACATGGGTGTATTTGCGCGTCGGTTAACCAATAGGGTAATACATGGGCGATACTTGGCTCAAGCCCTTAGTATTATCCATAAGGGCTTCCAAAAGAGTGGTGCACAAGTTCTGTTGAAGGGATAAGCTGGCGCACAAGTGTCATCATTTCCCATAAGGGTTAGACACTTAGGTGCACAAGTGTTGATGATTAACAACACTTAGGTCTTATTACCTTTATTTAGATATTCCATTCTAGGTAAGAAATTACCTATGAAGTGTTCGGAAGACTTTAAGTAGAGACTAGGGTGCTGAGAACTTAAATCTGACTTTTGGATTTTTTTCATCCTCAAAATGGGGGGACCAAAAGGGGTATTAATAGGCCATTGAAGACCTTGCGAGAAAATAAAATAGGGTGCGCAAGTCACTTACATGCACCATATGTGGCATGAAAGTATACTTATGCAACCTCAATGAAACTTGTGCGGCCCATGTTAAAAGGGTTCCTTGTTCATGCCTTTGTCAATTTTTGATGTTCTTCAAAGGATGACTCTCTTTGTGGTAAAGGTATTCCCCTTTTTCATTCGTTAGACTCTGTGACGAAAAGGAGTATCAACAATGTTAAATGGGGTGTTCATATATAAAGCATAAATATAAGAAAACCCCACAAAAAAGAATTGGTTTACATAATCTTTTATTAAAGAATAACCGAATGAAATATAAAAAAAGTCCCATTAAAATACTGTATTAAAGAATCATTAAATATTAAAAAATGAATAAATAATTATATTTACAGACAATTATTATTAGGTTAATAAAATACATATGAAAATTTTCTACATGTAGGTAATGAAATTAACCTTTTAAATGATTATTTAGGGAATGGGTAATGAACATTTAAATGATAGAACAAATGATCTTCAATAAAACTAGACGTAGAAAATAAGGTATTTATAAAGTTATCATTATTATTATATGAAATCATGGAAGGTAAAAAACATGAAATGATTGACACTTTGAAATGAATAATTAATAAGAAAATTCACATTAGTGATGTTTTGTCTGGAGGGAAAATTAAGAAGGTAACATCAAAAAATTTATATAACCCTCAAAGGGATGAAATATTTGTATATATTTAGGGGAATTAAATACAGAACATAGATAATCTAATTTGATTAATAAAGTGACAATGTGAGTTAAATAGAGAAAATAACCAAAAGAAAAGATGATTGATTAGAGAGATCCCTTACCTCGGGGTTTGATTCATTTGGTATATTTATTTGAATTATTGAAAAAAATAATTAATCTTATTAAATAATTGATATAGAAAAATTTTAATACATTTTTAATCTTTAAGGAAATTATTTATCATATTTATTATTATATATTGTATTTTTATTTCATTTTCCACTGTGTTTTTCGATTAATTTTTTGAAAATTGTTTCATTGTTTTGATTATTGTAATATGTATAATCAAATGCTTCTACAATCTGTATAATTATAGAGTTAATGATATTTTTTTATTACATTAATATATGATATATATATATATATTTATTAATGGATTGTAGAAAATAGATCCAAATCAATAATGGCCCTGGATATGCTTATTTTGGATGGTTAAATCACTATGTACATTAATTTTCATTATGATTAATATAACAAACACAAATTCATTATAAAATAATATTAATTTTAAAAATAATTTATTTTTTAATTTAATAAATTTTTGTAACCATCCATATAATTCAGGGAGGATGATGAAATATATAGTCCATGGAGGTGATGAATCCATCAAAATATGCGTGGTATTTTTATTTTACAATAATAATAGAGAGAATGCCAGAGAGTGTATATTCCATTAAAATAATATCTTATAGATATATTTATGATATTGATGCCCTAATTTGAATTGGGATAGAATATATATAGAGGAGTTAGAGGTAGAAAATATTAAAAGAGCTCGGTTAATAACATCACCATATCTTTTGAATTTCCTCTATTAGGCTACTATATAAGGATAAAAAAAATGGTATTTTGGTTTTAAAAATTGTTTTAGGACATACGAATATGGGTAGGGAGATATTTTTGTTGAATTTGGGTGAGATAAAAGGCTTAGAAAGTGTGGAGAATTAGAAATGTATCTATAAGTGGAGAGAGGGTTGTTTTAGAATAATGTTTTTAATATATACAAATAGTGATGGAACATGTGATTTGATCTTAAGGAATTTGTTTATTTAAAATAAACGAGCCCATGAAATATTCATCTAACTTTTAAAATCCTAAAAAATTCAATCATGCACATTATTATAAAATAAAACACTTGTAAGGTATTTCACTAGTCACTAAAAATATTTTTATTTAGAAAAGTAATAAAAATGAAATCCATTTTATCAAAATAATATTCAAAACATGAAATATTTTATTTTTAAAAGTAATAATCATTTATTAATGAATAAAAATCATTATGGAATTTTTAAATTTACAATCCTTTGAAAATTACTTGTAATATTAGAAAATAATATTATAATTTATATAAAAAATATTATTTTATAAAACTATTTTATAAAGATGAACTCTTATTTAATATTGAAGTAAATTTGTTTTAATGAAATTAAAAAATATATATTTTATTAAAATAAATTCATGGTTTATTTCAATCAAATATAAATTTTTAATATTTAAAACAGATATTTAATTATCTTATTATAAAAATTTTATAAATTTTCACTTCATAGGAATCACAATATATTATTTTACTATTTTATCAGTCTCATTACTATTATAATGTCCTATTTACTATTAATATTTGTCAAGATACTCTTCAAATTGTCATATTAGTATTTAAATATTTTAAATACATCAAATTTACACTCACCATTAGTCACCCCAATGCCTCATAAGTTTCTATAACATATATTTTTTATCATTTTGAGTGCATTACTAATGTTATGATTCATTTTTATAACGTTTTTTCATAATTTTGACTATTCTATAAGATAAATATGATCAATATTTTCCTATTATTGTTATTTTTTATATAATTACTAACCCATTGTACCCCATTCATTTTTAAGGCATCTTTTATTCTCTAAATGGAATTTTTAAATTTAAATTATAATGTGTTATATATTTTTATTATTTTTTCAGTTTTCTATTACACTACATTACTATATGTGGCACATAGGTATATATATATATATATACTTAAGAGGGATTTAATTCATGAAATTCTGAGATGTCGCATTCTCCCCCCATTTAAAAATTTCTCCCTTATATTTTGATTATAAATTCTAAGGTGAAAATGGATGGGGGTACTTATATTTCATTGCTCTATCATGTTATTATGTTACATATACATACTGATGCATTAAAAAAGAATTTTAACTAGGTGAGATGTCTGGTCATGTCAAACTGTATCTACAATTTAAGAACTTTAGAGGATGGTCTTCATAAGAGATCTCATTATCTAGTCATACCACCTCTGAATTTAGTATATATGATGGATCTAGTATATAAATCCTCAGGAGAGATACATGGAATATTTCATGATCCTATGATATTATTGGAGAGAGTTATAATTGATAGTCCACATATCTAATGCAATCAAGAATCTCAAAGCAGATAATGTTTTTGAGGATTACCTTTTCCCTCTTTAGAAACCAAAAAAAAGCACTTCCATAAATATATATATATGAAGGAACACTCTATCTTCGACATTAAACATAAAATATCATCACAAATTACTTAAACATCACTTCTATTAACGCTGAGTATCCCTGGTTTGATGTTGAATTCATTTGATCATTTTTATCATTTCTACAAATAGTTCAAGTCACAATAGATTAATTTCTCCAATGTCATCCCAAGATTTTGTAGTTTTTAATTTATTTCCAAATATGTATTGATAAGGATCTATAAAAATTATTGAGTGGATGATAAAGTTTTATGATGACCAGGCTTGAAGAATATATTGATACAAACATCCTTTAATGTCTATAGAAAATGATACTAGAATATCCTCAAGTATCTAGAAGGTCTATTTAGATTAGACATCAATATGGTGGTGATATTCCATTATTAAGACAGACCATATGTTAAATTCATATTAAATACTCTTTTTTAATTTTTTTTGAACCACTAATCTCGGTTAACAATAATTGATAATGTTATTCCGTGAATCCTCCCAACTTTTCTAATGTATATCATTATAGGATGATTTAGAAATATATCCTATTGAATGGTGATAAATTGATCATTATTTTTAATATGTTACAAAAAAAATATATAATTCATTCCATTGGATGACTTTAGAAGTCCAATGAAAACATATAAGGTGATGTTCTCCCATTTTCACAAAGGTATGGTCGTTGGTTGGATCATCACCTTTTATTCTTTTTCACCTTTTCCTTAACATGCCATCCTTCCAGAAACATTGATGTATATTGAAAAATCTCCTTCATATTTTCTGTCCAGTAGCTATCTTAGGGATATTTATATATTTATATGCCCTTTGAGTGGATAAATAATGTTGATCTTAGAGAAATTGCTAACTATTCCTTTTTACCTCAGGATCTAATGATATGAATAATTATGTCCAAAATCAAACAATTACATATTTATCCAAGATGTAGTATGTGGATTTACCATTAATTAAAACATTAAACCTCTTCTATATCATCATATAATCCCTTTTATATTCCTTAATCATCTCCAAAATGAAAGATAGACTAATTAATTTTTAAAGGAAAGATGGTGTTACTTCATTCAAAATTCCCATATCTAACATTAAAATGTCTATGATGATTGGATATTTTTTAACCCTCATCATCGATATAGTTGTAGAATATTATATACTAATGGAATTTTCTCCTTTACTTATCTTCATAGGATGGTAGAAAATTGAGTAGTAATAGTCCATGATCATCATTAATATTCTTTTTTTATGTATATTGAGCTACTTTTACGTGAATATGTACTTGAGAATATTATGGGTATATATCCAAATTATCTCAATATATATAATTACTCTAAATAATCTATTTGAATATTACTATATCAAACTTTAGATAATGTGTTTTATAATTTTTCTAAGGAATATTCACCTGACATGTGGCATAATGTATCACTTAATATTATTTCATGACGGAACAACCAAAATTAATTCTTTGAAGAATCATTGAAGATCAAAAATCTGAAACAACATGTGGGTGGAGTTAGCATATTTGAAGTGATAATCCTCATCTTTAATTTATTTAATGTCTCTTATCCTTCATCAGTATAGAAAACAATACACACTTTAATGTAAACATGGTTAATTTATTTGATAATTAAGAAAATTTCTTCCGAAATAATTTATATGACCTATCTAATAAAAGGAAAAATTTGGCCATTTGTTATATAATATGGTAAAGACATTTCCATAACCACCCTTATCATTGGAATATCCACAAATATCTCCACTATTGTGATAACATGACCCAAGAATGAAACTTTCTCTAAAAAAATGTTTAATCACTAAAATTTTCTTATAACATATCATTTCTCTATGTCTTCAGTGCATTTATCTAATTCTTCTTATATTACAACATTATTTTATAGTATATGAGAATATCATCAATAAATACTCATAGAAAAATTTCAAGGTAATTTCTAGATACTCCATTTATAAAGATTTTGAATATTTTTGGTGCATTTTTGAGTCCGAAAGAGAATTATTATGATCTCATAGTGATCATTCCTTGTAAGAAAGTATTATTGGGATTATCCTTATTCTTCACACTTAATTTATGATATCATTTCCAAAGATCCATTTTGAATAAATACTAGAGCCCACATATAAGATCAAATAAGTCTATAATCCATGGTAAGGGATACTTTATCTATATCATTATCTTTTTAAGTCCATTATAATCAATGAAAATAGGCATCGAACAATTATTTTAATCCATAAAGAGAACTGATGCACACTATGGTGAAGAACATGGACATATAATGTCTTTTTAGTTTCTTCTTCAATTATTTTATTTTAACATTTGATATTTTATATTGAATCTTATATATGGGAAAATATCAATTTATAAATTCAATTGATAACTCAACCACTTGGTTAGGTGGATGGATAAGAAAATATTTGAGGAATATATCACCATATTACCTTATAATGGGTTGGTCATGTAATGAATATGACTGTGATAACCATGCACTTCACCCAATCTAGCTTTCCACAGGGCATTAAGTTCAAATCCTTATATTCTAAAGGATTCCAACTTGTGGAAAGGTCCAAAAGAGATACCATCATGAAACATTACACACATATTATAGATCAATAATACTAGAAACGTTACTGAACACATACACAACCATAAATATCATTGTACAAATGAAATATAAATCTATTAAATTATTTTATAAATGAAATTATATATACAGAATCATGGTCATCATAGAATAAAAAATTGATCGCCCACTAGGAAGATTATATATAAATAATAAATAAATGAAAAAATACTTAGTGATCCGCTACCATTGCCAAGCCGTACCTCACAACGAATCTCTAAAAGTTATAGAGCTACTACAACATGATCCCTAGAATCCAACCGAGTTGTATTATTGGTCATGAAACCCTAGGCCTCCACGCCATCCACAATGAAATCTATGATTAACCGAAAAGTTGACGTAACATCAATACACACACGGTAGTTCCCGCTCAATAGGTGATAAAATATTTCATATTACTCCCAAACAAAGGATCTGATAACATATGATATCATAAAAGGTCTATGAAAAATAAGATATCCCATTTCCAATTGATTAAAAACATTTATAAAAATAAAAAACATAGTGCGGTTTAGTTTCATTTATAAACTAGGATGAGATAACATTAATTAGAACACATAAGACAATCTTAGTTAGAGGAGAAAATCTTATAGTATGGTAATAAAATGTGTGTCATTTTCCTAGAAACATATTCCTATATAGATACTAATTTTTTTTATCATATTCATCTAGCGGTGATAACTATAAAAAGTTATTGTTGTGTATATATCCACCATAATTGTTGTTCATGGTGAGTGTGTACATACTATCCATCAGGTTTGAAACACCTAGGGGATATTTTTGGGATGTTTCAAATTTTATTTATGAACCATTATAAAGTATTTAAATATATTATGACCAAGAATGAACAAGGATAAAAGTTTCATTTCATAGATTTAAAATAATTTTTCTTGTTTTAGACATCACATGATTGATTTTTAATGAGTGATCACTATAATAAAAGATGTGTGATAGTCAGGATAAGCATTTATTATTTACTAATAAATTTAACATAGAATGATAACATTTAAGTGGTTATAGGTATTCTTATATATTTGGGTACTATATTAAAGAATGGTTATACCAATTCATGGTTATAAAGGAAATTCTCATGAAATTTTAATTCATAACCTCAATGATTAGATATTGAATTAGTAGTAAAACCCCTAGTTGTTTGATGATCACATCACAAGACTAAGAAACTACTATAATTTATGTAACTGTTAATTTTTCTCCAAAATGTTTTATTCTCCCTCTGATTGAATTTTATGTTATCTTAGGCACGAATTGACTTTTATTACATAAATGTCACATAAATTGTTGAAGAAGAAATTCCATGTTTTATATTATTAACCAACCTATTATCATTTATTTATGTTACTATAAATATGATCTTTTGAGTAAAATTGAATCCATTATATGGATATTGGTTCCTATTCAAAATGGGAGACTATTGAAGGTGGTTGGGGATGAACTCTACATAGATTATATTCCAATATTTTGGGAGTTTGTTGATGTATTTATTGAAGAGTTTCCTTGTCATATAATAAATCTATAATTTTACTTTTCTATTTAAATCATACCTTATGATAAACCTAATTAAAGTATTCATTAATAAATTTCCACAATTGAGTTGTAGTAATTGAATAAAAACTCCATGAGAATATTGAAAAGGGATTAATTAATCTAGGTGCACCACCTTGGGGTGTATGTATTCCTTTTGTTAAGAAGAAATATTGATCATTATGACTCTGTATTATTTATATGAAACATAACAACATCACTATCAACACCAGGTATCCTATCACACATATTTGTGACATTTTGAGAAACTAGGGAAAGAATAATACTTATACACAATTTAGGTTAGTATAGATATCATCAATTGGGTGTCAAGAAAGAGAATATACCCAAGAAAAAAAATTCCATTTTATGCATAGAAACTATGTATTTTTAGTGATTACATCTTGTCTTGCCAATTTAACTATTATATTCATGGGTTGAATGAATAGTCTTCATAGATTAACTAGATCAATTTGTTATAGTCCCTATAGATGATATTCATATATATTAAAAGATAATGGAAGATCATGAAGACAATTTCAGGAATGTGCTGAAGACCACAAGGAAAGACAATCTATTTGAAAAATTTACTATGTTTTAATTTGGGTTCCCCAATGATTCATTTGTCAGTTTTATAATCTCAAGGGAGGTTATAATAGTGGATTCATAAAAGAAAGATGTTATAGAACATCAGTCCGGAATAACCACCATTATTGAGATCTATGTTTTTGTGTTTCGATGGATATTATCATTTCATTATTGAAAATTTATAAGGACTATATAATCCAAGCACCATGTTATCTTAAAAGGTATACAAGTTAATTTATATAGATAAATGTGAATAAAATTTCATGGAACTGAATATAAGGTTTTTTAAAACTTGTATGATTAATTTATCTTGAAGTAGAGAAGGGTTTTTCATCAATTGTGATGCCTCAAAGAGGGGATTTAAATTAATCCTCAGGAATAATTATTTTGTGATATATTATGCCTCACTCTAATTGTCGGTTTATGAGAAAAATTATACAACTCATGATTTTTAGTTATAATTTCTAGTTTTTTCATAAATAATATAGAAAAATTATAATTATGGATAATTCTGTCATATATATACTTATAAAAAAAATGTTAATGTATATATTCACAAAAGAAAATATGAATTTGTTCCATAGAAGATGGTTGGATTTGATTAATTTTTTTTACTTCTCAATATATTATCACCCTGGGATGGTGAAATAGGTTTTTTAACCACCCTTTATCGATTGGAGAGTTCAGTGTAGCTTCAATCCTACTTAATCGTACCCTGATTTCTAGATTTCCATATTTAAGGCCTTCTGTAGATGCCATTAGTAGAATTTTTTCTGTTAGGGATCTTCAGGACTGAGCTAATGTTTGCTTTCTGGACAATTTGACTTTCATTATCTTCTTCATGTGTGAGGAATTTCTGATACAAGCCTACTATCACTCGCCTCACAACTGCAACGTGTACCACTTATAACTTTACCAATGGACTTAGGAATTTCATATAAATATAGACACACCTTTAGTTGTGATTTGTGCGAGTTTCCTTAATATTACCCTTCCATTTCAAAATCTATCCACTATTAGGATTCATGGATATCTAGTGGGTAGATTCTTGTTCTCGGATAGCCGAACCACTACTATGTTCCATTATGTTAACCCTTGTGTGTGTGTTGTAGTAGATGTGTCAATAAAGCCTTATAATTATATTTTAATTATAGTTGGATTGGATTTTAGCTATAGGTAGGAGGTCGTTTTTGAATCATGAGTTTATTTTTTCTCTAATTGCAAGTGGTTGGGACATTAGTCGAGGACCTATAGATGTGTGTCTAGACAGTAGGGTATGTCTAAGGGTGTGGGTGCTTTCTGTAGAACTACTCATAGTGATCCACATGTTGGGTTGGTTTTTTCCGTGAAGATGGAGGTGGATCTAGGAATCATAGGTAAGAACCAAGTTAGCAGATAATTTCCTGGTCTGGATGCACACATGAATTAATGAATGTCATCCTCGGGAATGGTAGTCAACCAAATTTAAAAAATTAGGAGTCATAGGAGGTTGGGAGGTTAGAATACTTAGGATTTTCTATTAAAACATCTATTGTCCTGTCTTTTAAGGAGGACTATAGAAAGTTGGAGGCTCGGTCAGTTCCCCCTAAACTGAAAGTTGATGATATTTTTCTTAAATTGAAGCATGATCTTGGAGGGAGTCTTATTATTGAGTCTAATATCTCAGTAAGTGCATGTATAGAGGCTACCATTCGGGATGCAATGGAAGTGGTAATTGATGAGGAGGATAATGGCATGAGGCATGATGTAGCAAGGGCCCCTTAACCCAAGGAATACAGTGTGGGCTAGGTGAAGGGTACAAGTGGGGTGAGACTGGGAAGAATCATACCAAAGGTTTTAGTTTGTGATCGATTCAAGTGTCTTGATACTGATGAATTTCAAAATGAACTATAAAAACATAGTCATCCTGTTAGAGAGGTTCCTTCATCTAGTTTAGTCTTACAACCATCTGGTGTGGACCACCTTTCTCGACTCCAGTCAGTCGAGGTGAATGATATTCAAAATTTTCATGTTAATGGTGAGGTCCCTCAAATGGGGAAAGGGTTGGGGGATTCTCCATAAGAGGGTTGCCTCAACTTATATATTCAACACACATACACCCACAAAAAAAATTAATGTCACTGTTCCGAACATTGAAAGTGACAGGGCCTCCAAGGTTGGATGGAAGGGCACCCATGAAAATAAGGATTACTCTTCATTGCCTTGCCCAACGGTGACTAGGCCAGTTCTGAATTCCTAGCATATGGACAGCTAGGGTATGTCATGTGATTCTCATGATAAATCCTTGGAATTGATTCATGAGCTCGGAATACGACGTGGTCAAAATGATTTTGTCTCTCAATGATACTGAAAAAGAATCCACAAAAAGGGATGTGTGGATCATAAATAATGACTCTCAATGAAGATAAATATTCTTGGATCGATAAGAAGGACCTGATTTGGGTTGGTGTATTCAACAATAGGATGATCATCCTTGAGGAGCACATCATGTCCTGGGGAAAACTGGACTTTAGGTTCGAATATCTTATAATGATTAAGTCGAACAAACAGATAAATTATATCTCTTGAAATTTAATTAGGGTGTTTAACTCTGGTAGGCTTAAGATTTTATTTAATGATTCTGTAATCTTATTTTGTGGTTGAACTCATTTTTCTCAATTTTTCCTTAAAGGTGTTTGATAAATAAAATTTTAAATTTTCAGTCTAAGAAGGGAATCATATCTTGTTCAAATGAGTGGTAAACCATCACAATGGGTAATGATTAAGGTGGTGAAAAATCTTCATATAGAGCTGAAAATGAAGGTGAGAAATGTCAAAATTTTAAATAGTGATTGGGATTTAATGATATGTTTTGAAGACCAAGCACATGTCCCTTCCATACTATATTTGGAAATGGATTTGTTGGAGAAATCTCATAGTTAATCATTCTTTATTAACCCTAGTTGTATAAATATGTGTAGAAATTTGAAAGATTTATTTTGTAGGACAACATAGAGAGATATAATGTAGAGTATGTTTCATGGTTCTGGTAATTTCAGTATGTTAAAGATGATATACAAAAGCCTAAGGAGATGTTATAACCATTATCTTCACCAAAACTAAAATAAGAAACCATCAGTATAGAATTTTGTTATTAGAGTCTCCAAAATATCCTAAGTCTATAATGCTATATGGGTTTCAGGGTATCACCTTATGAATTTAGAATGCATCATTATTATTATAAAATACTTCATTAAAGATAAATGTTTTATAATATACATTAATGAAGTGATAATATTGAATGGAGTACCCCATTATATTATATATGATCGGGATAAATGGTTTAACTCAAATCACATGAAAAGTCTTACATTAGATCTAGATATAGATTTTAGTTTTAGTAATTCTTATCATCTTTATGTAGATGTTCAATATGTGAGAAATGTTCCAAACCATGAATATATGCTGAGATATTTTTCCATGGAATTCAATGGTGGTTTGGATAAATACCTTCCTCTAGTATATTTTTCATACAAAAAATATATTTCACCCAAGCATGTAGATGGCTCCTTATGAATCCCTCTATGGAAATAATATATAACTCTAAAATTACTAGATGAAGTTTGAGAAATAAAGGTATTGGAACCTCATCTTGTAGACAGAATGGAATAGAAAATCAGAATTTTTTTGTACATAAAAGAATATCATAGTTGATTGAAACTTTAAGCTGACAATCATGGAAGAACTCTGGAATTTGATGTTGGTGTGAAGGCATCATGATAAATTCTCCCATGGAATAAATATATGAGATTCTTAATTAAATGGATGTTATTCCCAAGGTAAATTCACGCTTATAAATTCTAAATTTACTATGTAAAATAACATTTTTTTTGCGCTTCCACCAAACCGATATCAAGATAATGATTTGTTCCATGTATCTTCTTAGATGAAGTATATACCTTATACATGACATGTACTAAATTCAACGGTTTTACCACTAGATAATTATATTTCCTATGAATAACTACTACTATAAATATTCAATCATGGGGATCAATTTATATTGAACATCACTACTAACCTGGTAAAAGTTCTCTAAAGAAGTAAGAAATTTGAAGATGCTACCTAGGAACCTGAGGATTTGATGATATAGGGATATTATCATTTTTTGTAATGATGTGATGGAATTATTATATTGAAATTAATTTTAATGTGGTTATAATATAAAAAACTAATATGTTTTGATATATTCTCTTTCAAATAAATTTAATTTCCTCGATAGCTTGTGAAACATGCATACCAGAGTCTAACAAGATTATATTATAGTATAACCTTATGACGTTGTTTTGAAATATAGATAATAAATAATTATAATGAAATTTTAAAAATTATAAATGAAATTTTTATATTATGAATATATATTTATAAATTAGTTCTCTAGTTTAAATATAATCATTACACACACAAAAAAACTATTTTCCTTAAAAACGTTCTATACTATTTTTTGTGAAAAGAATATAATCCATTTTTTCCAGTATAATAAAATTTATTTTTTTTAAAAAAAAATCATTTTCTAAATCATCATTTCAAAATTATCTAAGATAGGAATTTGAAAATTTTTCTAAAAATAATGTATTTTAATGAGTTGTAGAAATAATGATTTTTATTAGAAAGTCTCTTTTTGTTTGTAACAATTTTTTTTAGAAACATTAGTCTTTTCAAATGGTCTTAAAATAAAAATTAGATCATTTAAATTATTAATAATCTATTTATGGTAAATTGAATTTGTTATATGTGTATTTTTGTTTTAAGAAATGTATACTTGAGAAAAAACATTTTCCTAAAACGGGTTTTCATCATGTTTCTTGAGCATATTTTAAATGTTAATTATTATGATTTTTGATATTTAATTTTATAAAATTAATTTTATCTTTGTAATTATAGAGTCAATTTTTTTAATGAGGAAACATTGATTTTATTTGATAATGAATCGTAAAAATAAGAAAAAAATTACCACAATAACGGTTAAAATGGGTTTATCGATGGGGGTGTTGAATGATGAGATGAAGATTAATTTTAAATTAAACTTGTTTGAATTTTGTTATGTGGCCATATTTTGAACTAATATTTACCCAAATTAGAATCAATCAATTTGGAATCATTTTTCTTGAGAATGAATATACTATATTTTAATGTTTTATGAAATTATAAGTGTGTTTTCTCCCCCACTTATAAATGGACTCATTATCATTAAATTATTTACACAAATTTTATTCTTAAAGCAGGACCACAACTTGATATATATTCATATAAAATTTCCTATCCTTGAATTATTGGTTTTATTCTCTTTAAATTACCACTCAAATGGTTCTTAATATAGAATCTAAAGGAGGCCTAATCAAGAAGAGGTAATCCCCTTACTCAACCAATTTCAATTTATTTCTTTTTCTACCTCCTAATTTTTTTTGTTATTGATCATAAAAAAATCTTTAATTTCTTAAATATACATAAATGTTATTATAATTATGTGTATAATAATATCCACCCTATATGTTGTCAAATGTGAACTTAAATTGTCACATAGTCATTTGTTTGTACAACCACCTCCATGCAGCGATTCAATTGATTTTCCATCACCATTTTTGATGGATGGTTATCATTATGGATTTAATGTTTATATATGATATGTAGGATATTATTATTATTATTTAAATATAATATCATATAAACCTTCATTACTACTAATCAATTTGAAAATGATTATTTCACTCGCGGTTATGGGTGTTCTACCACCTCTATGAAGCAATGTTATTCAGTTTTTGATTCCAATTTACAAGGATGATAACAAGTATAGATAAAATTAATATATATATGATTTATATGAATTAATAATGATTCTATGAAGATTAATTACTGTTTAATATTCCATCATTTCATTCCTTGAATGTAAAAACTGTATCCATTCGTACTTACGACCAACCACCTCTATCAACGGTGTAATTAATATTTCTAACTATGAAATTTATAAAATATTATAAAAATATATATAATGAAATTATTATATATTTATGTCATTACTATAATTATGTAAATTAGGATTCCATGATCAATTTATATGGATGGGGACTAATGAACTAAAATTCTAATAAATAACAAAAAAATTAAGACCTAAAAAATGATTTTAATAACGAATTATTAAAAAATGGGTGTTAAAATGTTCTAATTTTATCATATATGATATTTTAAGAATTTAAATTATTATGATTTAGAACGAAAAATATTAAAATTTATTAAATATTCTGATAGATTACTCTTGATGAATGTCAAACATGAGGTGAGGGATTTTCATCTCACTTTTTTTCTTTGATACACATGTAACATTCACAACATGTATCTTTTGGGGGTTTATATATTTCCCATGAATGAATTTTTATTACGATTATAAGGAAAATTATATGATATATATATATTGTAAAACCCGAGACTTTTATGAGAAATATTTTGTTTTTATATAAATCACAAAAGGAATCTTTCACTACACACAACACTAGCTTGGCTTGCTTTACAAACAATCGTGACCTTCCATGATAGCTTGCGTTGTACGCAATACCGAGTTTCACTAAACAACGATATGCTATTAAAATATTATTAAAACTAGCCGTTATGAATAGTAATAACCACTTTTTGAAATTTTGTAAATTTTATTTGTCAAAATGGACTTCATTTTTGGATTTGGAAAATCAAAATTAGCCTAGGGTGAAATTTTGGTATTTTTCTGAAAACATTCAATTTTCGATGAATAGTGAAAACACTGGGTTACTATTTAAAAACTGACTTTTTATTTAAATAATTATTTATTTTATATAAATTTATTTTATGTAAAAATTGATACATAATACCTATATAAGTTCAATGCAATTCATTAGAGTCATTTTATAATAATTATATATATATAAAAAGTTTATTGAACTTTTCACCGTCTTTTACCCACATCCTAGGAAAATTTCCAAATTCACATAAAACATAATTTTACCACTTCTGTGAGTGGAATTTCGAAAATCCGAGAGACACAGTTAATATCAAGGACTAAAATGTGGTTCAATGAGATAAAAATAATTTTTGGTGAATAGTAACTTTTTACTTTTTTTAACACGGTTAAAAGTAAATAGGGAAATTAATGGTAAAAATGTTATTATTATTACCCTAACACATGTCTTAATTCTATTGGATAAGTTTAATTCGACCAAAAACAGCCTTAGGAATAAAATATGACCATTTAGGCCCATTTGGATTAGATTAGGACATTTATTATTAATTTATTTAAAGAAGGGTTAAAATAGTTAAAATCCAAGCTTAATAACTAATTTTTTTTAATATATGGTTATACATAGGATAAATTCGACTATAAATATTAATTAGAAATATAAATATATTTCCTAAATAATGGTAATTTATTTTTAATTTTTAGACAATAAATAATTTAATTTATTTATGACACAATGATGATGCAGTAATTTTCTTATTAATGAAATATTGATATAATTGATGTTATAAATACCCAAATAAATGTAATTTGAGACTTTTTAGGAATTACAATACTTTTATAGGCCAATATTACATATTATTACTGATTTAATTAACTTTGTTCGAACTAATATTCCTATTATGATTTTCACAAAAATCAATTACCAAATAGTGTCAAAATTGACATAAAATAGTTTTGAAAACACATATTATATTATTAATTGTTATTTTATTCCTAAAAATCTAAGGTTCGGCCAAATGACATAGATAAGGTTATATATATTTATAATAAACAAATTGGGGTTCATTTGTCTTGTAATAGTAAATTTATTAACCTTATAGTGTAAGAAAACAAGAAGACACGGTAAAAGTTAAATTATCTAACATAATGTTAAATCTAAATGATAAGGATAAAATAGAAACCTAAACTTTTATAAATTCTATTGTATGACAGGATTTAGACCCATCCCCACCTTATCTTTTAAGTAAATCAATTTGTAGCTATTAAAAACCAAATATGACAATATAATAAAATAATATTTTTAGTTTTTCCTAAGGTGCCCCTCTCCTCCCTTATAAAAGGGAACCTCCTCCCTCTCTTCCTCACACCACTTTGAGCCTTAAAGCTCAGCCAACCCCTGCCAAATTCTCTTCTCAACTTCCCTAGAAAAATCCTAGAGGTCATGGTCTTCTTCAATGACCAATTTTAGTGCCCTAAGAGAAGGTCTCAATGAGGCGCTTCAAAGAAGAGGTAATGTCCGTTATCGATTCGTTCATATTTATTTCTTATTCCACTTCTTCTTCTTTAGTTGTTTCATTATGAAGTAATTAAATCAGTATCACTCATATACTGGTATGTTTTAAAATTATGAAACAACCCTTTTTCACCATCTATCCATCCTACGGAAAACGAAATCACCGTGCGTGCTTACGTACAGAATACTGTCTCCACGCCGTGGTGTAATCTATTTTACACCACCACCTTACTTGGATGGGTATAATGGTGTAAATAAAAACTATATATGATTATTGTAAAGTGATATGGATTCTGAAATAGTATACATACACTCCAATACAATTCCACGATCATGTGAACGATATCATCGCTCGTGCATACGTACGGAATACCGTCTCCACGATGTGATGCGACTCGTTCAACATGATCTTCATTGTATAATGATTATATAAATGAATTGAATGAGTGAATATGATATATATTACACTAATACCATTTTGGAAATGAGGTATCTATAACCTAAAGAGAAGAATAAGAATTTATTCGACAAAACACATATAAGAACAAAAAGTAATAAACACCTGAAAAACAAGTAGCAATGAAATATTACTAATAAGAAGCTAAGAATATGGCCATATATGATATCATAATAATGAGTATGATTATGTAATAAGTAAATTACATTATTTAAATCATTATACAGGAGGTTCGGACACTTACAAATCAAATCGGACCTAAGGTAAGGGAAAATCTCACAATCTCAATTTTTATCCGAGATTGTTTATACTTCAGAATTTACTGGGGAATATTTATAATCCACATCCATGTTTCCTCAATATGTAATATTTATATCCTTATACAATTTTTTAAATTCAATTTTACACTTTGGTGAGTTTTTAGTAAAATATATGAATGGAATCTTTTGTCGTTTTTCGTACGAGGTAGTTTTTGACTTTTCCGACATAAGTACGAGAAGAATGTTTTTTTAACTTATATGGCATGAATGTATTTTTAAAAAATTATTTTCAAGAAGCTTCTTTTACAAGTTTCCATGTTTATTTTTAATCAACTTCTTTTACTTTAAAATTGTATGACATGTTAAGAAAGGAAAAATATTTTTGAAGTAGAAAGGATATTTTCCTCAAGAATGGAGTTCAAGTGTTTTATCAAAATTATTTTCCATATAAGATAATATAGGTTTTTGTTTCTATCCATATTTTTTTTACATTTATTTGATTATGTTATGATGGAATTATTTTTATGATTTCCTTTTATCTTATATGGATTATGTTATGATGTCATGATGTTTAAAATTCTAATTTTTATTACATGGATTATGCTATGATGTATGGTGTATGATTTTGTGACACACATAAGAATGGTATCATTATGAGATGGGTGGGACCTATATCTCCCTCCAATGCATTGGGTAAAGATTTATATCTCATGAGATAGAAATGGCTGGAACAGCAGGTTAAACTGGTTCAGTGAAACGAGACAGAAATGAGGAGTGAACTCGATTCAGAAATGGACTTTGTCCGCTAAGATAGTCGTGGCAATGAGTCTTGACTAATAAAAATGATTCTCTATGATTATGTGTGTATGCCACAAAGTTTCATGTTTTAATTTATGATTATTGGGATTACATTTCACTACTATGATTTATCCCATGTTATGAAATTATGATCTCTTTTGCAGGTTAAGATTTCTGAAATGATATGTTCTTATGAATATGATGTGATTGATATTTTTTTTGTTTACCCTTACTGAGCATTTGAGCTCACCCTTTTGTATGTTTTCTTTCCCCAGGTCATGAAGAAGGTTATTAAGTAGGATATGCCAAAAAGGGACTCTTGATATGATGAAATAAATGAGAGACAACGTAGATGATCTATAAACCAGTTGTTTATGTTTCCCAGTTTCTAAAGACACTATACCTATACGGTCCTTTCATGGTTTTCTTATATGTTGTAATAAGTGTACTTCAATTTTGAAGTATTAGCAATTTATGTAATGTATGGGTCATTTCAGTTGGTATCAGAGGAAAGGTATAGTCAACCTTTGGAAAGTGGGATGTGAAATCCTTACTAAGAAACCTAAGGATATGTCTAAGCATAGAACACAATCTTAGTGTTTTAGAAATGGCCATGAAAAACCTATGATAAAACATTAAGTGTAAAATTTTATTCTTGATTATGTGTTTTTCCTATTATAATTAGTGTTGATCACACTATTCTTCTTGGTTTTAGTCAATGGATGGATCTCGAAGGAACCGTGTAAATGCGGAATGCGACAGGCAATGCAATGATTGTCCACCTGAGCAACCAAACGTTATGGGAGATGGAATGAAAAAACTTGTATCCATGCTCACATTACATTCTCAATCTATGAATCATTCAGGACTTCCAAACGATAAAAGGAAGGAGAAACATTCTGTCAAATCCTTCACGAGGCAGTGTCCACCTTCATTCAGCAGGTATTCTGATCCATTAGTGGCTGAACAATGGATCAGAACCACTGAAAAGATATTTTCAGTTCTTCAATGTTCTGAACATGATAAAATCATCTTAGTAGTGTATTGTTTGGAAAGAGATTCTGATCAATGGTGGAATCTTATAAAAAATACGAGGCAAAGAGATGAAATTGAGTCCATGGAATGGGACGAGTTCAAGAACTTATTTTTCAATAAGTACTTCCCTCGTATTCTTCGAACAAAGATGGAGAAGGAGATTCTTGAACTAAAGCAAAAGGATGATGAATCAGTTGGTACATACGAAGGAAATGTTACAAGACTTGAAAGGTACACTTCTGGGATTATTATCCAACCTGAGAGTAAGATCGATCAATTCTTTTGTGGATTAAAACCAAGTCTTTGAAGGACGTTATCCATAAGGGACTTCAATAGCTACGAGGAAATTGTTCGATGTGCTCTCAAGGTTGAGATGGAGATTTGTGTAACCCATCAGTCACATGGGTTTGATAAGAAGAGGAAAATGTAATTCAAAGGAAAATCTAAAGTCCACACTAAAAAGAAGATGAGTTTTCCCTTATGCTCAAAGTGTGGAACGAAACATAGAGGAAATTGTCTTCAGGGGACAAGAAAATGTTATATGTGTGGAAAAAAGGTCATCGGGCAATTGAATGTCGAAATAATGGGAAGAATATTTGTAATGATGAAAACAAAGGAAGGGATACACAGAATGAACCTACTTCACTTCAATGTTTTAAGTACTAGGAAATGGGGCATTATTCCAATCAATGCCCTAATCCAAGGGTTGTTGATGATGATCAACGTCAAAAAACTCTTAAGGCTAAAGACAAAGGAAAGTCACATGCAATTTCTATCAGCGATGTGGAGTATGATAACAAAGTGGTGAAAAGTAAAATTACCATCCACTATAAAGTAGAAAATGTTTTATTTGATTCTCAATCCACCCACTCTTTTATTTTAGAAGAATTTTCTAAGGGTATCACCATATTACCTCAACAATTAGATGTTGAGTTAGCTGTGACAACCCCTAATGTCACAACAGTCGCATCAAAAGATTATAATTCTTCTCCGATTGAAGGTTGTGGGAAAGTGCTTCCTGCAAATCTTGTGATCCTTCTTATAGTGGAATTTGATGTGATTCTTGGCATGGATTGGATTTATTTATAAAGAGCTCATATAAATTTCCAAATAAGGGAAGTCACATTTCATATTCCAGATCAATCTATGATCATCTATCAATGCAAGGATGAACATAACCTTCCAGTGGAAATTTCTTCCATCTTATGGGTTTTGATTCCACTAAATGAATGTTATTTATCTCAAATGGTTGGTGAGAAACTCATGATTAAGAATATTCCAATTGTACGGGAGTTTGATGATTTCATTCTGGAGGAATTTCTGGGTCTTACACCAAATCGTGAAGTTGAGTTTTCAATAGAACTCATACCAGGTGCTTTGCCTATTTCAAAGACACCTTATAGAATGGCGCCAATTGGGTTTCCGGAATTGAAGAAGCAACTCCAAGAGAATCTTGATAAGGGATTCATACACCCTAGTGCGTCACCATGGGGAGAACCTGTTCTGTTTGTTAAGAAGAATGATGGATCAATGAGACTCTGCATTGATTATTGAGAAATTAACAAGATCACTATCAAGAACAAATATCCTCTCCCGTGCACTGATGACTTATTTGACCAACTACACGGAGCTCAATACTTTTCCAAGATTGATCTTCGTTCAGGGTATCATCAATTAAGGGTCAAAAGGGAGGATATACCAAATACGGCTTTCCGTACATGGTATGGAAACTATGAATTTATAGTGATTCCATTTGGTCTTACTAATGCCCCTGCTATCTTCATTGATCTGATGAATAGAGTCATTAGAGACTATCTTGATCAGTTTGTGGTAGTCATTATAGATGATATTCTTGTCTATTCAAAGAGAAAGTAAGAACATGAAGATCATTTGAGAATTATATTGAAGACCCTGAGAAAGGAGAAGCTTTAGGCCAAATTTACTAAGTGTGAATTTTGGCTTAAAAAGTTTCATTTTTGGGTCACATAATCTCAAAAGAGGGGATATTTGTGGATCCAGCAAAAACAGAGGTTATCGAAATATGGCCGAGACCGACAACAATAACCGAGATCCGAAGTTTTCTTGGTTTGGCTGGATATTATCGATGTTTTAGGAAAGATTTTTCACGATTTTCAAATCCACTCACCAGGTTGACTTGAAAAAGAGTTAAGCTTGTACGGATGGAGGAATGTGAAGAGAATTTCAAGGAGTTGAAAAGAAGGTTATCTAGTGCACCTGTGCTCACACTACCTTGTAGTAGAGAAAGGTTTTCGATCTATAGTGATGCATCCAAGAGGGGGTTGGGGTGTGTTCTTATGCAAAATGTTATGGTGATAGCTTATTCCTCATGACAGTTGAAAATCCATGAGAAAAATTACCCAACTCATGATTTAAAGTTAGTTGGGGTAATCTTTGCATTAAATATTCGGAGGCATTATCTTTATGGAGAAAGGTGTGACATTTATACTGATTATAAAAGTTTAATGTATATTTTCACACAAAAGGAGATGAATATGCGCCAAAGAATATGGTTGGAGTTGATTAAGGATTACGACTGCTCAATTCATTACCACCCTTGGAAAGAAAACAAGGTGGAAGATGCATTAAATCGACAAGACCATGCTAGCTTATCCATGATGAGGATCACAAAAGATCCAATAATTTTGGATTTACAAAGGATGGATCTTGGAATTATATTGGAAGGGGAAAAATAGTATCTTTCTCAAATGAATGTTCAACCATCTATACATGTTAATATTAAAGAGGCACAAAAATAAGATGTAGAGTTACAAAAGAAGGTGATAAATATTCCTGAAATCAACCTTGATTGTAATGGGATAATAAAGTTCAGGAATCATGTTTGTGTTCCTCCCATCCCAGAATTAAAGAAGGAGCTGCTGGATTAGGCTCATATTCTCTATTCATCCTGGAAGAAAAAAGATGTATAGGGACCTGAAAGAGTACTTCTGGTGGGATGCCATGAAAAGAGATGTGGCTGAATATGTCTCTCGATGCTTGGTTTGGCAGCAAGTTAATGTTGAGAGACAGAAGTCTATGGTGATGTTACAACCATTACCCATACCCGAATGGAAATGGGAAAACATCTTTATGGAATTTGTCACCAGACTTCCTAAAACATCTAAAGACAATAATTCTATCTGGGTCATAGTTGATCGTCTTACAAAGTCTGCACACTTCATTTCTATTAGAGAGGATTTCTCTCTAGATCAGCTTGCCAGGATATATGTAAAGGAAGTGGTAAGATTGCATGGAGTACCACTTTCCATTATATCTGATCGGGATCCAAGATTTACCTCAAAGTTCTGGCGAAGTCTTCAGCATACTCTGGATACAGAGTTTAGTTTCATCACTGCTTATCATCCTCAGATAGACGGTCAGTCTGAGAGAACAATTCAAACTCTAGAAGATATGTTGAGAGCTTTCTCTATGGATTTCAATGGTGGTTGGGATCAACACCTACCTTTGGTGGAATTTTCTTATAATAATGACTTTCACTCCAGTATTCAGATTTCTCCTTATGAAGATCTCTATGGAAAGAAATGTAGGAATCCAACTTGCTGGGATGAAGTTGGGGAAAGAAAGCTATTAAGACCTGATCTTGTTGATGAGATGTCAGAAAAGGTCAGATCTTTTCAACAACACATAAGAGCAGCTCAGAGTCGATAAAAAAGTTATGCTGACTACTGAATAAAAGACCTAGAGTTTGAAGTGGGTGATAAAGTGTTCTTACGAATATCTCCATGGAAGAGGGTTATGAGATTTGGAAAGAAGGGAAAGTTGAGCCCTAGATATATCAGTCATTTTGAAATTCTAGATCATGTTGGGAAGGTATCTTACCGATTGGTTCTTCGACAGAATCTCTCCCAAGTTCATGATGTGTTCCATGTATCTCTCCTGAGAAACTACATACCTGATCCTTCACATGTACTCAGCTCAGAAGTTGTACCGCTGGAGCAATATCTTTCTTATGAAGAACAACCAATAGAGATTCTGGATCGTAGTGAAAAAGTCCTACGGAACAAGACCACTTGCTTGGTGAAAGTTTTATGGAGGAACCGCCAATTTGAAGAAGCTACATGGGACCTTGAGGATATGACGAGGGAGAGGTACCCTCATCTGTTTGTTACAAAGTGACGAATTTCAAGGGCGAAATTAATTTTAAGGGGGGTAGAATGTAACACCCGAGACTTTTATGAGAAATATTTTATTTATATATAAATCATAAAAGGAATCTTGCACTACACAAAACACTATCTTGGCTTTCTTTACACACAATCGTGACCTTCCTCAATAGCTTGTGACGTACGCAATTCAGAGTTTCACTAAACAATGATATGCTATTAAAATATTATTAAAACTAGCCGTTATGAATAGTAATACCCACTTTTTGAAATTTTGTAAATTTTATCTTTCAAAATGGACTTCATTTTTGGATTCGGAATATCGAAATTATCATAGGGTGAAATTTTGGTATTTTTCTGAAAACTTTCAATTTTTGATGAATAGTGAAAACACTGGGTTACTATTTAAAACCCGACTTTTTATTTAAATAATTATTTATTTTATTTAAATTTAATTTATGTCAAAATTGATACATAATACCTATATAAGTTCAGTTCAAGTCATTGGAGTCATTTTATAATAATTTTAGATATATAAAAATTTTATTGAACTTATCACCGTCTTTTACCCACCTCATAGGAGAATTTCGGAATTCACATAAAAAATAATTTTACCGCTTTTGTGAGTGGAATTTCAAAAATCTGAGAGACATGATTAATATCAAGTAATAAAATGTGGATCAATGAGATAAAAATAATTTTTGGTGAATAGTAACATTTTACTTTTTTTTACCACGGTTAAAAGTAAATAGGTAAATTAAGGGTACAAATGTTATTATTATTACCCTAACACATGTCCTAATTCTAATGGATAAGTGTAATTCGACCAAAAAAAACCTTAGTAATAAAATATGACCATTTAGGCCCACATGGATTAGATTAGGACATTTATTATTAATTTATTTAAAGAAGTGTTAAAATAATTAAAATCAAAGATTAATAACTAAATAATTTTTAATATAGGGTTATACATAAGATAAATTCTACTATAAATATTCAATATAAATAGAAAAATATTTCTTACAGAATGGTATTTTATTTGTAATTTTTAGAAAATAAATAATTTAAGTTATCTATGACCCAATGATGATGCAGTAATTATCTTATTAATGAAATATTGACATAATTGATGTTATAAATACCGAAATAAATGTAATATGAGACTTTTTATGAATTAAAATAATTTTCTAGGCTAATATAACATATTATTACTGATTTAATTAACTTTGTTCGAACTAAACTTTCTATTATGGTTTTTACAAAAATCAATTACCAAATAGTGTCAAAATTGACATAAAATAGTTTTGAAAACAAATATTATATTATTTATTGCTATTTTATTCTTAAAAATCTAAGGTTCGGCCAAATGACATAGATAAATTTTTATATATTAATAATAAACAACTTGGTGTTAGTTTGGCTTGTTATAGTATGTTTATTAACCTTATAGTGTAAGAAAACAAGAAGACATGGTAAAAGTTAAATTATATAATTTAAAGTTAAATCTAAATGATAAGGTTAAAATAGAAACCTAAACTTGTCTAAATTCTATTGTATGAGATTATTTCGACCCATCCCCACATTAGCTTCAAAATAAATCAATTTTGAGCTATTAAAAACCGAAGATGAGTTTATAATAAAATAATATTTTTAGTTTTTCCTAAGGTGCCCCTCTCCTCACTTATAAAAGGGCATCTCCTACCTCTCTTCCTCACACCACTTTGAGCCTTAAAAATCGGCCTACCCCTGAACAATTTTCTACTAAACTTTCCTAGAAACATCCTAGAGGTCCTGGTCTTCTTCAAAGACCAATTTTAGTTCCCTAAGAGGAGGTCTCAAAGAGGCGCTTCAAGGAAGAGGTAATGTCTGTATCGATTGTTTCAACTTTATTTCTTCTTCCACTTATTCTTATTTATTTGTTTCATTATTAATTAATAACATCAGTATAACAAATATATTGGTATGTTATTATAAGTATTAAACAACCCTATTTCACCATCTATCCATCCTACGGAAAACAAAATCACCGCGCGTGCGTACGTACGGAAAACCGTCTCCATGCCACGGTGTAATCTATTTTCCACCACCACCTTACTTGGATGAGTATAATGGTGTAAATAATAACTATATATGATTATTTTAAATTTATATTGATTCTAAAATAGTATACATACACTCCAATACAATTCCACGATCATGGGAACGATATCATCGCTCGTGCGTACGTACGGAATACCGTCTCCACGATGTGATGCAACTCGTTCTACATGATCTTCATTGAATAAGGATTATATAAATGAATTGAATGAATGAATATGATATATATTACGCTAATATAATTCTGGAAATGAGGTATCTATAACCTAAAGAGAAGAATAAGAATTTATTTGACAAAACATGCATAAGAGCAAAAAGTAATAAACACCCGAATAACAAGTAGCAATGAAATATTACTAATAAGAAGCTAAGAATATGTCCATATATGATATCATAACAATGATTATGATTCTGGAATAAGTAAATTACATTATTTAAATCATTATACCGGAGGTTCGGACACTTACGAAGCAAATCGGATCTAAGGTAAGGGAAAATCTCACAATCTCCATTTTTATCCGAGACTGTTTATACTTTAGAATATACTGGGGAATATTTATCATCCACATCCATGTTTCATCAATAAGTAATATTTATATACTTCTATAATTGTTTAAATCCAATTTTACCCTTTGGTGAGTTTTTAGTAAAAGATATGAAAGGAACCTTTTGTCGTTTTTCGTACGAGGTACTTTTTGACTTTTCCGACATAAATATGAGAAGAATGTTTTTTTAACTTATACGGAATGAATAGATTTTTAAAACATTATTTCCAAGAAGATTCATTTAAAAGTTTTCAAGTTTATTTTTAATCAATGTCTTTTAGTTTAAAATTGTATGACATGTTATGAAAGGAAAACTATTTTTGAAGTAGAAATGATATTTTCCTCAAGAATGGAGTTCAAGTGTTTTATCAAAATTATTTTCCATCTAAGATAATATATGTTTATGTTTCTATCCCTATTGTTTACATTGATTTTATTATGTTATTATGGAATTATTTTTATGATGTCCTTTTATCTTATATGTATTATGTTATGATGGCATGATGTTTACGATTCCCATTTTTATTACATGGGTTATGCTATGATGTATGGTTTTTGATTTTGTGGCACACATAAGAATGATATCATTATGAGATGGGTGGGACCTATATCTCCCTCCAATGCATTGGGTAAAGATTTATATCTCCTGAGATAGACATGGCTATAATGGCAGGTTAAACTGGTTTTGTGAAACAAGACTGAAACAAGGAGTGAACTTGGTTCAGAAATGGACTTTGTCTGCTAAGATAGTCTTGGAAATGAGTTTTGAATAATAAGAAATGATTAAATATGATTATATGTGTATTCCAAAAAGTTTCATTTTTTAAGTAATGATTTTTGGGATTACATTTCAGTACTATGATTTATCCCATGTTATGAAATTATGTTCTCTTTTGTAGGTTAAGATTTCTGAAATGATATGTTCTTATGAATATGATGTGATTGATATTTTTTTTGTTTACCCTTACTAAGCATTTGAGATCACCCTTTTGTATGTTTTCTTTCACCAGGTTATGAAGAAGGTTATTAAGTAGGATATTCCAAAAATGGACTCTAGATATGATGAAATAAATGGGAGACAACGTAGATGATTTATGAACCAGTTGTTTATGTTTCCCAGATTCTAAAGACACTATACCTATACGGTCCATTCATGGTTTTGTTATATGTTGTAATAAGTGTACTTCAATATTGAAGTATTATAAATGTATGTAAAGTATGGGTCGTTTCATATATATATATTTTTCATTTTTTAAAAATCGTATTATTTTAAGTTTACCAAAGAGGTAAGATATTTATGCAACAATCCCATTGTTTATCAGGTTATTTATGATCACGTTTAGGAAAATTGAATTTTATAAAAAATATATTAATAATATAATTAATTGTATTCTCCAATAGTATTTTATATTGACTATTGTTTTTCATTTATTTTAAGGTCTTTAACAACTGATGATATTAAAGAAATGATTTTATGGAAAAGAAACAGTATTTATCTCATCGGTCAAAAATTATTTTGGTTCCATATCCATGTTTTTGAAAAATGTTTCAACGATGTTTTTGTATTCTCATAATATTTTTTAAGTTCATTTTTCCCATTACATGATTTTAAAAACATGTTTTAAAATAAATCATTTATTATTTTTTTAAAATGTACATTTTACTTTTTATGAAAAATGTAAATGTTTTTTGTGTTTTAAAAAACATGAAGGGAATTACATTTTTTCAACATAACTATTCAATGATTTAATGATAAATTATAGGATTTAAATTTTATTTTCAATGAAATGTTCCCCTAATAATTTTTATTTTTTGGATATTAAATAATTGATTCAAAAATAAAAATATTAATTTTTAATGAAATATTACATGTGATCTTTAAAGTTATTTTCATTTATAAAAACATATATTTATCTTACTCATTATTTGATTGGATTATGATCTATGGATACCATCCTTATTATTTTTTGGATGGTTTAGGATTATGTTATTGAGAAACTTTTTAAACTCATTTCCATTCGATGGGCTAAACTTTATGATGAATATTTTTTATCAGGAGGGGCATACATGACCGAATTACAGCTATGTGATGGGTGAGAGTGGATTTATATATCCTTACATTGCATTGGGTAAATATGGATATCTCATGAGATAATAAATTTTGGAATATGGAGTGAACCCTATACAGCAAGGGATTCTATCAATTATAATATACACGGGAGGAATCTTGAATAAGAAAATGATAAAATAGGGAGTGAAAGAAATTCAAAATGATAGTTTTGGAAGTTATCATTGGATATGGAAATGATTTTATATGCTAGTGTTTATGTAAAAATAATATGTTTATGAAAATGTAATTAAATCATGGATCATTTAATTTTTTTGTTTATAATTTAAATCTAATGATCTAAATTTAATTATTCCATGACACAAGACTAAAATCTATCATATATATAGTGTATTTTTTGAATGTTAATCATATATTCTAATACAATTATTATTATATTATGTTTAATTAGTCATTAATATCTCTCTTGTTTACCCTTAAAATGCACTAGAGTTCACCCTTTCAGATATTTAACATCACCTAATTATGAAGAATGGTTTTACGTATGATATGTATAAGAAAGGATCTAGTTATAAATAACTTAATGGGAGTTGATGTATATATCTTACGAACATGTTCATTATGTATCCATGTTTCCAAATATACAAAAACCATATGGTTTTGGCCTAAATCATGTTAGTTCCACTACATCAAATACCTTAGAGGGGGTAAATCTGGTTATGAAAGAGTAAAACTACTACCCGTTTAGATCTTTTTTTGTCAATAAGCCTAACCCAATCCTATCTTTATCCTATCAATATATATGAACTGAAATGAAATCATGCACATGGATCAATGATTTAACATCGTTCACCCTCACTGGGCTACATCCATGGAGAATACAATGACAAAGTTCTGATCTACCAAATCCACTAAAGCTAATTTCTAATTATATTGTTTTGGCTAGATCACCTCTAGAACCAGAGCCACAAAGTGCTTCTCACTGCACTCCCATGGTTCACCCATTATGTCTCTTTTTTTGGCTCACTACCGGTGGAATGGATCACCATATTTTTCTTTCTTTTTTCACTACTCTTTTATGGGATCCACTCACAGTTTATGGATTGTAGGTCCCTTCATTTTCATGGAATAATGAATCCTCAATTTTATATGGATTCTTTGTTGAAGATACTTTTTCTCCCATAGATGAAATCAACTCTTATGTTTATTATTAGTTAGCATAAATTGCATTCCAAAACTATTTAACTCCCTTCATGAACCAACTTATTAGTTTTGGAAATAAACATCACCACATAGTGAATATGCATCATGGACCACCTCTCCTCTATAGACTTCCCCTACTCCACATACTATCTATGCTTCTGCACACTGCCTCTGCATACTACCTCCACATTCCACTTCCATGAAATGTCTTGGCTTCAAAAAACCATATCTCCCACAATGGCTACCTTTTCTATTGTGAACCACATATTCTCCATATCCTACTTATACTAAGATTACAACGTGTCATTGATACTATAGGGAACGAAAAAAACAATTTCGCTGACTATTTACATGAACAACATCACCAATCATAGTATCCTTCCCCTCGAACAAAATTCATACATTTTTGAATTTCATTCCTAAAAAAATATTTTGACTAATTAAATTCACTCTTCTTAATGAGGGTATTAGTGGTCATTATATATGAAAATAGATCTGAAATTTTTTCTAGTATTTCTTACTTAATGTTTGGATGTGGTACAACCTTCACCACGTACTCGTCTCCTTTTTATCCAATTTTCCCATGTAGTCAGTGCAGCACCTTTATTCATTCTTCATGATGGCTGATTCCTTCTGCAATTGAACCCCATCATGGATTCAAAAAATAACTACCTCATTTATACAATAATGATCCATCCCACATACCAGAAGCCTTTTGAATATAGCTAGCCTTCCCTCAAGCAATCATCTCACCGTGAACATTTCATCTAATGTGGTCTGTGTACAGTGATTTGTGGTAATCATAGTGATTCTATGTGGAATACTTCATTTTGGTATATTCCTTCACCATTCAATGTATCACATTTTACTTTCAGCGAACTATGGATCACATTTCACATACTGTAAACTTCTACATAAAAATCATCATTTTCTATAAAAAAACACCTGCTTTTTAGGCCCAACATTTTTTCAAACACAAAGAAATAAACACACCATAAAATCCAGATTCTGTTACATCATCCAAACTCATTTTTGGTAATATAAAATTTTTAACAATCAAAATCACACCAAAAAACACTGAGAGGATGCCTTGAGGGAATTTTTCCATAAAATCTCCCCCTCTGGGATTATTAACAACCCTTTTAGAACTTGATACCTCATTAAAGATTCTACTAAATTATACCAAAATTTTCTTCTAGAAATTAAGATAGCAGCGAAGGATTTACTCAACACATACTCTGATCCCACATGAGCCCCATTTGTGATGATAAACAAGTGTATATTTTAAATTTCAACAATGAATCACTTAATTCCCCTCTAAAACCCCTTTTATGATTTCCAAAAGAATATAAGCTATCGTGACATATATACATTGATCGATCACTTCTAACATTGTAATATTTAATACTCCCCCTACTTCACTAATCACCCCCGAATAGCTTCAAATCCCCCTATATCGCTTCTCCACTTAACATATTCTCCTAGTTAATGTTAAAGTCATTTTCACACAATTAACTAGGAAAACATTCCCATATTTCAATGAACCCGAAGGTCACATCTTTATGGTCTTCCATAGGGTAAAGAACACATAACACTACATTAGGGGAAAAAACCTCATACCTCAATGAGAGGGGGTCCCACATTAACACTTTTTCATGTGTGGGTAGTCTACTAAACTCCAAAGGCCATTTAATCCCTTTTAAATGTTTATGTGGGTATGGAATTTGTCTGAGTGTCTGCAATTGGTTGATATTTTGGAACATACTCTAACTTCAACACTCTTGTTACACCTTACCCTTAACTAAATGATACTTGATTCAAATTTTATTTTTCCTTGGGTGATGGATTGGGTTTTTTCAAAGATTTATAGAACAATAATTATTAAAATGGATTTTGATCAAAGATTTCACTTCATCTCCAATATCATCAAGTTTCTGCTTCATCCACAATAATCATGTGTAAGCTTGAGTTTCCACAATATATCCACCATCTATGGTTCCCAATGAAATTAAATCTTATTTCTTTCTTAGAATAGAAATACAGAATCTACCATGATACAATGCACCACCTAAAATTGATTTTCTATCGTCTGTTTATCTAGCCAAATCTACATCTGTATATCCAAATAACTCTTGCTGATATTTTTCATCATATTACAAGATGAAATCCATCATTTCCTTGATATACGTAAGTATTATATTCACTTTAGGAAGGTTTATTACCTTGGTATTTCATTTATACTACGATGCATGACATGTGGAACAAACAATATCTAATCGTGTCACTATTAAGCACAATGGGTTTACAATGATTTTTCTATATTTGGGGACATTAACCACTTCTCCTCAATCATCCCATGAATGTTTCATCCGGGTAGCCACAAAAGATGTCATCACCATGAAATTATCCCTTAAAAATATTCTAAAAACATACATGGAATATTTGGGTTGATAAATAAATGTTTCATTCTTTCCTTATGTCACCTATAAAATGAGGAAAAATGTGAATTCAGTAATCATTGACATTTCAAATTCATTTTTTTGGAATTATGTGAATTTCTTATATTTATATTAATCTAATCCTTAAAATATTATGTCATTGACATATACCATCTCCATTATCCTCATATTACTATTATTTTTGAACTAGATATTTTAATCAACTCTGCCATGCTGAAAAATGATCTTCTTCAAAAATTGATCAAGTCTCCAATACCATGCTCTTGGTGCATACTTCAAACCCTATAAACCCTTCTACAATGGATAAACTATGTTCTCATTTTCCTGAATGAGATAACCATATGGCTACTCAATATAATCTTCTTCTTCTAGAACACCATTCAAAAATGATTACTTGAGACCAATCTAAAAAACATTGAACTTTCTTAAAAAGGGCCAAAAATAATTTGATAGTCTCTATAATTGTAACAGTTAAAAATGTTCCATCAACATCGATAACCTCTATCTGGGTGTACCCTTTTCACACTTATCATTCTTTCTTTCTAAAAAACAACATAATTAATCAATTTGTTATGAAATACCAATTTTATCCCGATGACATTCTAGTCAATAATTTTTGAAAAAAACTCCAATGTTTGATTAATCTCAATTTGGTAAAGATAATTATTCATAAATGAAACCAAGTCTCATTACAAGATACTTCATAAACATATTTAGTTTCTTCATGCGATAAGTATGATTCTTTTTGTAGAGTCTTGATTCTCCATGTATGTACTAGTTCTTTCGGATCACCAGTTATGGTTTTTCTCTCTATTTCATCCTTTCTATTCAATATTTGAGTATATATTCAGCTATTATCATAATTTTCATTATATAAAACTTCTTATCAATAAAAATATTGAACCAGATAATCCTATAATCTTATTGTCTATTCATCACTATCCACCTCAGACGAATCGAGTATTTTATAAATATTCTTCTCAATATACACTATAGCTACAACATAAATTTGAACTAAATTTCCTAGATACGTGACGAAGAATTTAAATTATTTTCTTTTCATTAAATAACCAATAAATATCCACTATTCTCTACAAGATTCAATTTTCCTATGCTTCTTTTTATTGAAAATGTAACACTTACTTCCAATGACTTTTATGTACCTCTGTAATGGATTATTTCTATAATATAGATCATAAAATGTCTTATATTTCTTTTCTGAAATAGTAAATCTCAATTTTAAATACAGACTGAAATCATAAACGTTTCTTTCAAAAAATTCTCTATAAGGACTTTCTCAATGAACATCATTCTAGACATGCGGTTAAAAATCTAATTTCTTCTCTCAACTAATCAATTATGTTGTGGAGTTCTCACCACTAAAACATGATTCTATATCCCATGTTTCTCATGAAATTCCACCACATTTCTATTTGGGAACTCTATTCTATTATCTATTCAGATATTCTCGATTTTCCTAAAAATCATCTTTTCAACATCCTATTGGTATCATGTATTGAAAACAGACACCTCAAACATGTTTGTAATGATTGATTCCCATACCATTCTACTATATTCATCATTGAATAGAACATAATATCTCCACCAATCTAGTGATCTTGGTGAAATTGGTCCGCACACATTAATATAAACCAACTCAAGAAATTTTATCGACCTTTCTCTTTTTTCTTATAATGTATTTCAAATGATCTTCCCTTTTTGGCTTGAATTACACATATGAGTATGATCACATGATAATCTAGGGAGATCTAGAGAAGCATCATATTTCAAAAGATCATCCAAAGTTGTTTATATCAAATAGAGAAGATGATTATGCCACAACTTATTTTCATCATCATTTTAAAGAATGTACATGTATTTTTCTCTACTCCTGATATTGAGATTACATTTTGTGTGCTTTCCCCACAATACTATTTCACAATATTTTTCCTTGAGGACACATAATTTCTTAGAAAATATTATTGCATGTCCTGAGTCACAAAATTGACTTACACTTTATATGTTGTGACTAATTCCTAAAACAACTAAGAAATTTTCACATCTCATGTCTTTTCCCCCAAAACTTTCTTTCCTAGAGCCAATAATTTTCAACCCTTCATCATTACTCCATCATATGATACATTCATTATCATACCTGATTTCTGTCACTAGATCCTTGTTTCCCACCATATGGGAGGTGTGTCCACTATCAATGATCCATGTCTGGGTACAATATGATTCTTTGACCACCATTTCTTCAACTATTACCTGCTTAAACATTTCTTTTTGATCCCTGGTTCTGACTTTATTTCCAGTGTGGATTGATACTTTTGACATTCCTCAAAATAGGATGGACTAACAACATCTTGTAGAGCTGCATTTCAATTTTTCAATTTTATCTCATTTGATTATACTCTTTCCTATCTTATTATAACCACCCTTAGTCTACTTTGGCACATTCCACTACATTGTTTATGAGAAATAACATGTTATTTATACAAATCCTAAACACTTAAAATAGTGACCATCAAATGATGAATTTGAAAATTGATCTATATACGACTGCCTCTGTTGGTCATATTCCCTTCAGTATCTCTTCATTTTGGAAATTTTTTTGCATGTCCCATCATTCCACAATAGTAGAATCTTTTGTAGGGTACATTCATCTATTGAAATAATTCACCACTAGTTGTTTCTTAGGTTATCTGAGTTTTTTGATTCTATATCATACCCAAATAATACTACAATCTTAGAGTGGGTTCTTGTGTTCTGGCTTAAACTGTTACTTCATTATATTTTTGACCATACCCATACCAAAAATATTTTGATTTGACTATTTCTTATGTTTTTCTTAAAAAATATGCTCCAATTTCATCTTTTCTATTTCCTGTTTTATCTGTCTTTCCGATGCTATTTTGAGAGTTGACACTTTTAATTGATCCTTAAAACTTTTCCATAGACTGATGAATTCTTCTTAATATTAATCAATAAGTTTGATTTTATCATTCTCAGTTTTATTCAATCTATTAATTTCCCTTTTATATTCTTCAATTTTGATATTGTACTCAACAACATTAACTAAACTCTATAGAATTCAGGACAATAGTTTTTTAGTTTCTTCATTCAACTCAAACAAATATTATTCTTTTTGTTGGATGTAATTGTTGGCATCTTGAATCACTTTATTGAATTTCTTCATTTTATCTCTGCAAACATCTATTTTATCAAGGATAGCTTGTAATTAAATGTGATTTTCAACTCTTCCTTAAACATTCCCTTCTTCTTTTTCACTTTCTTATTATGCTATGTAATTTCTAACAACTACCACAAAATCATATGCTTTATTACCCCTATATTAGTGAAACTCTTCTACATCATATTCTTCTAATCATTCATATTCATTTCAATGAAATTTTTTCTTTTAGAATAAATTTCTCTAAACAAATCTCCTAACTTTCACAATGGATGAATACTTCATTTAGGGAATTTCATCAATTTCTTTATAATCATTTTCAATCTTCTTGGGATTATTATCAGAAATATTTCCAATCATTCCACATTAAATTCATCGAAGTGGGATTTTAGATTTGAACATTCCTTTTCCTCTTTACAGATTTAATGTGAGAAATGACATTAAATCATCCAAATATTCTTCCTTCTCACTATATTTAATAAATAACTTCTTCATGTACTTGAATTCTACTTATTTGGACTTACCCTTTCCCAAAAAATCATTATCATCATTTTTCATTTCATATGAAACAAGAGTACTATTAAAGTAATCCAATCTCAAATCCTTAATGTCCTTGTCTTCTAATACAAAAAACTTCAGATTAAATTGAGGTGGATATTTTCTACAGATGCTCTTGAAAATCATAATATCTTCAATGTTTTCTCTAATATCAAGCATTTCTTCCACAACAACATTCACCTGATACAAGAATGTATCAACTGATTCATTAGGGTACATTATGAGATCCTCATATTTGATCCATAAAAACTACAACATATCTTATTTAACTTTTGTGTTTCGCTCATAAATATATATAAATGTTTCCCACATATCATGTGTCGAATTAAAAAAAATCACTTTAATATTGGTTTCATTTGATAGGGATCCCCCTAATTAATTTATCCCTTTAGCATCAACCTTCAATTTACCTCATTGAACATCTAATAAAGAACCTCTACCGATAGTGGATTATATTCTATTAATACCTAATATAATGAAATCTATTAATAATGATTAGAAGTTGTTCTTCATCTGATTCTTCCATAGGTGAAAATTGATTCCATAAAAAAATTTAATCCCATTTTGATTGAAAACCTCCATTTCTTCTAATGATAGAGAACCACTGACTTTCATCCTTTCACTCTGATACCAATTGTAATTTCCACTAGGTCAAATACCCAGTGGGGTGGGGGTGAATCAGATTATGACAAATCAAAACTAATACCGTTCAACTAGTGTCTCTTAATTGACAAAAAACACTTCTCTCTTTCTCATGTAATAGTATAGGATCATAAATTAAATCATACACAGGAGACATCAATTATACATTGTTCACCCTCACAAATAGATTTCCAATGATAATGCAATGGAAATTTTTTAATGTACCAAATCCTCTATAGATCACTAATGAGTACATGGTTTCTTATTAAACCACTTCTATACACAATACCACTGCGATTTTAAGATATAGGTTCTTCTCACTACATTTACAAGGGCCACTCCCTGTGTCTATTTTTCTTGATCACTATCGGTGGAAAGGATTACCATCTTCCTCTTCCTTTTCCCAAGACACTTGAAAGAATCCAATCACAATGTATTGGCTTGTAGTTCCCTTAAATTTCAAGGAATAACACATCCTCAACTATAGATATATTCTTTATTGTTGTTTTTTTGTCACCCGTGGATAAAATCCACATTAGAGTATACTTGATTATACTTGAAATTGCATTCAGGGGAAACTTTTGTCCCTTGAAAAACCACATACTTCCTCTATGAATCTTTCATCACTATATAGCGCATATGCTTCACATAACACATATCAACCATAGACATCCCCAGATCTGTGGAATGTCTCCATTTCTGTGTACCGCCTATGCATACTACTTCTACAAACCACATTTTCTTCAACCATTACTTTTGTGAACAATCTCTCATCTAAATAAATCCTTCACTTCCACAAACCACTTCTTATCCATGTACAACTTCTACTCAGTAGACCACATTCCTTTTCAAGCAACAGATCCCCTCAAAAAAACTTTTTTGGATAGTTCCTGTGAATTAATTCACCTTTCACAGAATCCTCCCATGTGAACCACTTTAGGAAATCGTTGAATTTCTTCCGGGTGAAAATATGTACTCTAATGAAATTTACTCTACATAATTATGGGATCAGGGGTCATTCAATAGGAAAATATATATAAAAAATACACTATTCTATTTCAAATGAACATTCAATGTGGTGCATCCATTACCACATACCATGGTCCTTCACAAAAATGTTTTACATATGTGGTCCATGTATTACATAGGTTCCTTCCTCGTGATGACCGATTATTTCTACAAGAGATCCCCTTCGTGGCTTCAAAAATCGACAACTCACTTTCATGAACAAAGATCTATTTAGTGTACCAGAATCCTTCCTCATACTTCTATCCTTCTCATGACCAACCATTTCCCCTCAACTCATTCCTCCTATGTGATCTAAATATGTATCCAACTGAGAATGTCCAAGGATTCTAGATTGTTGTTGTTCATCTTACAATAAATGATATTTAAATCTCTTTATGAATTGTGAAAAATTTAATAAAGGCACTATGATATTTGGAAATGATGGGTTGCTCTAAATAAAAGATATGAGATCACCATTGAATAAGGAGGATAAATTAGAATTTAAGATCACATTGTATGTTGAAGGACAGAGAAAAAATCTAAACAGTGTTTCTCAGTTATGTGTTGAATTAAATGAATTCATATATCAAAATTATGGGTTTATGGTAAATAGATTGTAAAATGGATGTATCTTGATAAGATGAAGATAGATAAGATGATTTTTTTTGAGATTGGGGAAGCTAGAAATTAATATAAGCAGATCATGAAAGAATAAATGATGTTGTGGCATTGAATACTTATTAATCGTGGCCTAAAGAATATTTACAAGCTCATCAGTTGAGATATTTTTCATGATGATCTTATGTTTAAAAGTGAAAGGAATTGGATGAGTTCTACTATTCTATTGGGAAATATTTCAAATACTCTACCAATGAAGGTATAGATACATCAAATCATCATTTGGAGTTAATTCACTCTTACTTTTGTGGGCCTACAGGGATTCAATAAAAAAATAAAGATACATATTTTATTTATTTAATTGATTACATTTCTCAAATTATATGTATTATGTTTATGAATCATAACTCCGATACTCTAAAAATGATCAAGAGTTTTAGGAGAAGTTATGAGAAAGATATTGGTTACTCATTGATGAATATTTGAGTAAATAATGGTGATGATTATACCCATGGAATAGTTGAATCCTTTCTTGAAAAATAATGCATTAGTTATGAACATAGTGCATCATAGACACCTAAAAAATTGAGCTCTTATATAAGACAATATAATTATTATGGTGATGGATTTAAATATGTTCTTATATCATGACATATCTTATTATTTCTAGAGATAATAAATTGGTGAAATGGTTCAATCCAACATCATAATCATTAATTTATACATTCTAATATGTCAATATAGGATATGTATTAAAATAAATATCTATGTTTTATGTTTCTAATATTTTTTAGTATTCCACTCATTATGAAAGGGAAAGTGAAAATATATGAAAATTTAAAACAATAGATATTTATGGTATCATCGTAGGTTTTCCATTAGATGAAAGAGAATATCACTATTACAACAACTACATAAGTTGTATTGTTGATTATTTTTATATGAAAGTGATGGAAGACAATGAGGAAGTGAACTCGCACGAAGAAGAAAGTTCCAAAATAGATGATGATGAATCTTATTTTATTAAATTGAAAGGTGATGTTTCAAAAAATTATGAGAATTATGAATAATTTAAATTTGAAGAAGTCAATTTATAAAATTAAGTTTATGGATAAAAATAATATTCACATCATCCAAGGTTGTCGAGGAAATTTCAACTCCAAAATATCTTTATAAATTAGGGATAATAGATTCAAACTAGAAAAAATTTCTTTATATAATCTCATATCCCATTGATCTCTCAATTCTAACCAAGAGATTTATTAGAATAAATGAATCATCAAGAGTGGATTTATGAAATAAATGAAGAAATATATCTAAATGAAAATAATGATACTTTGATTTGGTATTCAAAGCTAAATGAAATAACATTATGGGAAAATGTGGGAATTCTAAAATAATATTAATATATGTGGTGATGTAATGATAAATAATGAAATATTGTGATATGAAGGAAATGCACGGGTTTAATGGGATAACGTTTATGTGACCATTACAATAGTTACAATGCTTTAAGTTATACAAATGTTTCTTGAAATTGCAGTATAATGGAAATTCAAGATCATTCAAATCGATATCAGGTCGACCATTCAAAACAGTAAATTAGAGGCGGATGTTTATACTGATAAAAACTATGGTTTTTTTCTTAATGATGAATATACTTGTGTTTTAAGGTTAAAAAGGATTTATATGATCTAAAACAAGATCCAAGAGTATGGTATTATATGATTATCACAATATTGATGAAGTTGAAATTCATAAAAGGAGGAGTTGAAAACAATATCTACATTAAAATATAATAAGGAAGTATTTATATTTGTTATCATTTATGTCGATGATATAATTTTTTTTGGAAATGGAGAAGGATTTTGTGAATAAGTTTCTAAAGAAATGAATATGTTTATGGAATTGTCTATTTTTAGTAAGATTTGATAATTTATTAACCTAAATATCTCTCATGGATAAGATATAAATTTTCTATCTCTAAATAAATTCACTAGTGGAATTTTTAATAAGATCTTCATTAAGGATTTGGAGCCCATTTGTAAACCATTTTTAGGTTGAACTTTGTTAGAAGAAGATAAAATGAGAATTTATGTGGATCTAATGGAATTCTAGAAGCTAATTGGATGTTTAATATAATGTAAAAATTAATGATATAATATTGTGTATGTTATTAAAATTTTTCCTAGATATCAAACATCAATTGTTTCATTAATAATCATCACATTATTTTTCCAATTTGGGTTTTTTCAGGTGTTTTAGAGTATTATGGAGGAGGTTTAGTGCAGGTTGGAGCTATAGTAGAATTGAAGTGGGTAATTCGTGCCATGAGTTATATATTCCAGATCTGATTTGGTGTTTCACAAAATATTATGTCTGTGGTTTATAAAATTTATGTGTGTGCGGATTATTATGACATATTAATTCACAAAGTGAAATTGGTATTCCTGATGTAAATTAAATCTAGGAAGAGCACTATGAATTTTTCTGAAATTTGAAAATTTGAATAATTTTCATGTTAAATAAAATTCAAGACATCAATTTATAAATTACGTGGAATTCAGTAATTGAATATATAATTTAAACCATTAATAATGTGTCATACAATCTTTTTAGAAGTTTTAATGATGGACTAATTAACTCATACGACCCAAGTTTCTCTCAGATTTTTTTTAACCCTAGTACTTTTGGATGATCTCTTAGCCCAAATATTCAAACCATGATCATTGGGTTTTAGTGATTGATATTTTAATATACAAGGTGTTTTATTTTCCTTTTCCCCATGTTTCCTTGTAACATTTCCATTGAGATTCATTGTGGTTGTGGTGGTGTGTTCTGGGATAAGTTTGGGAAACATTTTTTATGGTACCTTGATATAGTTCAAGATAGATTAGGGTTTCCTTTTGTATTTTTATTTTTAGGTTGCTCCTTCTTCTCTATGTGGTGAAAATGAATTGAAAGGATTCTTTTAAGTTATGGGAACTCCATTATCTCCATTTTATGTGGAAGATATGTTGGTTTCATGGCATTCCATCATTTGAGTTGATTGTAAGTGTAGACATAAATACAATAATGAAATGTGAAATATGAAATTGATGGGGACTGGAATTAATCACGTATTTTTTTTATATTGATGTAATTCATTATAAGTTTATGATATATTGTTTCTATTGTTAAAAACTACAGATACCAGGATCCTTTTATGTGTAGTAGTGTGTTTATGTGAGATGCTTTTCAGGATGGTTGTTCAAAACACCCTAAATAAAAGTCTCAAAATATATATATCTATGGATAATGATTTGGTTTACAATGGAAATATTCCATGTATGATAATACCAATGAAAAATAATAATGTGATGTGACATTATCCCATAAATGTAAATTGTGGGAGCCAAAACATGTTGTTGCATGGGGTTGTTCATATTTTTTTTCCATCATATTGTGGGTCATGGTGAAATGATAGTGGTGTCTTGCTAAGATGTGAAAATAAGGGTATATGTGATGTGATATATGGAAAGTTCTGAGATATGGGCTGTTATAAAATTAGGATTTCATGTTTTTGTTTTTATGATGCGTGGATGTTCTGATCAGCGGTAGTAATGGTGATATAGATTGGATTTTATTCACTATGAAGTTGTTTGGTATGTGATATGAGTGAAATATTTATATTTAGTTGTGTTAGTTTCATAAGTATGCATGAATTAAATATATAATATTGAAATTAAATGAAATGGGTCAGAAAATGAATAATTTGGGATGTAACTGATTTGTGGTAATTAGCTTAAAATAAATGATTGTGAAATTAGTTGACGGGGTAAAATTTGGAATGTTATGGATTAGTAAATTGTTGTCAGTAGGAACTCGATATATCAATAAATTGTGGAGTTTCTAGTTGAAAGTGGATTTTTGTGGCTTTGTGTGCTTTTTTTGTTGTGAACCATATAGTCATGGTGTATATTGTGATGAATCAAGTCTTTTTCATTTGGGGATGTTGTGGGTTATAGAGCATTGTATCTAATCTCTTAGGTTCAGTACTTTTTTTTATCTATATATCACTTATTTTTATTTTATTTCTATATGAACCCCACTAGAGTTGGATAACCTAAACAACACCCAATGGTTTTGGTTTCTATGTATTTCCCAAACATCTATGATAGTAGACATATAGAGTGATTCCTACATCCTCTTCTACACTCTTCCTTAATTAGTATGTATATGGGTTGGTGTTGGAGATTTCCAAGATCGGTTGATATGGGGATAAAATTTGATTTGATATTTTGTAGGGGATAATTTTAGTAAGAGGGGAGAATTATGTTGATATCCTCTACATATATAATTCTCTATTACCCAGGTTTTGAAATGTTATATGATGGCCTATGTTTCTTCTGGTGATATGTGATGTGATGTCCCAGGTGTGTTTGGTTAAGGAGCGGTGTGACGACAAAATATTCTAGTACTATATGCCAGACCGTTCAAGGGTGGGGTACATATGGATGTTTCATGACCCATATTAGAGATGACTAGATATATGAATTGATGTGATGTGATTTGCATGTAAGGGATAAGACCACATGACCTTCAGCATTGGAAAACGAGAGCAGAAATTTAATGGGGAATCAAATGTGGGGAGATTTTTTTTATATTCTTGATACAATGTTACTATGTCACTATTATGAATGTTTGATTTGGTTGGAAAGTCCTTATGAGGATATGATCGGTTAGTGATATAGTTTATGTTCATGTTGGTTCTGTAGTTTATTTACTAGTTATTTATTATTCTCATTTCACGTGTGCACTAGTGACCTTGTGTATAATCCTAATGAGTAATCATGAATACTAACCCAATATATGTAAATTATTTCTTTATGTTTCTAGTAGGAGATTGGGGACCTAGTTTGGGGTTACTAACATTAGATTTCGTGGTTCTCTTGAGTTCCTACAACATGACTTTCCTTTTGGTATTTACTAGGAGGCTTTTATTTGTATTTGATGACATTACTTGTTTGTTAAGATAGGGGTATATGTTTACATTTATATTATATATTAGATTTTCTGGGTGACTATTTATCTTATCTCTTGATCATATTTGTCATATAGTTTAATTCCTCTAATACCTGTGATTTTTATATCCTTGGTTCTTGTATACAACTCCATGCATACTTGATTAGAGACTAGGGGGTTCATGATCTCTCTTCATTAATCAAAATCTGAGTAGGGGTATATTTGGTGGGGTAGGTTCATAATAGAGTGGTATTAGAGGTTTTTGTTGAGTTGTAGTGTGGAGTTTAGAGTTGTGAACTATGAGGATTTCGTGGGTTAGTATGACATGGTTCCATTTGATCTTATTGTGTCACATATGTCTGGGAGACTTTCTAGGACATGATATTTTAGGTCCCCCCATAATCCAGTGCTCGAAATCGGATCTCATTGAATTCCCATGTGAGGTGGACCTATTTTTAGGGTAGAGAGATAAGGGTGGTTGATGCATAATGATTATTTGAATTTGGGTATGAACATTGTTATTGTGTGTTGTATGTTGAATAAATGAAATAATTAAACAAAATTGGGATAAAATTCCATGATACTAGGCTTATGAATCCTAATTTCATTTCAATAATGGATCCTGGTCATCATCCATGAGTAACTTAAAATGATAAGGATCAATCAGTTAATCTGGTTGATTGTTGGAGGATTGACCCGACAACAGTGGATGATTAATGGTAGAGGCATTTTCATGCCTTTCACCAAAAGAGTTTGGGAATGTGTGAGGAAAGTTTCTATGATATGGAGACAATGTGCAAGTTAGAGGATCTCAAGATCACTTTTCGTCTGATCCATGCTTAGGATGAGTTTTGGGTGTCATTGGAAGTCATCTAATTTAAAGGAGCTTCACATCATTGGGGGTTGCTATTATTACTTTAGATTTTAAAACCATAACATTTTTTTAATAAATTATGGTTTCATTTCATTTAATTAAAAAATATTTTTCTATAATATTTATTGATTTTATTTTACATGAATAATTTTTCCTTAATGATTAATTTTGATTAATAATTGATATGTGTACATGTTTATTTAAATGTTTAATTTAAATATTTATTTTCTCTAGGTTGCCAATTGTTTAGGTTCTTATTAAGTATTTTTTTATTCTAAATACTAATATCATACAACAGACATACCTACTATAATATTGGGGGACCTAGAGGTCAACCCCATAGATTATAATCTCTAGGGGCCATGACATAGTGGATGAACATTTATAGGCCAAGAGGAATGAGATTGGGGCAATGTATATGGCACGCATGAGAATGGCTATAGGGGCACGTGAGGTTGGACCATTAAGCATGTAGGGATAATGCTTGTTTGTGTATGTGTGATGTGGTACATGTGATAAACTTCCACTAATAGCTTGATGGTGGAATGACATGTGTATTATGATATACCACCGAATCTACCAGATATGTTTTTGATGTGGAACAATGAGTGGTGAAACACTATTCAACTAGTTTACAAATTCAAACATATCCTCAGTCATCCTATCGGTTTCACCATGACCATATGACACATATATTGATCCTATCCTTCCTCAAGTATTATCAAGCTTCATATGAGATTTCATATATGCTAGAGATTCATGGACAATGCTTCATTGATCATGCTAATATTTTTTTGGTGTTATGAAATATAACTTATGATATAAAGTATCTTGAAATATACTAAATGGGGAAAAATTGGGATTCTCTTTCATCAAAAAAGATTTACTCCCTTAAGGCTATTATTATCCAGTGATTAATATTTTTTAGAACAAAATTTTCATGCTATGATGGAATATTCGGGTTCATTATATAGTAAGTAAATGTATCACCACTAGATATGTTCTATGGTATATCATTACTCAATGTAATTACCATTAGATAATAGGTAGATCCATGTTCCAATTATATATTAATCAACTATTTATTGATTAAAGAATCATGATCCTTATGACAGTTTCAAATTCTTCAATACAACAGTTTATTCATAACTATTAGTATCCCACATTTTTCACAAAACAACCCCATTTATGATGTAAGTATTGTTCATAAACACTAATAGATCATAGAAAAAAATTATATCTCCCAAATGGATGAATAATGAACCACTATATGATATCTCTCTATGAGTATATGCATGTTTTAGTTGTAGTTACTTCACGTTCCAATAGAAGATCTATTACTACCGAATGGTGGGGTATAAACAGCGGTTTCACAATAGCATCACCATCCTTCAATAGTGTAACTGTAGATATCATATAAATGGTAAATCATTCTACCATTAGAATCAACTTGTACATCCTGTATTCCATGTAGAAATTGTTGATCAGTATACAATCCGACACTAACAACAGATCAGTGTGATTGTAGTTTGTTAGCTACCACTAGTTATTTCAATCTACCATTAGTTCAAATTAATTTATATTAAAAATAATCATTCAAATAATTTTAATTGATATAAATAAAAACCAATATATTTTTATTAAACTTTAATTTTATTTTTCTAAAATATAATTATAGTATGTGTAAAAATAATTTAGATTATAAGTATTGTACATATATTCTTGCATTATATAAATTCATATAATTTAATTTTCTATAAAACATTTTTTTTAATAAACTATAATTTTTTATTTTTTATTTTAACTATTTTAAAAATATGAATTATTTACATTTTATACTCAACATATTTTAAATTATATATTCATACTTCAAAGAGAATATAAAATTCAGCAATATATTTTTTTCATTCAGCATGACATATATAGTCAAAGGTAATAGTAATATTATTTTATTGTTATGGGATGATAAGTTTCATAAAGCTACTAGTATTATACATTATCTGGGAAGAATTTTTTTAATGAAGTGGAATTTAATCGTTGCGTATATAATCAGGGAATATTGATATGCTAGTGAATATTTTTTATACTAATATGACGCAATTAGGATAATTCTCATCTAGTCAATAAAATTCTTGGATTTTTATTTCGTAGTTGTGATAAAACATTTTCTTTAAAATTTGAATTTGTTCCATTTACGTGATCAACGATCATAGAGCTTTATCCTATTTGATAAAATTTTATATTCTACTGGTTTCTTTGTTTTTGTTTGAAATCATGATATTTTTTTGTAATTGTTTGAGTCTATTTTATTCATTTCCAAATCAAAAACATTCCTTGATTTTTTGAGCCATTCCACCATAAAAAATGAAGTTTGGGCCATGATTACCAACAAAATTTAGGTCACATACTATGTTTATCCTACAATAAAATATTGGTTTGCGCCACCAGGTATATATAAATAGAATATTCTTTAATATATCCTGACACCATTGAATGTGATGTTCTTAGTTGGTACCAATATTCTGGTGAAGTAGATAATGTTTTGGAATGGAATCAGATCATTGCGATCGAAACCACAATAAATATTTGTTCTATATAGTTTTATTTCCACTACAAAAAATTTTATGATTAAGACAATAAAAGTAGAAAATTATTTTATAAACTCTTATTGTTTTCTAAAAAATTTCCCATAATGGTTATTAAACCCCCTATTATCATTATTTCTGTGACTATTGATCTATCAATTTGTATAAGAGGGACGAAAATTCATTAAAATGATACATAAACAATCTCATTATTTTAATTGGATACTAATCAATTGGAATAATAAGCAACTATCCATTTAAAGGGATTTTTAAGTGCTTTACATTGTTTCTATTATTTATTTTTAATTATGCGATAACCTGATATCCTAGACTAAACAGTCAAAGAAATAGACTAGAATTTGTTTTTAATATGAAAGGTTTAAATGTGAATTTTTGATATATTCCGAAAAATCATCCCATTCTTCGATGTAAATGACTACAGATATTGGAAAGATATAATTGAAGCCTACATGAAATAGTTGACAATTGATAACTAGACTATAATGTAAAGGCCAAATGAACTACCCCAAGTTGATCCAGAGACACTTCTAGGTAATGAAAAGGTAAAATATATTTAGAATTATAAATTTAATTATATTTTCTACCATGATATAAGTAGAAGTGTCTCAATACACATCTCAACTTGTTAGAAATCCCCTCATTTATGAAGAATAATTCAAGTGACTCACTATAAGACAGATGTTATTAAAAGAATCATGCTAGGAATTCTCTATGTAGAATTTTTTGTTGTTAATATGGGTGATGATTAATAAAAAATTACATGTTCCGTATGTTTACATGTATTACAAATTGTATAAGTTCTCTTTGAGATGTTTTAGACAACACATGTAAGGTGAAAAGTGTGCCGAGTTGTCTTCCAAAAATATTTCATGGAAAAAAGTTGGACATTGATGAGAGTAATAGTTTTAAAAAATATAAATTTAATTAATTAGTAGAAAATCTATTGTATTATTAATTAGAGATTAGAAAAATTGCTGATGAGGATTCTATAATGAGAAAATGAATTTAATTTCAATCAAATGTTCTTAATTCTTATACGTCCAGTGAGCCTAGTTTATATTAAGGTGATAAGAAGATGGCTTACATTAGTAAGAAGTTTTTCAAGGTCATGAATAAAAGATGGAAAGAGGAATTTCAAGATGATTATTATACAAAGAATTAAGAAAGGTAATACCTGTAAAAATAATGTTATTTCCAAAATTAACATGTTATGCCTGAAAAATAATGTAAAAATAAGGAATGATAACCTTAATAAAAAGGTTACAAATAAATATAAAGATAAGAGAATAAATTAAATGAAAAATTGGTTTGGATGTTTGGAATAATTAGACAGTTTTGAATTTATTAGTGATTCTAGATGTGTATAGAATATAGGGAATCATTCCCGGATTGGTATACAATGTTAGGAAAATGATTCAATGTTTTTTCAATTAAAAAATCCTCTAAATTTTGTTCGTAATTAATAATCTGAAAAAAATGAAAATTCATATGATACTTATTTGGATTCTAATTTTTTGAATTCCAATGTTAAATAAGTTCTTCAAGAAAATTTTGATTTAAGAATTGATGGTATTTGGATAACTAAAATGTATATTGACTTAAAAATTAATAAAAAATTAGTCAATTAAAAAATGATAAAACAAAAATTGAATGTGATAATATAAAATTATGTTATTCCCAAAATTATACATTTAATTAAAATTATAATTCTCAGTTATTAAAACTAAATGAGGAAAATAAAGAAAGAGTTAAAATACTATCTCGAAGTAAATGATAAAGATCAATAAAAAGATTTAATTTATTTATGAAATATTTTACTAATGTATAAAATTATTTTATGAAACTTAATAAAGAAAATTATAAATTTCAAAAAACATATTCTAAATAAAATGAGAATATTTTTATATACATTGAGACTTTAGACAAATGGAATATGAATTTCAAAAATGAGTTTATAAATATTAAAAAGAAATTATCTACAATTATTAACAATAAATAACAGTATGATAATATGATGTATTGGATTAAAATAATCACCAATAAGAATGGATTTGGTTATAAATGTTTAGCACCATGTATAATAAGATTAGGGTTGTTAAAATCTTAGACAAAATTATTTCCAATCTAACCTATTTTTAATTTTAAATGAATGTGAATTATTACATTGAGTGTTCACTAATATTTTAATAATATTTAAAAATATGGAAACCTTTATTACAAGATTTTTATTTTAGATTCATACCACTAATCTATATTATGGCATGGGAGGCTTGGAAATTAAAATTTCACATATCCACCCAATCATTCAAAGTATGGAAATGTTCTGTAACTTCTAAAATTATAAACAAGTATAATATGTGTGATTATTGTATAAATGTTTATAAATATTACAAAATGACTTGTTTGGACCAAAAAAACCTATTATGTTTTTGGGTAATGTATTTATTTTTAATTATCGGTGACTTCAATAGAGTCAGGTGGATTTATTTATTATCCCTTAAAAATGAAACTTTAACCAAGTTTTGTGCCTTCTATAATCATATTGAATAATTCCAAAAAATAAATCATCTCGATTAGAACAGATAGTGGTGGGAAAATTCATTTATATTTTAATAATTTTTTTGAATGTACTTATTATAATCACTATTTTTCATCCCATTGGACACTATAACTGAATTGTTTGGTAGAAATAATGAAAAGGCCAATTCATGAATTGTAAAGTTCAATACTAATGAAATTAATTGTGTGTAAATAATTTTATGAAGAATCTGTTAATATAGATTTCCATGTTTTTATTAGAGTATATATTAGACCATTTTTAAATATAACACCTTATGAACTATTTGAAGGGTCTATACCTAAAGTTTTATATTTGTGGTATTTGGTTGTAACGTGTATATCTTAAATAAAAATGATAATTTTAAAAAAATTTATTCTAAAACTTTGTATAGTATATTTTTAGTATTTTTCAAAATAGTAATAATTATATATTTTTTCAATAATAAAACATTAGTTTCTGAAGAATCATTACATGGTTGGTTTTTAGAAAACAATTATAATAAACACAATTTTGATTTTTAAAAAAAGTCAACGATGATGTCGTGGAATTTAATTTGGTAGAGATAGGGGAAAATATGATGAGTATTAATCCATTAAGGGAGTGAATATGTCTTCTTAAACTGATCCTAAAGAATAGAAAATAGTTAAATATATTTAAAGTAAAAATGTAATTTGTAATTTAGTATCAGTTATATAAACCATAAAATCTTCTATAGTTTACTAAGGAAGCTCTACTTTTGTTACTGATTTCCATCAATTAAATATTGAAAATTCATTAATTTATTCAATTTTAATTAATTATATGAATACTGATTTAAATAAATTTTAAGGAAATAAAGTTTGGAATTTAGATGAATTACCACAAGGTAAATGTGTAATATGAACAAAATTAATTTATTTGAAATGAGCTTGATTAACATGGACATAGTTAAAAACCAAGCAACTCTCTTACCTCAAAGTTATCCTCAGGATGATGGAATTGAATTTTATTATTATCATTCTCCTATTATTATATGGAAGAAATTATAATTCCAGTTACATATGCTTATTTCCCAATAAATTTATTTCAAATGGATGTAAAATGTTTTTTTTAAATGAAATAATTCCAAATGAATTGTTTGTTGCACAACCACATAGATTTGAAAATTAATTGTTTCCAAATCATATTTTAAAAAATTAATAAATATTTATATTGTATTAAGAAGTAAGCAAGAGATTTTCATGGTATAAAAACACATTTTGTTTACAAAATTATTTTGTTAAAGGTAAGGTTAATCCAAATGCATTTATACAATGATTTGAAAATGTTATAATTATTATAAAGATTTATATTGATGATAGATTTTTTTAAACAATTGATTTCATTTATAATTATTTGTTTAAATGCATGAAAAGTGAAAATGACATGAGATTAATGGGAGAACAAAAATGTATTTTCGGTTTAGAATCAACAGAAAGATTCTGTTTTATTAAATCATGATATGTGTGATAATGATATTTTCAAAAGGATGGGTCATGATTCGAGTAAGACTAAAAAAATCCATTTATTAATAATTAAAAATTATATTTATATGCTTATAAACTTTCAGTGGATATTAAATTGCACATAGGCATGATAAGCAGTACAATTTATCTTACTACATCTAGAATAGACCTAATTTTATTAGTATGTTTGGGTGCTCTATTTTAGACCAAACAAAAATATTTATATATAAATTAAGTTAAAGGAGTAATTATATATATCATTGGTAATTTTTTTCAGTATTAACATATTCTAATTAATATTTTTCTCATTTAATATCTTAGTTTCATTCTGATTTGGGATGTTGTAAACTTGACCAAAAAAACATCATGTATATGTTATTTTCAGGATAAATGATTGATTTCAGGGATTTTAAGAATTATCTATCAGTATATTTATAAACATATAAGGATTAATATGTTTCTAATTCTTGTTATTATTCATAGAATATATATATACACACTATTTTATTTTAATTTTAATTTAGATAATTTTCCAATATTCTAAGATAATACTCGTTCAATTTAAATATATAAGAACCCAATGAATCTCTATAGAAAAATAAATTGGATGTTAGCCTTAATTTAATTAGGGATCATTTACATACATGAAATATATGTTTAGAATTTATTCTTGTTAAAATAAAATTGGCTGAAATTAAAAAAAAACACTATATTCTATCAAATTTGAGAAAATTCTGAATGATTGAAGCATAATATTTCTTCCTGAATGGCCCTGGGGACATACTTTAATTATCTTTTTATAATATCCCTTACAAGGTATTAGGGTGAACCCTTTCAAGGATCATTTTCTTAGTGGATTACAATAATCTAAGGACTTCTAAGAATTCCCCTTAGACATGACCACTTGGAAATTCCCCTCCCAAGTGTATATATTGTGCAGTCAGCTTCCCACATTCACATTTCATGTTTAGATAGAAATTACTATGAATATATGAACATGCTTGGTCCTTAGGGAAATTTTCATACCCTATCATTATTCTATCCCTGGAAAGAATTTTTTAGGTGAAACCTCCTACTCTAAGGCCTCATCATGAACTAGTTTATTTGGTCTTTCTAGTTTCCTATTCAATACATGATCTGTATGATGTGGGCTGAAATCCTTATTTAGCCGAAAGGCCTTGAGTGGCCTGAAAGCCTTAAAGACTCCAGGCTGAAATCGATGGTCTGAAGGTGAATAGTTCCTACTATTACAGTATCGAACAATAATTTTTATAGTACCTATTAGAGTACCTTCTATAGTGCCTGCTATAATATTTCTAAAGTGCTTCTATAGTAACCTATAAATATGTCTCAACCTTGATTCGAACTCGGGTCTCATGGATGCACCATAAGAGTGCCCAAAAAGTTATTTTAGGAGAATGTGCACTTAATATTTCTATTTAACATAGTTTGTTTTTTTGATAAAAACATCACCATGTTTTATATTTAGTTTACATATATTGTGTACCTAAAATACATTCTTTCCAAAATATTACATATATTCAATTTCTAGGTTGTTTAAATTTTTTAAGTGGAAGAATGTTTTAAAAATGTTTTAAATATTTTTTGATAAATTTTAAAAATTTGTAGATTATTTTTAAATCATTAATAATTGTTTTTTATTTGAATATGTGGTGGGTTTTTAGTATTTGAAATTTTATTTTAATACTATAACTTTTTTTTGATAAATTAATAATCGATTAATTTAAAATAAATTAAAGTGGTGTATAACATGTAACAATTTTATATTATGTGTAGTAATTTTTGATTACTAATTTAATTTAATTTTATAGATTTATAATTGGTTGTTAAAATATTTAATTTATTTTTTTTGGATATATAGTCAATTTTTTAAGTGTTTTATTAGTAAAAAAATATTCCAACCATGGATAATGGACAAGGGTCATTGCAAAAACCACTTAAAGTTATTCAAAGGTCATCCCTAATGGGAAATAATATTATGAAGAAAAACCACAATGGAAGACCAATTATAGGCCCATAAGATTGAGTCTCCTCCCAGCTATTTAGATCGCATGAGCATTCCCACATTAGTGTCTGAGGTTAAGCCGTTATGCCTCCTAGGCTGAACCCATATGTGTGTGTGATGGGGTGTGGGTACCGAATATCCTTTAACAAGTTGACTATGATATGAAATGGTCAACTATTTGACAACCAATATATCTATTATCACTAGTAGATCCCCATTTAACTGATAACTACTTCAAATTTCAATGGAAGATATCATACCGCATGAAAGTGGAATAGAAGTAGCAGCTTCATTACAACATCACCTTTTTCAGCAGTAGCATGATTGATCTCACATAAAGGGTAGATACTCATTTCCTTCTATAATTGATAGATAATCCAACCATTCAACACATAAATTTGATCAGTACGATGGATGATTTTTACCAATATCTAGGTATTTAAACATATCATTGGTTCAAATTAGGTTTTATTTAAAATTTTATATTTAACATTTAAATTTATAAAAATATAATTATATATTTCTTATAAATGGTTTATTATATTTTTTAAAATAGAATTATATGACGTGTAAAATAATTATGATAATAAGAATTTTACATATATACAGGAAGTATATTGTTTTACTTCAAAGCTTTTTTTTATAATACCATTTATATATTTAAAAAATAAACCATTATTTTTTTGTTAAATATTTTATAAATAAAGATTATATACATTTGTTATGATGAACATATTGGATTTTATATATTGATATTTCATGGAGAAATAATGTATTCCAAAGTTCATTATTATTTTCCATAACATTTAAAATAAAAGGTAATGGTAACATTATATTATTTTTAGTTACTAGATGTTTTATATAGCTATCGGTCTTATACAAACTCTGAGAACAAATAGGTTTTATTGAAGACTTATTTAATATTGATAGATATAATCAAGGGATAAAAACACTAATTCATATTTTCAAGAAAATTGTGATCCAATTATTTCTCCTCCCATCCAATCAAGAAACAAATGGAAATTCTATTCCTTCGATTTGATCATAGAATAACATCAATGTTTGAAATTTTCCCCTTGATTTTTTAAAAACTCATCATGATTCATTATCGTTGACATAATTTCATATTCTATCTTTTTATTTGAATTTGTTTTTATTCATGTTATTTTTTTCATATATTTTTAATTAGTTGAGTCTAGGTTATTTCTTCCCATATAAAAAAATAATCTTTAATATTCTATTAATTAAACCACAAAAAAGTATGTCTATTTTGTTACTACCTATCAAAATTGAGGTCATATACTAGGTTCAGTCGATGGTAAAAATATAGGTTTCTGCCTCTAGGTATTTGTAAAAGGAAAACTTTTTAGTAGGTTCTCACACTAATAAAAGTGATATTCACTATGGGTACCAATATTTTCATGGATTAGAGAAGGTTGAAGATTGGAATTGGATATTTATGATATTATCTACTATATATCATCTTTTGTTTTCTAATGCACATTATTTCGAGTACAAAAAACTCATTTTAGATCATTATTTTACGTACATTGATTGTTTTCTTAAAAAATATTAAAAACAAATACTCACCCCATGAAGTTAATATTAAAATATTAATCTATATCTTACTGAATAAAAGGAGGTATATGTGTTGTGTCCAAACAATTAATACGAAGGTTTGTTTGAAGTTCCCTTCATCAATGTCAAAGGAAACGAAGAAACATGGGTTTCTCACCCTTTAGTAATCCGACATAAGTGTGATAAAGATTTTGGTCTTTTTTAGGGGCCTCTATCACATCAACCCAAATGATTTTCTAGATATTGAGTCTAAAATAAGAAGTATGGAGAGGGATTTTTTCCCAGTGATCTGGTATATGGTCTCCCCATTTATTCCTTCCACATACCTAGAAGTACATTAGAAGGAAGATTTAATCAAGAAGAAACACTCTATAGGAGTTAAACCACGATAAATTGTCTAGATGATAATATAATGGAGTAGAGATTGATGTATTGGGTTGTAAACATTTAGGCATCCGATGTTTCGACTATTGGGGAGCCAAATGTGATTGATATTTTCTCTCCCTTTTAGGCCAGATGGATTTTAAGAACCTATCGAGGAATTTCTCATTTTTTGTTATTTTTATCAAGGAAAAGGTCACTGCAAGGATTAATGTGTGGACACTAAGTGATGATAATTTAATATGTGATTGTAGGCCCCTTTTTTGTAGTATTTATAGTTTATTTTTTAGGCAGTTTAAAAGGAATGGATGGATGAATCTTTTACAATAGTCATGAGAATATGGTACTAGAAGGGGGTCCCAATGATGGAACACATCCAAAAGGACCTAGTTCATAGAATGTTAATGGATTCCAATAGTAGTGTTTAATATGATCCATTGTTTTTTAGATGAATGCATAAGTGGAAGTGGAACAAGTTGGACCAATGGTTTTTAATTTGACAACCAGATAATCATCTACAATTATTTGTAACAGATTTGATTCAAGAGCCACTCACTCATTGGTTTCTACCATTGATGTTAAATACATGGGAATGGATGTTGAGATACTTATTTTCTACTATTCATATTTTCTATGGTTTGTGGTTAGTATACATTATTTGATGTGTTCTAGGGATTTAGGTAGGTGATCAGACATCAAAAGTCTTTGGGAAAATTCTTGTTTCTATAGATACACTTATATGCTGATATCATTACCATGGATTGATTATATTGTATGTAAACATTCATATACTATTTAAGGATGGTTTTTTAGTTATCAAATGTGGAGGTCTAGCTAGTGGTGTTTGTTGGAGAGTGAGGATGTTGGATGGGTAGAAGGAAAGTGGATCATATTTTGTATAAATTGGAAAAATGGCCAATGGAATCATGGGAATAGGATATTCCAAGGGTTTTGGAGGAGTTTATAGATGGTTTCTCAAATGGATTTATGACATAACTCAATTTAGGTGATGTTGAGATTGATGTAAAGTTTCATATGTGTGGGTCTCAAATTTTTATGGATCCTTATCGAGTGGTTATAATAGAGAAATGTGATTTGTGATTCTTTATGGATTATATGATTTTGAGGGCTTTCATTTAACCAATTTTTTATACTTTGGGTTAACTGGTGTTCTTATCCATGAAAGAAGATGGTGGTTTGAGGTTGTACTTTTAATATCATAGGCTGAATTAGGGAATAATAATGTTCATATTCCCTCTCATGAGGATTGATGATTTCTTTGACGAGCTTAGGGGGGATTTGGTTTTCACAGGCCAACTTGTAGTCTATATATAACTAGAAGATGGTAAATTATGATGATATCCCAAAATATTCATTCAGATGAAATTAAATGCACATTTATTTCATGTTCATGTCATTTAGTTTCATGAATTCACCATCTATATTCATGGGGATCATTAATTTCAAATTCTATAAGTTCCTAGATCGGTTCATCATCATGTTCATTGTGATATTTTGATTTTCTCAATGTTTGAGTGGGAGTATATCAAGCATATCAGAGGTTTCTGGAAAGTCCTTAAACACTACAAGCCTTATTGAAATATATCCATGTGAAACTTTGGGATGTGATAGGTTCGTTCCCTTGGGCATGTGGTGTCTCAATAGGTTGTGGTCATGGACCCACAGATGACTAAAGTAGTTTATTCTTGGGAAGCACCGAAACATAGAATTTTTTTCCTTGGTATTTTAAACTATTATTTATGGTTTTTTATGATTTATCTTAGTTTACACCCTTATTGAAATCAATGACTAGAATGAATTGGAATGTTTTGGATAGATTAGTTCAAAACAACTTTTAGTTACGTGTAGTATGGTTTAGTTAGTGTTACAGTGATTTAGTTCTATAAGGGAGGTATAATGTTTGAGGTTTTCTGTAACTGTTACCTTCAAGGATTGGGATACATGTTAATGAAATTGTGGGTGGTGATCTACTATTGGTCTAAGAAGTATAATCCACCTGATTTTAATTATTCCTCCCATTATATAGTGCTATAGGCAGTCAACTTTTCAAGGAGGTTGTGGAGGAATTACATCATTGTTGAGTGGTATATGGGTTTAGATATTTAAATTCCTTGAAATATGTTTTCTCATAGTGGGAATTGAGTCTACACCAGAATATGTAGATATAGATTCTTTAGGATTGATATTTTCAAATCTCATAAACCATGGGAAAGGTAAATGATATGGTCAATGAGTTGTGTCATATGTCCATAGGAGATGTGGTTTTTGACTCTATCAATGTTTTTAAATGAATGGAGGATCATGCAGTAATTCATCATGGAGTTTGAAAAATAATGAGAAAAGTTTTTCTTTATCTAATGAAAATGGAGTCATCTTTGATATTAAAGGTGGATGAGTTTTAGTGGGATTAAATAGAAGAAGTGGTTATGTGTGACTTTATTTTCTATGGTGTTTTTCTAGAGGCATGACCAAAAGATGGCCAAAACCTTTTTTTGTGTAATGAGAAGTTTTTTTATTAGAATTGGGTAATTGAGTTCTTTATGAGTTTCAAATATCTATTATAGTGATACATCCTTATGTTACACAGATGTATCATGAAATTATGAGATAATTATAGTGGTTGGGGATAAAGTAGACTATGGTAGAATTTTGGGAAAAATTTTGACATTGTAAATAGTTGAATGTTAAGTAATTTGATCCTATATTTTTTGTTGAAGTTCTTGTATATTCAACAATAGAAATGAGAGTATTTCACAATGAATTTATTCTTCGGATTACTCTATGATCATGTATTATGTGATATAGTTTTTGTGATAGTGTTCCAACTGATGGAGTCTTATAATTTTTTTATTCTATGAGTCAGTTTTCATGGATTTGTTGGCATGAAAATATGTGGATGATGTGTTTTGGAATCACATGGTACTTAAGAACATAATATATAATTGGGATCATCTATTTTTCCCATAGTTAGATAGGGTAGTTTAATATTATTTGGATTATATTTTCACATTAGAACAACTTTCCACCCATAGATAAATGAGAATATCGAGGGGATAATCCTAAAAATGGGGTATATTTTACAAGCTTTAGTCCTATAAATAGGTAAATCATTGACAAGACAACATCCTATAGTTGAGTTTTAATAAAATTATAGTAATCAACATGTATTGGGATGGATATATTTGAGGTGTTTTAGGGGTGTCCATACCGATCTCATTGGTGAGGGATGAATGAGGAAGATGCATCTTTTCTTTGTCATGATAATTATCATAGCATGGACAAGAACATACTGTTTTTTCTGAGAGAGAATGATGGGGGAACATAAAAAATCAAAAGTCCTTTTATTTGACCATAGGTAGATACCCATAAGTTTGAGGTTAGAGACAAAGTATTCTTAGTGGTCTCCCTTGATGAGGGGAATGATTTTTTTGTGAGATGAGTAGGATTTATCCCTATTTTTTGGTATCTTTTATGTATTTGGATGAGTTATTGAGGTGGTATAATGGTTCGAACCACCGCCATGGCTGGACACGATCCATGAAATCTTTTGAGTATATTAGATTTATCTGTATATACATGAAGACATTCCATAAATTGGGGAGACATGGATATTAAGGATTATAAAACATTCATGGAGTGACCAATAGAGAGACAAGTTCATCAAGGTAATGTACTACATTGAGGATCCATTCCCTTGGTTCTTGTGATGTGGTGGAATGGTGTCATAGATGATAGTATTTTGGAGAGAGAGATCCATATGTTTTCCCATTACCCATATTTGTATTGATGTCTGTTCAGATCTATTTTTCTTGGGGATGTGGTGTTTGGATATTACCTTTATATGAGTTGTATTGTTTCATTTAGGATGTTATGTGTGATAAATATTCTAAAATATGAAGAGAGGAAAATCAAATTACTAATCAAGAGGTGTTATACAATGGAATGTATAAAAACCTTGATGGTGAGTAAGTGTATTCAATTGTGGATAATATGTTGATATAGAATTTGGAATTCTATTATTTTTTTCTTGGGTATGTGTTGTGTGTTGGTTATAGTGGATGTTGGATTTGGATGTGTGGAAGATGTGGTTGTTGTAGAGGTGGATATGCGGATATGTGGTTGCCTATGTCTTGTGTTTTATTATGTGGTGTTTTTTTGTAGTGAAAGATAATGACGTGGTTATATGGGGTGTTTTCCAGAGACATGGGTTGGTTTTTTGGTGGGTTGGGGTGTTTGGAGTTTAATTAGATCCAAGTGAGGTATCTCATGGAGTTGTTATTCAGTTTACATCCTTTGTTTTGGTTTTGGGATTGATTATAGTGTATGAATATTATTTTATATGTATCTAATGTAATAGTTTAGGCCTTCTCAAGCTATTATAGTTCTGGTTAGGGAGTTTGGGCCATTCAGAGGAGGCTTGAGATGTTTCGACAGAGGTTAGAACTAAAACATGTAATTCATGTCATTAAAGGGGAATTCATTATGTGAGTTGATGTTTCATGACATTTTATGCTGTAATTTCATAGATATTATGTGGGTGATGATTACTATTTTAAATGAATAAATGATGTGACTGTGGGATTAAATACTTGAATTAACTCAAGCCTCAACACCATGAATTTCTATTGAAGTTTGAAAATTTACAGAATTCATGCTTTAAATTAAATTGAAGTAATATATTTCATATACTATTTGGAATTCATGATGTGAATATATAATTCAAACTTTAAATAATATGACATAGAACCTATTTAAAATTTTAACATTCATCTCAATACCCTCACATGGGCCTAGTTACTCTGGGTTTTCTTCTGAACCCTACATACTTTTACATTATATATCATCTCTAGTCCTTATTTATTTGATTTTTGGGTTCCCGTATGTTGATCATTATCATTATGATGTTCCTTTTACCATTTTTAAATTTCTTTAATTCCATATATATTCTTAAAATTGATATTTTTGAGGTTCTAGATGATTTTTGGATATTTTTTTGTGATCCCTTGATGCAGTTTAGGTTCATCGAGGGTTTCCTTGTGAGATTCTTGTTTTAGGTTGTTTTTTCTTCAATTTTGGTTCATAGAAAAATTATAAAGCCTATTTGATGTAGGGATCCTCATTCTCTCCTTTTGTATGTGAAACATGTGAATATGTTCATGATTTTTCTTTTTCAATTGGGTGGATATTTTGGTTATGATTAAATTACATAACTAATTCGGAAATCTAAAATTGAAGGGGATGGGGAGTAATACATGTTTTTACATAATTCATTTTATTGTTGAAACATTTATTACATTATTTTATAGTTTAAAAAATTCAGGGTTATTAGGATAATTTCTTGTGTTATAGTTGATTTTTGTGGGACCCTTATTATGTTGGTTGTTTATATCACCTGAATAAAATTTATAATAATTCATTTAAATGGATAATTAATTTTTTTCTGATAGACTTCTGTTTGTGTGATAATAACCGCGAAAAATAATGAAGTAATGTGATATATGCTCCAAAATATAAATTATAGAAGTTAGAATATGTTATTGTGTATGGTTGTTCCTATTGTTTTTCCCTTTTGATGTGGGTTGTGGTGTGATGATAGTGGAAAACGAACAGGTTATAAAAAAATTGGGGAAATGATGTGTTATATGGGATGTTTTGTGAAGTGGTTGTGGTGTATGAGGTTGTTGTGACATGTGGTGGTTTTTATGTGTCTTTTTTGGTGATATGGCTTGGTTCTTGTGGTGTTGTGCAGATGGTTGGTATGTTATGGGATCGATGTTGTGTGGTGTAGTTATTTTTATTTTCTGGTAGACATAGAATACATTTTTAATGTTGAAATGAAATAAAATGTGGTGGTAAATGAATAATAATTTTTGAAACTGATGTCTAGTAATTAGATTAAAAGAATAAAATGCTAGATTAATTTGTTATCTAAAATTTGGAATGTGACGTCCATGTACGTTTTAGTTAATGAGAAATCATTAAATAGTGAAATGGTGGATTTTTTATTTCATATTGGGGTTTTGTGTGGCTTGTATAGTGGTTGTTTTGTGAAGCATATATCGGTGGAAGAGGTTGTGATAATTGATGTGAGGTGTAGTAAAAGTGATTTGGATTACACTAGTATAGTGGATGTGAAATCATCGGATAAATATTGTGTCATATCTATATATTATGTATATTTATGTTATTTTTGTGCATCCACCACACAATAAAGACAAACATTACAATACAAAAAGGTTTGGAGTATTGTGTGGCTTCCCTAACATCTTGGATTATGGCAGTATATATTTAAGGATACCCCCTCTTCTAGGATATTCCTTTAATGGTGATGATACAAGTTGGTTATGGAGATTACATAATGTGATGAAATGTGGTTGTGATGTTATGTTATATGTGGTGGGGGTTATGCGTGATATTAAAAAGGAATGAGGTTTATATCCTTAATATTCATGACACATTACATGTATAGTTACAATATGTTATGGTATGACACAGGTGTCATTGGGAGTGATGTGATGTGATGACCCCAGGTGTCTTTTGGTGATATGTGATGTGATGGACCAGGTGTGTTCAAGAGTGGTGTGGTATGACGATGAATGATTCTTGAATTTGATTTTAGACCTTGTGTTGGAGGGGTAGGAATAGATTTCGCTTGACCTATATCAGATATGGATTGATTTGTGATGTAATGTGATGTGATGAATATGGAAGGGAAGGAAAAACATTACATTTGGTGTTGGGGAATAAGAGTAGAAAGTCATTGAGGAAGAAATATCATGGTGCCTTTGTTATATTATTAATACCATTTTAACATTTTGGATTCATGATTTTTTGAAAAATAAATGGTGAGGATGAGATTGGTTATTTGACCCATTTAGGAGCTTGTTGTTTCATCTTTTTATTCAATGTAACATTATAATGCTCTTGCCACATGTCCACTAGTGTCCTTGGTTATTATACTGATGATTATATCTATATAATCCCCATATTTATATAAAATATTTTATAGGTTCTGAGGGGTATATTGGGAATCGATATGGGTGTTACGAGCTTTGGTTTTGGAAATCTAGTTGAGTCATTTCAATATGATTTTTCCTTTGGTATTTACATAGAGACTTTTATTTCTACCTTTTTAATTTTTTCATGCCTTGTGTGATTGTATTGGGATAAATTTTGTAATATATGTGGGAGTTTCTTTGGGTATATTTAACCATTATCATGATCTCATTTGTAATATATATTAATACCTTCCATACATGTCATTTTTATACCCTGAGTGCTTATTTCAAAACAAGATCCTTCTAGTGGTGGGACTCAGGATTCATTGTCTAACTTCCTTATTTTCTATCCTATGAGGGGTATTTTTTGAAGGAGTGGGTCATGAAAAAGTATAACATAATAGTCATTTCTCATGGATGGAAATAGAATACATTGGTACATTAAATGAATATTTAGTATCGATTTAAATATTATACTAAATGGAATCTTGACTGATTTGGTAATTTAGATATAGATTGTAAAGGAAGAGTTTATGATAAGAAGTCTACATGGAGTGGTAATTTCTTTTTAGGAGAAATATGTTTTTTTTCAGTTGGGGAAGAAAAATTTATTCACCTTTATGACTTCTTAGGAATGATAGAAGGTTTTCACACATTCCCTCACATAGATTATGTGGATAAATAATCAGTTAGAATATTAAAAGGTTTATGTAAATTTTCCACTACTATTAATATGTAAATATAAATTTTCTATGAATATTTCAAATAATATAGTTCATTATTCAATATCAATTAATATTTATATTAAATATTACAAAATTAAATATCTCTCGAAAAATAATGAGTTAACATCCTATTTTTTCAATAAAGGATAAAATTTCATATGGGATCACTAGGTCACTTTCAAAAGAATCATTTTAGAATATGATGTTGAATTTAGGTGTTTAGTGTCATTATTAATAGGGCTAGGGTAAAATGTTTTCAATCAATCTCACCAAATTTATATTGATATTGTAGTAAAATGTGTTGAAAATATTATAACATAAATCTTTACATTATGTTTATATTCCTATTGTGTGTCAAAGGGGGGGAGTATAAAATTTTTGGAGAGTATTCCATTATATAAGCTACCTTTAAAAAAATTATCTCTTGAAAGGAATAAATTTATATAGAGAGTTTATTTGGAATGGTTAAACTAAAATTTCATCATGTGTGAAATAGATAAGTAGTTTATTTTCAGTGGACAAAGAACATTTTAGGATTCAAATATTGATTAATTTCTAATTTTATGTTTGTGATGTTAATGTTAAGGAAGAAGACAACTTAGAATTATTTATTTAATGTTCTTGTTTCTTACTCCATGTATTCTCAATATGGATTAAGATTATTAGAAGATCGTCCATTTCTTTGTATTCCTAGTTCAGCGAAGATTTATGTCCCTCGTATTACATAAAAAATAAAATGGGGATATTATATATCCAAAGAAGTGTTGAGATAGTTTATGTATTTAGTGTGGTTGCTAATCAGTAAAAAATATATTATTTTGTTTGATTTTTTTACAATTCAAAAATTGTATTTAAATTAATTCAAATCATTATTATGTTAGTTCATTGTATTTTTTACCATAAATTATGTTCATGATGCAGCTTATTTTGATATCCATAAGAAGTGGTTCCATGCAATAATGCATAATATAATGGAATAATAGTATATTAGAGTAGAGTCATATTCCAGAACTAATTTATATATCACAGTCTATAAACTTATCATTATGAAACATTACTATATAGGTTTCAATGATGTGGATATGATGGAATTAGAAGAAGGATGCATTATTTTCTATAGATAGGAACACTAATGTATGTGTACACATAATAGAGGGGAGTAAAACTACGCTCTCCATATTTCAGAGTAGAAAAAATACATATAAGAGGTTCAGATTAATTTTATTGGTTATGAAGTTCTCAGGACCACCATGGTGCAACGTTGTTTACACCCCATAGTCAAAAGAATATATAGAGGAATACACCACAATAAAATGGACACACTGATGAGTTTTTTAGTTCCTGGTGGATCTATAATATTCCAAAAATCCACGCTATATAAATTATTCAATAGAATATCCTTGTTATGATGTTGGGTAAGAACTAATGGAAAATAAATAAAATACACTATAATTCCATTGATAGAACCATATAAACACTTTTATAGGTGTAATCTAGGTAGTTCAACCAGGAATGTTGATGTTTATTCATATTTGAAATTCTTTGGATTTACTGACCTATTTTATCTCCCAATTTAAATTTAATGGTCATGATGAAGGTGAGATATGATCCAAGGGTTGTAATCAATTAAAATAATATCAATTCAATATTGAAACTAAAAATCTTATGTTCATTAATATAGGACTACTGTGAAGATTTGAGATGCATATATTACCAAATAATTAGAATGTGTATTTATATGATTGAGAATAATATATTATAGAGATGTGTAATATAATGAAGATTTTATAATTATCAAAAAATTTAGAGAAAATAAATATAAAGAAAATAGAAAAAGAGAAGAAATGATGATGAATAAGTGGTTGTGAAAAATTCGCACATAGTGAAGAGATCATACCAAAATTTCTTATCAGTTAAAGATGAAGGGGTAGAGAAACCCCGTAAAAATAAATCAAGTATATGTATATAATAATTTCTTATTTTTGATACCATGTTCATTATAATTTCAATTTTACAAGAAGAACTATCACAGTCGGGAGTCGTGTTATAACAAGAGTAAAAGGATAATCCTATCTCATTATATATATATATATATATTAAATATAGCGGGTTGTATGATATCCTAATAATTTAGATCATTCTAAAGACATGACTTCATGGTTTACTAGGTAAACCTCATAATTGTTCTTTGCATTCATATGTGGTTGTCTTAGTGAATTAAATATTTATTCTGACTAGGGATTCAGGTTATCTCATCATGTAAAATAAAAAACAAATTAATAAATGATTAACCACCCCCTCTATTTTATAATTCACTAATATAAGAGTTTATTTTTTATTGGTGGGTCAATATTTTGATTTATTATTCATGTCTCCATGAAACTAAATTTTCATTTTATCAAAAACAAATCCATGAGCATAACTAAAGTCACTAATTTCCATTTCCACCTTTTGTTCACATTGAAAATTTTCTTTACATTTACAAAATTTCCTTGGGCCCAATACCTTTTAATGACTTGGTTTTAGGCCACTAATGAAATGATTTATATTTATATTTTGTTTAATAATAAAACTAGAGGTGTACATGATGAGCCTTATAGAGCATTATTCAAACAAACTAATTTATTAGTATTCATTTCACTTTACAAAATGGGATTACCCATCGATTTCAATAAAAAATGATTGGGAAATTTTTTTTACTGAAGAATATTTTATTAAACTTCCCTAATTCTATACATTAAACTTATTCCTTTAAGATTGTGTTATTCATCAGTGTTCACAATTTTTCCCCTTCACCATCCAACTGATAGACAAAAAGATTACCCTTTATTTCTCTAATCATTGAAGAATATAAAATATATTTCTATAATATTAATCCATTTTTCAGTATTTAAAGGATTATAAGATCCCCTAATGGTTAGTTGTTATTGATAAATTAAATACTCAATAGCATGTTTCACTATTTTGGTGTATCGATAAGCTCAAGATGTTTTATTTTACTACTCATAACCTAAGATAGAATTTACATTAATGTTTTCACTACATCAACTATCCCATTTGGGAATCATTAGTAAAATCATTTCATTGTCCTTTCCACTTATTTTTCACTTAGTTTATCCTAGTTACATCCATTTAATATACTCAAAAGGGGTTATTATGAGTAAGAAAAAAAATATACAGAAATAATATGTGTAAATAAACATTTAAAAAGTAAACATTTGGATAAATTACAATATAAAGACTTAATTTTAGCCAATTATACCTTGATCTCAACCTAGGTTTCTTTATTTTTAGTTTTTTAACACTTCCTAACCTAATACTTATAATTTACCAAACCTCACATTGACACTAGATGATATAAACCAAGTAGAACATGCAGATATATTGTATCATTTCTATAATTTCAATATCATGTCTAATAATTAAACATTGTGTTAGATAATATAATGGTCTAATGTCTTTAGAGATTAGCTATATAAATGTCTCATATAACATTTTTTTCTTCAATTTATCCCATAAATAACATTCTCACATTATATATTTCGTGACAAATAATACATAATACACATCTATATTAACAATGGAATAGAAAAATAATAATAACTCAACTAATGTTTCCAGATAGAGAAATAATGTAACCACAAGAAATAAATGATTTTGATCACATGATTGTGAGAAAAAATTATCATCATTGTAAAATCTGACTAAAAAATATTATATCATCACAGTATTACATTTATAATCATAGGAGGATTTATAACCACAAAATTATCATAAAAAAATTATAATAAACACCATGATAGAAGAATATAGAAACATGAGGAAATAATCAATATTCATGGATCATAACATTGGTATATAGTATATACATAACCATGGGAAAAAATTAAATTAGAAAATAGATAATATTAATCATTTGTATGCATTATATTTTGAACATAGCATAGAATAATCATATACAAGGATAATATTGTGAACAAATATTATCACAATCATGTCCATACATTATCTCATGAGACATAAAGCTTCACCCAATGCATTGGGGGACCCTATCAACCCACCTACAACAGAATGATAAACCATATATATGTGACACATGAACTCAATCATGCGTATTTTCATGAGAAAATCAGTGGAAGGAATATCTATTAAATAATATCTCAAAACGTAATCGTAGAATATGAAATCAAGAAGTTAATTAGTAGATACAAAAATTAAATCTCTCAAAATAATAATATCATATGATCATATAGATAGAAAATAAAAAATAACACCATTATTGGGGAAATATATTTTAGTTATAGATAATAATATGGACAAAAATTTGGAAAATGAGTTTTATAGATAATTTTGACCATTTTTTAGAAGGAAAAGTTACAAGTCACTTTCAAAAAACACTTTTGAGAAGGTGATAAGATTAATTTTTTAAAAAAGATTACAAAATAATTCCTTATAACTAATCATTTAATATAAATAAATTTTAGGTAAAAAATAAATAGGGGAAGGTATAGTATATATGAATGTGAAAAAAATATTTTTAATATTTTAAGGTAGTTTCAATTAAAATCCTCATAGATGAATGATTAATAAAATTTCATTTTGAAAAGTCATAGATCAGACCATAAATTTCATTTTGGAATTATAAAAAATGATGTTTAATCCATTACTGGTTATCTATGTCTTGAATAATAGTTGATTCATTATTTTGGAATTTACATAAAATTTCTCTTTGATTATGTTTATACAACCAATTATAATTTCTCCCACCACTAGTCAATGTCTTTTATGATCATTGGTCTTGTCCTGATATTTGATGGATGTTGATTCCACTAGTTAATTTCTACTACCATTTTGGGATATATCATACCAGTAGTACACCTATGATACTTCTTTTATTAATATGCTACCATCAGTCTAGATCTCTAATTTCATGAAAGTGTGTGATAGATTTAGTTGAGGGTTACTACTTCTATGTTGATTTTACTACAATTATCGGATGTTTTATTTCATTAGTAAATATTTTTTACCAGAATTATTACTTTTTTTGTAAGTTTAATAATTTTACCACCTTTATTGTTTTCTTATCACCTTATTGCAGTTCAATATTACTAAAAGATTCCACTACCATGTAGATAAATCTGCTACTACTAGATCTTATATTCTACTTCAAGTAGATATATTCAACCACAAAGATAAATCCATTACCACTACTTTAGATATGAATCTTCTAATAGGGACCTTCGACAACATTATTAAACCAATATTTTTGTTAATTTTGGATTATATTACTGTCTATAAATAATTCAAAATATGTATTCAAAAAAATAGTTTATATAAATTAATTAAAATGATAAAAATTGTAAATATAATGATTTATGAAGGATTATTATTAAAAAAGGATTCTTAGATTAATTATATACAAGGTGATCATTTCCTGGGTTTGTAATCATAAATGGATTTAAACATTTTATTATTATACAATAATGTATAATAGAAGTTTTCTAAAATCTAAAAATCTGAGGAACCCCTCGTGCACAAAAGATGGACATTTGATAGATCACATGGTGACATTAACTAAGAGACTGGCTATTCATAAGTGTGGTTAATCAAAATAAATATGATTTTCCAGTGTTATATACATCACTCTCTTTCTCCATTAAAAAATAGAAATCTTGGGAATAATGTTTTAAGTATCATCATGTACATATATAAAGATAATCCAAAAGATAGTATATGATCATTATTGGTTATCTCTTTAATTTTTAGATTATGAAGAACAACACATAGACGTTCATATTATATCATTCTTCTTATTTTTTTATTTTAAATCTATGTTTTCCTAGATTTATTTATTTATTTCATGATAATAACATCCAATACAATATTGGATAATACTCCAATAATATTTCACATTTATTTTATAACATTTATTCATTGAATAAGTATGGAAGAGGTTGTCCATATCCCAGAATACCTTATGTTAGCTTGTACGTAAAACCTGATCTTTGTTGTTGATTATCTTATTGTTTAATAAAAAATCATGGAATAAGATTAATATCAATTGGAGAGGATTGGGAAATAGCTAGAGAGTAAAACTCCAATATTTATTTCTACTATGTTTTATTTATATTTTTCTTATATTTTTTGAAAATAAACTTATGTTTAAAAAACATATAAAAACAATATTTTGATAGTTATCTTTAAATAGTGTTACATATTATTTTTGAAACGATAATAATTTCTATTCAAATGTATAAAAAGTTTTAAAAAATTGATCCAACTGGTTTGGGATTGACCCTTTGAGAAGATTTTTGAAAATATAAAATTATATATTTCTACTATTTTTGAAAAAAGAGATGTTTTCTAAATTAGGGGAATTCATTTTAAATATTTTTTGAATCACTTTTTTTACTCAATACTAAATTAACCCCTTCAAGATTACTCTAGATTAAAAAACATTTAATATCAAATAAAAGTTTTATTTATTTCATATTTATCATTTACTATGATTATGTATTATTTTACCAAAAATATTTAAATTTATATTAATTTAATGTTTATCTATTTATAGAAAATAATATAATTGAGGGGAATAATACTAACATACCTATAATGATTTTAATTATGATATGTGGACGATTAAAATGAAAATAAATATTGAGAGAAAGATTTTTTTTGACATTTGGAAAACAATAGAAGATAAATATGAAAAACAAAAATATATTTGTTCAAATAGGAGTGATTCTACTAAATATAGATTTGACTATTATTGTAAAACTATGAATTCCTTACAATTTGATTTGGAAGAAGGTGTGATTAATTGAATATCAACATATTCTACTACTTTTGAAATATGTGATACAATTGTGGGGTCTCATGATGTTACATAAAATTTTAAAACAATGAACCAAAATACTTCTATTAATTCATGAAATGTATCTTATGTAAAATGAAAGAATAAATATTATGCTTCTACTTGGTTGGAAAATTTAATATAAGGATAGTGTAATTAGATGGTGTTGGTGATTACCTAATTTACATAGAGTAAATTTTGTTTCCATTTTAGATTTATAAGGAATAAGAAAAAATACATTGAATGAGATGATATGAAAACTAATGATGTTTGAGTTTGAGTTGAAAGTGAAAAAATACGATGAAAACCAAATAGAAAAATATTCACTTTAATATAATCAACGTTAAGGATGAAAGGGAAAATATAAGGGAAATAATCAAGAGAGGATGAGTTATATTATGACTGTGACGAGTAGATCACATATCATTCAAATATATTTAAACAATTCTATAATAAGAATATGTTTATAATGAATTAAAACTATATTGGAAGGTATGGTAAACAAAAATTTAAAATAATGAAGATAAACCCATATAAGTAACATGATATAATTGTAATAAAGATCAAATATCAAAGGAAAATATACAAAATTAAAGTATAAGAAAAAGTATGAGGTGAATGGAAGAAGACCCAAGAGAGATATAAAGGTGACCTTTAGTTCCTTTGAGTATATTTATAGAGAATCTGATTCATGTAGGGAATACAATAATGGAAGTCAAAATATATGATTTAATAAAAGTACATATAATTTAACAGATTCTACTTCACATAGTGATACTATTCATGAATCATAAATGAATATTAATAAACTGGAAGAATATTATGAACTTATTTAAGATTCTATTATTGAATAGAAAAAAAAAATTATAAAACGTCACATATTTTATCTTCCAATGATAGAAGTTCCCAATCAATAGAAAAAAATCATTCCAGTTTGATAAATCAAAACAATAAAATTAAAATTTCAAATGAGAAAAATAAGATATATATTCACAGATTTACTAATGGAAGAGAATATCCATGATAATTATTATTAAAAATAGTTCATTGAATTATAAAAGTTGGATTACGTATTATCCCAATTAAAGGATAATTATAAAAATAAATCTATTCCTATCCCAATATCTTCTAGTTAATTTTTTTTCATATTGGTAATAACCTAATAAGGAGTTATTTTTAATAAAATTTATTCTTGTTATAGTAAATATATTAAAAAAATATTTCTTCCAATGTATCTTGTTAATAATGTATTTAGACCCGTGAATGTATGGGTAGTAAAATAATATCATGATTGAACATTTTTTATGAAACATTCTTGTATAATGTCTGTAAGTATTTATGTTATCTAGACACAAGATATTCTAGATAAATGAAGGGATACTAATAAAAAATTAAGAACATTCTTGTGATAGATGGTGGAAATATCACATTTGGTGAAAATAACGAAGTAAAAATATTTTGATAAAGTCAAATAAGTAATTATATTTATATATTAAAATAAAATTGTAATTTTTTATTGTGTAAATTATAATTTTATTCCAAAATAGGAATAGTTTGATGAGGGTTAACTTATCAGGTTAGAAAATAATGCTTTCAAAATCTATGATCACAATCATGAATCATTTTTTAGTTATTTACACAATGATAATTTTTATGAAGTCTATCTAGATTCATTTTTTTTCTCAATGCATTTATTGTTTAAGTTACTTTCATAAAGACTCATAGTTGTGTAATAGGATACTTTACAACGACAACCTTAACTTTCTCATAATATTTACTAGGGATTGTTTAGTTAAGGATATACCTAAACAAGATTTCCATAAATAAAAAGTATTTAACGCAATCAAAAAAAATATTTCATTCATATAGGCTGCATAATTGAAGAAATAATGTTGTGGAAGCATAATTTTATGAAAAATTGGATGAAATAGATACACATGAGATTAAAATAATTTAGAAAATATTGAGGATGGTATTTTTAACTTGGATATCAAAAATAAAAATAAACCCAGTGATGGAACTATATAAAATGTTGTAGAAAAATCTCCTAGTGTGGGGGATGTGTTTAAACATTACTCTAAAAAAGGAAATGTAGTAATATGTACTTCTATCCCTATAGAAATTAGAAAACATAGAAAAAAACCCTTAGATTCTGTTATAGATTCAAATATAGGTACTCCAATTAGAGAGTCTCATAGAAACTAGGTTAAACATAAATTAATATTTTAAAAAATTGCACTTAAATAAATCACAAAATCTTTCATTTAGTTAACCAAGTTAAACCAATCTTTGTTCCATTCACACATCCTCTATGAAGATGACAATATTATCTTATTACAAAGAGGAAAAAGAAGTGTAAATAATATCAAGGATGTTTTTTCACACTATGAAGTGGTTTTAACTCATTCCATAAATTGGAAGAAATCATATATTTACTTTGGGAGAAGGTTTTAGATGGTATGGAAAACAAGTATCATGAATGATATTTCCATCAATGAAGGGTATGTCCCAATCACATACCTTGGAGTCCCATTATTTTTTGAAATAATAAAAAAAAATTACATCTCCAATTATTTTGATCAGATCAATAATCACCTCTCTTATTGAATATAGAAGTACTTCTCTATGGCTATAATTATATGACCTATAAAATACACAATTATTTAAAAAAAAAATTCATTTATGGTATATTAATTTCTTCTTGAACCGCATAAATGAATTAATAATTTCATTAGGAAGTTTTTGTAGAGTAGTATCATCCTTGAAAGGAAATTAGTCACTATTCCCTAGTCTAATTATTTTATACCTCTTTACTATGATGTTTTGAGAATAAATAATATCATAATATTTAATAAATATTTGGAAGCCATGTTTACTTGGAACCTTATGAATAATAACTATATATCCCTCAATTTTATAGAGCTAGTTCCTTAATAAACTAAAGAGGGGTAATCTGTCTTCTATTGATTATTCTATTTTTCCATTCTTCAAATCATAAATCGTAAACATCACATACCACTATAGATGGATTAAAAAACGAATCTTATCTAAATTTTTGGGTGGATAACAGGAGTGTTACCCCTCTTATATCCCTTATGGGGTCTCAAAAAATATTTTCTCCTAAGAATATTTATATTAATGATTTTTTACGACACACAACCTGGATCTTTCTAAATCATTACAACTCTGGATGATAATTAATTTTCATCCATTGATTTCTATTTTTATGAATTGGGAAAATACATGAAATAATATAATGGAATCTAAATATCTTTACCAAGACAATTTCATAGGATCCATCCAGGAATTCTCATGGCTGAAATATTTCGATAATCAATTTATTTGACCATCTAGTTTCACCTTTATATGAGTATTTTTTCATAACAAACATCCTAATAACTATCTCTTTAAAGTCATTAGTATCCACCACTTCTCAAAATTCAATCTTTTTAATCAATTTTGATAATATTTTTTGGGATGTGCTACCACAGATTCCCCATGGAAAGTTGTATAATATTTCATTAAACTAATGATTCAAGAATCTGCTGCTATAGATTACCAATTATGGGCCTCTTCAGATATAATGTTTTCACATCAACTTAAAACCATGTTTATCACTGAAGTGGTTGAACTAATTCATACAAAAATGTATGTCTACAACTTATATATTCATAATCTTAAATCTTTCAATCTATTGGTAGAGTTTATCCATATTTTCCTTGCTATCAAAGTGGTTTCCTCACTAATTTTTTTAGTTACATAATATAGTGTATGATATATATAAACTAAGTATGATTTCAATAACTGGTAAATACAACCAACACATGAAATCCATTTATGGTTTATAGAAACTAAATCTTGTAGCAATGATTATGATTAATGTTTATGTGGCTACAAATGTTAATAAAATACCCTTAGGTTGTGGGGTCTTCTATCTTTATAAAAATGGAATCAACTATAGAGTATGATATATATAATTTCTTTATTGTTGTTTCATTTTTAAGGTAAAATGGTGGAATAATCTTGGGCTCAAAAGTGATTCCAACACCAAAGTTCAAGATATCTGTAATGGCATGTTGCATCTGTTGTGGAATCTCATAGTAAAATGGATTTATATATTTCTCTTTACCTCTATCTCAAATTACATAATTAGTCATACGTTCTAGGAGGATAATTCAGTTGAATATGGGATATCTAACAACGGGTTTTTTGCCATCGTTATTTGGTTAGATGAACTCTCCTTGATATACTTATTCTTTTCTAAAAAATATTCTAACAAAATTCTTCATTTTGGCTCATGTAATTTTCTATTTTACTAAAGGAGACTTGTATTTTTTCTAATGAATCAATATTTTGAAAAATATCACCGAAGATATCGATGATGAGTCTGGGTTTATGAAAATGCAAGAACATTTGAGTCTTTTTTAATGAAATAATATCTTGGAATGAGTAGAAAGTTCTAAAGACTACATAACCATTGGAAATAAATGGGTTTTTAGGAAAATTATTTATGATTTGAGAATCATATTATCAAATAAATATTGAATAGATGAACAAGTTTAATTTCAAAATATGGTATTTACTATGGGGAAAATTTTTCATGTTTCTTGACTTGAGGCTATTAGATTACATATTTTTTTATAATTCACATTTTAATTTAAAACCATATCAAATGGATGTCATGTGTTCTTTTGAAAATTTCTATATTGTTTTGGATATTTTTTTTAGAAACCCCAGGGATTTCAAAATCCTTATTTTCAAAATAGAGATTCAAATTATAAAATGTCACATTATTGTTTAAAACAAGCCCCATGATTTGGTATGATAGGATCAAAACATTCCTGACTTCAAAATATTTTTCAAAAAGATAGACGATCCAGAAATATTTATAAAGAATATTTTTCCAGAGGTTTTGGTAATCTATTGATAATTTAACAATATTATTAATGGATCAAAAAAAAAACCTTTTTCTGTATAGAATTTTCAAAATTGATGAAAATATAAATTTTAAAGGAATAATTGGGTGAGTTAAAATATTTCCATGGTTTTATGACTTTACAAAATAATGAATAAATATTTTTAAATTAAATTAATAGAAATGATCTTTTGAAACAAGTTCTTAATTAATAGCTTCAATGTGATACTCCATTGAGTCACACAATAAAATTGGATCTTTAAAAAAATGGGAATCTAGTCGATCAAACCATATAAAAAGGTATGACAATTTAATTAAATTTACATATTTCCAACCAAGTATTATGTTTAGTGTGTGTTTGTGTGCAAATTTTAATGTAAACCCTAAAGAATCTCATTTGAATGATGTCAAAGGGATTTTTAAAAACCATAAGGATAGAATTAATTTTGGACTGATTTACTCAATGGGAAAATCCATTTAGTAATTTAGTTACTCAGTTACGTATTTTGGTGACTTTAAATTGAATAGAAAAAGAACTTTTTGAATGTGTCACTTTTTTGGGAATGTATCTAGTATCACAGTGTACTAAAAATATGATTTGGGTTGCATTATCCACTGCAAAATATGATAACGTTGTTGCTGATTGTAATATTGTATATATTATATGGATGAAACACATATAAAAAACTATAGATATAAATTAGTAATTTCACTATAAAATGTGATAAAACAAGTTATAAAAATTTCTATGAAATACGTATCTCATTCGAGGTGAAAAAAAATTATTAAAAGAAATAACTTTTTGTGATTAAATTTTTAAAAGGGTGATATAACTATTGAATTCATTATAACAAAACATCATTTTCCTGAAATTTTTACAAATTCTTTGATCATTAAGAGAATCATATATATCAGACATGATATTGGAATCATAAATTCATCCTACTGATTTATTTCCTTATTTTTATAAATTTCAAGTGGTGTTAAGTCCCATGTCTTGTGATACCATTAGGTACTACCATTTTACACAACCAATCAGGTGAAACCGTTTAGTTCTAGCATTATCCTAAAATCATTGGTTTACTATATATTAACCTACAACCATCATCTTACTACCATTTTCATGCTACAGGTTGGTAATACTATTCTATGTTCCACCTCAAGCTAATACCATCAGATGATACTATTTTTGGCCATCAATGGTTTTTTCATCGAATTCTACCATTGGATGTTAACGTAATTGTAGTCACAATTGTCATATACTTTTTTACCATCAATAATTTTTTTATTTAATTATTAAATTCTTCACATTCAAGGAATTAATTTATTATTATATTTAGAATTACATTCAGTTCACAAATGATAAAAATCTGTATTAATATTTTAAATTCATTCCTATCTAACATGATCCCCTTTAAACCCCTTATTCCATTATCTCTTGAAACATGACCTTTGAAAATAATTTTCCATATCTGTATCTATGTTTTGTCATTGAGGATGAAGCATGAATATGGTTCTCTAAATGAGTCACAACCTCAAAATAAATTGAATGTCAAGTCAAATTGACCTGTTGATCGGCGAAATTCTCTTCTTTCAGCTTAAGTCATTTTCACTGAGAAGGAAATAGATGCATATTGGTTGAGGTAAAAATGTCACTTGTTATAAATTTTATCTAAGATTAAGGATGTTCTACAGTTCTTAGAAAATAAGAAAACTTTCTATATGTGCATGGTTCTTTATTTTTATCTGTATGATGAGTTTGTGTTTTAGGATAGTAAAACGTTAACCTGGACATTGGTTGATGGTAAGGGACTCATGTTATCTTTAATGAAGTGAAGAAAATTCTATAAAGTTCCCCATAAATATTAATTTGATGATTATCAAGGTTCATATATCATTGGACATGTGACTTTTTTTCTTTAAGGAATCTCTCCCTCATCATAATGGGATTTTTACTGTAAGAAAACTAGTTGTAGTATAATTTGATGGGTATAATAAATATCTCTTTAAATTATTCAGAAAAGAATTTTATAATAGGAAGGGTGACTTTAGTGTATTAAGGCATGAATATATATTCTTTATATAAATTATGAGAGGAATGGATAAGATAAATTTATGTTGATATTTTATGGGGCATATAATGTAGTTATGAAAGCCTGATTCTATGTATAATACTCTTATCTATCCAAATAATATTTATTCTATGATATAAGAAAGAGGGATTATACCAAATAAAGAATAAAAATATAATCAGTGTTATGTTTTTTGTATAAGACATGTCACTTTTAAAAGGTTGAAAGTTAGTTGGAATACTTGGATAAAGAAATGGGTGATGGATAGTGATAAATTTTATGATAATTTCTTCCCATTGAAGAAACTATATAGACCAGTTATTTAGTTGTTCTTATTTAAGAGCCAGATGATGTAGTGGTTTATTCTTATGAGGATGTGGAAGCTAAGGGTTGTTCCAATGTTGATGAGGAGGTTGTGGTAGAAGAAGGAGAATTTTTTTCCATATCTATTCCGGAAGAGAGTGATATTGATATCGTTAGGAGACAAAATCATTGACATAAACCTCATTAAACTCGCGTTTCCCTACCCCTAAATGTAAATTCATCATGAAGATGATGATGTTTTAGATTATAAGATGTCTATTGGTGATCTATTTTGGGGTTCTTAATCAATGATTCTATATGATATCATTATATTATCCGATGAATAATTATATTTTGTGGATGGAAAATATATGTATGATGAAACTAAAACCTTAATCCATATTTATGAGTTTAGTAAGATTATATATGGAGACTCATATAGTAACTCCATTTTTTCAGTGATTCAAGTTATTGGAATCCCATTAGAGACAAGAAATGATTTTAATTCACCATCCATGGGGGAGAATACCCTAGGTTCAACTATTATTATCCTAGACTATTTAAATTAATATAACGGTGATAAGGATGGAGGAATTATAATAGATCTTAATGAATACACAATTTCTGATATTTTGATGAATACTATGGGATATTTGTTGAAAAGTATATACTAGGTTGATAATCATAAACCTTTTCCATTAATGGTTCTTACCATATATGAGGAATAATATGATATTACTCTAACAATTGATGAGTAATTGTGTCATGAGGATGTTTCTTCTCCTCGATATGAGAGGTATTGACCTCCTAGACCTCCTTGACAAACCAGATTTTGACATAAATAATTTTGAATCATTTAAGGTTGATCATTTGTCTGATCTTAGTGGATTTTTAAGGTCCTATACCTACCTATATATGACTTTCAAATAAGACGAAATATCACTGATTTTGTAATTTTTTATGGAATATCTTCTACCTCGTTTTTTTAGAATTTTATATTTGTAAATGAAAAAAACATTGGAGGATTATATTGGTGTTATCCATTCTACTTTGGACGACACTATGTTATACCTAACATAGAGATATATGTCAGTGATTAGATGTCTGGAATCTCTATCCACTATTTTATCATATTCTTACATATCACTTCCTCTTCTAATTACATATAGTGTCGATGTTGATCTGATCATAAGTATTATTTTGGATGAGCTTCAATTTTTTTTAATTTATCTATCTTTTTTTCACAAGGATGATATTTTATTGATCAAATCTCATATTGAGAATATTATTAATCCTGTTTTAGAATTTTTAAATGAAGTTAAAGGTGAGTGGGAAAATATAGCCAAATTTATAATGTATTATATTTATAATATTTTGGTAGAAAATAAGACCAATTCTTAATTACGTTTTTTTGAAGAGAAACTATGGTTCCCTCTTATTACTATGGCCTTAAAATAGAAAGTGTAATGACCAAGTATTTACATAAATAAATATTATATCATTTTATATGATTATTCAATAAACAGAATTATGATCCATGAAATAACGATTACAGGTTTAGTTTCTTTTCGATGCAGGTTACCTAATCCTTTTATTTCATAAAATATATTCTTTAACAATTACCAAATAGAATTATTCTTAAATATATCCTTCTTAAAACCTTTATTCTTAACATTGGGAAGGAAACATTATAATTGGGGAGTATAATTTCAAAATAATGGTAAAAATTGGAGATATCAGTTAACGATCATACTTGAGCATAAGATAAGCATAAGGTTATATGATCAGGACCATAAATTTAAAATTCCATACCCAATCTACTTGATATCATAAAAAAGATTCATGGAATAAAACATTATCATAATAATATCCCATTTTCATAATATTGAGGAATCATCTATAATAAATCATGATCCATGAGAGAATAACATAGAAATATGAATGTTGAGAAAATATAATATTATAAAATCTTGAGAGTGTATAGATAGAAATATGTTATATTATATGGTTATGGTTATGAAATCATGCCCTTTTAAATACATATGGACATTAAAGAAAGTCCACAAATAATCATGTGAACATAAAAACTAGGTCTATACATATTCTTATGGACATGAAAAATATGTTTGAACATAAAACCTTGAACATGAAATTAGCTTCATACATAACATTTTAATCTCATGAGTTATAGAGATTAAACCAAGGTTTTGGAAAACACAATAATTTTTTATCCCTCCAATCACATAATCATAATCCATTCATTGGTGTTCAACAAGATCCTAAATCATTCATCACATATCATAACCTGTTGAAGGGAAATGAGTTTCAAAAAAATATTGTAACACCCTCAAATGATAAAGGGTTAAATGACTAAATGATATGACTCATGTCAACTAGGTGCATCTTCCTTTTCAAGATTCTGTTTGATTAGAACTCCACAGTTAAGCATGTTTGTCCTGGAGTAGTGATCATGATGGGTGACCTTCTAGGAAGTTTCTCGGGGTGTGTGTGAGTGAGGACATAACACACTGGAAAGGACATGTGTTGGCCTGTGGGGGACTATCATTAGTCAGATGACCCGTTCGGTCATGTGGGATACCTAGGGTGGGCCCCATGTGTCTTCGGGGAAACTGGTGGTACCTGGTAGGCCAAGACCGGATGGCCATGTTAAGGCGGGGTGGTTGTGCTGTCACCGGGACCGAGTTGTCACATTTGGTATCAGAGGTGGTACCCAGACATAAGTGCAGCGCAATACCTTGGTTGAGATGTAATATCCACAATGATGATGTTGTGCTCTAAAGGGGGGGGGGGGTGGTAGTAACACCCCCAAATGATAAAGGGTTAAATGACTAAATGATTTCACGCATGTCAACAAGGTCCATCATCCTTTTCAAGAGATTTTCTGATTAGAACTCCATAGTTATGAGTGCTTGTCCTGGAGTAGTGATCATGATGGGTGACCTTCTGGGATGTTTTTCGGGGTGTGTGTGAGTGAGGACAAAGCACACTGGAATAGACATGTGTTGGCCTGTGGGGACTGTCATTAGTCAGCTGAACCGTTCAGTCTAGTGGTAGCCCTAGGGTGGGTCCACATGTCTTCGGGGTAACTGGTGGTACCTGGTAGGCCAAGACCCGATGACCATGTTAAGGCGAGTTGGTTGTGCTGTCACTGGGACCCAGTTGTCACATTTGGTATTAGACATGGTACCCAGACTTAAGTGAAGCACACTGCATGGGTTGAAATGTAGGTCCCACATTGAGGACGTTGTGCTCTAAATGGGGGTGATTGTAACACCCCCAAATGATGAAGGGTTAAATGAATAAATGATATGACTAATGTCAACATGGTGCATCTTAATTTTTAAGATAATGTCTGATTAGAACTCCACAATTAAGAGAGCTTGGCCTAGTGTAGTGATCATGATAAGTGACCTTCTGGGAAGCTTCCCGGGGTGTGTGTGAGTGGGGACAAAGCACACTAGAATGGACATGTGTTGGTATGTTTGGACTGTCATTAGTCAGCTGACCCATTTGGTCACGTTGGAGCCCTAGGGTGGGCCCTACGTGTCTTCAGGGCAACTTGTGGTACCTGGTAGGCCAAGAACCGACGACCATGTTAAGTCGGGGTGGTTGTGCTGTCATCGGGACCCAGTTGTCACAAATATCATCATAAAAATTATTTTCCATCCATTGAAATAATTATGATGATATCATTTGATCATATCTCTAATAAAGCACTAGTAACCATAAATAATGCCATCTTAGATGAAAATTCCTTTAAAAGGTCATTGGAATGTTTCATGGGGTGTGTGTGAGTGAGACAAAGCACACTGGAGAGGACATGTGTGGGAATTGGGGACTGTCATTAGTCAGATGAACCGTTCGGTCACATGGGAGCCCTAGGGTGGGCCCCACGTGTCTTCCAGGCAACTGGTGGAACCTGGTAGGCCAAGACCCGATGACCATGTTACGGCAGGGTGGTTTTGCTATCACCAGGACCCAGTTGTCACAAATATCATCAACAAACTCATTTTCCATCCATAGAAATAATTAGGATGGTATCATTTGATCATATCTCCAATAAAGCATTATTAACCATAAATGATGGACTCTTAAATGAAAATTCCTTTAAAAGGTCAATTGGAATTTATTATTTGAGGAAAATAATCTTTTCATATTGAAATAACTTATTTAAAATATAAAACACATTAAATTTTAATGGAAACAATTTTATTTGAAAATAATCATTTAAACACGTAAATTATTATGTAATGAATGAATTGTTCATGATAGTGGGAAATTCCATTCATTCAATGTAGGTTTAAAAATGATTTCATTCATCGGGTCTTGGCCTGTGGGGACTATAATTAGTCAGCTGACCCGTTTGGACATCTGGGAGCCCTAGGGTAGGCCCCACTTTTCATTGGGGCAATTGGTGGTACCTGGTAGGCCAAGACTTGATGGCCATGTAAAGGCAGGGTGGTTGTGTTGTCACCGTGACCCATTTGTCACATTTGGTATCAGAGGTGGTACCCAGACATAAGTGCAACGCACTGCCTGTGTTACGATGTATGGCCCACAATGAGGACGTCATTCTTTAAGGGGGGGGGGGATGATTGTAACACCCCCAAATGATAAAGGGATAAATGAATAAATAATATGACTCATGTCAACAAGGTGCATCTTCTTTTCAAGAGCCTGTCTGATTAAAACTCCACAGTTATGTGTGTTTAACCGGGAGTAGTGATCATGATGGGTGACCTAATGGGATATTTCCCGGGGTGTGTGTGAGTGAGGAAAATCACACTATAATGAACATGTGTTGTCCTGTGGGGACTGTCATTAGTCAGCTGACCCTTTAGGTCATGTCGGAGCCCTAGGGTGGGCCCCATGTGTCTGCAGGGAAACTGGCTGTACCTGGTTGACCAAGACCCAACGGCCATGTTAAAGAGGGGTGGTTGTGCTATCACCAGGACCCATTTGTCAAAAATATCATCATCAAAATCATTTTCCATCCATAGAAATAATTAAGATGATATCATTTGATCATATCTTGAATAAATCATTAGTAACCATAAATGATTCCAACTAAGATGAAAATTCCATTAAAAGGTCACTAGAAAGTTTCCTGGGGTGTGTGTGAGTGAGGACAAAGCACACTGGAAAGGACATGTGTTGGCCTATGGGGACTGCCATTAGTCCGATTACATGTTCGGTAACATGGGAGCCCTATGGTGGCCCCACGTGTCTTTAGGGAAACTGGTGGTACCTGGTAGGCCATGACCCGATTTCCATGTTAAGGCGTGGTGGTTGTGTTGTCACCGGGACCTTGTTGTAACAATTATCATCATGAAAATCATTTTCCGTCCAAAGAAATAATTGGGATGGTATCAATTTATCATATCTCCAATAAAGCATTAGTAACCATATATGATGGCATCTTAGATGAAAATTCATTTAAAATGTCCCTTGGGATTTATTATTTGAGGAAATAATCTTTTCACATTGAAATCATGTATTTAAAATATAAAACACATTAGATTTTAATGGAAAAAATTTCATTTGAAAATAAGCATTTAAACACGTTCATTCACGTGGGACTGTGTTGGCCTGTGGGGACTGTCATTAGTCATATGACCCATTCGGTCATGTGGGATCCCTAGGGTGGGCCCCACATGTCTTCAAGGAAACTAGTGGTACTTGGTAGGCCAAGAACCGATGGCCATGCTAAGGCAGGGTGGTTTTTCTGTCACTGGGACCCAGTTGTCAAAAATATCATCATCAAAATCGTTTTCCATCCATAAAAATAATTAGGATGGTATCATTTTATCATATCTCCAATACAGAATTAGTAACCATAAATGATGGAATCTTAGATGAAAATTCCTTTAAAATATCACTTGGAATTTATTACTTGAGGAAAATAATCATTTCACATTAAAATCACTTATTTAAAATATAAAACACATAATATTTGAAGGGAAAAAATGTTATTTGAAAATAACCATTTAAACACGTTAAAGAATACTTAATGAATGAATTGTTCATGATAGTGGTAAATTCCATTCATTCAATGTAGGTTAGAAAAATAATTTCATTCACATTTTCTATATAATTCAAAAGTACGTCATCCAGAAAGTGATAAATAGATTAATTTTAAACCCATTTTTAAAAAATAAAGCATGTGTTAAAATTAATATAAATTATCACTGGATAATATTTTAATACTATTTATTTTTTAAATATAACACTAACCTCTTAAAAAATGATTTTTTAATTAATAGTTAAATAAAGTAATAATTTCATAAAAATATTATTTCCATATCTTGAGTACTTAGAGAGCGTAAAATGAAAGGAAAGAAATTTAATCACTAGATATAACGAGAGGAGAATAAAAATATTCTGATTACGGATAGAAATATCCTAAAATTTCCTCATTTAAATCTTAATCATAAACAACCCCGATAAACAATGAGATTATAAAATAAGACTCTTACCTCAAGTTCCACTTGCTTAAAATGTTCTCCATCCTCCAGAATAATAAATTTAAATTTATTATATCACTATTATAGATACATTTACAATATTTAACTATCATATATTATGTTCTTATAAAATTTTAACAACTATTTAGTAATAATTCTCTATTATAATTTTCTTTTCTAAGTGTTAACTATTTCTTATTTCATGGATGTTTTGGTTATGCAGTTCCAAAAAATGTACTTTGATTTTGGTTCCATCATCTCAAAAATGTTGTGCCTGATATTAATATAATATATATTCATTATAATTACATATATATATATATATTTATTTTTTGTTATCCATACAATTTAGAGATATAAAAATGAATTACATGTTTCATGGAGATGTTAGGTTGTGAGTACACATGAACATTGTTTTCATTTTTAGATAGATTGGATGAAAGAAAGGTAAATAACAATTAAACTATCCAGAATAATTATAATATCATATATATTATATATAATCTTTAAAATTTTCCACATTAAAATTTATGTAATTAAATAATGAAAACTAATCACAATGCTTCATGGAGGTGGTTTTTTATATAGATACAAGAACGATATTATCATTTTAAAATGAATTGGAAGGAGGTGGGTAATAGATGTTCCATCATCATAAAAAAATAAGTATATTAAGGATACTGAAATAATTTTTTTTAAAGGATAACATATATTTAGAAGATATTTAAGAAGAAATAAAATTAAAAATGCTCGGTTAAGAGTTATACCTTTCACTAAAAACCCACTTTTGGCTTACAAGTTAATCATTTAAAAATGGAATTTTAAAAATTTTATATGATCAATTAAGTGGGGAATGAATCTATTAAATTATTATGGTAGGTATGTTCTAATATATGAGGCTAAAAATTTTGAATAAAAAAGGAAATGAGGTTCCCTTTTAATAGTTAGTATAGAGGTTCTAATGGAATTGTGTAAAGAATTAAATTAACATAAATTAATTTTCAGGAAGAATTACTAAAAGGTTTTATAATTAGAATATAATATTATTATGATTCAATATAAACTCATAAAATATAATTTTTATAAGTTTCAATTTTCATATCACCCTTATATATTAGTTTTTACCAATGGCAATCCTTTGGAAAATTAGCTTGATAATAATGTTTTATACAGTTTAATGGTCAATATTTTTACTATAAAACGAATACTGACCCATAATTAGACCATGGATGATATTTTCAACCATATAACATTAATTTGGACGAGGATATGATTTTCAATAATTTTAAATCATTTAAAAACATATTTTTTAATATAATATTATTAATTTCATTTGGGACCTATTCATTTTCCCTGACATTGAAAGCGACCTAAAAAAAGGAATTAAAATCTAAATCCTTAACTCATCTCTAATAATTTATATTTATCAATAAATTTTTGTAACATAAAAGTTTAAACAAATTTTATTCCTTCTAATATTATGAAATAATTTAATTTATTTTCTATTAATTGAATAAATATTGTGTCTGTGTTATGTAAGCCTTTAGGGTCATTATGCAATCATGGAAAACTGTAAAAACTAATATTATAATAAAATTAATTAATATTTATAATAAATATTTATAACCAAACCTATCACCTTTTTATTTTTAAGTAAAAAAGGAAGATATATTAATGTTAAGAGAATGATATTTTGTATTTATTCTTTTCATAAAATAATATAAATGTCTAAATCAAAGGCCATTGGAATGAATTGGACATATTTTCTATATGAGTAATATAATGTTCAAAATACACTAATAAAATAAGATATATACATTTGTGAGGGATATTTAAATGCCTTACCATAATGTTGTAACCATATTTTAGTCGTTTTACCTTTTGTAACGACCCAATATTTTTGAGTAGTATATTAACTTACTCTTATTGATTTAATAAGATGTTAATGGTTAATGCAGAAAGAGGAGTCGATGGCTTCATCCAGTAGACTCAACCCTTATGAAGCCCACTTATCAGAGATTGGGAAGGAGCTAGCATCTGTGGGCTTCGCTTTGGACCAAGCCCAAGCCGAACTCCAGCGTGTCAAGCTTGAACGGAAACTCCTACGGGAGAAGTTCAAGTTAGTAGAGATTACTACTAGGGCAATGTTATTTGAGCCTCCCTCAGATTCTCTCACCATAGCACACCTTACACTTAGGTCTTATGCCGGTGTTATAAGGGGCTATGTGACGAGACCCTAGCTTCCTTGTGTAATCCCTTCGGGTGAATAAATTGAGATTTCTTCCTTTAGTGATGTTTGTGAAATTTCAAATGTCTGGATAATTTTAGAATGTATTTTATTGATGAATTTCGAAAAAGGATATTTTAAAATATTTATGTAAACCCTAAATAACTAATGATGTGTATTGATTTTCAAAAAATGGTCTTCTACAAAAGTGTTCAGTAAGGAATTTGGAGTCTAATAAGATCAACGTAATTTTTGATGAATAGTAAATTATGAATAGTGATTTTACCCTTAGGATTAGTAATGTGACCAAATGGATTAGTAATTTCACTCAAAGAAAGTTTTAATATAATATAGACACCTAGATTAAGTAATGTGATTCAATAAAATGGGTAAATAACGGTTTCATAAATTATTAGTCAAGTATTAGTTTTTTCGGATAAATAGTGTTTTTTTAATTAAAAAATTAATTAAAAATAATTAGAAAATTATTTTTATAAAAATGACTTTATTTTTGAACTCAGAGCATCGATATTATGTTAAGGTAATTTTTGGGGATTTTTCTGAAAAAAATGAATTTTTGATGAATAGTGTTTTTATTTAAAAATTAAATTAAAAATATTTAGAAAATTATTTTTATAAAATGGATTTCATTTTTGAAATCAGAGAATTGATATTTGGTTAAGGTGAAATTTTGGGTTTATTCTGAGAAAGTTGAATTTTTCAGTGAATAGTAAAAATACAGTTTTAGGGTTTCGGTATGTTTAATGACATCATAACTGTGTCATGATGATGTCATGAGATATTTTAAGGGTTGGCCGGCCAAGGGTGATGAATTATTGTTTTGGGGGCCCCATGTGGCCTAACTCCATGATAAATGCCAAGGGAGAGCACATGGGTTTGAGAAAAGCACATGTGAGGTGTCCCTTGGCCATTAATGCCTTGTCCCCTCACTTTCCCTATAAATACCCACCCTTTCCTCCTTTAGTTGTCACTCCCAACTCTCCCCCAATGAAGTTCTGGTCTTCGTAACTTCCAAGGAGTCCTCCCAAGGTTCCCCCAATCCCTCAAGGTCCAATCCTTTGAGTTTCAAGAGTCACGTTTTAAGATAAGGGATCCGACCCCTCTCTTTCTTTTCATGTAATCTCTTTTATGTCATTCCTTTTATGCTCCATGTTCTGATGTGAGAGGATGTTCTTTTATATTCCTATTACTGCCCTTTTCATTCTTATATGATGAGATATCCCCTCTTACTCTCATCATTTCATTTTATGAATGTTTAAGTGATGCTGTTAGGCTGCCGAATTTTTAAGGGATTCTTTCACCCTTCTCATTTTTGAAGTTCGATTTTCATATCAAGTCTTTCAAGTTACTTTTTTATTATGTTGGGGTATGATCTCTAAATATATCATACTGATATCTTATGATCATATGATGAGAGACCCTATTTTATCTTGTCAATTCATTTTTATTGAAGTTTAAGTGACGCCGTTAGGCTGCCGAATTTTCATAAGAGAAATCTAATTTTTGTCTTCCTTCCATGTTTTTCATTTCAAATGGTATGTCCTTAAAATTTCATTACCATTTCTATATATCCATATTATTCTATCCCCCTACTATTTTATGGATCATTTATGAGTGGGTGACCCATGTCCCCTCTCTTTTCAATGTTTTCTAAAACCTTGTAACATAGCTGTTATGATGCAGAATTTTCGTCTCAAAATGCCTCTCTCTTTTCTCAAAAATTATTTTATGTTATAAAGTGAATACACAAAGCTATTATTTCTACAAGGGTATTCACATATATATCAAAATGTTCTATTTTAAATTCTGTGATTTACATACATGAGACCCACTTTCCCTTTTCGTGGGTTTAAAGTGACGTAAAGATCATGTCTTTAAAGCAGTTTTTAAAACGTTATGATTATGAAATGAAACCCATTTATTTTATGCTTTGTGGGTTATTTATGAAATGTTTGATGATGATATATGTGGATCACATGATAATAAAGGCAAATTTAAGGGTGCGCCCTGATAGCGCTCCAATGCATTGGGTAATGATGTAACCACTAGAGATTACAATTTTCACGATACCTTGGTGAATAACCTTGGTAATTTTCAAATGACACCTTGGGGATGGACCTTGGTGATATGTTCATGATTGTCTTTGTTAAATAATGTAGCCACATCTTCAAGTTATGGAAAATGTTATTTTTATTATGAAATTCCTCATGATTTCTTTCTCATGCCTTAAAGTTCTTTTCATGTCCTTATTGAAGTATCTCAAGTTCACATGTAAAATGTTCCTCTTGTTTCCCTTACTGGGCCTTCTGCTCACCCTTTCTTTTGATATATGTCCCCAGGTTATGAGATGCAGTAATGAACCTAGGATGAACTTAAGGAGAAGCCTTTCAAGTGTTTAAGAAGAATGTTTTATGTTGTTTTCATGTTTTATGTTCCTGGTTTCCAAGACACTAGACCTTAAAGATCCTCAGTTTCGTGTAATGTAATGAAAGTTTATGTTATAGAAAGGCGGGATGCTATATTTGGTATCAAAGGATGGTTTAGTTATTTGTGGAAATTAGGATATAAAAACTTTAGGAATAACCCTATAGAAAAGTTTAAATATAGGAAAACTTCCTGGTATTTTGGTAAGTATTGAGTAAGTGGTTTATCAAAAAAATACATCCCTGTCTGGATACGAGCAGGTAGAGGCGGCCCTGGCATAGATGTACATAGGGGTAAAACCCGAAAACACCGCTTTGAGCTAGACTCGAACGGGAACTGGTTCACGATAACGGGCCTTGCTGCACTCTTGGTTACGACACTCCCGGGGGATATGTTTGGTTAATCACCAGCTTTTTATGAATCATTATGAAGGAATTATAGAAAAGTGTAATTGTCTAAGCATGGAGTCTTAGTTAAAAGATCCATAATTGAAATAAGTTTCTTACTAAGGTTTTATTCTTTTAGAAAATGGCAGGCAATAGGAGGAATCGTGCCGATGGTGACCGCAATGCACCATGTGCTGACGGCCCTCCGATGGAAGCCAGAATGGAAACATTCATGCGAATGATGAACCAACTGACTCAAGTTATGAGTAATAACTTGAATCAGGCTGAGAGGCCAACCTCACCACGAAGGGAACAACTTTCTGTTGAGTCCTTCATGCGTCAACGACCACCAACATTTAGTGGATCTACTGACCCATTGGTTGCGGAACAATGGATAAGCTCCATTGAAAAGATCTTTTCTGTACTTCATTGTTCGGAACAAGAAAAAGTCACCCTTGCTGTTTACCGCCTAGAGGGAGAAGCTGATCAGTGGTGGTCACTGATCAAAAACACGAAGCCACGAGGAGAGATGGAAGCTATGGAGTAGGAAGAGTTCCGGGGAATATTCTTTAACAAGTATTTCCCTCATTTCATGAGAACGAAAATGGAGAAAGAGTTTCTCGAGCTGAAGCAAAAGGAGAATGAATCAGTTGGAACCTACGAGATGAACTTCACAAGGCTTTCCCGTTATACCTCATGCTTCGTCATGGACCCTAATGGGAAGGTTTATAGATTCTTTGGTGGACTACGACCTCATCTGCGGAAGAATCTAGCCAACAGGGACTATGATAGCTATGAAGAAATAGTTCGAAGTGCCATGAAAGTTGAACTAGAGTTTGGGGAGACACAGTGGTCTCACAAATCTAATGAGAAGAAGAGAACTCTAGAACCAAGCCTGGGAATAAGTTTTGATCAGGAAAGAGGTGGAAAGCATATGCAACATGCCACATGCAATAAGTGTGGGAAGAAGCATCCGAGGAACTACTTGATCAGGAGTGGTAAGTGCTACAGGTGTGGAAGAGAAGGCCATATTTCTCGGAATTGTCGTAGTGATGTGAAGCCTCAACTTCCAAAAACTAACGACAGAGGAAAGATGGTTCCGGCCCTACCCGAAGTCACATGCTTCAAGTGTGGACAGCTTTGGCACTTTGCTAATCAATGTCCAAATCTGAGGGCAGTGGAGGGGAATCACCATCAACCTCAGCAGAGGCCAAGGGAGCAAGGTCGTGCTTTCGCACAACAACTGAATTTGAAGTTCCGAACGATGTGGTAGAAGTTACTCCTGTTGTCCTCTCAAAACTAGCAAGTGCTTTATTTGATTCTGGTTCTACGCATTCCTTTATTTCCTCCAAGTTTGCAAGGAATATAGAATCAATCCCCGAACTGCTAGAGGTAGAGTTGTCAGTCAAGACTCCAAGTGGGATTATCCTTGCATCAAAAGTATTTAGAGACTCTAGTGTTTACTTTGGTGAGCACAATCTTATCGCAAATCTAGTAGTCATTCCCATGATGGAATTCGACATTATACTAGGGATGGACTGGCTCTCAAAGTATAATGCTAAGATCAAATGCAGAAGTAAGGAAATCTTAGTAGTCTTGAATGAACGACCTACAGTTATCTTCCAAGGAGAGATATCCCGAACTGATCCCTATCTAGAAGCACCTCCTATAGCTTTCTTTATGGAGTTAATCGGTTATGAGGAAGAAGGGAAAGGGAGCATACAAATTGAAGATGTTCCGATTGTTCAGGAATACATGGATGTATTTCCTGAGGAGTTACCTGGACCTCCCCCAGAAAGAGAGGTAGAGTTCTCCATTGAACTCGTACCTGGGCCTCAACCGATATCAAAGACTCCGTATAGAATGGAAAATGTGGAGCTAGAAGAGCTAAAGAAACAACTCCAAGACTTGTTGGAGAAGGGGTTTATCCGACCGAGTGTGTCTCCTTGGGGGGCACCAGTTCTCTTTGTGAAGAAGAAGGATGGATCAATACGGCTATGCATTGATTATAGAGAACTGAACGGGATCACAGTGAAGAACAGATACCCTCTTCCAAGAATTGATGATTTATTTGACCAACTTCGTGGGGCTCAATTCTTCTCTAAGATTGACCTTCGATCTGGTTATCATCAACTGAGGGTGAAGAAGGAAGATATTCCAAAGACTGCCTTCCAATCAAGATATGGGCATTATGAGTTTACTGTTATGCCCTTCGGCTTGACTAATGCTCCTGCTATTTTCATGGATTTGATGAATAGAGTCTTTAGGGACTACCTTGATAACTTTGTGGTAGTTTTTATTAATGATATTTTGATATATTCAAAAAGTCGTGAGGAGCATGAAGATCATCTAAGGGTTATTTTGAAAACTCTATGGAAGGAGAGGCTCTTTGGGAAGTTCCGCAAGTTTGAGTTTTGGTTACAGCAAGTGGCTTTCTTGGGGCACATCGTAACCAATGAAGGAATCTCGGTTGACCCTGCAATGACAATGGTTGTGGAGGAGTGGCCTCAACCCACAACAGTAACTGAGATTCGTAGTTTCCTTGGTTTAGCGGGATATTATAGGAGGTTTGTGAAAAACTTTTCACGGCTTTCTAATCCACTAACCAAGTTGACTCGAAAAGGGGTTAAGTTCATCTGGACAAAGGAATGCGAGGAAAGCTTCCAAGAGCTGAAGAAGAGATTGGTTACTGCACCTGTGTTAACACTACCCTCTATCGGAGAAGGGTTCGTTATTTTTAGCGATGCATCTCTGAAAGGGCTTGGGTGCGTCCTCATGCAAAATGACAAGGTAATTGCTTATGCATCTCGACAGTTGAAGATTCATGAGCAGAATTATCCTACGCATGATCTAGAGCTGGCGGTAGTTGTTTTTGCTCTAAAGATATAAAGGCACTATCATTATGGGGAGAAATGTGATATATACACTGACCACCAAAGTCTAAAGTATATTTTCACACAGAAAGAATTGAACATGAGACAAAGGAGATGGTAGGAGCTTATTAAATACTATGATTGTTCAATTCATTATCACCCTGGAAGAGCAAACAAAGTCGTGGATGCGTTAAGCAGAAAAGATCTTGTTGTTCTGGCAACAATGAGGATATTAGGAGATCCTTTGATTAAAGATCTAGTAAAACTGGACATGGGAATTAGAAGTAAAGGGACATCATCAACCCTATCCCAAACGATTTCTCAACCTTCATTACTAGAGAAGATCAAGAAGGATAAATAAGAAGATCCTTTGCTGCAGGAGAAGTTCGAGGCTGTAAAGGATGGTAAGTTACCTGATTTCAATATTGATCAAGAAGGTGTATTGAAATTTCGTACAAGACTATGTGTTCCATCTATTCCGGAGATAAAGAAAGAACTGATGGATGAAGCTCATAGCTCTACTTTCTCTATACATCTGGGAAGCACTAAGATGTATAGAGACCTTCGTGATCATTATTGGTGGGATAACATGAAGAGGGAGATTGCTGATTACACTACAAGGTGCCTGGTGTGTCAGCAAGTAAAGGCAGAACGACAACTTCCTAAGGGGGTATTACAACCGCTACCCATACTAGTATGGAAGTGGGATAATATCACTATGGACTTTGTAACTGGTCTCCCGAAAACATCCAAAGGAAACAATGCGATATGGGTTATTGTGGACCGTCTCACTAAGACAGCCCATTTTATCTCTATTCGGGAAGATTTCTCTCTGGATCAGCTTTCCAAGATATACGTTAAGGAAGTGGTAAGGATGCATGGGGTACCACTATCCATCGTATCTGATCGTGACCCAAGATTCACATCAAAATTCTGGAGAAGTCTTCAGCATGCTCTAAATATTGAATTGAATTTTAGTACGGCCTATCATCCTCAAACTGATGGCCAATCTGAAAGGACTATTCAGACACTCGAAGACATGTTGAGATTATGCTCAATGGAATTTAAAGGTGGATGGGATCAACACCTCCCATTAGTGGAGTTCTTCTATAACAACAGCTTCCATGCGAGTATTCAGATGGCACCCTATGAAGCTCTGTATGGAAAGCGGTGTAGAACTCCTACTTGTTGGGATGAAACTGGTGAGAGGAAGCTTCTTGGGCCTGATCTCGTGCAAGAGATGACAGAGCAGGTTCATGCCATCCAACAACACATAAAGGCTGCTCAGAGTCGGAAGAAGAGCTATGCTGACAATCGTCGAAGGGACTTGGAGTTTGGTGTTGGTGACAAAGTCTTCTTTCGAATTTCTCCATGAAAGAGAGTCATGCGGTTTGGGAAGAAAGGGAAGCTCAGCCCTAGGTACATTGGCCCCTATGAAATCCTTGATCGCATAGGAGCAGTGGCCTATCGTCTAGCACTTCCACAGAACCTAGCTCAAGTTCATGATGTCTTCAATGTATCTCTCTTGAGGAAGTACATACCCGACCCTTCGCATGTACTGAACCCAGAGGTGGTACAACTGGAACATGACCTCTCTTACGAGGAGTAGCCAGTGGAGATCTTGGACCGTAGAGACAAGGTTCTACGAAACAAGACTACCCACCTTGTGAAAGTGTTGTGGAGGAATCATAAGTATGAAGAAGCGACTTGGGAGCCTGAGGGAACGATGAAGCAAAAGTACCCTCACCTTTTCAACTAGGCCTCAAGTATAAATTTCGGGGACAAAATTTCTTAAGGGGGGAAGAATGTAACGACCCAATCTTTTTGAGTAGTATATTAACTTACTCTTATTGATTTAATAAGATGTTAATGGTTAATGCAGAAAGAGGAGTCGATGGCTTCATCCAGTAGACTCAACCCTTATGAAGCCCACTTATCAGAGCTTGGGAAGGAGGTAGCATCTGTGGGCTTCGCTTTGGACCAAGCCCAAGCCGAACTCCAGCGTGTCAAGCTTGAACAGAAACGCCTACGGGAGAAGTTCAAGTTAGTAGAGATTACTACTAGGGCAATGTTATCTGAGCCTCCCTCAGATTCTCTCACCATAGCACACCTTACACTTTGGTCTTATTCCGGTGTTATAAGGGGCTATGTGACGAGACCCTAGCTTCCTTGTGTAATCTCTTCGGGTGAATAAATTGAGATTTCTTCCTTAGTGATTTTTGTGAAATTTCAAATGTCTGGATAATTTTAGAATGTATTTTATTGATGAATTTCGAAAAAAGGATATTTTAAAATATTTATGTAAACCCCAAATAACTAATGATGTGTATTGATTTTCAAAAAATGGTCTTCTACAAAAGTGTTCAGTAAGGAATTTGGAGTCTAATAAGATCAACGTAATTTTTGATGAATAGTAAATTATGAATAGTGATTTTACGCTTAGGATTAGTAATGTGACCAAATGGATTAGTAATTTCACTCAAAGAAAGTTTTAATATAATTTAGACACCTAGATTAAGTAATGTGATTCAATAAAATGGGTAAATAACGGTTTCATAAATTATTAGTCAAGTATTAGTTTTTTTCGGATGAATAGTGTTTTTTAATTAAAAATTTAATTAAAAATAATTAGAAAATTATTTTTATAAAAATGACTTTATTTTTGAACTCAGAGCATCGATATTATGTTAAGGTAATTTTTGGGGATTTTTCTGAAAAAATGAATTTTTTGATGAATAGTGTTTTTATTTAAAAATTAAATTAAAAATATTTAGAAAATTATTTTTATAAAATGGATTTCATTTTTGAAATCAGAGCATTGATATTTGGTTAAGGTGAAATTTTGGGTTTATTCTGAGAAAGTTGAATTTTTCAGTGAATAGTAAAAATACAGTTTTAGGGTTTCGGTATGTTTAATGACATCATAACTGTGTCATGATGATGTCATGAGATCTTTTAAGGGTTGGCCGGCCAAGGGTGATGAATTATTGTTTTGGGGGCCCCATGTGGCCTAACTCCATGATAAATGCCAAGGGAGAGAACATGGGTTTGAGAAAAGCACATGTGAGGTGTCCCTTGGCCATTAATGCCTTGTCCCCTCACTTTCCCTATAAATACCCACCCTTTCCTCCTTTAGTTTGCACTCCCAACTCTCCCCCAACGAAGTTCTGGTATTCTTAACTTCCAAGGAGTCCTCCCAATGTTCCCCCAAGCCCTCAAGGTCCAATCCTTTGAGTTTCAAGAGTCACGTTTTAAGGTAAGGGATCCGACCCCTCTCTTTCTTTTCATGTAATCTCTTTTATGTCATTCCTTTTATGCTCCATGTTCTGATGTGAGAGGATGTTCTTTTATATTTATCTTACTTACCATTTCATTCTTATATGATGAGATATCCCCTCTTACTCTCATCATTTCATTTTATGAATGTTTAAGTGATGCCGTTAGGCTGCCGAATTTTTAAGGGATTCTTTCACCCTTCTCATTTTCAAGTTCGATTTTCATATCAAGTCTTTCAAGTTCCTTTTTTATTATGTTGGGGTATGATCTATATATCTATCATACTGATCTCTTATGATCATATGATGAGAGACCCTATTTTATCTTGTCAATTCATTTTTATTGACGTTTAAGTGACGCCGTTAGGCTGCCGAATTTTCATAAGAGAAATCTAATTTTTGTCTTCCTTCCATTTTTTTCATTTCAAATAGTATTTCCTTAAAATTTCATTACCATTTCTATATATCCATCTTATTCTCTCCCCCTACTGTTTTATGGATCATTTATGAGTGGGTGACCCATGTCCCCTCTCTTTTCAATGTTTTCTAAAACCTTGTAACATAGCCGTTATGATGCAGAATTTTCGTCTCAAAATGCCTCTCTCTTTTCTCAAAAATTATTTTATGTTATAAAGTGAATACACAAAGCTCTTATTTATACAAGGGTATTCACATATATATCAAAATGTTCTATTTTAAATTCTGTGATTTACATACATGAGACCCACTTTCCCTTTTCGTGGGTTTAATGTGACGTAAAGATCATGTCTTTAAAGCAGTTTTTAAAACGTTATGATTATGAAATGAAACCCATTTATTTTATGCTATGTGGGTTATTTATGAAATGTTTGATGATGATATATGTGTCTCACATGATAATAAAGGAAAATTTAAGGGTGCGCCCTGATAGCGCTCCAATGCATTGGGTAATGATGTAACCACTAGAGATTACAATTTTCACGATACCTTGGTGAATAACCTTGGTAATTTTCAAATGACACCTTGGGGATGAACCTTGGTGATATGTTCATGATTGTCTATGTTAAATGATGTAGCCACTTCTTCAAGTTATGGAAAATGTTATTTTTATTATGAAATGCCTCATGATTTCTTTCTCATGCCTTAAAGTTCTTTTCATGTCCTTATTGAAGTATCTCAAGTTCACATGTAAAATGTTCCTCTTGTTTCCATTACTGGGCCTTCTGCTCACCCTTTCTTTTGATGTATGTCCCCAGGTTATGAGATGCAGTAATGAACCTAGGATGAACTTAAGGAGAAGCCTTTCAAGTGTTTAAGAAGAATGTTTTATGTTGTTTTCATGTTTTATGTTCCTGGTTTCCAAGACACTAGACCTTAAAGATCCTCAGTTTCGTGTAATGTAATGAAAGTTAATGTTATAAAAAGGCGGGATGATATACCTTTACTAAGGTGAAAAAAAATTTAAAGTTACTATTCATGATGACTATAAGGAAAATGGACCTATTTTTCTAAAAACGATCCTAATAATTCAAAATAATGAGTAATTTTTTTGGAATCAAATTTTATATGCAGTCGAATTCCATGCAAAATAAGCACAAAAAAATGAGAACGTTTTTTTGGAACATATTGTTTAAGCATAAATATTGATTTATTCTTATTTCATGTTGACTAAAAAACATTAAATGAATATAAAATAATTTTATTGAATACATAATATATAAATTACATAAAAAAATTTACTTAATACTGCTTTATATAATTTATTATAATAAAAATATATTCCATATAAAAAGGATGTTTTGGAGGGAAAAGAGTTTTTAAGACTAAAAAATGACCTTATAAAAAAATAATGATTAATAATTATTATTAAAAAAATTATTTAATTATATTAAATTAAATTATTCCTATGTTTCTTAAATATCAACCTAAAATCATAATACAATCTTTCAAATTACTATTTTACAATAATTAATTACTTTCACTATTCACGAAAAAAACCCTTCTTTCTAGAAAAATTCAAAAATTTCACCTTAAGATAATTTTAATAATATCAGTTTGAAATTATATACATTTAATTAAAATAAATATCCATAATTTTAATGAATTAATTTTAATATTCATACTGGAAATTTAATAAAACCCATTTTTTTAATAAAACATGTTTCAGAAACATAAAATGTCTTTAAAAAATGAGTAATTTTATCTTATACATTAACTAATAAATTAGAATTAATTAAAATATTTATATATATATATATTTAATTATTTTCTTAATAACATTGATTCTATAAAATTAATAAATAATTTATAATATATCATGGTTTGTTTGAAGCTCGTTGTTCCATGTCATGTGAGCAATCAAACACATTATAATATATTTATGGGAAAATATAACCTAAAATATCAGGAATTTACATTATACCCCATTAAATATATCATATAATCACTAAATATTATTGTTTTATGCAATGTTTCCAATTTTTTAAATTTCCTTTTTGAAAACTCACATTATACAATGAAAAAATAAAACTTATATTGACAAGGGAAAGTGGGAAATTAAAAGGCTACCCTAAATTATATATTATCCTCTTCTCAGATAAGGAAACAATTAGTGGAATGTAAAATTGTATAAATATATGAGAAAACTATCATCTAATGAATAATAGAGAGTAATATAGAATATGTGGATGAAAATTTGAATTACAAAAAATCCATAAATCCATGAGGGGGTGAAAAGACCACCAATTCATTATAATTGAAGGTAAAAGAATGACCATTTAATGTTAAGATTGTTTTCTTAAATCCAGTGTACGATTTTAATATTAAGATATAGAATATGATAAAATGTACATACTTGAATTATTTCAATTTCATATAATTAATTTAATATTATAGTTGTGATTTTATGAATTATACTAGTATCTACTACTCATAAAAAATTAATATTCAAGATTTTTTTTATTCTTAAAGGAATAAAATTATATTTTAATGGATTATAAGACGCAAAAAATAATTAAATTTCATTCAATCTTTCTATATATATTTTACAATACCATAATGGATAGCACATGTTATCTACTGTGGATAAATATAATTCATTAATGCATGAAACCTAAACAATAACATCCAATGTTCAACTTAATTAATTATATAACTATTTAACCATAATGATCCTCCAAAATATGTCTATAAATAATTAAAACCCAATTATTGGAATTATTTGAACTCATATCCTTAAATGCTCAATTTAAAAATTATCTTGAAATAATTTTAATCAATCATAATGTCTCAAATAAGAATGTATATACCATGATCACATATTCCAAACAATATACTAATAATTTCTCAAAATGATGTCACCATAAAACAATATATGTTTTAAAATGAAAATTCACCCAATATTTCTTAAATAATCTCTTATATTGTCCAAATATATTTCAATTGGGTTTATTATTTCACTGAATGAATATCATAGGTTTATTTTGAATATAAAATATGATATCGTGACTCTATAAATTTTTAATGAATATATATATATAGAGAAATATAATCAATGCTCATTATCATATAAAAATTCAATATTGTATGAATAATAAGATTTTCATAGGTTTCATTCATAAAAATTTCATCATTGAATCCCCAACTTGGGATTTTCTTTTTGTGCGACCCAATCAACATGATTTACTTTAACTATTGTTATTTCATAATCTTTCTATTTTCTACTTGACATTATTTGTTTTTTGGGGATTATTATCCTCATTAGAAATTGAATTAGGGATTTTATTCACTTTATTCCAAAACTACATAAATCTATATCTCTAAAGTGTGATTGGTGTATTCTGTTGATCTCTCTCTCCAATCATTTCATTGATTGGCCTATTCACACAACTTCTATATTCATTTTATAAATGGAAATCATTCCCATACTTGATCTATCTTCTTTATACTTTCAGTAATTATATGGGGTGATCCTTCCTAAGATTTTAGTATGTAAGAGGATAAAAATATTCCTTCCCTCCATGTGACATGGAATTGAAGCTTTCCATGAAACTCCATATTTTTTTTCTTATCACTAGAACCATGTGGGTTCCATGTTTCCATTTAAACTTCTAGTTCACATTGAACAATTCATTCAAAACTTCCAAATACACATATTTATATGTTCTTTGGATGAATTTTTTACAAACCACTAAATAAATGATCTATTTTTATTTTAGGGATGATGATTATACAATTGTAATACCTGGAATGTATTTTAAAATTTTTACTCATAGGTACCTATAAGTTCATTATATAGTTTCTTAATCTCAATTAATTCTTTCTTTACGTTATTATGTAGAATAAGAGGGAAGTAATTACTGAAAAATAACCTCTTAAAATCATCAAATTTTATGGAGTATTTTCCTTCATATTTCATTGTATTCTTAATAATATTATACCACTTATTGTAATCATCTTACAAATGAAAAAAATCAAGGACACCCTTTTTCTGCAACTAGAATAAATGAATAAAGAATATATCTTTAATTACATTGTCCCATTATGTAGAAACTAGTGGATTTAAAGAACAATCAAATGAGGGTATAATTAACCACACAAATGATTAAATGGTATGTTTCCCTATATATGGTGCTTTTGGATGATTAACATGATCTGTGTTCTTACTCATTACATGAGATTATTGAGTGGGAAAAGTCACAAAAGAATTCCACCCCATATCGTAATCCATTTTTTTTTCATAAGGATGGTTATTTCATTGCACTTCAAATTCATTATTTACAAGATTCCTTCAAGTTTAATCCATTGAATGAATAATGTGTGAAATAATACTTATTTGAGAAATCTTATAATCATGAAAAATAATTCATAGGAAATAAAAATTATAAAAAATTATTTTCAATGTATGACACCATCAGTTAGACCTCGGCCATCCATTGTTATAAACTGTTCAAAACCTCTATAATGGTTCATAATAAAAATGTTAATTAACCCATGAATATCCATGGGGAGTTTCAAACATGGTCAGTAATAAGGAAACATTCATCATGTACCAGAATGATGGTAGTGAGATACTTAACTAACTCGTTATATAGTTATTACCACTAGACCACATCCACTTATTATACCCGGACTATGATTTATTACAAACAATACCGCAAAATTTACCCCTTAACAAAACATAAGGTTGTTATCCAATACGTAGACTTATCAATAGTGTTTTAAACAATTTTATCTAATCTTAACCTCCACATATTTTCTGAACCCTACTTTGATAAAAACTATAGTGACTAGTGATTTACATTTATAAATATTATATCACTTTAGACTAATATTCAATGTATAACATTATGATCCACACAAAAACCATAGAGGTATAATATCTTTGAAGAAAATATACATAATGATATTATTTCATGAATTATCTTCAATGCTTTCTGTATGGAATACTTGTCACAAACTAGCCCAGGTCAACCCTAGACCGGTCAATCGAGCTGGTTCGCGTCATGTCCTGAGGAGCGTTCCTGATCCCCCAGGGCTCACAACAAATTCCAGGCATCAAAACATATAGGTGGGAACTATTTAATCCCAAAATAAATAACTGGGACTGGATAAAATATAGAACCAAACAAGACACAAGACCCAACAACTGAACATAAATAAATAAAAAGTTAGTCCAAATACATAACACGTTGAACAAGTAGAAAAAATTTAAAAAACTGAAAAACCCATGCTACCACGACCACCATGTGACCTCTTGGTCACCTCTATCCACTAAACCTAATATGATTCCCCTTGAACGCCTACTAGGAATCCTAAATTGTAAAAAAGAACCTGTAACTACAAATATAATGTAGGCATGAGCACTGAATTGTTCAGTAGGGATAGAAAGAAAAGTCCACTAAATCCAAATATTTCTTTCCCAAAATATAACAATGAAAATAGTTATAAATATATTTTTAAAAATATGGTTTTCTGAAAATTTTACAAAAAATAAACAATACATTTCATTTACAAAACTAAATCCCTTTTTAGAATGAAAATCTAGAATATTAAATTCAAATATTTTATATAAGGAAAAAGATAAACAATATATTCCAGAAATGATTATCACTTAATGTAATTAAGTAATCAATTATAAAATATGGCTAATATTAATCATCCCTTTAATACACCTAGTTGTACTTATTTCGGTACCACCTACCGGTGTATGGTGAATCCTCTATCTCCACAACAAATTAGCTTTCTTATCTAGGACTCACTAGTGGCACATCACTACAGGCCTGTCTAATTCATGATAAGGGTACTAACCCATGTAATTGGGTGTTTCAAAAAACCATCACTCAAACATCTAAATGATTCCCTAAAACCTATTATGGTTATAATAATACTATGTGTGTAGGAGGCCATTTTACATGTCACTCAGCTCGAATGATTTCAGTACACTTGCCTACCCCAAACACAGACACCAATAACTATAACTTCTAAGGGAAACCCCTCCTATAATGGTTTCCTATATACATTAATTTTCATTTCATATCATTCAAGGGTTCCCTTCCGGCCCCTAAAACATATGACCATTTAAAAAGTTTCACAAAAAATTAGGGTTTCCAAACTGGAACAAAGTTACTAAAACACAATCCATTTAAAGAGTAAAAAAAACATTACACTAGAGTAAGAAGTTCCAAATGGTCTTTTAACATTAAATGTCCAAAATCCATACCCAAAACATTACACAAATACTAATTTTACAATTTTAATTCTAAACAAGCCCTTATGATCCAAACACAAACCCAAAAAATTAGTTTTACCAAATGGGCCTTTAAAATTCTAAAAAACACACCAAAATATGTTTTAAAGACAAACGACCAAATATTAAAGAACTCATATAAAGAAATGTTTTCCAAAACACTATAGTAAATACACTCTAAAATCTCATTTAAAATGTTCATTATATAACCCATAAGAAGAACAAAATGACTGGAAAACTAAAATACTCTCTTGAATATAATATCTAGGGAAAATACCACTTTTGAGTACCATATTCGTTTAAGGATCAAAATATTTAGAAGGTAAACCCACCGGCATATTGGGTGTTAGTGAGGGAGGTGCGGCTGATGGAGACAGTCACACATTGGGAATAGAAACCATCGAGGTTGGGTCACATGCAAGAAACAGGCTGCTGTGGGAGGGGGTCTTATGCGCCGCTGGTGGATGAAGGTGTGGTGTTCAGGAGCTAAGGAGGCAAAGGTGCGATAGTCAAGATCTAGAGCAGGGTGGAGTGGCGTGGGGAGGTAGGGACACCAGTGTCAGTTGGGATCGGGTGAAGGTCGAACGCGAGAGGAGGGTGGGGTGCCTTGGTTTTCAATTACTTTTTCTAGTACAATATTACTAATAATTATAATAATGATAATAATAATAATCACCATCATCATAATAAATTAATTAAAAATTAAATCATAATAATAATAATATTATTATAATTATTAAAAATACTAAAATTATTACGACTACTATTTTTAACCGTTTTTTTAATTTGTATTTTATTTTATTTATCTTATTTTTTTTTTATTTCCTTTAACATGCAATTTATTTATTTTTTTATTTCTAATACTAAGAAGGTGTTCGGTTTGTCTGCAGTCAAACACAAGTTTGGGAAAACTATGCATGAATTATGTCAATTGACACTTCCCACTTACAGGGCCAGGTGCCGTTCTTGTTGAACAGTTTTATAAACCACACACAAGTTGCTCTTAATAAGTCTGACCCACTTGGGAAACTTCTCTAGCACCACACACTTACGCCTAACCATGACGTTTGTCTGTGAAATGGTGAAAAACATTTGAAACATAAAATAATAATTAATGTAATTAAAATAAAATATCAACTAGGTCAGGGTGTGATAATTATGCCCACCATAGAGCTTTCTTTCCCATGAATGTCACCAGGCCAAAAATTGGTCAATAATTGAGTACATTCCAGAACAAAACCAGAAGGACTGTGGAATTTCTGGGTTGACTACTTATTTTCCCTCAAGTCACACCTGACCAATCTTGATGAAAATACAACCCAAAACTAGGGAAGAATAGTTGAGGGTTCTCCCCATCCCAAGGACTCATCTAACAGTAGAGTTTCAAAACCCAACAACACCACCACCACAACTGGGAACTAGGGATCTATCAATCCAAACTAGACAAATTTCCTTAGAAAAAGAATAACAACATTGTTATAGGAACTAGAGACTTTCTGCACAAACCAACCCCCCCCCCAAGGCTAGGGGTTAACTCCAAAAAAAGAAACTCAACCCAAATGACAATCCAAAACATTATCCATCTGTTCCACCAAACATAAATATCTCTAAATGAGAACCATTAAACCGAGATCAACTCATCCAAGGTTAAACACACACCTTTATAAAAAATTAACATTTTTGAAAACCGCATTCAAACAAGTCGAACTATTTGGATTACAATGAAACATCATCATCCCAATATTCCAAGGACACTGTGGACTTACAAAGAAAGAAAAACATCAAGAATATAAATCAAGAATGTGAAAAAACATTAAATTTTCTAATCACATCATGGAACACATAACCCAGACCTAGGCTTCACACCCTAGTGAACCCCTAACTCTGCGTGATCTTCGCCCCAAGAATTGTGGCTATGGATCTGATTGATAATGTATCTCCTTCCTCATAGTCTGGCACCAGAATCCTCTAGACATAGAGTCATTTTCAAGAATCACTTCCTGCAAAACTCCTCTAAATGTTCCAAACATCCCCAATGATGACACCCCTTTTGAGTGATCCAACAAGATGACTTTGAATTCCCGAAACGACCACATTGATGGCACACAACTGAATTATATGATGGAATGGCTGCCATGAACACTACATATTCCTCTTTAGAATTAGTTCCCACTAGTATGCCCTACTCACCGGATGTGAAACCATCCCAAGATCCAACCACCTTGACGATAAACTATAAAATAGATCTGTAATAATTTCCTTATCCAAAAACTTCTTGAATCATTCTTCACTCGATGAGAACACATTTTCTATAGTCTCAGGATGAAGACCCCATAATAAAAGAGGAGATTCCCTTTAATCCCCTCACGTATCCTCTAATGAAAAGGGAGCCATCTTATTAAAGTGGAAATCATATGTATTCACCATTCGTTAACCTTTTTGAACACACATGAGATATTCCCTCTTCATCATCTTCACCTCTTATGGTATACACCACCGGATAAAAATTGACGAAAACACATCCTGAATTATATTCACTGTGGGTTGAACAAATCCCATTAATCCATAGATGGACCTCCAAACACACCAAAAATGACATGCACTCTAACATCTTATAGAGTTCGCAATTCCTTGAAGACACACTCAACCTCTTATAGCCACTCTACAATGTCTAATGGACCCCGATCACAATGAAGAATTGGGAATGTCTTAGAAGGAAAAAATGGCATGACTCATTGGCAAAATTGGACACCTCTATGGGAATAATTTTTGGAACAACATATAAAAAAAGACAAAATCTAATATTAAGGCAAACCAAAGTCAAGAATATCACCTCAATCAAGAAACAACCAAACAAAAATAAACGCAGCCAAAACAAATCTTGAAATAGAACTACATTCATATAATATTAAAAATACCCTCTTAAAATAACAATTTCAAAAAACCAAACCCCACTTTAACAATTTAAGACATTTTAAAATAATTTTTTATTTCAAAACCATTACCATTTACAGATGGCAATAACACCAACCAAAATCCACCAAAACCAAACTAGCACCAAAACATCGGAGTGGGGAACAAGTAGTTATGCTTAAACCAAGGACATGGTAGTAACCCATTCCTGTGTAATAATAACAATAATAGGACCTTGAACTGGGAAACTAGGCTTGACATGGGTCGCTGCTCAAGGTGGGGTCACAGCGTGACTCTAGGTCACCCCTATTTTCATCCATCAATCCAAAATAAAGAAAAAAGACACAAAACACAGACTACCCTTGGTATATCATGTCTCATAATGAGTTGTAGTGATCATGGACCAACCCATGACCTAACCCCTAATCCATGAAAATCCAAATCACTAACTAACGAACACCATAAATATCATAAACCACCTCTGATACCATTTTTTCATGAACCTGCCTAGGTCAACCCTAAACTGGTCACCCGACCCATACCACGACATGTCCTAAGGGGAGTTCCTAATACCTTATTGTATAGAAACCATTTCTGATCATCAAAACATACATGTGGGGATGATTTAAGATAGAAATAAAAAAACAGGGAAAGATAAACAAAATTGAACCAAACAAGACACAAGACCACACAAATGAACATAAATAAATATAAAATATTTCTAGATACATAATAAAATGAACAAGCAGAAACCAAATTCACAATTGAAAAAAGAAAATACAGCCAAGACCATCATAAAGCATTTCATTCACCTCCAACCACTAAACCAAACCTGCTTCACATCGAGAACCTACCAAGAAACATGAATTAGAAGTGGGAACCTGAAATAGTAAATATAAAGTTTTCATGATTACGAAAATGGTCAGTAGGGATACCATGAATAAAAAAATGAATCCAAGTATTTCCATTCCCAAAACAGACCAATGAAATTATTTTGAAAATGAGTTACTGAAATTGAGTTTTTCTATATTTGAAAAAACAATATACAATACCTTTCATTTCAAACTAAATGACATTTTGTATGAAAAACTACAACAAGGAATTCCTAGTATGTCAATAAAAAAGATAAACAGTATAAACCAGCAATGAGTATCGATAAAATTTAGAAATAAAAACAAATAAAACCTAGGGGAAATTCTAAACATCCATATAAGACCCTTAGATATACTCGATTTTGAACCACCTAATGGATTACGGTGAATCCCCAAAGTCCAAAACCAACTAGCTGACATAACTTGGATCTACTAGTGGTACATACCTACTCCACACCATGAGAGTACTTAACAATCTAATTGGGGCTAGTAGGAAATCAACACTCAAGAATCTAAATGATTCCTAGGAACCCATGTATATTATAATAATTGTGTGTTTGTAGGAAGCCATCTAATAGGTGAGTCTGCTTGTATGACATCACTACACCTTCCTACCTCAAACACCGACACCGATATATGATTACCCCTAAAGTCAATTACTCTTTTAAAGGTTCCCCGTATACATGAATTTTCATTTCATGTTTTTCAAAGTTACCAAATGGTACTCTATAACATATAACCATTGAAAACAGCTTACCGAACCTAAGGGATTCTAAATGGGAACATAAATTCCAAAAAAAATATCCTTTCAAAGAGTCAACACAAACATTACAGTAGAGTTGGATGTTCGAAATCTGTATTTAACATGACATTTCCAAAAACATTACCCAAAACGTCACACAAATAACACATTTACATTTTCAATTCTGAATGGGCCCTTAAGGTCCAAACACACACCCAAAAAATTTAGGTGTACTTAACATGCCTTCACCATCCTTAAATTAACACCAAAATTAGTTTTAAAGTCAAACGTCCAAGTCATAAAGAACCAATTTAAAGCAATGATTCCCAAAACACCAGATGCAACAAAATATAAAATATCATTTAAAACCTTCTTTAGAAATACCATAAGAGGAAAAGCTTTATTGGAAAACTAAAATCCACTTGAGAAACCAATTGCTAGAGATAATACCATTTTTCGAGTAACATCTTAATTTGGGTCACATCCATGTGTGCACATATTTCACCTATACGTATCCCCACATCTAATGGAACACTACAAAGTCTTAGAGGACCTTCATAAACTTTTCCAAAAAAATTCACCATTTTCTTTGTAACAAAACCTACCACAAAAATTATTTTAAAAAAACAATCCCACTCATTAAGACCATAAATCTCATTTCCAACGCATTTAATATATTCACTAAGCCATACAGCATCACCAAATTACACACACAAAACCTAATTCTCTATCAAGTATTAACCTATACTACTTAACAATGATGAGAATGTCATAAAAGACACAATTCCACTTTAAAACAACAAAGGAATTTCAAATAAACAACCAATGTTCCAAAACCCTAGGTAATGCACATTAATACCCTTGAAAACCTATTTTTAATTTATTTTAACAACACGAAACTATCATATGCATAAATCCATACATTTATTAGAGGTGTGAAAGGAATTTAAGAATTAATTGAAATAACGAAAGTGAATTTGGAATGATCTAGAAAGGTGAAGGAATGAAACACCTACCTTAATCAAGTGCGAACGCAATAGATCCTTTAATTGAAGGGAGGGAGAGAACTTGAAAACCAACCAGAGAACCTAAATTAAAAGGAACCAAAACCACTCATTAATCCTAACAAATATAGTGATTTCAAAGTGAACGAAAACCACAAGATTTAGAAGGGAAACTCACTGGTGGATGGGGCGCCGATGAGTGAGGTGTTGCTACTGAAGATGGTTGTGCTCCAGGAATAGAAACCAACGAGGGTCATGTATCACACCAAAAATAGGCCACTAGGTGAGGGGGTAGAGTAAACTTCATGTGGAATAGGTTGAATTGGTTTAGAGCTAATAAGGATGAGGTGTGACAGGCGGGATCTGGAGTAGGGTGGAGTGGCGAGGGGATGTCAAGCTGCTTACACTTGCTGGGGTCAGGTGTAGGTCGAACACGAGGGGGGGAGGTGCACAACATGCTTCGAGGATAAGGGGGGATTCCTCCTAGGGTTCTAATCCCCCTTTGTTTGTCCAATACAATAATAATAATAATAATAATAATTACAATAATAAAAATCACAAGCATCATAGTAATAAATTTTTTATAAAATAAATAATAATAATAATAATATAATTATTATTATTAAAAATCAAAATATAATTACTATTATTATTGTGAACAATTGTTTCCAAAATTGAATTTTATTTAATATACGTTACTTTATATTATTTCCTCTACCATTCAATTAATTTATTTATTTATTCTGAATATCAGGTAGTTGCACAGTTTTCCTGCAATCAAACATGTGGCGGAGAAAACTAAGCTCGAACTTCACCAGCTAACACTACTCACTTACTGGGTTATGTTGAGTTCTTGTCACGTGGTTATATAAACTATGTGCATGTGACACACCATAACTCTGACCCACTTATGCATCCGTGCCGGCTGACCACTAAATAGTGGAAAAATTATGAAACTAAAAAAATAATTACTTTAATTAAAATAATAAATGAACTAGGTAGGTATGTGAAAGTGATTTGTAGGTATACCACACCTGAATCCTTCCTTCTTATCTCGTCGTAGGAAATCATAATGACATGTGAGATGAGATGCTAAATAAGGGTGAAAATCTGAGATATCATTCATTGATCATACACGAATATACGACAATCATATGGGTTTGAAATTTTAAAAAACAATTACAAATTTGAAACACAATATATCATAGATTATAAATATGATTCTTGGAATAAAACATTATCAGGAAAATAGAAAATATTTATAATAGCATTGAATCATCAATTACCCATCCTTATCCATTAGAGAATAATATATACATATGAATGTGGAAAATCATAACTTTTAACATTATGAACAATTAAAAAAGATATTGGTTCACTTATTAAGTTATAGATATGAAATTATAACCTCATATAAACTAATGAACATGAATCTAGGTCCACACATTATCATATGGACATGAAAACAAGGTCCACACATAATCTTAGCGAAATGAAAACATGTTCGATGCTTAAAATTATGAACAAGAAATTAGGTTAATATAAAAAAATATTTATCTCCTAAGATATATATATTTACCCAATTAATTGGAGGTTTGTAAAATTTCATTCATTTCAATAAAATAGTAATAAATATTTTATATGTGTGCTTAATGATATGAAATCATTTGTCTTATATAATAAGATGAAAAAACGAAACTTGTTTCACAAATATATCATCACAGTAATCATAAACCATCTAGAAAAATAAAAAGGATGATATTATAAGATCATGTACCCAATAATGTATATGTAACATCAATGGATGTCATCATAGATGAGAATTACCTTAAAGATCACATAAAGTGTTTCTTGAATAAAATACCAATTTCAATTTGAAATTACTAACTTAAAAAATTATAATTAACAACAAATTATAGGAAAAAAATCCTTGAAATAAAATAATAAATGTTAAAATGAATGGTTAAAAGCATTTGGTGGTCATGGTGGTGGAGAAATCTGTTCATGGTGGGTTAATTAAACAAATATTCCTTTAATATTTTTAGAAAAATGTAAAAATTAAATCATTCGAAAAATTGAAAGAGGACTAAATTTAGACATTTAATTTTTTTTTAAAATGGATGAAAAATAATCAAAATAAGAAATTATTAATATTAAAATAATTATTGATTTTTTTTCTAAAATATGGACATGGAATAAAATAAGATGTTTGAGAAAAGAGGGAAATAAAGTCTTACTTATATAAAAATATTATTTCTGTCTCCTGGGTACTTACATATAAGAAAATCCAAGGAAAACAATAAATCTATATAAATAAATAATGGAGAATAAAAATCACATGATTATTTAGAAGTAGATCTGGAAATTTCCTCATGAAAAAAATAATCAGAAACAATTTCAGTAAAGAATGAGATGGTAACATAAAATGTTTAACTGAAGTTCCACATTCATTAAAAGTTCAATAAACTCTTATATATATTTTTTATTTTAAATACATAATAAAAAATAAACATATTTTAAATATCATATATAATCAACTTAAAATAATTCAACACCCATTTATCAATAATTATTTATTTAAATCATATTTTCAAGGTATTAACTATTTCATTTTTAATTTATGATTTATCTATAAAGTTCTGATCATTTTACATTGATTATGGTTCTTTTTTATCCAAAATATTACACATTATATATATAATATATATTCATTATATATATATATATCTATAAAAATTATCATTATAAAACTGAATTACACAATTCATGGAGATGGTAGGTCAAACGTACATAAGAATGATGTCTGTATTTTTTAATTGATATAATGAAATAAAGGTATGTAATAATTAAAATATATAGAATCATTATTATAATATAACTATCATATATATTCCTTAAATGTATCCTTATATGCATCATTTTATAGTATAAATAAAAAACTAATCAGATCTCTTTATGTAGGTGCTAGTCCGTATGTATGCATGAGAGACACAATCATATCCATAGCCATAATAACAATTTTTTTTCAAAGATACTTAAATAATTATTTTATAATGGATACCATATATTCATTGGAGGAATAATAATAAAAAGTATGGAAAATGCTTGATTAATATTTACAACTCTTTGTTAAGAAACCGCTTTTGTCCTAATCCTTATGTTTCAAAAGGATCACTCTATAGAAATAATATAAGATCAATGATTCATAATAAGAATATAATAAGTTTTTATTGTAGGTATTGGTTTACATAGATGGTTCAAACTTTTTGAACAATGAAGGAGATGAGGTTCTCTTTTATAAGTGAGGGGAGTGGAACTCTTGGAGTTGCATAAAGTCTTAAATAAAAAAAATTAATTTTAATGAAAAAATCTATCCGAATTGATATAATTAAAATATATGATTAGGAAGAGTATATATCGAATCATAAAATAAATTTTTGAATTTTTTGGTTAAATTTTCACCTTATGTCAATGTTTTATCCTTGAATAATCGTTTGGAAAATTATAGTAAAACAAATTTTTTATTTCATTAATGGTCAAGAATTTCACCATAAAAGATAAAGAAACCCCTAAATGGACTACAGATGAATGTTTAAACCACATATCATTAATATGGATGAATATAAGATTTTATGAATTTTAATTCATTTAATAAAATATTAGTTATCATAAAATATTATTAATATCATTTTTGGAACTCTTCTTTTACGTTGAATTTGAACAAAAACATGATAATAATGAAATATTAATATAAAACATTCATAATTTCCTAATATTTTATATTTATATATAAAATTATTTAACATAATAATTCACCAAAATTTCATAAAATTTAAATTTTTGATTTTTTTTATTAACTGGATAAATATTGTGTTTCCTTGCACAAGCGTTTAAGGTAATTATGCCATCGTTAAAAATTAAAAATAAATTTCTTTGAAAACATAATTTATAATTTCGATAAATTTTAAAAACATAACATAACCTCTTATTATACATATGTAATTTTTTTGACATATTATAGTTAAGGGAATAATATTTTGTATTTGATCTTTCCTTAAAATTATATAAAAGACATAATTAATGAAAAATGGAATGAAGTGGACATAGTTTTGAAACATGGATGATAATGGTTAAAATAAAATTGTATAATAAGATAAATTAAAGGGTTATAGAAATATCAAATCCTTATCCCAATGTTTTAATCCTAAATTACTAGTTTTACCCACAATAAGGTGATTTTTATACCAAGATTACTATTCATGTTGAAAAACATAAAATTGACCGATTTTCCAAATATGATCCTACAAATTATAAATAAGGTACGAAAGATTTAGTATAGAATTTATAGTAGTATAATAATTCCATTTTAACGTAAGCATTCAAAACACAGTGAAATCCATTTTTAGAAAAATATATTATTAATCATAAAACTGAGTTTATTATCTATTCATGCCAAGTAAAACCTATAAAATGATTATAAAGTAATTTTATTAAATATATAATCTATAAATTTCAATTATAATTCAGTAGTGTTTTATTTAAATGAATAAATTAAAAACACATTGCGCACAAATATTTTTTCTGAAAAAAAAGGTTTCTAATTTCACACATGAAGAGTGGGAGCCTTGAATAAAAAAAAGAAACATTTTTTTGAAGAAATTATTTTCCCTATTCACTAAAAAACAATGAATTTCATAAAAATCACCAAATTTTAGACTAACTTAATTATAATCATTTTATTTCAAACATTATATACTTTTTATGAAATTAAATTTATTGAAGTATAAATAACAATTATAATTTTCATACATGAAATTCAAAAGAGCCCATTTTAGATGAAAAATTAGTTTTGAAACATAAAATGACATTATAAAAATAATGTACATATATTATGCATGAAATAATTAATTTTAATTAATATATATATATATATATATTAAAATGTTTTTAATACTATTCATACCCATAAATTTATTAGAAATTATATAATATTATACTTGTAATTTTATGATTGGTGTTTCATGTCAAGTAAGCAATCAATCACATTATAATTTATTAAAATTATAATATTTTACAATATATTAGGGGGTGACATTATACCACCTAAATTAATTCATATATGCTTTAAAAATATAATTAAGCATTTATTCCATCAATATGCTTCTATATTATCCCAAAATATTTTAATTGGGATCATCCTTGCACCACAATACTATCATAGGTTTATTCATAATATCAAATATTATTTCCTTATTTTAGAAATTTATATGGAATATATATAGTTAGAGAAAATAAATTCATATAATCATAAGAAATTTAACTAAAGGATGAAAAATAATATTTGAATATGCCTCATTATTCTAAAAATCAGCATCGAACCCTAACTGTGGAGCGAAGGATAAGTGTTTTCTAATTAACATATGCCACTTCTTCAATTGTGATTTCATAAGATTAACCTTTTTTCCTTTTGAATATAGATGTTTTTATGGCTTAAAATCACCATTATCATTTTTATTTGGGAATTTATTCACATAATTACGATTATCTTTTCATCAATATAACTAAAAGTCAGAGTGTTGTATTATATCTAGCTCTCTCTCTATTCATTTCATTGATTGCACCCTTTACATGACCATGACATTAATTTCCATGATATCGAGCTTTCCCACACTTGAAAAATCATCATGTTCCATTCTGGAATTCACATGAGTTCTCCTTCCCACATTTTTTTAGTAGGAGTTAAAAATATATATTTCTTCCTTATGACACACAATTGGAGCTTCAATGAAACTCCAAATTCCTTTTTTTATTACCATAACCATGAGGATTTTATGATTTCATTTCCAATTTCAGTGAAAATCTTATGATTTCATCATAGATTCCAAATTCATTTATAAATAATCAATTTGGATTATTTGGTTTAGAAAAACTAATGAAATGATCAATTTTTAATTTATATATGATGATTAATCTAGAATCATTCCTTGCAAGTATTGTCAAATTTTCCTTACAGTTAATAATGGATTATTCATCTTTCTTCTTATTCTCAAGGAATTCCTTCCCTTTTTGTATATAGAATAAAAGGAATGTACTTCCTAAAAAATATCATCTTAAACTCATCCCATTATTTGGACTAAATTTCATCCTCTTTCGTTATATTCCTAATAAGTCTCCATCATTTAGATACTTCACCTTCCAAATGATAAATATCAAGAAAAAAGTTTTCATTGTTTGGTCATTGAGGACTGAAAATTATTTTCTTCATTGCATTAATCTATTGCACAAAAACTAGTTGATTTAAAGACCAATATAATGATGGTTATCATTTTCACCTAAGTGATTCAATAGGATGTTTTTCCCTCCATATTGAATTCTACAATGACGATAATAAAAATGAATCAATATTTTGTTATATGTTACATCTTATAGGTTGAGAGAGTTGAGCAAGCATATAAACAATATATTAAACCCCATATTCTAATCCATTTTTATTCTCATGAGGATGGTTGTCGAATTTTCTATTACATTCATTTTTCACAAAATTCTTTCATGTTCTATCCATTGGTTAATACGAAAACATATTGTGTGAGGAACAATATTCCTGGAGACTAATAGTATAATATTAAAAAATACATCATAATATATCTAAATTATGACACACTAGTTTAATTATTTTTATCCTTAGGTTTAAACAAATCTATCGTTGGTTATCATCTATTCATATTATTCATAATGGTTCATAAGGAAAATGTGATTTAACCCATGAAAATCCCACGATAATTTCAATGAAGGCGCACAATATGGACATTATCACCATGGACCAAAATTGTGGTTGTTATATAATCAAATAACTACATTAATCTTTATTACTACTATATGAATATTTTCCAAATCATAATCCACTTTTATAATCTAGAATTTGATGTATTTGATGGAAAAACACATAATCTATCCCTTAGAAAATGATATGATTATTTCCTATACTTAGAATCATCCCTTGGGGTTTCATCGAATTTCTTTAATCCAAATATCCAAATATTTTCTAGACCCTAATATGAGACCAACTATAGAGACCGAATATTTACACACCTGAATATTATATCATTTTAAATCAATATCCAATTCACAACATTTTGATCCCTGATATAACTAAACTTGTTTAGTGTTTTTAGAGACTACATATATAATCCTCTTATTTCATGAATGATCATAAATATTTTTCCACATATAATTTTTCTAAGGCATAGCCAATAAAAAACTTTTCTTGTTAAAACGTGGAAGAAAAAAATATAAGAAAGGGTGTGTTATAATGATCATTATGGGTAATCATTGGATACATATTACAATGATCATACATGAGTACAGTATATGGAAACGTTTATGACTTCATGTCCTTAAATAAAATATTTTTTCCCATTCTATCATAGATAACAAACTTAATCCATCGTATGAAGCATTTTAATAGTAATAGGAAATATTCATAAGAGTGTGGAATTATCAACAATAAGTCATGAGACATGATATCATGACATAGATATATAGATGTGTAAAAAACATAAATCACAACATTATGAGTACATAATAATAGAGACAAGATCAATTAGTACATTATGTTGATGATATTATGACCTCTCATAAATTAGTGGACATGAAACTAGGATTACACATAATCTTATGAACATGGAAACTTTGTCGATGAATAATATTATGAATAAGAAGCTAGGTCCATGAATTAAAATGTTAAAATAAAACTAGGTATACATATAAAATATTTATCTCATGAATTTTCCATCTTTACCTAATTAATTTTAGGGAAATATAATTCCAGGACCACCCATCACATAATCATAATTCATCAATATGTGTGCCTCAAGATGAGAAATAATTCATCATATATAATTACCGTTGGAATGAAATTATTTTTCCTAAAAATCTCATCATCATAATCATAAACCAACAGGATAAATAATAACAATGACATCATTGGATTACATCCCTAATAACAAATAACTATCATCAAAGGATTCAAGCATAGATGAAGTTCTATTAAAATATAACTAATAATATTTCTTGAAAAAAATTACTTTTTCAAAATTAAATCACTTGTTATAATTTTAAAATATGCAAAATATTATGGAAAATATATTATTCTAAAATAAATTTTAAAACTAATATAAAAAGATTAAAACAATGTACTAGTCATTTTGGTGTGAAATTTCATTCTAATCATGCACATCAAAACCATGATTCCTTTCACATGTTTGAAGAAATATTAAAATGTACATTGTTCGGAAAATGAGAAGAATAATAATTTAAATTTCCTTCTATATAAAGTAAAACATTAGTGAAAACGACCATCGATATTCCTTATATAATACTAAAAATAGTCGTGAAATCGTTTTTAGAAAACATGGACATGGAAAAACATAAATTTTCCATCTAAGAGTGAAATAAAGTCATATTTTCATAAAAATATGTGTTGAGTATCATGCGTTCATAATGAGAGAAAAATTAATATAAAACAGGTAATATATAAAAATAAATATAGGATAACAAAAATAATTAAATCATTGAGTGATAGATCTGTAAATTTACTCATGTGAAACTGAAATTATAAACAGTCAACATAATCAATGGGATTCTAACATTAAACCCCTACCTAAAGTTCAACATTCTTGGAATGCTCTATGACCTAATTAATAATTAATTTCAAATTTTTAAATTTTAATAATACTAATATTTTACATTTTTATAATATCGTATCTTATAAATTTGTAATATTTCAACAACTATTTATTAATAATAATTTATTTAAATTATTTTTTTAGGTGTTAACTTTTTTATTTTTTATTGATGTTTTGGTTATGCAGTTTCAGACCTTGTAAATTGATCATGGTCACATGATTTTAATAATTTTATCCATTATATAAATATATTATATATTAATTATATATATATACCTTTATAGTTATCCATAAAAGCTAGAGATACAAATTCAAGTGACACAGCTCATGGAGACGATTGACCGTATCTACCCATGGATGTTGTTTCCATTTTCCAATATATGGAATGAAAGAAAGGCATATAATCATAAAAAATCAAAAAATAATAATTATTTCATATATAAAATATATATTCAATAAATTTATCATTATTACCATTCATTATAATTGGAAATTAAAAAATATGCATCGCATCGTGATGGTTTGAGTCCACACAAACACATGTGTGGCATTTTCATTTTCCAATGGATTGGAAGGAGGTGGATCCGGGATGTTCCACATTAATAATACTAAAAAATAATGAATAATTGTGAAAAAAGTACATAATTGTGTTCGAATTATGAATAATGATAGAGATGGGGTGCACTTTTATATGTGAGGGGAGGGAAAATATTTTAATTACTTGAAGTATTAAATTAATAAAAATTAATTTTCAATGAAAAATAAATCCAAATTTATTTGATTGAAATATAATAATAGGATCAATATAAATAATCCCATACAATAAAATTTGGACACGTTTTGGTTATTTTTTCACTATTACTCATAGTTTTAACACCCATTAATCCTTTTAACAATTACTATGATAACATCATTTTCTACTCTTTAAGGATCAATAATTGTACTATAAAAGGAAAATTGACCCATAAATAGACCATGGTTGATATTTTTAAAAATATCACATATATTTTATCAAATTTAGTATTCATATTCATTTTAATTCATTTAATAAAATCACTTTTATGATAAAATATGATTAATTTTATTTTCGAACTATTCACTTACACTGATATTAAAAAGAAAATGAAAAAAAGTAGGTGAATATAAACCATTCTCACATACCTAATATAGTGTATTAATATATAAAACATTTAAGACCTAACAATTCTCCAAATATTATCACATTTAATATTTTAAAATCCACATATAATATTTTTCATTAATTGAATAAATACTGTGTCGGCATTACCTAGACATTTAATGTAATTATCAAAACATTAAAAATTAATAATAAATTAATATGATAAAAAATTAATTTATCATTAAAAATTTATTTCTAACAAAAAAACCCCTTTTAACCTAATGTAATCATTTTATAGATATTAATGTCAAGAGAATAAAATTTTGTATATAATAAATGAATTAAACATTTTTAAAGCTCATAATCAAGGAAAAATTACACCGAGTGGATATATTTTCAAGAAATTGAAGAGAATTATCCATAGAAACTCATCAATTATGATAATGGAAATTTTTAGAGAAATTTTAAAGACTTATCACAAATTTTAAACCCTTTTTTACATTTTACCCATTTAACCCTTACCTTGGTGAAAAATTACCAAGGTCACTATACATAATGAAAAAAACAAAAGGGACCCATTTATAAACATTTATCCAACTAATTCTTAATATGGAATTAATTTTTAAAAATTCAATTAGTATAAGTAGAAGATGGAAGAAAAAATTTAGGTCAAACTTGGTATCCAATGAATACAATTTCCATGGAGTACCTTAGAGATCTGAATTCAACTGGAAGACTTTATATCTATCATTTTGGTAGTTTTTTTAAAATATTTCAAACCGAATAATTAATCGAAAGAATATTTTCCTCTCTTTTAGGGTCTATATCAACCTTTTTATTTGTTCCCTTACATCCATTAAAATGAATTTTTTATCATTTTTATTATTCAGAAATTATTTTTTGGAATATCGAGATTATAATAAAATTATTTTTTTGGGATAATCATAAAGAAGGGAGATTCCACTAGGAATAATGGGCACATCATGAAAAAATTGATGAAAGAGGTGGTATCAACTTAATAACTATGGTGTGTACCATGAAGTTCATGAAAGATAAGTGGTCATGAGTGGTTTTTATAGGCCTTTTTCTTTAGGAAAAATTCATTTTAGATTTGTATAGTCCAAAGATAGAATTGACAAAGGATAGAAACTGTTGTTTATGGAAGGCACTATAAAGTCACATCCTTGAAATCTATTGATAATCAAGGTTTATTTGTGGATTTTTGGAGATAAGGTTTTCAATCCACTACTAGGTAGGAGACCTACTTAAATTACCAACATTCCCTACTTTAAATATGACATTTTCACATACTATAAATTATCCATCCTTTATTTAGGCTATTTTAAACTATCTCTAACTTGAGGTCTTCAAAATTATCTTAGTTACCATAGTTATATATAGAATCATCATTCTGTGATCCTCATCATGTACCTTTTAGGACAAGGATAACTGACTCACACTATAATAAAATTTTTAACAAGTTCAAAGGAGATCTAGTTTGAGGTTAAATACATCCATCAAGAATATAACATCCTTGTATAGTATTTCTTAAATTAGGATATCCTAATTGATGAGGAGATAATATATAATGGAATTAAATAAGATTATAAGTTCTTATATTGCTAGTGTTCTAAGGAAGATAAGGATGATAAATAATTTTCCAAAGTGGATTGGGTAATATAAAAGTGATATAGTTTTGGAGACATCATTAGGCATGACACAAAATATTTCACCAACACTAATTTTCTATTGAAATGGTTTTAAGGATTGATAATAAATCTTTATGAGAAGATGGTGAGGAAACACCTACTAACAGATAGATTCTGGTGTATATGAACTACTATTGTCAAATCTCATGTCTTGTTGAATTGAAAACATATGAATGAAATTGAATTTTCATTACCATGGTAATTAAATCATGAATAAAGACTTCTAATGGATATCCTAGAGTCGGAATCACTAAAGTGTTTTTTGTACTAGTAATGAAGCCTGGAATGTATCCAGAGTTTTCATATGATGTTAAGAGGCCTTGGGATGAGTATTGATAGTTTTTGATATTTCTGGATGGTCTGTATTTGCTGATTTTCATGGTTTAAGAGAAAACATGTGACACCTTGAAGCACGTGACATTTATAGTTCATTTGGAACTTCACATGGTTTATTTTCATGATTTTATCATGTTTTGGAGTGATGTTTTCTAGGAATAATGTAAAATCATGCGGGGGTGATAAGGTTCTTAGGCATAATGCATGATCTCTACATGATTTCCATCAAACCGTGTGCCATTAATGCAGAATAGAGGTAGTGCAGATATTATGGTTTGTTCATTGTTTGTCAAATCATATGGAATATTCATTAAATAAACGTGTGTTGGGAAGTACAGGTTAAAATAGTTGGTTCATGGTTTTTCCAATATTTAATCCAAACCATGAAAGTGTGTGGACTTTTACATGTCTAAACATATGTTGTATCATGGTTTGGAAAATAGTGGTGCCAAACAATTCCAATACCCATAATTTAATTAAAATAGTGGTTTTCAATTATTCTTCATTGGGATTTTATGTTACCCTTCGCCTTCATATTCCCCTCATGTTATATACTAATATGAGGGTTCTCCTTTCATCCTCCCAACTTAAAACCTCTCCAAATTATTTTTTGGTGGTAATTTCTTTGCATTTTTTGGTGATTGATCCTCGTTCAGTGGTTTCCATTTTTCATATTCTTGTTCTATATAATTTTATTTTTATTTTTAGTATAATTAACATGGATCCAGGTTTAATTATCCCCTTTTAATGGGGATTATAATTTTCTTGCATAAAGGAGATCTCAAGAAAAATGTACATGGCAATTTATGGTGTTTCTTCAAGTTACGTGACAATGGTGGATTTTCATAGGTTTTTCATAATGATAAAATTTATTTTGTTGCAAATTGTTATGACCTAATAGGTATTTAATATAGAATTGTATTAGGTGTCCTTAGTGAAATCTTTATGGTGGGTTTTTGGAGTTTTGATAAAAGTATAAAACTCAATGAGTTTTCTGTAATTATTCTTAGTGGGGGATTAATATATTAAATAATTATAATTTTTATAATAAATTATTCTTTTATTTTTAGTTTTAGGATGAAACTTCGGTGATAAAGATGAGCTTAGTTTGTTTCTGAGGAATTGGGATGAGACTTTGATGGACCTCGAAAAGGACATCATGATTAGAAAATGTTTTGTAAAACATCATTGATGATGTAGGACTTCTAAATCATTACCCAAAGTCTTGTCAATTGATTTTCATTTGTATATAAGATTTTCTAAAACTCCCATGATTTTTGTATTTTAATCATTTTATAATGTAATTGTTTTGACCTTGGATTACATCCATAAATCTTCTACGGATCTAGTTGGACCCATGGGTTTTAATAAGAAAAAACCTTTTTTCACCCATAGTGGGTGCCATTACATGGATAGTGGTATGGTGGGTTTGGAAATGTATAAATTGAAATTATTTCCTATGTCAAAATTTTAGGAAAATTTCAATGAGATTAAGAAATGGGTTTAAATGTGTGTGTTGAGTTTTCACCTACTTTAGGGCGTTAAACATGGAATGTTATGTTTTGAAATTATCCTTGTTTTAAAATAATTAATTTATCTCCAATTAGGTTATAATAAAAATAGATTTAAATGGATTTCAAAGTTTTACTTTAAATGGGTGTTTTTTGACCTATTTGGTTAAAATATATGATGAGTCTTTTGAATAATTTTCATTGAAAATGATTTTCTTGGACCTCATTTGGATTTTCAAAGTAGAATACCCCTTCCTTAGAATTGATGACTTCCAAGTGTTGACAAGGATTTATGTTCTATGATTTATGAAATATGGAAAGGGGTGTGTTTTATTAGAGACATGGTTTAATTTAATGGTCCATGGGACCATGATAAATTGTGTGACATAAAAAGGATGAAATGGTTTAATTATGAAATTAATTTTATATATTTTAAGTAATTGGTCTTGAAAATGTTGAATAAGATATTAATTATTGATAATAACATGATTGGGGATGGTTCAATATGATGTGGTGAGTCCTAGTTGGATTTCTGGATTGATTATTAATGTTTTTTTTCGACCAATGACTAACTATTTTGTGCCGTTGGAATAATGTTCTAGAACCCAATTATAAGTGGGAAAAACTAATTATCTAGGTGCCTCGATATAGCAATTTTTTATAGAAAGGACTAATTCTATAAAAAAGGTTATTAACATGGTGTTTTATATCAAGGCTTGGATAGTAACACATTGAGTCTCATGTCCCAGTTGGATACTTGGAATGTTGCTCCTTGTTTACTTAATTGTAACCTAGTGGTGGGGATGTTTGGACATGGCATACCATATCCCAGTTGGAATTTTGGAATGAGGGTCCATGATATTGAAACTATGCCTCCTTTGATATAGGGATTATATTTTTGGAATTAGAATATGTACTTTTAGTTGAAATGTGTAACATTTAGACAAATGAATAATGTGATAAATAGATGTTTGTTAAAAAAAGATACATATTTTATTTACCTACTCTTATTTTGTTACTCCTTCTCCTGAATACACTATTAAAATTACTTGTATTTTTTAGACACCATTTTATTTGGGATAATGAGTATTAATCAAACCTACCAACGACCTCCTTTTCACTTGTGTACTCGAGCATCACTCAGATATTTATTGCAGGAACATGATTGGGCTAAGTCCCATATTGCGTATTTGTTATTCCACCAAGATTTCTCAATATGTATAAGGTGATTATATGGGTTTATCTTGGTGATTTTGTGGATCCTTTTTGTAGTTTATTTTATTTTTATATGTTACATAACCAACCCAGTTGGCAGTTAATTGTATGTACAATATGTCTATTTAGGCCCTTTAAGTGTTTTATTATATTAAAAAATGGTTTAACTTCAATTTATTTATTCTTTATGATTACATAGATATGTTTGATATTTTGTTATTTACTTCACGATGTGAACTCTGATATCAGGGTATAGTAACTTCATAGTTCAACATTATGCCCCCACATTTATTTGAAAACCTCTAAGCTATGAGGCAGCATCCTTGAGGTCATGTGGAAGTCTGGCTTGAGGCACCAGTTTTGTGCCACTTAGGATGGGACATTATAAATTGGTATCAAAATACTTTCTTTCCAAAATTTTATTATTTGGTGTATGGTTGATTAGAGAAATTCAAATGTTTTAGAACATGAGATGGATATGTGGATGGTGTTTCACAAGATCATTTTTCTCTTGGAAGTCCATTTTTCTAGGGGTTGGTATTGATGTCCTAGATTTTTGATGTTATAGTTTTATATGATTTCTTGTTCGATCAATGCACATGTTGTTTGGATATGATGAATTATGAACAATTTATGGCCATTGAACCATCAAAAAGAGGCTTGTGGATTTTTATTACAATTTGAATACAACGTAAATTGCATCACATGCATCATTGTAGGCACATAGGATCCACATATCAGAAGACTAATAGCATTATTTTTGATTTAGTTCTTATGGATTTTTATGTGGATTCATAGTGAGCCGCCCGACATTGTGGAATCATGTGCAGTCCCTGTGGATGGTTGGTGTAGTGACGCTTTTGGGTTAGTATATTGTATATATAGGATTGTTGAACCCCATGTTTGTGGGTTTGATAGAGGTTGGTTGTATTTTCGGGTCGTCCACAGAGTGATCTGATGTGCAGATGCACAGAGAGGATTATAGCATTAGTTATGGAATGATGATTGGTATATGACATATTTATGGTGTGAGACCCAATAGGAGGGTGTTTTGAATTGTTAGTGTTGTGTGACAACGATATATGTTCATATTTTATGCCTCATGAATTCTGTCATTCTGTGAGGTGGTTTACACCTTGGATGATTGTACTTAGTGACATTCTTGACAAGAATTCAGTTCTGGGATTTGATATCATGTGGCATTCGATAGGATATTGTGAGAGTGGTCTTTAGATACATGGGTGATTTAGGTGTTAGGTGCACATATAGATGTTTTCAGCTTTTGATAACGATGCGCTGAGGGTGTATTATAGTTTGGTGTTTATTCATGTATGATTCCTTGGGTCTTAAAAAGATAAATTGATTGATAGTGTTTTCCCTTATGGAATGTTTCTAGAGGGAGAAGCTCATTTTGGAACCTATCTCGGGTACGGGTTGTGACATCAAGTCATGATTAGGAGTAAAGTGTTGGATCAGGTTCATAAGTGGTGTTCAATGAATTTTGATTACATGTGGCTGAATATTATTTGGGTGGAGAACATGCATGCGAGTTTGTTTTTCCTACATGACACATGGAGTTGTTTGGTATCATTGATGACAAAATTAATTCGGAGTGCTGAGGTGTCTGTGGAAAATGAGTTTTCTAGGTTCTGGACTAGTTAGTTTCATGAACTGGTAATCTCTAGATGCATCTCTAATAATGTAGAGAGGGTGTAGAGGATCTTTGTTTAACATAGGATGAAGAGTGGGTTTTGAGTAGTCGAGTAAGTGAATTTGTCTTATATGTTTCTTGGGGTTTTGGGATGTACAATGGGTTATCTATGTTGGATGATATGGGCATATACGGTAGGTATGGAAAGGGTATTGGGATTGTGAGTTGGGATTTATAAATTTTTGAATCATTGGATTCAGAATAAGGTTATTTTTGTGGGTCACACAAGAGTGTGTGTGGTAACAATTCTTTAATGGGATCATGGGGGAATGAGCGCACATTTCCTTACTAAGTTGTTGGGATTGTGGACAGATCATTATAAAGAGAATATGATTTAGTTTCTTATGTAAAGTGGGCATCCATGAGTAGGTTGAGAAAAAATTTTAATATAATGAAATTTTTAGAGATAACTATGCCCAGGGCCTCTGAATGAGTACTTATGTCCCATTAGTTAAAGGTGACATCAGGAATGTGTGGTATTTTTGTGGTATTCATCTACAACATTTTATAATACTTATATTTAGTGAAAATCATGCCCAATACATTAGTATTGTCTTGGATATAATAAAAGAGATTTAGATATATTCCTAGCTACTTTTTATGGTTTGATGAAGGTCCTCTTGGAGGTACCAGTCATGGAGTAGTATTTGTGGAGACATGTGGATGGATGGTGTACAATTGACCGGTTGTGAGTATAGTCCTCGGGATGGACCAGATGTCAATGAATACAATGGGTATCATCCACGGAAGCTAGTGAAATGTGATAGTAGATGTTTTTCTCTATTTATCTAGTGCACAGAAGGTGGCCACATCAAAATCATGTGTTGGTAGAGAATGAAACATGGGCCATTCTGGTTGGAGTCTCTTGATTGGGGAGATTAGGAAGAAATTCTTATGGTTGGGAGTGATGTATTAATCATAAATGTGATACCCTAATACTTGAAGGTTTGTAAGTGTGTGGAGCTTGTAATGAATCATGAGTGGATGAACATCGATTCTAGTGATGAATATTTGAGGTGCATTCCTAGATAACATAGGGAATGTTAATTGGAAATAGGTTGTGGTGGATGGTCATGTTATGCATTGTATTTAGGTTATATGAAGAGGTAAAAGGAAATATGGGGTGTTTGGGTTGGAGGAGAAGATGTGTGTGGTGGGGTAAGACTATGGATTTGAGTTTGTAACGGATCATACTGTGGAATCTCGCTGAGGATTAGGTATGGATTGATGTGGATGTGTTTGGGTTTTTGTGGAATTATTTTATGAGTAAAAGATTTGTGATCATGTGAGATGGAAATAAGAAGACATATGAATCTAGGTGCCTTGGGGACGAGTTGGTAGAATGTAGTCTGACTGGGAATATCACACAATGTGGGTGTGGCAGGTAACAAGATATATCTAGTGTTTCATTTCTTTGATGATGGGGGCATTTGGGGTTTGAATTAGGCATTCATGGAAAAGATGGTATATTCTTAGTTCATTCCTAGATAGTGGGTACACATCCACTTCTGTTAACTTTTTATGATGAGGACAGGTGATGAAGAAGATTTTAATTCTTATGGGTGTTGGGGAACGATTTGCTGAGAACCATGTAGGGTTCATCATTAGAGAGAGAGTTCGGGTTTGGTTTTATTTCCCAAATTAAAGGCATGTTATGTATTAAAAAATGGTGGCTCTAATATGAAGATTATGGTGGGGTTTACCATGACTATATTAATGATTTCTTGATGTTGTAATCAATTTTCTAGTTTTATGGGATTCTATTAGTTCCATGATTATGTTTCAGTTTTGGAAATGGGTGTTATCCCATAGTCTTGGATAGATAAGGGCATAGAGTTGGAGGTTTTTCCTTGGTAGTGTTTCAGGTTTTGAGTAGTTAAATGACTATGTTGGACAAAATGTGGGGACTGATTTAGGTTCAGTGGTGAAAATGGATGACAAGTGAGTCTTCTCAGGGTTGGGATGTATTATGGTAAAGAGATCTTAAGATCCCACATCCTTTTGAATTGAAATTTTATGATTAAAATTGAATTTTAATTACCTGGAGGATCAAATATTGAATCATAACAAAAAAAGTAGTTTGGAATGTTGGAATGACTAATGTTTTCTTTTTGTTGAGAAATGAGGCTCACATACTATACCTAGTGTTCGTATTATATTTGGAGGCTTCAGGTTGAGTATCAGCACTTTTGGATTTTTCATATTGAGTTTTTGGTTTTGTGTGCATGGTTTAGGAGAAACAATGTGAAACCTGGATGATTAGGACATTATAAGTTCATTTTGAACTTTAAATATTTGAGTTTCATGTTTCAATAAATTTTTTTGGCAAACCATGTTAGAAAAAAGAAGAAACAGTTTGAGGTTGAGGAGGGTGTAAGGCATGGATCATGGGTTTTAAACTATTTTAGATAAACGGTGTGCCTTATACATAAGGGATGTAGTGCTGATAACATGTTTGTTAGAGGTTTAACAAACCATGCATTCTAAAAATGAAAATCGTTATGCAATTATTTAGAAAAACTACTCACTGAATCTTAACATGGGTCGTACCCTAATCCTTATTTCCATATATGAAGCTGTTTTGATTGAAAAAGGCCATTTCCACAATACCATGCACGATTTTAGAATCCTGAAACATCTACAAATCAACATAAACATCTTTCAACCACACCTGACTCCGGAGGTTTTCTAGAGAGATCCTCTCCCTATATGGATCTAAATGAACATGGATATTGCCTCCAAGGGAAATCTGAGACCTTTAGGGTGTGCCGATATCTTTAAGAACCACCTCGGACATATTCATGGCTGTTTCATGGGTAATTATGGCATTTCCTCCTCCCATGAAGCTATGATGATGGGCTGGATTCATGATATTACATTTTTAATTTTTTTTGTTTGTAACAACATATGGATAGAATTTGACTCGACAACCATTGTTCAAGAAATATAGAATGGCATAACTCATTTATCTTGGCTGATTACTATCCATTGGATGGAATGAAACCGATTGCTCACTAACTTGAACTACATCATCACACATGTTTATTGGGAAGAAAACATGGTTGTTGATGTCTTCGACAACTTGGGAGTTAATCAAAACATTACCTGGTGTGGTGACCTCCCAGCTGCTCTTATTCTGTTTCATGAAAAATAATGTAATATGATCATGTACTTTAGAATCTTGTAACCAGTCATTTAATAAAATTTGTTCTTTGGTCATTCTGGCGAAGGCATTAAATTTAAAAAATTCTAGAAATTGGTGTTATATTTTTCATTGTGCATGGTTGGTGAACACTTTGGCTGAACATAGAACCATACCATATGAATGTGTAGCCTTTGATACATCTAACTCCAAAATTAGTGCATGTTTCGAAAACTGTGTGGTCAAACTATACAACTACCTATAATTTCATTAAAAATGATTTTAATTTTTTTTACAATTACTAATTCATGTTACCCATCCCCTTTCTCATGCCCTCACACTCACGAACTATAATAGTGTTCTCCTCTCATCCTCCCTTCTCCAAACCTTATCAAGGCGAGGTTTTTTGTTTCAATTTCTTTGCATTTGATGTCTTTTCTCCTTCTCTAGTGGTATTATTTATTCTTCATACTATTTATATAAATATTGAGTTTCTTTGGGTTCATTCTTGATGAAGATTCCACCAGATCATGGTGAATCATTCATTTCTCATGCTTTTTGGTAGGCTTGAATTGTGGAGATCCGGAGACAGAATATGTACATTGTTGTATGGCATGTCATCATGTTATATGATAGTGGTGAATTATTACTAGGTTTCTCCAAAGGATTTAATATATTTATTTTTCAAATTGGTATTTTATATTAGGTATTTTCCCATGAAATCTGTTAGGATTTTGTAGTATACTATTAATGGCAATTTGTTTTGGAGTTTTTTAAGAGGTGATTACCTAGTGAGTTTTCCGATATGATTCCAATTTGTGTTTTAATAGATTAATTAATTTTAATTGTTGTAATTAATTAATTATTGATTTTTGGTATGTGTTTCTAGCCTATTTGTTGAAGATTATCTCATTTGGTTGTTGATAAGTTGGTGTGAGATTTTATGCACCTCAGCAAGGTCTCTAGGAGTGGGAAATGTTTTGGAAAGCATCATCGATAAGGTAGGCAGTCAGAGGGATATTCCAACATTTTGGTTAATTGATTTTCATAAATTTGTAATATGTTCCACTAATACCATCTATTATGTCTTTTCCTACTTTTATTTTGTAATATGGTTTTGGGCTATGGATTAATAGTTTAGACCTTCTTTAGATCCCATTAGATCCATGGGTGTTTATAAGACTGATCCTACAGTCACCCATGAAGTGTACCATTTCATGGAAATGGGTAATTTGAGGTTGTAAAATGATAAATTGTAATGGTGTTATATTTTATGATTTTAAGGAAATGTATATTATTATTTTGGAATGATTTTAAATATATTCATTGATTTTTGACATAGTTATAATGTTAAAAGGAAGAATCTATGTTTTGAAATGATCACTTTTTTGAAATGAGGTGTTGCAATCCAAGTGGGTTATAAGAAAAAGGGTTTAAAGGATTTCAATTGTAAATTTGAAACGGGTGTGTGTATACCTCGTTATATAATTCATTTGATGAATCCTTTGAGTGAATTTCATGGAAAATGAAGGTTTTAGAACATGGGTGGATTTTCAATGTGGAAGGCCTCTGATTTAAAAGGGGTGTATTCCAAGTGTTGACAATGATAACTTTTTATCATTTGTTACATGTGGAAAGGGGTGGTTTTTATTTGTAGCATGTATTGAATTAATGGTATATGGGACCATGATAATTGTTTTTACAAATAGATGATGAAATTATTTAATTATAAAATTGATCTTATTTTCTATTAGTAATTGATCATGGAAATATTGATGAAAATGCTATTAATCGATAAACCTGTGATTGTAGATATTCAGAAATGACATGCTAGATACAGTTTGTATTCATGGACTAATGATCCATGTTTAACAACCTAGGAATAATGGATTTAAGATGTTGGACTAATTCTCAACTCCCATATTTTGGGTAGGATAGACTAATGCTTCAGGAATCTTGGTGGGTCATATTTTATTGGGGATGGAATGGAGCACCTAAAATCAATGGTATGGACATGGAGTTTGATATTAAGGTTGGGATGGTTAGACATGGAGTTCTGAGTCTCGATTGGATACTCAGTGGATGCTCCAAGTTTTCTAACTTATGACCACTTATTTTGGGATGGTCAGAAAAGGCATATCCGATCCGAACTGGATTCATGGAAACATGGTCCATGGATTCCTATGTGTGACTATTGTGATATATTGATAATATGTTTTACATTGTCTAATGTGGTTTTGATAGAAATGGGTAACATTGGAAATAAAGAATAAAATATATCAATTGAGATTTTCAAATTAATGAAAGCTATTTTATTTACCATGTTATTTATAGTTATTCTTTATCCCACACACACTATTATACTTAAATGTATTTGATTTAGAACACATTGGTGGTGGAAAAATGAATTTAACAGAAACCCTACTAAGCAATTCATTGTACATGGGTACTTGGGAAGCTCTCACATATTTAGTGCTAGGAATGGTTTGGGTGATACTCGTGTTGAGTGTGAATTGGTCAAGCAAGATTGCCCGAGTGGTACTAAGTAACTAGATGGTTTTTTCTCATTCATTTTGGGGAACCTTTCTCTAGTTTCTTTTATTTCCATATGTTATATGACCATTACTATCGGCTATTTGATTTATGTATTACATGTTTGTGAGACCCCATATTATATTTCATTTTATTATAGTATGTTACAGCTTCAATTTATTAATTGTTTCACCTTACCCTAATGTGTAAGATATTTGGTTATTTACATTCAGTTTTGAACTCTAAAATAGGATTACAATCTCCTCAAAAATCCACTTTACACCTCCGATTCTAGTTAGAATCCACTAGAATACAAGGAAGAATGTTTGAGTTCATGGGTAGTATGTCTCTTAACACCAGTTTAGTTGAACATGGGTGGGGACATTACAACAAGGTACAAGGCTCATTGGATTGATCACTAGGTTGTGAAAGGTCATGAAGGGTTGGTCTATATTTTAAACAATATACCAGGAATTTTTTGGGAATATATAGGATCACACACCATCCTTGAAGATTTTTTTGGGTGTAATAAGATCTTTAATATTTACTTATAGGCTACAATCACAGGTTAGTGAGTTCTTTGTAACCCTCCTAAAACTAGAAAAAAAATCAAAATCACTGATTTTTTGAACTCAGCCTCTTGATATGGGAGTTGGTATTCATGATTCCAAAGGATTTTTTGTTGTTTCCTTAAATGTCTTTTACCGTAGTAGTGATTCCCTTTTTATTAAGACCAGATCCCTTCTAATAAGATTCGTGGTATGCATATCAAATAGTGTCATGCTAGAATTGATTGAAATTTACTCAACTATTATTTGTAATTATCTCTAATATAATTAAAATATCCACAAGTCCACCAATTATCATACATAGTGGTTAAGAAACCTTATTGAATGTCAGGGGTATATTCTCCACATGAGGAGAAAAGTGAATAAAGTTGTGGATTTAATTGCATGAATTGGTAGACAATATAATCCTTATACTATTTTTTTGGTATGTGATGCCCCCTAGTGTATTGATCTTATTCAAGAATATTGGATTGGGTTAAACTTCTTAATATCCCTAATATTGGTTTTCCTATTATTTCATTAAAATTTATTTATCTTTGGGTGGATGAATTACTTTACCAGAAATGGTATTTTCACTAGTCATTAAAAAATAATTATTTTCACAAAAACTTCAAACACCCCTATCTATTTTTGATGTTAGGATTTAAAAAATGACATCATTTTAATAAAATTAAATTTCTAAAAGTGGCCAAATTGTTTATAATATCTATACACAAATTTCAGTAAAATTTTTTTTTGAAGAAAATATTCTTTTGAAACCTAATGTGATTTTACTAAAAACTATGTAATTATATATTATGAATTAACTAATTAATTTGAATTATGTGACACAATTTTATATATATTTCATAATGTGATAAATCCGATTTCTACCCATCAATTTAGATTCTATGCTACAATATATCATGATTCATTTAAATCATGATATATCTTGTCAAGTGAGATATAAAACACATTATAATTTATTTAAAGAGAAATATATTATAAAATATCAAGCTGTTACAGTAGGTTATATAGGAAGAGGTGTTATCCTGTTGTTATATATGTTTATGTAAGAGAAGACTGACTTCACTATAATGATAGAGTGTTGTGGAAAATCATATTATTGTTTATAAAGCTGATAGATCCATTTATCCACACTTCATGCACAACATTCATTAATTATCAAAATATACTTATTAAATATTAATAATCGAAACTTATTTTAGTACGTCTTTATAGTACCCCCTTTGTATTGATTCTTTTCAGTATAACTGTAATCGTGATAGTCTGAAAAAACATTGTGGTGTTTTTAACAATGTTTTTTATTTTTTGAGAATTAATATTTTGTTATAAGACTATTTTTGTTTTCTAAGAATAAAATCATGTCCTTCATGATGATATTTTATAACAAATATGATCATTTCTAAAAGAATTGGATCCATATTCATTATATTCAGACCATCAGATCCAAAAGAGTCTAACATAGAAATATTTTTTCGTTGTATGTTTTCAATTTTCATAATTAATGATAGAAATATGATTCTGAATGAAGAATTAATTTTTTTTTCTAAAGTGTCTTGAAAGAAGAAATGAAAGTGAGGGGTTATAATATTTTTATACATTCTGAACCAAGATAGATGACATTTTTCTAATCATAAGGTCCCCACAAATCATGAAACATTTCATGGATAAATCTTTTGAACAAATAGTGGATATGTTTGAAAAAATTCATTGTTTCTGTATTGATATTATATCATAATGAGATGTACATTGTAATGCGAGTTCCATCATAATGCTATTTCCATCATAATGAGAATTCAAATGGATTCACTAAGTATGATATTGATTTTAGATTCATGGAGAAAGAAATTAGAATCTAATACACTGATAATGCTAGAGGATTCAGATTCACTAATAATGAAAAATAATTCAGATTCATTTAGAATGAAACAGAAATAGATTTCATTGATAATGTAATAAAATTCAGATTCCCTGAGAATGAAATAAAATTCAGATTCACTGGGAAAGAAACCTAAATCATATTTAGTTGATTTAGAAAAGGCTCAAAAAGTAAATTCCATTATTTTTATGAATACATGAGGTGGTCAAACATGAAATTTAAATTTTCAAAAATATTAGAGAAATATATAGCGCTTTGAAGTAGTTAATTTTGATGTTTTAAATGATAGATATTTTTTGAGTGTTTGCAATTTTAGTAAGGTTGGATAGATTTTTTGTTTCCCTCTTTTTGTTTTCTGAGTCTCCTATAAATATTTTCTATGATCATTTTTTTGATGACATAGACCCGGATTCCACTTAAAAGGTGCACCAAACACAGTGGGCCACATGGCCTTAAGCGCATCTTCCCAAATGCTAGAGGCTTCCGAATAGCAGTGAGGGCCTAGGGTGTGTCTGTGGGAAGACTATGCCTTCATTAGCAGAGTGTAGCATAATGGAAAGAATATAAATGAATAGTAAACTGTGGAAGCAATATAAGTATTATAAATAAAAATTTGAAGCAGAATGATATATTAAATAAATGAGAATAATAGTAACTTTATCATCTAGGCAATGATGATGTAATGACATGTCTCTAGAAAACTAGAAAACATAGATACAATATAGAAGACATAACATGTTCCATATGTAAAAGAATACAAAGGCTACTTCAAGCAACCTATGATCTAACTCGTTCATCTGCTATCAAGCTCCATCCAAACACCAAGAAATCAAGTGTTCAAATCTATACGATTCCCTTTTTCAACACCTTCATTCATGTAATATACTACATGTAATAAACATGCCTAGAGAATGTGAGATAAATCCCAGAGGGCCACCACCAACGGTGACTAAAACATTCGACCCGTGTAATGGAAAATAACAGTGTTCTAGAATGCATATACAAATTAATGCAAGAAGTACAATATAACTGAATTCCCATGTACCTGCTTCAACCCTCAGCTAGTGTATGAATATGATACTAGTTATCCAATTATGTAATTACCATTTACTATTAATTAGTCACGTGAGGCATAGCCATCACTAACATCACCTCATGATAGAGTAAGTAGTGAAGGTCCCATGATGTAATAAGAAAACCTATCAAATATATCCTGTGAGGGAGTTCTAGGGTAATAACCAATGTAACGTAAATGTCACAGAATGCTGAATTAGTAGTATCTGTGTCTAGCTAAGGGGTTAGAGTGTAATATAGGGAGTGTAATATAAGGCATTCCATAATAAGTCACCTACCGACTCCAAGTTGATCAACCAATGTAAAATGGGGATATGCAAGGACAGTTCCCTACATACATGCACTATGGCACTTACTTGGCAATGATGGATCCAAGGAGTGTATATGAGGTATCATGTAATAATAAAAGGGACCCTACGGTAGTATACATGGCCCCATAAAAATAGTCATGAACCATACTCTATGTGGGCATCAACCTAAGAAAACTATATCCTTATATCAGAATGGGCTTCCTGAGACCCAAGGTATTCTCCTCTCAGAATCCAGGGTGAGCTTGAGTCAGTCCATTCTTATTTGATATTGTAATATTTTTTTCATCTATTTAGTTCAATTAATTCCTTCCATTAGTGTTGATATGTCATGTACATTTGCAAACATTTATTTATAGGTTCACTACTTCTCTTCAATTAGTGTTGATATCCATGTATCATTGCAACAATTTTATCACATCTTAATTAACCATTAATGCATATTTTGTTTGAGAGGTTCACTCCTAAACCATCCATTAACATGGATAGCGGTGTTATGGACATGTAACCTTTATTCAATCTCTTTTAATATGGCCAATTTATATACATTTCATACTATCCATTTAACATTTCATATTAATTAATCATTTTAAAGCACATACCTTAGGCGGGTAAAGTGGTTAGCATACAAGGTACGTTCTATCATGCAATTTCCATTAACATAATGTAATTTATCATGGAAATACTCTCCTTTAGAAATGTTAGGAACGGGCACACCAAAATAGTGGCTCAAACGCGCTGAAACCCAAAACAAACAAATAATGGCATAACCATCGACGTGAGGTGGATTGAGATGTTTGTGTAAACACTAATAAGTAATCACATATTTAAAAATATCATGACCATACGATTATAACAATTGTAATCACGATATTTAAATTTATAAAATAGCTTCCAACAAAACTGGTGGGCCCTACACAAACATTCCATGAACAATGAACATTAGTGAAAAGTTGCAGAACACCCACCTTAGGGTTGTATGATCCTTCTCCTCTGGCATCGTCCCTTGATTTTCCTCAGATTGGAGTAGATCAATGAAAATTTTAAAAATGCTTACATGGTGATATCTAGGTCAAGATTGAAAGAGAAGAAGAGAAGCTAAGCAGGGATTGAGTACATACTATTTCATAACCAACATGACAAAAAGAAGCTCGATCAGATGCCAGGCGACAGAGATATCTTGATTCCGTGGTTAGATCTTCAAAAAACCACAAATTAAGAGAGAAATAGGTCAACACTATATAAAATAGGATTATGGAAGAAGGGTTATCTTAATAGATCATTACGGAAAAAACTAGAAAAATAACCCTAAAAATTAACTTGCACAAAGTTTGTCTGCATGGTTTGTCAAACAATTGGAAAACCGTGTGGGAGGATTTTTCCCAAAATTGTATCCTCTGTATAGTTTTATCAAACTATGTACAATCCATTCATGTGTACCTAAAAAAGGGGATCTCACATGGTTAGGCCGTACATGTTTCAACCGTGAGAGGTGGTTCAATAAAAAAACACCATCCATACGATTTTGAAAACCATGCAGAAATTATAGATAGTTTACTATATGCTAGGAACATATTTTCTTTATCCAAAAGGATGGGTTATAGGCTTTGAACAAGCCCTAGACACCCTCTGAACCATTTCCAACTCATTAGGCATCATTATCAGTTCCAAATTAAAGATTTAGACTAAAAATTAAAGGCTCTATACCTGAGTGAAAAACATGGTTTTTACATTCCTCCCCCATTAAAAGAACTCGCCCCCCGAGTTATCCTCTTAATTGTAAGGAAACACTATCTGAGAAAAAATCTCGCCATTGGGCATGTACATTGGATTCAGTATCCTATGTCTCGTCCAGTACATGGTCGTGCTAACATAGTATTTGTACAAGAAGGACATACTTTCTTGGAGAGATTTTGTGCTTTGTTCAATGATGCGTATTGGATACTCCTCATAGAGATAACGGACATCTAACTCAGCTTCCTCGAAATTAATGGTATGAGATGGGTCAAAATTATATTGGTGAAGCTATGAGACTTGAAATATGTCTTGCATGCCATGGTATATATGATGTAGTAGCAACCACTAGGATACCAACCTGACTCCTATAATTTCCAATAGCCCGACATAATGAGGTAATAACTTTCCCTGATTCCTTAACCGTCTATGCTCTAAACTAGGTGATACCTGAAAACAAACACGATCCACATCCTCTAACTCAAGAGGTCATTGACAATGATTGGAATTAGATTTCTATCTAGATTGAGCATTAGTCACTCTTTTTCTGATCATATTAACCTTTTCGGGTGTCTCCTGAATGAGACGAGGACCTAATAAAGCTTCCACACCGGCCTCTAGCAAGATTAATGGTAATTGACATGTCCTACCATACAAGGCCTCAAAAGGATCCATCAAGATCATCACATGAAAACTGTTATTGTAAGAAAACTCGATGAGTGGGATATTATTCTCATAAGAACCTCCAAAATCAAGGACATGTGCCGAGATCGTATCCTTAAGAACTAGTATTTTCCTTTCCGATATTCCATTGGTCTAAGGGTGAAAAGCTATACTTATATGAACCTGAGTCCCCATATCATTCTACAAACCCTACCAGAACCGTAATGATAAATGAGCATCCCTATATAAAATTATTGTATGTGGATCCCAGTGTATGCGTATGATCTCATAGACATACATTCTTCCCGATTCATAAATATAGAAGGTCTATCATATAGGAATAATGTGGGATTGATTTTGTTTGTTAGTCAATGAATAAACAGATAGTATTTTTACACCATGCCAACTTATCCAAGCTGACTATGAAGTCTATAGCAACATCTTACCATTTTTATTATGGGACTAGAAGCAGCAGTAACAAGCCTACAAGTATTTGGTGCTCTTCATTCACCTACTTATATGTGAAACACCTAGTGGTGAAGCCATCAATCTGACATTTCATTCCAATCCAAAAATATCAGTGGCAGATATATTGATATATCTTCTAGATTCCTGAATACAATTCCCACTGAGAAGAGTGGGAGTATTTCATCAACTACTTTCTCATATCTGCAGGAACACAGATATGTCCATGTAGACGCATGATGTCATCTCTATCCACAGACAAATCCAAAGGTGGGTTATCTCTTTACATTCTCTCATAGATAACCAATGACTTAGAATATAAAAATTTCATACTCTTCACCTTCTTAAGGAGGGAAGAGGTAACTGTTAAGGTTGAGAGGGAAGACTGCTCAGGACAGTCATGAAACTCTAGATGATGTTTAGAAAATATTTCCATTAACTTCTTTTCATCTCTGTCTTACTATACGACATGTGATTGAGTTTCTCCAACCCATTGAATCAGTAACCACATTTCGCTTTCTAGGCATATAAGAAATATAAAAATGAAAGGGTTCTAGATATTCGACCAATCTATGTTGTCTATTGTTCCTGTCATGCTGAGAAACAATATACTTGAGGCTCTGGTTGTCTGTATTCCCCACAATGATCTCACCTAATAGATAATGTCTCCAAAAACATAAGGGAGGGGACAACTACTGCAAGCTCAAGGTTGTGCATCAGGTAATTTCTCTCTTGAGGACTTAACTGCTGAGATATGTAGGTAATGACTTTTTCTTATTGCATCAATTCCAATCGGAGGATAATACCTGATGCATTATAGAAGATGATATAACCTTTAACTGGTTCAGGAAAAATCAGAATAGGTGTTGAGTCCAGCCTCACATTCAGCTCCTGAAATGATTTCTCACATGCATCTTGCCATAAGAAGATAACAACCATCATTTAAAATCCAGTAGGAGCTGAAGAAAGGCATGATAAGTCCTTTATGAAATTCTTAAAATAAACATCTAGCTCTAAGATACATTTTATATCAAACACGTTCCAGGACTGGTCCAAAAAACTACAGCACTATCCTTTTTAGGGTCAACACAATCTCTTTATACTAAAACAATATCTCCAAAAAGTGGACCTTGTTGATCATTAAGTCACAATTAGAAATCTTGGAATAAAGATAATTTTTTCATGGTCGTTACGTGTGTGATAATAAAACAAGATGTTGCCCAGAAAAATCACGGAAAAAGAGTCCAAATATGGGTGAAGACACCTATTTATCAAAGCCATGAAAAATGACAGGCACATTTGTAAGACCAATCAGAAAAACTACATACTCATATAGACTATAATTTCAATAGAATGTTGTACAATGTATTCCAGATGGTCTGACTCACACCTGATGATAATCTGAAATAAGTTCGATATTTGAAAAAATATTTTCTCCTCAGAGAAGGTCAAATATATCATCTATTTGAGTAAGTGGATATTGGTTCCTAACAGTAAGCTAGTTTTACCTTCTGTAATATAGTCATAGACAAAAGTTTGTTCCCTTATTCTTTGAGAAAAATCATGAGGGATCCCCAAGAGGATGTAAAATGTCATATAAAACCTCTATCATCTAGGTCCTCTATCTTCCACTAGAGCTCTTGAACCTTATAAGGTGTTATCCTATAAGGAGGAATAGACACTAAAGATACTCCTATAATAAGCTCAATTTTAATATCTACATCTCTCTTAGGTGATAAGATAGAAAAGTAATCAAGAATTAATTCTGTGAAACAATGAACTACTTGAGGGAAATCAGTTTGAAGAAGACCTTGATCCCTGACATGGTGATGTAAAAGAAACCCAATGGAGATACCAGTCTATAGATGAATGATAGTGGACTAACCAGTCCATCTTGAGAATGAAATCAAATATCATAATCTCCAGAACAAATAGGTTCCACAAGAAAGAGTAACTTCTTACCTCAAGAGGACAGTCCTTGCACTAGAATATTCTCTCTATTTGTATTTCCAATAGTGTATCAATTGTCATTACACAATAGTGATAAAATATCTCTAGTCTAATATTTTCCATGATAGATACTAAAATAAAAGAGTTTGAAGCACCTATATCAAACAATTTAGAGACAATAGCAGGGGCTACTAGAGTAGTACCTTGTACTGTAGATGATCCCGCATCCGGATCCTCAGGTATCAGTAGTAAAGAATACAACTAACCTGATCCATGGCCATGTGTAAGAGATGTGATACTAAGATCATGACTACTCTTCTAGTGCTTCTAGTGATCAGGTATTAGACTACCATGGCCATGACCACCTCTTTAGCCATACTTGTCAGTGCTATTCCAACTTCCCACCTAACACAATGAAAAGAACTCACTCTTAAAGATGGAGTTATCACATATAATTTTCCACTCGAATCTAATGGAAAGGTCCTGAAAAGGCACAGAGGATGGCCCGTGAAATTGTATTCTCATCATTCTATAGGGTATCTATCACTTTAAGGATTCTTATTTCCTAGTCTTCTATTCTGAAGACACACCACTGAGCTATAAAACTGGATATTGTGGCTACCACTTCCATAACAAAAAACCTCAAGGGAATGTTTCTTGCCACTAGAAGAACTATTGGCCTAATGTGGCATCGATCTTTTAAACCTAATACTCGTGTAATCCCTTAGGTCACGTTTAGTGATAAGGACCTGATCAACTATAACCGAAAATTTAATAAGGTGAATGAAATTCACTTGGGATCAGATGGTGTATTGTATACCATCATAAAAATGCCTAGAATGTGAAATCTAATCACCGTATAGAAGTGTTATAAAGTACTATAAATCAGTGAAATGTGCTGAATACTCTATAACTGACATAGAATCCGACTCAAGATGGCTGAAATTTTTAGATTTTTCATCCCTCAGTTCCTGAGGAAATAACTGATCATTGAAGGTAGTCTAGAAGTCAACCCATAACATCCCCAGATGATGACCGACCAGGGTAACTACATCCCACGAACGCTTGGACAAATCTAGAAGCAGGTATGTAGCAATCTTGACTCCCTGTTCTGGAGGCATTTCAAGATTCTCAAAGATAGATAGAATGGACTCTATCCAAGACTCAACATCCTTAGAAATGCCAACCCAAGAAAAAGTATGAGGATACTTCTGGTAGAACACATGGGTTATATCATCCACCATAGGTGAAAACCATGGATAACCTTTCATGGACTGCATTAGACATAAGAAAATATCACAGACCTGAGCATCCATGCTTATATTAGGTACGACAGGTGGTGCCTCACGTGGAACTCTTGGAAGTAAGAATGGTGGCTCAGGGCCCACCATGTCTGGAGAATGGTCTTCACCACCCTCATGGAGAACAAAAAGAGGACATCATGGTAGAATTGGATTACAAATGACAAGCACGCACCTCTAAACAAGCTTATAAGAATAATATAGAATCTCTAGTGGAAACTGATCTTATGAAAAACTCACTACCCAAGGAATTCTACTGAAACTACCTTCTTAGATGGCTAGGTATCATTTTGTTCTCCAGTATAAGTTCCATGTCCTTTTGAAGTCAATTTCTATGTTCACACCTTTCCCTTTCATAAAGATGACAAATAATGATAAGGGTGTTCAACCAATTCATTTTTGATTTCATGATTCACTTTATAGTTGATATTGATTTATGATGACTTTGTTCCCATACACCTATCACTATAAATGAAGCCCATTTATTTATAGCATAATGGTTCAACTTTGTAAATTACTTATCCCAACCCATGAGGGACTATAAACCTCATGAATTGAGACATGCAATAAATCAATCAAAGCCAAAGTAATAAAAGTACATAAAAGTATCACATCCTTTCTCAACAATCACCACAACATCAAGAAATGCAAAGTAGTGAATTCACATATATGGAATGAAAACATGCATGACATGTGAATACAAGGTACCAATAGAAATGCATGTAGAAATTCTTCTTTCCCTCATATGATCAGGATGAGGATGTAATAAATTCCCAAAAGAGTAATAATCAACAGCACCACACAACATGTGAATCAATCGACAGTGAAATAATATCCATTGTAATACAAAAAATATAACAAAAAATATATTCTCAATAACATGGCTTTTACCCCAAATACATGTTTGCGACGTCCAAGAACTAATTGTGAAAAATTACCATACATTAAAAATCATCAATCTATTGTCTCAAAATATTAATGAAATAAAATAAACCTCCTATGATACATATTTGGGATGTCCTGGACCCAGATGCCACTTAATGGTTGACCTGAGCCCGGTGGGCCATATGGTATCGAGTTCCTCTTTCCAAACACCAAAGGCTACCAACTAGTAGTGAGGGCCTAGGGTGTGTCTGTGTGATAAATATTCCCTCAATATAATAGTTTATCACAATAGAAGGAATGTAAATGAATAGTAATCAGTGGAATCAATATAAGTAATATAAAAAATAGAGGAAGAAAACTTATATAATAAATAAATGATAATAACAATAACTATATCAATTAGAACAATGATGATGTAATGAAATGTCTCTAGAAAACTGGAAAACATGGATAGAATATAGAAGACATAACATGATCCACATGTAAATGAAATCAAAGGCTACTCCAAGCATCATAAGATCCAACTGGTCATCTCCAATCATGATCCATCCTAACACCAAGCAATCTTGTGTTTGAAGCTGTATGATTCCCTTTTTCCACATCAGAAACCATGTAATCTATTCCAGGTACCAAACGGAACCTGTAGAGGGTGTGAGATAAATCTCAGTTGGCCACCACTAATGGTGTCTAAAACTACCATCCCATGAAATGGAATATATCAGTATGTAGGCATGAATATATAATGTAAATAAAGAAGTACAATATAACTAAACACCCAAGTACCTGCTTCATCCCTTGGATAGTTTCTGAAAATGTTACCAGTTCATCAATTAATTAATTAACATTTAATTGTAGTTGGTCATGTGAGGCATATCCATCACTAACATCACCTCATGAGAGTATAAGTAGTTAAGGTATTAAGATTCAACAATGAAACCTAATAAAGATATCTTGAGAGGGAGTTACAAGGTAACAACCAAGGTAATTTAAATATCACATAATGTTAAATAAATATTATATGAGTCTAGATAAGGGGTAAGAGTGTAATACAAATAGAATAATCCAATTAATTATACAATAATGCCCCTACCATGTCCATGGTGATCGACCAAGGTAAAACGGGGCAAAGAAAGTATAGGGCCCCATGGGATTTCACCAGGGAACCTACTAGTCAATGCTGGATCATTGGAGTGTATCTAAGGTTTCAGGAAATAATGAAATTGAACCCATGATAATATACTAGGTATCTATGGAATAGTCAAGAACAGGAGTCTATGTGGGTATCAATGTAAGAAAACCATATCCTTGAATAGGAATGGGGTTCCTGAGACCCAAGGTATTCTCCTCTCAAAATCCAAGGCGAGCTCATGTCAGTCCATTCCTATATTATATTGTAATCATGTATTAATTAATTTGGATCATGTATTTCCTTCCACTAGTGTGGATAGGCCAATTACATTAGAAACCATTTATTTATAGGTTCAATACTTGTGTTCCATTAGTGTAGATAACCAAGTAGAGTTGCAACCATTTTATCAAGTCTTAATTAACTATTAAGGCCTACTCAATTAAATAGGTTCACTTTGTTACCTTACATTAAAATGTCTTGGGGTGATATAGTCATGTAATGTTTATTCAATCTCTTTTAATAGGGTCATGTTATACACTTAGTATACTATCCATTACACATTTTAAATTAAAAGATAATTTGAATGAACTTACCATAGGCTAGTCATGTGGTGAGAATATATAGAATATTACAGAAATAAATTCTCATTAACAAGAAGTCATTTTTTATGGAATGTCTCACCTTTATAAAGGTCAGCCAAAGGGAACACCTGAATGCTGGCTTAAACGTGCCAAAACCCAAAAAACCCATTATAGTATAACCTTCGACATGAGACGGATTAAGGTATGGGAGAACACACTAATAAATAATCCAATATTTGGAATGATCATGACAATATGATTATAAAAATAATATTATGGAATTTAAATTTAAGAAATTTATTCCAATGAAAATGGTGGCCCATACACGATCAATCCAGAAACAAAAAACATTAGGGATAAGTTGTAGACCTCCCACCATAGGGTTGCATGATCTTCCACATCCGGTATCATCCCTTGATTTTCCTCAGAATGAAGCAGATCTACGAAAAGTGAAAAATTCTCACATGGAGATATCTAGTTTGATATTAAAAGAGAATATTAAATGATAAAGATGATTTGAGTACTTACCGTTGTGTATCCAACGTGATGAACATAAGCTCGATCGGATACTGGATGCGGAAGATAGAATTATTCCATGTTTGGATCTTCGAAAACCCCAAAATTGAGAGATAAATATGGAAATCATACATAAACTCAAATTAGGGAAGAAGGGGTGGCTTAATAGATCATTAAGGGTAAAAACGGAAAAATTACCCAAAAATTATCATCTGCACGGTTTGTCATACCGTGCGCAAAACCCTGCAGGATGATTTTTGCCCAAAATGATATTCTCTACACAGTTTGATCAAACCATGCACAATCCATGCCCAGGTACCTAGGGAAAGGTGGTACTCCCATGGTTAGGCCACATAGCCATGCACCAACAATGCGATGTGGTACTATAAAAAAAACACCATCCTCACAGTTTACTCGAAACAGTGTGTAGAGTCTATTTTCCCCAAAAATATGGTTTCCTTGCTCCGAAAAAGCCCCATAAACTCTCAGAACCTCTAACAACTCATTATGAATCGATATTAGGTCCAAAATAATATTTTATACATAAAATTAAAGGATCTATACCTTAGTGAAATCGGGTTTTTTACAAATTTCATGGTGTGGATTTTTCAAGAAATCAGAAAAGATTGAGTGGTAAATTAATAAAGTGGGAGTAATTTATGGACAAATATCTTATTAGTAAGATCAAATAGTTTAATTTATGTTTACCGTATTGATCTATATAATATTGAAAATATTGTTTTATGTTAATCATATTGAGTCAATTAGACATATGAATATTGTATTGAGAAATTGAGAAGAGTTTCAGTTTTGTAGAATTAGAATGGGTTCATCATATTGTGTCCATCATACTAGGAGAATAGGAACGAGACTCATCATATTGGGATAATAAAATATAGATTGATCATATTGATATAATCAGATTCAGACTGATTGCATTGAAAGAATGACATCCAGACTCATCAGATTGATAATATCAGATACAACCAAAATGGATAGAGGTTTCACACTGAGAAACTATGTAATAGTTTCAATAAAGTATTTATTATTTTTTCATCAATTTTTTATAATAAAAATGTTAAAATTATAGGATTAAGTACTATTATCAAGAGATATAAGGTTTCAATAATTAGTTTTCACAATCTATATTCACTTCATCATAATTGTGTAATTCCATAGAACCACGAGAGTGGAAATGGAGTGGGTGTAAGTACTCACAGTGAGGCTGAACCATGTAAATATTATGTGCTTTATGGGATTTCATACATTTTCATGTATGAGTATTTTCTAAAATTTAACAAGGAAATAAATCTTAACTTGTTTTACGAGTTACATTTATAAATGTTTTGAAACTTATAAAAAGTGAACAATTGATTCTACCCCCTTCATTGTTGTAATACGATCCTCTAAAACATCAACTAGTATCAAAGAAGAAAGTTTCGTTATTGAATCATTGTTGTGGATAATACTAATTCTATAAATTTTTTTAGTAATTCCTATAATTGATGGAAAATTTTATTATGGAAAAAAATAGGACGATTCACTAACAAATTTCTCCTAGCCTAAACATTTTTTATGCTACAACTATTGGATTTTATCCTATTGGGAAAGATGTACCAATGACCCGTGTCCATAAGGGAAATATAGATGTTGATGTGCATACAATAAAAACTATTGTTATGTACTTATTATAAAATATTCATCAGAAGGTGATGACTCTCAATACTTTAAAAAGCATGTGGGACATGTTGGAAGGTTTTTTTGAAGGGAATATAAATGTTACAGAATAAAAGCTATAAATATGGAGAAGTAAGTATGATGACATCAAAATTTTAGATGAGGAAACAATTTATGAATTCTTCACTAGAGTAAATTATATTTTTGAAACATCATAGGATTCAAAGATGGCTTCGAAGATTCTGCAATTGTGTGGAAACTTATGAGAAACCTTCCAAATAGGTTTGAACAAAAAATTTACTTTTTAGAAGATAAGGATGATTTATTTCTAGATTAATTTCATAACTATATTATTTCATTTTAAATTAGGATGTCTCTAATGTTTAACTAGAAGATGAAAGGTGAAATGGATTTTGAAATTATGAGAAATATTAAAATCCATGATGTTGAAGTTGATGATCCTTGTGACTCCAATCTTAAAGAGGATGATGATATGAATGATAAAATCATCTCTCTCATAGGGAAGAACTATCAAATAGGAAGAGGAAAGTATTGATGTAAACTTATACTCTAATTTTTTGAGTGTGGTGGAATAAAAAACTCTTCCATGAATTTCCCCACAAAAAATGTTGGATAATATCAAGATGATTCTGATGAAAACCCTTAATGGAAGAAGTGGAACACAAATGGAAATGAAGAAAATTCTTACTATAAATACAAGAATATGTTTACTTGAAACCAAAGAAATGTGTTGAGTAAGAATGTTTAATCTCACTCAGTTGAAAGCAATTATTCTAAAGATGAGTGTTTAGAAAAATTCAACGGCTTCATTAATAAAGATAGGAAAACAAAATATACCTCAGAGATATAATAAGTTAGTGAAGAAACTAATAGATATTATTAGCTAAGAAAATAACATGTTTCAGGTCAGGATCAATATAAAACTCTCATAAAATAAATTTGAGTAATGTAGAAATATTTTTAAGAATTTTCTAATGGGTCAAATGATGTTATTGAGTAGGAGGATGAATACATTAGAGAGATTTTATGTAAGAAAAATTGAATTTCTAAACATGGAATGATGATTTATGTTCTTAGTAAGAAGATAGTAGCTATAAAATAAGTGGTTAAAAAAGATTCAATAAAAGATTATTGAGTCCAAATGTTACATGAGGTAGTTAAATGAAAACATCCACAAGGATTTAGAAGTAAAATATGTGACTTTTGAAGTTGATGAGAAGGCTCAATAATATAATCAGGTTAAATCCTCTATTACAGAAATAAAGGTTCATCAAATTATTTTAGTATTTCAGGTTCTTATTTTTTTGGGATATATTGGTTGGAGAATATATTTGAGAAATGTATCAAATCTATAAAAGTAGAAAAGTAACTAAAAAGAAAAGATGTTCCACATCCTGAGTATGTTAGAGTAGAAAGAAAATACTAACCTCAACAAGGTTTCTATAAATAGTGATCATTATTAAATTGAAAATCAGGATATATTAGTGATTTCTCATTTTTTTGAATATATGGGAATATTTCATATAATTTTTTTCACAATATATCTCTACCTAGAAGTTGATTTGAGAAAGGTGAAAGAAATAGTCAGAGTAGAATGGGTAACATTAATAGCTTTTAGAATTTTGAAAAGGTGAATTCTGAATATGATAGAAATTTACCATCAAAAATTAAATGTTAATGTTTGGAATATGTTTGTGGAAGATTTGATCAAGATGGTCATCATTGCAAACAATTTATGACACTCCTTTTAAAAGAATTTCCTTATGACAGAAAAGATAAGAAATTTGGAAATAAGAATATTGAGGAAATAGCCTCTATTGATGAGATGGATTTTAAAGGAAGTAAAAGAAACTATCCTTGGATACTAGATATTAAATGTACACAAATTTTAATGGTGATATAATAATCTTGAAACACATTGAATGTCATTATAGTGGATCAGTTATCGTTGGTAATGTTAGTTCCTTTAAAATCAAAGGAATCTAAATAATTGGAATTGAAGATAAAAATTTAAATATAAGGATGAATTAATTTTTAATTAGATAAAAAATAACATTTTTAGTGTAAAATAATTTGTTTATGATGGAAAATAATTTTTTTTAGAAATTTTTTTTCTGTCATGATATGTGTGCAAGATGGAACTATTATTACAATCTGGGAAAGAACACGAAATAATCTCATTCAAATAAGAGAATTCAATAGCACCATTAACTTTAGTTCTAAAGATGTAGAGAAATTAGGTAACTGAAAACTTCTCCACCTTGGGTAGGAAAAAAATGAAAAAAAATTATAATGTTGAAATAAATTTTAATGTCACATAATTTAATATAAGAGATGAATATGTTTGTATTACTTTCTAGAAAGAAAATATGACTAAAAAAATATTAATATAATTGAGATACAATTTACCAAACCTCTTGAACATATTCACTCTGTCTTATGTGGGATAATGAGAGATCAATCAAAAAAAGGAGATTTATACTTTGTAATTTTTATTGATGATTTCAATCAGATGAAAAACATTATGTTCACGAATCATAAGTAAAATGTTATTGAAATGTTTGAATTCAATAAAAAATATTTTTCAAAAGAAATAGGGGATTCAATACAGATGGAGAGAATACATAATTGTACCAAATTAACACACAAGAATTTTGAAATATATATAATAAAGCATGGTATCAAAAAATAGTATACTTCTCTCTATACTCCACAAAAAATGGAGTTAGAGATAGAAATAATAGAAGTTTAGTGGAAATGGGGAGAAGTATTTTATAAGAATATAAACTTTCAAAATTCTATTATTGAAAAGCTACTAATACAGTTTTTCATATTCAATATAGATTCCTTTTGAGACTAGAAACTAACATGATTCCTAATGAAATGTGGTATAAAAAATCTTCACTGAAACACATAAATGTTTTCTGAATTCCACATTTTTTCCAAAAACAAAAATCCAAATTTTGAAATGTTTTATGGGAAAGCCGAGGAAGAAAATTTTAGGGTTTATTGAAAAAATAAAATATTTTAAAAATGTTGGTAAAAACATTTAAAAAAGTTTTTGGAATCATATGTTGTGGATTTAATTCAATATAAATTATTTTTTACAAAATCTATTTAGAATTAAAAGGAGGATAAACTAGAGAAGTTCAAAAATAATGAATATAATTCAAAAAATCAATTTCAAGATTTAGAAGAATCAGGTGATGATAAAATTTGTACTGGTGATTGAACATTGAAATTTACTACATTAAAAAACGTGTTTAATTTAAAACATTATAGTGAATTATAATGATGCAGTTCAGAACAGAAGGAATTTGAGATTAGAAAATCATAGATAACATATCTCAAATGTTGAATCATAATCGGGTTTAGAGTCTATTCTACACAAATCATGGGTGTGAGTTATGAGTGAAGAGTTGGATCTTATTTATATGAATGAAACATGGTATCTTGTTTCACGTGAAGTAAATAAAAAAAATATCAAAACCACGTGGCTTTGTAGAAATATGTAAAATGAATATGGAGATGTTTCCAAAAATAAAGACAGACATATTTGTAATGCCTATGCATAGGTGGAAGGTGTGGATTCTGAAGGAAAAGTTTTCCTAGTTTCATGATTAAAAACTATTAGAATGATTCTTTTTGATTTCACACATAAGAATTGCAATGTTTATCAGAAGGATATAAAGTTATCATTTTAGATGGTTAGATTAAGGAAGATGTTTACATTGAAAAACCTTTTGGGTTTCTACATGAAGAGGATGAAAAAACTTTTTTAAATTGAGGAAATCATTATTTGGGATGAAACAATATCCAAGTGGTTGATATTATAAACATGAATATAGTTTGAGAATATTGAGATTTTCTAAAAGAAAAGTTTATAAAAACTTTTATGTGAATGTTTTTTACTATGGAGATCTAATATTAATTGTTTATGTGGATGAAAAAAAATTCTCTGGCGATTGGAAAGCTGTTTGTAAAATATTTGGTCAGGAAATGAAGAATAATTTTAAAATTTTTATCTTAGGATAAATAACATTCTTACCTAGATTAAAATTTCATGGAATGGAAAAATAATTTATCTTATCTCAAGATAAGTATGTTAGGAAATTAAAAAATAAGCTTCAGATGGAAGAATCCAAATAACATTCAACTCTTATTTCAGTGAGAACAGTGTAGAGTAAAGATATGTTCAAAAATATTTGTGAATTAGAAATGATTTTGGAAGTTGATAGAATGTCTTCCTTACCTTATATTCGTAAGTCCTGATATTGTTTTTGTTGTGACATTATGTGAATAGTATCAACGTAATTTGAATGAATCATATATGTTGGAATAAAATAGGATTTTGAGATTAGTCAAGGGAACAAATTCACTTGGGTTTTTATACAAAACAAATAACAAGATGATATTTCATGGTTATACTAATTCCAATTGGGATAGAGATTGTAATGATATAAAATCAACCATAGGTGTAATATTTTTCATGGGTGAATGTTGTGAGAGTTTGAATTGTAAGAAAAAAATATCATTAACAATGAGCATAAGAGAATTTGAATATGATTCATCTTCTCAGGCTTGAATTCAAATGTTTTGGATTAAAGATCACATATATGATTTGAATGAAATAATTTATAAACCAATGAAGATATATTGGTATAATAAGAGTTAAATTAATCTTTTATAGAATATTGACCAACATTCATGATCAATACACATTTATATAAAGTTTCAATTTAAAAAGAGATAGTTGTTGATGGATATTTTTTGTTGTAATGCATTTCAAAAAATTATCATCTTGAGGATATCATTACAAAATTAATGTGGAAATATAGGTTTGTGGAATTGAGGTTGCAATATCATGTTTAACATCATCCCATGTCTTACTAAACCTAATAAAGATATACCCCCAGTATACTTTAGTTTATTTTAATAATGGGGGAGATAATGTAACATATTTGTAATTTTTAAGAAGTTTTTTTGTTATTTTTTTAAATGAATATGAAGTTATGGATATCATAAAATCGTAGACAGAAAAAGAAAAGTGAGAGGGGGGAACATAAAAGTGAGGTAATCATATCATTACATGTTCGAAAAAATATTATTTTCAAAAAAGGATGGAATTCTCAAAAAATAATTATCTAGTAGTGTGGTGTCGGGGTAGACTCCTTTGAGGAATAATATCTTTTCATAAAATTCATAAATGTGAGTTGTTTAAAAAAATATTTGTTGTGATGAAAACATCTGAGAGTTAAAAAATTTGTTCACAAGGGTTTTCAACAAATCCAAAGGGGGAGATTAAAGAACCTCTCTGATGTTTTATTTTATAATTGTTTTTTATTTTTTCACAATGGACATTTTGTTGTTATCCTGGAATCAAATACAGTCCATTATAATGAGATTTTTAGAAAATAAAAAGTTTCTTAAACAATGGGATCCATCATCATTTTATTCAAGTTACTGTTTGCAATAGAATATTTTGTTCAAATTGTTGCTCCTTAGACATTTTGCATTTTTTATAATCAATGAAAGAAATAATTTTCTAGGTGAATAAGTCCTTTTTTGATGAAGTGTATTGAAAGAGTATTGTAAAATGTAAAGATATAAATTTTTTATACTTTCTAAATCAAGTCATATGATAATATTCTTATCATAATGTTCTCACAAATCATGAAAACATTAATGATAAAATCCTTTGGATAATTGATGGAGAAGTTTGATTAATTTCAGTGGTTCATTACAGAGATTCCATCTTAATGGGATATCCATCATAATGGGAATTCCATGATAAATGTAATTAAATCGTAATGAGAATTCAGTCAGAATCACTGACACTGATACAAATTTTTTATTCACGAAGAAAGAAATACAATTTAGATTCACTGAGAATGAAAAAAATTCTGATTCACTAAGAAAGAAACTAAATTCAGATTCACATAGAATTAAGCAAAAATCAGATGCAAAAAGAAATAAATATAATTTAGATACACTAAGTATGAAATAGAAATTAGCTCCCCTGAGGTGGTAAAAATTGAAATTCAATTTTTTATAAATCTCAATGAAATATAAGGAGGTTTGAAAATGTGAATGTTGATGTTTTAAATGTGAGGGATTTTGTATTTTTTGAAATTTGAAGAATCAGGGAATAGTTTTAATTTTCTGATTTTTTTTTCTGAGCCACCTATAAATACTTGATCAAATCATTTGCTATAATTGGATTTTTATTCATACAAGAAGTAAAGGGGGAGGACTGAAGAAATTTTGTGAGAGTCTTTATCAGCCAGAGATCTTTTGAGAATTATTGAACATTTAAATGTTAGTTTACCATATTAAGCAATATCATATTGAGAAGATCATACTCATTAAATTGAATTGAGACCATTATAATGTAAAAGATTATAATCAGAATTTGTATATAATTAGTGTTATATAGATATAGAATTGATGCATTGTAATGAGTCTATAGTATTGAGAGAATCAGATCTAAACTCATCATATTGGGAGAATCAGATCTAGATGCATCATATTGAGAGAATAAATCCATACTAATTGTGTTGAAAGAATCAGATCATCACTATTCAAATTAAGAAAATAGGATCTAAGAAAATCTGGATGAGGATTTGGACTAAACAATTGGGGGAAGTTTCAATATATCCTTTATTCTTTTGTTTGGATAAATTTTTATTCTAATAAAAAACTGTAAAATAATTAGAGTAATTATAATTGTTTCTATATAGAGATATAGGGAGTCTTATGGGATTTTGAACATGTTTTATTCACTTATTCATAATAGTCTATTTTCAAAGACCCACGGGAGTGGCTATGTAAAGGATGTAGATTCTCACACTGTGGAAGAATTTTGTAAAACGTATTTTCATTACATTCTTTCTTACATTTTCATAGAACTGTATTTACTAAATGTTGGTAAGGAAATAAATAATAATAGGTTGTAGGGGTTATGTTTCTAAATGTTTTGAATCTTATAAAAAGTAAACAACTATTTCAACCCTCGTTTTATGTTGTTATTATATCCTTTAGAACATCACAGTACAATATTGAAGGCCAGTTGCATCCAGAATATTACATAGGAAAAATGTACCTCTTTATGCACTTCCCCCGCACCATTTTCTAGAAACTGTAAATCCCTAGTGGTTCTTACCTCTATTAGTGATGAGGATAATTTAGACTATAACCTGGATCACAAAGGGCCTTTTTTCAAATTGTATGTATTTATTTGACTTTAATATTAATAAACAAGTCAGAACTCTATATTCATTAATATATACACTTCAACATTTTATCTTATTTTTTGTTATTTAATAATCTAAAAAGGACGATAATGTGTATAAAAAGTAATATCTAATATATATTTTAAATATTTTCTAAATTTTATAAACATTATAGAACATTATTTTATGTTCTATACTACCATGAAATCCACTATTTTGAATTTATTTTCCATCCATAATTTATAATCATGAAAAATCTGAAATTACTGAATCATTTCATAAATTAAATATTTTAATGCTAATTAGTCATGGTTATGGTATTATATACTATCAATATGTTTAATGATATAATATTTACAATTATTTCATTTATATAAAATTTCTCTAATTCCATATTGCTATACTCTGAAGGTCAGGATTCAGGCCTGTCGCCTGCTCCTATTAAATTAAAACCATAAAAAGTATGGTACAAAGAAGAAGATTACAGAGGAGACTTACACATGCGAGTATAAGTCACCCCATCCCGATCAGCTTGAGAAAGACAATTACAATAATCAGGCAGAACAAAAGACCAACTCGAACTGACCTCCATGATGGCTCTCTTTGAGAGGACATCTGTAACTTGGTTAGCCTCCCGATAGACATGAGTGATTTCCAGATAAATCCTTTCCATAATCCGAAGACAGTCCCCCCATTCAGGTAGCATCTTCCAAGGGATGTTCTTTGATCGATCTTTAATAATTTGAACTGCAATAGACGAGTCTGACTCAATCCATAAATCAGTCCACCCATAACGGACAACATACCTGACTGCCTTGATCACCGCCCACAGCTCCGCTTCAATGGAATATCCATTCCCAATATAATGGAAGAAACAACCCTTCACAAAAACGCGGTACGTGCGAAAAACCCCACCACATCCAGAAGGTCCTGGTGCTCCAGAGGCCGCTCCATCAACATTAACCTTCAGCCAGTGGGGGATGGGTGGTATCCATCTTACATGCCTCATCATCAGTGGCTTTTTTATCTGACCATTGACACCAAGAGAACGCAGAAAAATTAAGTCCGAAACATCATTTTTCATGGGGCCAGTCTGCACTTTAGAGGCATTCAAAAATGTCCGATGCAAAAATAAAACTCCAGCATGAAAGGAAGGGATGACATTATGAAAAATTAAATCATTCAGTGCCTTCCAAATTAAGGAAATCACCCCGGCCGCAACAGCAAGCAGCAGGGAAAACACCTACTTGCTGTAATCAATATCGCATATAGATTTCAGCAACCCATCAACCGAACTGCAGTTCAATGAGAAGTAGAAAATCTGCTGTAAGTATGTCCAGAATCAGCCAGAAAACCTGCAAGAGACAAAAATATGTGCAATGGATTCATCCGATTCAAGACAGAACATGCAGGCCGAAGCCAGGTGCATCCCAATATACTGCAAATGGATCTGCAGTGGAATTATTTGCTTCCAGATTTTCCAGATTAAAACATAATGAGCAGGGGGAATAAATTCAGTATAAAATACAGTCACCCATCGTGAGGGATTCCCAGAAATACCGCACAACCCTCTATAAAACTCCCTTGTGGTGAATCGTCCAAGCAGGTTGGGCGTCCAGACCAAAACATCAATGTCATTGAAAGAATATCTTGAGATTTCAGTCTTGACAGCCCTGGGTAGGATACCATTTATCTCTGGGTTCTCATTGAGATCAGAGATAGTTACAAGATTCATTGAGTCTGGAATATCAACATCATCGGCAATGGGCTGAGAAAGCCAAGGTGTAGTCCAAAAATTCAGATTTGATTGCTTGGAGACCATCCATTTAGAGCAGGCCATAATATCAAAGTACGCCTTTTTCAGAGCATGCCAAACAGACGAGCTAATGTATCTGGAGTACCCTGCATGAAGTTTCTCCACGAATCTGCGACTGATAAAATCAAGAGAGGGATCAGAAGTAGAGAGTAGATTCCACATGAAATTCGTAATCAAAGTGTCATTGAATAATCTGATATCCTTAATTCCCAAACCACCCATACTAATAGGTTTGATACAATCCTTCCAGGCCACAATAACAAGTTTCCTTTCATGCATTGATCCAGTCCATATGAAGTTTCTGATCCTACCATTTAGATCTTTAATGAGAGCCCTGGGCCATCTATATAACTAAAAGGAGTACACAAACATTGACGTAATTACTGAGTTGACCAAACACACTCTCCCGGCTTGGGACAAGCATTTCCCCTTCCATCTAGCAAACTGATTGGTGATTATCAAATCAATACTATCAAAATGACATCTTTTTATTCTGCCCCAGAAAAGTGGTACCCCAAAATAATTAAAGGGCAGGGAGCCCCTTTTCACCCCTAGCTCATGAGCAATTCTGATTTTCCTTGAAGTTGAAAGCCCTTCACCAAAGATTACAGAGGATTTTCCCCAACTAATCACCTGTCCCGCGACCTCCTCATAGTGTGAAAAGATTCCCTTAATACAAGATATAGTGCCTTTATCAGCTCTCCCAAAAAGCAAAATATCATCAGCATAGAAAAGGTGGGAAGGGGCATAAAGATCTCTCCCCACTCGCATCCTCTGGTACCACCCAAAATTGGCCAAATCAGTGAGGCACCAACATAGATAATCTTCAGCAATGGAAAAAAGCAAACCAGAGAGAGGTTCACCCTGCCGTACACCTCTGGAGCACTTAAAGAAACCCTGGGGGGACCTGTTTATCAGAATTGACAACCTCACACTCCCCAGAATGGAGCCATGCAACCCAATAAATGTCTGAGAAAAGCCATGTATTTGCAGAATAGTGAACAGGAAGCTCCATCTAATGGTGTCAAAGGCCTTCAAAATTTTGATCTTCACTACCATATTTCCATCCTTTACTTTCCTCTTCATGACGTTAACACATTCAGAAGCAGTATAAAGACAGTTTTGTATATTTCTCCCTAGAATAAACCCAAACTGATTGCAAGATATGAGTTCATTGGCAATCTCACCAAGCCTTTTAACAATAATCTTACTAATTAACATTTGCACTGTATTGCCAATGGAAACAGGTCTAAAGTCTCTGATGTCAAGGGCATTCTCCTTCTTAGCAATCAAAGCCACAAAATTAGAATTCATTCCAAAGGGATGATATGAGGATCTGAAAAATTCTCTCACCGCATTCACAACATCCACACTAATGATATCCCAATATAGCATGAAGAATTTGTTGGTAAACCCATCAGGGCCTGCCACACTATCAATGTTCAGGGAAAACAAGGCATCATGTATCTCTTTCACACTGGGGATATCAACAAGTTTCTTGTTCTGCTCATCTCCAATCGAAGGTTCAAAGCACCTAATAATCTTGTCCGAAGTATCATTCCCAGAATCTGAATACAGGTTCTCAAAGTAGAGAATCACAGCCTCTGAAATATCATTCTCTGATTCAAACAAGTTTCCATCAATGGTGACAGCATTTAGACTTCTCCTGATTCTTTTTTCTCTATTCATGCAGTGAATCATTTTAGAGTTTTTCCCCTTCCTTCAGCCATCTCAGATTAAATTGGTTCTGAGTTAAATTACTTTTGAGGGCCAGTAATCTGTCCAGGTTAGCAGCAGCCTGAATTTCATCCCCAGAGGGTAAATTCTGGTCCATATTACTTTTTTGGCAGAGTGATAGAGCATCCTCAGCCTCTCTTATTTCATTTTCCAATGAGGAGAACGAATCCTTGCTCCATTGCTTCAGTCTTGCTTTAACAGCCTTTAACTTACAAGAGAGAATATGAGAGGGACCGCCTAGGTAAGTGACGTCCCAGGCACTAGTTACAATTTCCCTGCAACCTGGAATAACCATCCATGCATTATTAAACTTAAAAGGAAGAGGAGCTGACCTTACCTTGTTGAAACAGACATCCATGATAATTGGATTATGATCAGAGTGCAGTCTCGGGAGAGTTCTCCCAGAAATATCAATCAATCTATTCCTCTCATCAACATGAACAAAACATTTGTCAAGTCTGCTTGACTGCCTCCCATGAATAGTGTGTGTGCTCCAGGTGAAATCAGCCCCAGAGATAACTACCTCAGTGAGTCGACACCTATCAATGCAACAGATCAAATCAGAGGCCGCAATACGAAAAAAGTTTTCACCTGTTTTCTCCTCAGGTCTCAAAACGGTGTTGAAGTCACCAAGGACCACCCAATTGTTGACCACAGTCTCAAAAAAATTAGTAAGAGTCATCCATAAATCCCTTCTCCTAGTGTACAAGTTAGAATCATAAACAAATTTCACAACAAGAGGATCATTAACAATAGTGCAATCAGCTGTAACTGATTGCAAATCAGCAATAACAGACCTAACATTGACACTGTCATGCTTTAAAACCCATAGAGATTCAGTGCTAGCCTCAGAATGGTTTTTTGCAACAAAAGAGTAACCCATCGACCCCCATTTGAAAGAATTCCAGCTTTCAAATTTCAATCTTGGTTCAGCAATTCCAAATAACAAAGGTCTGTTGGTCATAAGAAAATGCTTAAGGGATCTGACCGTGGGAGTGCTCCCAATCCCTTGGCAATTCCAGAAAAAAAATCTTCATTTATGTGATAGGAGCCTAGTGCTAGGCCTCTCATATTTTTGAGACATTTCCGTATGAGGATTATTGGACTTTTGTCATGCTGGAAGTTCTGTCCCATTCCCACCAGACTCCGAGTCTTCATCATCATCATCGTCCCTCATACCATCAAGTGGAGAGAATATGTTACCTGAGTCAACAAGGCCAGAAAGAAGACTAGCAGGCAGCACCCTTTTTGCTGTCCTGCTTGCTGGAACATGAAGCAATTCCACAGAGGGGTCAGGAGGGTTCATCAGGCCGACCACCCAGAGCAGGAAGCCCTCCCTCCGCTGTATCACAGTAAGCAATAGGGGAAAAGACAACCAAATTTCCCCCAATCTCAGGGGCCACAGCCACCTCCCCAGGACTGTCACTAGCAACAATTTCAGCAGTGGGGATGCCAGAATCAGAAGTAGGGTGTGCTGCCACCTCCTTACCAGAATTTACATCCAATTCATGCCCAACCACCTCCCTCACACTGTCATCAATAGCAAATTCAGTAATGGGGATGCCTAAATCAGAAGCAGGTTCAGATTCAATAGGTGCGCCACCAGAGGGCAATGCAGTGGGTTGTAAGGTGTCCACCTGATCATTTGCTGCTGCAACTCCCTTACCAGAGTCAATATCAAGATCATGCTCAGCCATGGGTTTCTCTCCCAATTTCTTAAATGCAGAAGCACTGGTCATCTTATCCTTACCCTTTATTTTCCTACAATGTTCCTCATCATGCCCCTTAGCCTTACAGAAGGAGCACGATTTGTTCCTGTTACATTCAGACATATAATGCCCAAAAAAATGACAATTGAGGCAGAATTTCAGTTTCCTTTCATATAAGATACCTAAGGAGATGGTGTCGTCCTGAGTGGTCAACACTACCTCCTCAATCAAGGTCGCAGCCATGTCCACTTCAACAAGAATTCGGGCATAAAGCCCGAATGAAGGGTTCTCTGTGTGCCGATCCAGCCTGATGGGGTGTCCAACGGATGATGCAATATCCTAAAGGATTTGCGGATGCCAATAGAACCAGTTCAGATTGCATATCCGAATCCAGACCTGTGAAAATGTATTTTTTACCGCATTGGGATCAAAATTTCGATCCCACTCATGGATGCGGAGAAATCTAGGCCGTATAGGAACCGAACCAAAACTCCATGCTCGTCGTTTTCTCTCATTCGACGGGAAGATAATGTGGTAGAAGCCACGACCCATTGCAGTCATTTTCCATGTTTCAAAGCCCCAAATCTCTGCAATCCTTGCCTTTAGATCACTGAATTTCCATGGTTTTACCCCCTTCGGGACCACCACTCTCGCAATAATCGAGAATTTGAACAAATTCGTTCTCTCCTCAATTGCATTTTGATTTGCAGAGACGTGCGCAATGCACCCTTTTTTGATAATCCTTCCGGAGGATGCAGCTTCACAATCAAGGAAAATATTCTTCCATAAATATATATTTTATACTAACCAAACAAGTGTACTACCTTCTTGTTGAATGTTCCTACCACTAGAATGATTTGACGTCCAGTAGTTGAAGTTTTCTACCATCGCTAAAAACATGATACTTTTAGGTTTATTTTGATTCTATTAGTTGTATAATGCTATAATTGGGTTTTTTCTACTAAGATGAAGTCAATTTTTTTCTACTTGGAGATGATTCCACAACTTCCAGGATGAATCCATAACAAAACGTTAACATATTCTTCCTCTATTAGAGACACAATAATACTAGGATGAATTCAATATAGATATTCTATATCTTCTACCACTAGTAGAGATCTTTTATAGCCAATAAATTTTGGATTCTTTTTCCTATCATGAATTATTTCAAATTAATAATTTCTGTGGCTAGTTTATTGAATTTAAATAAATTGAGATATTTGGTAATTATAATGATTTAAGAATGATAATTCTTGAAAAGGATGATCATGTTCATTGAATATAAAGTCATAATTTCTCGAGTCTCTATTAGTATGAGGTTTTACATTAATTTAATATTATAAAATGATGTATAATTAGAGTTTCTAAAAATTTTAAATTTCTGGAACCCTCATGTATAAGGATGTTTGATTGACCGATTACTTTATACTACTAACTATCTATTTTGTTGTGTTTAAATGTTCTTGTTTAAAAGGGATAAAATTGTTCATTACGGCATAAAACACACAATTTTTCCTGAATAAATATAAATCTTGTGAAGAAAGTTCCAAGTATCATATAGGATAGTTTTAAATGAAATCCAAAAGAAGAATAAGATCATTCCTAGAAATTTATTTTTTGGTAAAGGAATGAAGAAAAACAAAAACACATTCATATTCTTTCTTTATTCTTCTTTTCTTTTATTTTGTTCAGGTATCACATTCTTTATCTTTTTATAAGTTTTCTAAAATATCTTATCATATACTAGAGGGTACTCTGAAACTCTCTTCACATCTCTCTTATAAATTCAATCCCATAATTTAATATGAAAGAGTCTATGTCTATCTTGTACGTCCTTGGGTTTAGTTTAATGTAAATTTTGAACTGTGTTTTGAATATTTAAATTCATTAATAAAATGTAATGGAAGATGGTGACTATCAAGTAGATAGAATTATGCCTCATATTGAGACTGTAAACCCTAAATTTTTTTTAGATGTGTGCTATTAAGTTTTTTTAATTTCAAAATTATATTATCTTTTCTAAAAATTTACAAAACAATGTGTTGATAGTTATGTTTAATCAATGATTTATATATCGTGTTGGATATGATTAGAATTCTAACAAATAATAAAATTTTCCTTCAAATTATTTTACCTGGGTAGTGATTGAGCCTTTGATAATTTTTTTATAAATATAAAATTATATATTTCTACTATTTTTGTTATCATTGATTTTTTCTGAATTCAGGGAATTAATTTTAGTTAGATTTTAAATAAATTTTTTATTAGATACTCAATTCACCCATATATTGAAAACACCAATCAAAAAAATAAGAAGAGAAATATGAAAAGTATATAAGAGACAAAATTTATTGATATAGAAATAATTAATGAAAATATTTGTAGTAAGAAATCACCTGAACATAGTGGAGTGTGAACTAATACAATGGAGAATATTTATTAAAAACATTCCATATTTTTATGTAGATTGAAATCCATCAATTATAAAAATGATGACATGAAAATTTAATTTTTCTAGAGATATAATATACCATATAATATAGATAAATGGAATGATATAATAAACTTATAATAATTTAGTTGAATGAAAAAGTGTATGAATCAAGGAATAAATTGAGTCCACAAAACCATTATATTTTTAATAATTTTTATTTTAAAAGGAAATAATTTATTAAAAATGGGAATATTTTGAAAGACCATGAATTCTATGATTGGAATCGTCATATTTAAAACTGAATTAGATGTAAGTAAATTTCATGAAGTTATTTTTATTTTAACATAATGAAAATGGTTGTGGAATAAAAACCATATAATGCATGATTAATATTCAAAAGTATCACCATACAACAAAATGAATGACATATAAATCTTATCTATATTGTTGAATGATCTATATTTCTTCCTTTTGTGTACACATTATGGTGAAGACCAATGTATATAACAAAATATTATTTCTTCTATAGAAAATAATCACATTTAGACCCACTACACAATCACAGGATTCCAGATCACTAAAGGGATACTGTTGAATTTTATTGGGATAAAAATGATTACAAATAATAAATAGTGTTTTGTTTATGATTTGAAAAATCATTGGTGGCCACTAATGATGGGATATCTTTATTTTTATAGGCCATAATCAATGATCATGATTAAATAAAGATTTTCAAACATATCAATTTAATCACATGGAAGTCATACATTTCAATCAATTAGAGTATAGTTCCATTTGAACATTTAAAATGGTTCATCATTCCATAAATGAGTCATATATTTGATTCATAAGAAATGAAGATATTTGTGGAAAATTTGATAGTTCCATCTGGAATCCCATGTTATGTTTGGTGAAATATAGTCTAAAGTTATACATTGCATTCATACCATAGTATTTTTCACAAAACTATTCTTAGGAATATACATTATAATATTCTTTTACATGTAACCTCAATTTCATAATTTGAATCACATGAATATTCCTTATTATGGAACATTTTAAAATATTGCATCTTTATTAAAATTTTATAAGAACATTGTGATAATCATAAAAACATTTTCTATTCCATATTAAACTCTTCTAGAAATAGTTTATCAAACTAACATCAGTTTGAAACAAGATGTTTATATTAGTCTCGATACTTATACAATGGATTAAAATTTTTACCCTTTGGTAAATATAATAACATCCAACAAATATGATATCCCAATTTTATATTTATAAGGTGAAGGAATCCACTAGACAAGAAACAATTTTATTAAATCTACCAAGGGATATGGTGTGATTGTGATTAAATATTCCTGTATCTCCATATGACCATATAAACCATAAAATTTATCAAATAAATAATGGTTATACCTATAAAATACCTTTTTCAATGAAATATAGTAACCACTAGACATAAAACACGTCAATATAGTATATTTCATCTCATATGTTTCTTAATATTTTAAATAGACTGACCAGGTTGATAAATAAATGTCTTTTCATTCATATAATAGATGATTACATAAAATGTCCCACATCTAAGTATCTAATAAAATTATATGTATATCAACAAATTGTGTCCATATATTTCCATAGACTAATTCAATATAGAGAAAAATGTCTAACTCATCATATGAGTGGCCAAATCCCTTCATTTTTTAGATCTAACCTATTAAATGATCAGAAGCATAAATGTTCTCATGATATGTATCGCATAAACCATAGTTAATGGGGATTGATAATAAATCTACACCCCTATGTATGTCAATGATGGTATAAAATTCCATGAGATGTACTTTTTGGGGTCAGTATAAGTAATAACATTCAACATATCACATTAAGAGACTACTTCTGTATATCATATACTAAAATTTTATGAAGTAAAATATTCAACTCATGTTAATATTAACATGTCATCAGACACCATATTGCTCTATAATGATCACCAATTATGGATGAATCAATATAATACTTTTATTGGATGTTATCATTCCACTATTAATGTAAATTAAATTTTATCACCCATGAATGAATGATAATTAGTGATTGAATTTATTAAATTAATCATGATACATTTATAACTATAACATTAATCTCTTATGTATCATATACTAAGAGAATTAACACAACTCTCATTCTTGTACTATGATAAACATTTAGTTATCATATCTGTTTCATTTTAATATACATAAACCCAAAATATATTTATATATACCCTAACAATAATTTTCTATATTATATGATATTTTGAAATGATGTGTTTTTCCCAAAGGTAATATTTGGTTTCCTTGCTATATGAAAGGGATTCATTATTATCATATTAAATATCTATAACTCCTTAAATTTTAAAAACCACCATATGTTCAAAGATAAATTTATTAAGTGAAATAAATCCTTCAAAGATTTAGCGAAATGATATACTTTCCCCCTATTTTTTAGTTAGCCATGGGAGATTTTTTGAACTCTTCCAAGTGATGTATCCACTATTCAATAAAAACAAAAAACTGTTTTGAGATTTCATGTTATCACTATCTTATATAAAACTGGAATAAGTGAAATCCTTTACACTGAGTTCATCATCTCTTATAAAACTACGAACATATCTTTAGTCTTTTTAAGAACATAAATATGTTCTTCATAATAATATGGTGACTCCTATAATGATTTTATTGGTATCTGTAGGTAATTCGTATATCATTGGTAATATCAAGTGGAGTTATTTATATTATATAAATTATAGAGGCTATGGTGGATTCTAATGGAATTATCTCAACATATTCCAACTCTTTAGAAGGAGCGTGAATCTTAGAAATATTTATATCATGATACACTAGTAAATACCCCTTCATATATTACTTGGGGAAAAATTATTTAGCACGGTAACTATGTTTTATTCATGACAGGGACCAAGAATCCTCATAGATATATCTATATTGATCTTTATACCCAGCATGTAATTTCATTCACCCATGTCTTTCACAGTGAATAATTTTTCAAACCATGTCTTTACATAATATAAATTTGGAATTTCATTTTTGATATGTAGTATTTTATCAATATAAGATATCAATAACACCACTATACCCATACTAATATTCTTTTATTCAGAGGAATCATCCTAGTTCATGATAAAAAAATCAAAGATTGCATCATCAAACTAAATCCTCTAATTATATGAATCTTTATCTACTCCGTTATTTGACTGAATATTAAAATTTTATTCTCCAAACACTTTTCTGGAAAAAGTGTGAAACCAAAAAACACTTTTAAATTAATGTGATAAACAAAAAATGACCCCAAAACTTACCACATTCAAACACCATGACCCTATAATCCATAATTTGACCATTGTATCATGTATTACTTAATAAACTCATTTAGTATTTTAAAAAATTTATTCAATATGATATACACAATCTATACTAGCTTCCCATTATGTAATGCTATTTTAACATCCATTTGATGAATGACATATCCATAATAAAGTACTATGGAATGAAATATAAAACTGTTCTTTTTTATCTATTAATGTGAAACAGACTCTTCATATTCTATAAAATGAATTTTCTAATAACCATTTCCCACCATGTGTTATTTATTACCTCACTCTCTACCATCCTGGTTATTTTTCTTATTGAAACCCCAATTTTACCATATAGATTATACCTCTTCACATAAATCCAACAAATATCATACATGGATAGTGTACATGGAGTCCATTTCAGATTCCATGGATTATGAAAAAATCATTAAATTAAAAATTTTAATATCCTCTATAATGTTAGTTGTTTTATCTTATATAAACACTTCAACACCAAATTCTCCACACACAAAAATCATAAATATCGGGATTGTGATAAATCTAAATTTACCACCATGGAACTTATGAAACATCAGTCAGTAATTCTTCCAAAAGTATTTATAGAACCAAATTAACATCCATCTTAAAAATATCACATATATGATATTACTATGATTCTATTAATTCTGCATTCATTTACTAACATCCCAACTCATTTTTTAATCATAGGGAAAACACCATGTGTCACATACTATTCATGTTTACTGGGGTTATTAATGTACTATCCCATGGTTTCATTGAGAAAACAAACCAATAATTTTATTATCTTTTTTGATGAGTTTATTAGAAGACACTATTATAAATATGCTTTGTATCCCAAAAACATATTAAAATAAATATTGGTATGTCTTTGATACTACTTCTCGTGAAGAGTTTTTACGAATAATTTAGATGGATACAATTACTTTTGAATATTGTAGTCTTTAGAGAATAAGTTTAAAATGGAATAGAAATTCCATAATTACTGAAGGTCAGTCGAACCATGTTAAAAAAAATTTGATTCCTTCTCTCATATAAACCATTCAATTTTAGTTCTCCAGGTGGAGTGAGTTATTGATTAATTTCATGACCTATTCTATGATCAATGAATTAAAAGATTATGTATTCACCACCCCAATCTGATCATACAATATTAACAATGTTTCATCGTTGATTAAAAACTTTTTCATAACCATTTTTAGTTTTTAAAAAGATTGATAATTATGTATCATTAGAAACACATAATCATATCATATAAACTCATAATAAATTTTAATTAATTATATAAAATTTCCACAATCTTATGTATTTAATGGTCCACATACAACCTTATGTATGAGATATAATAAAAAAACTCGACCTTTTATCTTTTGAACGAAAAAATGATTTAATCTTTTTCCCAATAAAAAATATTTTCATGTATCAGATGATTCATAATATAATGGATACAACAATATATCTCTATGGATTATATGTAGGTGTTTCTCATTAGTATTTCTAAGGGGATGATTATAATTTAAGGTGGGATTATTATAGACAATGCACGTATTATTATGAATTTTATCTGTTGGATTATAAATATCTATAATAAATATACTTTTTACCACATTCCAAATGGAAGAAAAAAATTAATTATTATATATATAATTTTTTTAATAATGAATAAATTTCACATATCCTCCAAAAAAGATACATAAATAAAATTTTGATTATCAGATAATAATATAATAATAGGATTCTAATTCAAGAACAAATCCTTTAGGTAGACTGAGGTCATATGTGTCATATTCTGATGTGGAATGTCATTCTTCATAGTAGACATGAATATATAATTTTATCTTCAATAAATTGTTACAATATTTGATTCAATATTTATAAAATTAAATATATGATGCACATCTAGTATTTAAAACTCATGTTTTCGAGTTAGATAAATTTATTTCTATGATAATAACATTCATATGATTAGAGTGATTTTATTTGAGAACACTTCCCAAAACTAGATAAAAATTTCAGACTATTTTTTTGGTCATGAATGTTATAGATCATAATTTGGATATCATGAAGTATAAAATAATACATATAAATGACATATATGTTTTTGAGTGTTATGTTTTATATCTATTCACCATGGATGTTTAATATATGTACTCCACCAAAAGTGATTCCCCTTTACATCATGTCCATTTACTATACCAAGATCCATATTTCATCATGACTTACACATGGTATCACATAAATAATTTAGTACAATATCTAGTAGTCAACTATTTCCAGTCATAACATATATTACTCGTGGATAGTTTAGTGGATAACTTTTTATTTTATTTCATAAAATGGACATACTCAACTATATTCATATAGTATTTTAATGGGTTGGTTCGTCATCTATTTGTAACTCAATGTAAATAGAATGAATAAGGAACCTAATAGTAAGGCTACACTCATTAAATTCATGACATACAAAAGATAATTCATGGAAACCTAATGTTTAGGGTCCCTCACAATGAATTATTATGTTCTTTATTGGTGGATCCTTGGATGGAATTTCTCACATAGTATTTATGGGGTTTCACATTTTAATGTTTCATAAATTTAATATTCATCATGTTTATTTTAAATTCATAACAATTTCATCATATGTAATCATTAATTGTCATATTTAATTCCATTTTTCTTCATTTTTTGGAGTATTTTTGGGAATCCGTATTTCATCCACCTAATTAATGCATTCACAATATATTAATTTTTAACCATTTAAACAACTACAAAATTGTGTAACTCGCCCAAATATAGAATCCAAACATATTAAAACATATTAAAAATAATTTTATTCATATGGTACATCAAATATTTATATAACAGTTTGAAATTATATAATATTTACAATCACCATAAGAGTATGGTAGTAGCTATAGATAATAACATCCACCTTTCTAGAACAAGGCGTAATCCTCTTATATGATGGTAAGTCCAGCTCAAATTTTCCTCATTCCCAATATTATTTATCCAAAAAAGAATAAAAATCATAATATTATAAAACTAAATAAAAAAATCTACCACAAACAACTAAATTCATGATAATAACATTATTTATAAACCAAGGTCAATGTAGATGAAAAATAAATCTTGTGATGTCATACTGAACATGTAGTGAATGTAAAAAAATATTAATTAACAAATTTTACATCTAAATACAACATTAATAATATAGAAAATTTGATATCATGTTATGCAGATGATTTTTCAATTAAATACACATATAGATAAACTCTTTCTTTTTTATCCCAATTATGAGGTAATAATATGAATTTTTAATATTTTATAGAAGATAAAAAATCATTTCACAATGAGTAACACTTATTATTTATAAAAAAACATTAAATATATGGAAAAAAAGTGAAAACATTAAATTTATTTATTTTTTCCCAGTTAAGGATATGTTAATTCTTAACTCATTTTTGAGGATGAATTCCACACAATGTTGTCCCACAACATAATGTGAAGGGTAATATCTTACACTGTATTTTCTCTTAACATAATTTTATGTAATGGATTGAAAATACAATGTATTAGTGGAAAATTATTTAGTCTACATAATCATATAATATATGAACAAATATAAAATCTATATTATGTTATTAGTATAACGTAATGTAATGACCTAACAGAAGTTACATTGTCAAATAATCTTAACATGAGGGACTATATTGGAAGTATTTTATTTCATAAAGAAATATCATGTTCTATCTTCATAGACTATTTATATTTCCCTACCTGAGGATATGATAATTATTAATTCTTTTTTTAGGATGAATTCAACACTATGTTATGTAACAAAAAAATTTAATTAGGGTAACTCACACAATATTTTCTCTTAACATAATTTTATGTAATGAATTTATAATACTCTGTATTTGTGGAAAATTATTCATGCTACATAATAATATAATATATAATGCACTATAAAATCTATATTATTTTATTAGTTTAAATTAATGACAAGACCTAGCATAAGTTACATTGTTGAATAATCTTAACAAGTGGGGTTATACTGAGATCATTTTATTTCATTAAGTAATGTCAGTTTTTGTCTTTAGAGAAAATGTCATCAAATAACATAATGTCAAGTGCCAATATAGGTTCTGTAATCGCATAAATTTAATATTAGAGTCTCATATAGTATTACATTAATGATTAATGTATTCTCATGTAGGACCACCTCACATTATGGTATCGTATAGTGTAATATTTAGTAGAATATTCAAATAAAATTATGTTATACTTGTTCATTATAAATAATTAAAATAATCATATTTATCCATTAAATAACTATTCAATGATATCACAATTAGGATTTGGGAATTCATATAATGAATTTGGATGTTAAATAAAATCCATGTAATTAACATTCCATGTTTAATAGTATCAGAATATAATGAAATGTAAAAAAATAAAAACCACATGTACTATCAAATAATGGATCTTTTACTCTTATATGAAGTATTCATGGAGATCTGTAATGAAAAAACAAAATATTTCTTCCTTTTTAGGAAAATAATAGGCTTTAGATTATCATCCACATGAGTATATTCTCATTCATTGAAGGGAGGATATTGGCTTCTATGTGAGACAAATGTTGATTGAGAATGAATAGAGTTTTAGATAATATTGAATGGATCAATAGTAACCACCATGAAATGGAACTCTTCGCTTTTGTAGGAAATCTTGGATTCTATATATTAATTAGAAGTGTGTTAGTTTTATTTCCTTCCATTATATGGGACTAATAAAATACTGACTCTTGGAAGATGTAACCATTTTAAAATTGAAAATAGTTCACCATTCCATAAATGAATCAACTTATTCATTCATACCTAATAAACCAGTATGTAGAATATGTTTCAATTCTCACTAAAAAGAAATATTATATAAGGTGAAACATAGTCTCAAGATATATATCACATTCTTACTAGACTATTTAAATAAAAATGTATACTCATGATTCTACTTATGGATATATTGAAAATATACCATCAATATCAAAATATAAATCACATTGATATGAATTTTAGTGGACACCCATTAATGTGATCATGTGAAATTCATAAAAAAATATTACGACTAAATTAAAAGAATTTTAGTTTTCAAAAACCACTTACCCCAGCTTCCCCCATGATTGGATGCACTCTAAAATCCTATATAGTCAATTAATGTTCATTATTTATCTTTAAAATGACTATAATTATTTTTATTTTAAATGATACAAATTATTTATAATTTATTATTACTATGTTATTAAGAATTCATTCGTGAAGGTGATTTATATCGTGTAGGGAAGAAATCGTGGAAGCGGATAAAGCACAATGACGTAGGAAAAAACTAGAATCAATTATCGAAGTAGAGTAGATAAGGGTAGCACTGAGTACAGATATGCAAGGAAAAATAAAATAGTGTGGTGATCAAGTGATATATCGTGTATTGGGGGCAATCCATGCAAAAAGGAAATCCATAATGAAGGAGGGTGTGGTAATTGTGATGTACATGTCATTGTGGTGTACCCTAGGGTCATATAGTGTGGTGATTCCTTCTATAAAAAAGTGAAGGGGTAAAAATAACATGTGTTCAACTATTGGACAACTGAGGCATTGTGATGCTTTCCGGGTTCCCCCTTAACCTATTTAAAATGTGGATTATATGAAAATAATTTTAGAATAGATCTTTAAGGTGTTAAAATTAATATACATGTGTTAATTTACTTTTTTATTCTATTTTTTCTTTGGTATAGTGGTTCTGAAATTTTTTAACATCTTATTATTATTCCAATGTATGAGATATTTATAGTTTATAAAAAATTCCATTCCCATTTAATTATTCTCTAATATAGTTGATTAAGAGGATAAATTTTTCTATCTAATGGTCAGTGAGTTTTTAGTTGAGATTTTAGGAAGGTATTGGCCTTGGGGTATCTGGAAAACATCCACCAACTCACTAATTAAACCTAGCATCTTGTTGGAGGAGTTCAAATGTGTATGGTGGCTACAAGAGATCCATCATTTCAGTCTGTGGTGCCACCGACTGGCAAATGAGGCCCATAGGGAATCTAGTGTTCCCAGTCCATGGGTGAAATTAATGAACCCTTTAGTATTTTAATGGAATATAGTTTTTACCCCCCCCCCCCCTTAATAAAATAAATCTAAAACCCATGGACCTATAAAAAAATTTAGAATCCCCAATGGTCCCAAAATCTCTCCCATTCAACTCCTATTTCTCCTTTATTGTAGGAAAAATCTAATGACACTAGATTAGTATCGTCAACTAATGATATACTATAATTTATTATTAATCATTATGATATCTCATGGATCTATATTATAATTGTGTTTTCCATGAAGATAAAATGACATTTCATTCCTCTATTCACAGTTTGATGAAGATACAGTTGGTTGATTCTATTTCATGGTTGAAGAAAGATCCAATATTAATAGTGAACATTCTATGGGTAAGTGGTAATAAATCACCTTCCTAATCCTCTCCTAGATATTATATTTTTGATGAATCCTTAATTCACTAACAATTCCTCAGTGTATTAGTTGAGGATTTTATGTTTCAATGGAAACTCTTTGACTAGAGCTAGAATTGTCTACAATATATTAAATTTTGTATTAATTTTTCTCTAATGATCATTTTGAGATATTTTTCCTCTTAATTTTAATCTTGAATCTCTTTTACATTGAATGACTCATGGTGAAACAATGATAGTTTGATAGACCTAAGGCCCTCTTCTAGAGTCACTGTTGAATTCCTGACCAATTATTTGATCAATTTTTTTTTTGAGAATTGGAATCCTTCATTTGACATACAATAAAATTGATTCTTGTTTATAGACTCCTTAAGGAATGTTATTTTATAATAATATTATTGACATGGAATTTTATTGATCATCAATTATAAACCATTTTATTAAAATCAATTGTATTGGAATTGAAATTCTTGATGTTTGAGCCATTCCCCAAGTGTGTGTGATTATTATAGTCCTATATTCTTTAAAAAAACCCGGAGTTCTTCATCACCAACGGAGAAGGAGGAATTTCCAAAACATCGGGCTATTATATATTATTTTTTTTCATTTTTTTGATTCTTGTGATGGATTTTATATTTTCTCTAATTGACTGATATTTCATGTGGGTTTTTGTATCCCATGATCCCCATTTATGTTTCCTGATTCTATCAGTTTTCTAGAGTTTATTGTTAACATTTTTGATGTTGACCACATGTTATTATATGATTATACTATATTATCTTGATTACATGTTATTGGTTTTATATCATGATCTTCATTTTAATGTGTTCTGTTTAATTTGGAGGTTTAGTAATTTGTTTATAGGACATAAAATCCATCATGGTATGTTACTCCATAGAGGGCGTGTGCATATTGTGTGGAGTAGTGATGACGATGGATCTATACTTAGGATAAGATCTTAAGTTCCTTATATCCCCAACATGACATAATGCCTTGGGGATATCGAGGAACATGTTAGGACTTGATTCTTTTTGGATGTAGAGTAATATGACCAATTTATTCCTTGCGGATGTTAGGTAACATTTTTCTTCACTTATGGCTAGTTACTTATCATTTCAAAGGACCTTTGATCATCCTTCTAACATGGATCCTAAGAAAGAACACCTAGGGCTCATTATTTCTTGTTTAGAACATGGGTTCTCCTTATGTTATTATTATTTTCATTTTTCATTTATTTTTATCATTATATACAGTTGTTATACATGTGAACATTTATTAAGGATACATTTCTGGAATCCTACTGATTTTTATTACTCGGAACATGTATGAGAATTTTGACGCTAATGATATATATATATATATATATATATATTATATTTGAAAGGGTAGGGGAATGTGGTTTATTATTGAGCTGAGGAGATTGTAGTAGGAATCATTACTTGGAATACTCTAACTAGTACTAGAATTTTATTTATTTTACCTTATTTTACTTATACAATGTTTCAAAGTTACCACTGTTGATATTATTTTTGTGACTTCAGTACCATGTTTTATTATATAATGATATTTTTTTTATTTAGGAAAATTTGATTATGATATTATTATTATATTTTTGGTGTAAATATATGATTTTAAAAGTATAATATCCACATAGACAGACATTAGACCATCACTACTAATCGGAAGCCTCTTGAGTATGGGGAGGTACACATGAGTTCATGTGTCTCTCCTTCACAGACTTGACAGTTCATCTTGGGGTATTAAAACATTATATAAATGCACAATTATCATATTTTATTTTTAACTATAAAAGGATTTGTTAGAAAAGAGATATGTTGTGTGGGACTCGGGTAGGGGAGTTCCCATGTGACTAACTAGCTCTTGAGTTACATACCTTTGCATCACCATTGATGATATTTGTAACACCTGAGATTTTAATGAGTAATATTTTGTTTTTATATATATCATCAAAGGAATCTTTCACTACATACTAGCTTGGCTTACTTTACACGCAACCGCGACCTTCCTCGATAGCTTGCGTCGTACGCAATACTGAGTTTCACTAAACAACGATATGCTATTAAAATGTTATTAAAACTAGCCGTTATGAATAGTAATAACCACTTTTTGAAATTTTATAATTTTTTTTTTCAAAATGGACTTCATTTTTGGACTCAGAATATCGAAATTAGCCTAGGGTGAAATTTTGGTATTTTTCTGAAAACTTTCAATTTTTGATGAATAGTGAAACCACTAAGTGGTAGGTTAAAAACTGATTTTTGCATAAAACTTAATTTTGCCACTTCTGTGAATGGAATTTCAAAAATCCGACAGACACGGTTAATATCAAGTACTAAAATGTGGTTCAATGAGATGAAAATAATTTTTGGTGAATAGTAACTTTTTACTTTTTTTTACCACGGTTAAAAGTAAATAGGGTAATTAAGGGTAACAATGATATTATTATTACCCTAACACATGTCCTAATTATATTGGACAAGTTTAATTCGACCAAAAACAAACTTAGGAATAAAATATGACCATTTAGGCCCACTTGGGTTAGATTATGACATTTATTATTAATTTATTTAAAGAAGGGTTAAAATAGTTAAAATCAATGTTTAATAAGTAAATCATTTTTAATATGGGGTTATACATAAGATAAATTCGACTATAAATATTCATTAGAAAGATAAAAATATTTCCTACATAATGGTATTTTATTTGTAATTTTTAGACATTAAATAATTTAATTTATTTATGACACAATGATGATGCAGTAATTATCTTATTAATAAAATATTGACATAATTGATGTTATAAACACCAAAATAAATGTAATTTGAGCCTTTTTATGAATTACACTAATTTTCTAGGTTACTATGATATATTAATGTTGATTTAATCAACTTGGTTCGAACATATAATTCTGTTATGACTTTCACAAAAATCATATATCAAATAGTGTCAAAATTGACACAAAATAGTTTTTAAATCAAATATTATTTTATTAATTGTTATTTTATTCCTAAAAATCTAAGGTTCGGCCAAATGACTTAGATAAGGATATATATATTAATAATAAACAATTTTGGGTTCGTTTGGCATGTTATAGTATGTTTATTAACCATATAGTGAAAGAAAACAAAAAGACACGGTAAAAGTTAAATTAATTAACTAAGAGTTAAATCTAATTGATAAGGTTAAAATAATACCCTAAACTTGTCTAAATCCTATTGGTTTATAGGATTTCTACCCTTCCCCACATTAGCTTCGAAATAAGACCCTTTGGAACCATTATAAACCGATTTGTACTTTAATATAAAATAATATTTTGAGATATTCCTAAGGTGCCCCTCTCCTCCCTTATAAAAGGGAACCTCCTCCCCCTCCTCCTCACACCAAATTGAGCACTCAAGCTCGGCCAAACCCTGCCATTTTCTCCTCTCCACTTCCCTATAATAATCCTAGAGGTCCTGGTCTTCTTCAAAGACCAATCTTAGTTCCCTAAGTGGAGGATTCAAAGAGGCGTTCCAAAGAAGAGGTAATATCCATTACCAATCTTTTCAATTTCTTTCTTCTTCAACTTCTTCTTCTTTAGTTGTTTCATGATAAAGTAATAACATAAAATTAATTACATACTGATATGTTATTATAAATATGAAACAACCCTAATTCACCTTCTATCCATCCTACGGAAAAATGAAATCACCGCGCGTGCGTACGTACGGAATACCGTCTCCACGCCGTGGTGTAATCTATTTTCCACAATCACTTTACAAGGATGGGTATAATGGTGTAATGAGTAACTATTTATGATTATTATAATGTAATATTGATACTGAAATAATATATATATACTCCAATATAGTTCCACGATCATAGGAACGATATCATCACTCGTGCGTACGTACGGAATACCGTCTCCACGATGTGATGCGACTCGTTCAACATGATCATCATTACATAGTAATTATATAAATGAATTGAATGAATAAATATTATATATGTTACACTAATACCATTCTGGATATAAGGTATCTATAACCTTAAAAGAAGAATAAGAATGTATTCGGCAAAACACGCATAAGAACAAAAGGCAATAAAGACCCGAGTAACAAGTAACAATGAAATATTACTAACAAGAAGCTAAGAATATGAACGTATATGATATCATATCAATATGTATGATTATGGAATAAGTCAATAACATTATTTAAACCATTATACAAGAGCTTTGGACACATACAAATCAAATCAGACCTAAGGTAAGGGAAATATCACAATCTTATTTTTATCCGAGCTTGTTTATACTTTGGCATTTACTGGGGTGTATTTTATCATCCACATCCACGTTTCCTCAATATGTAATATTTATATCCTTATACAATAGTTTATATTCAATTTTACCCTTCGGTGAGTTTTTAGTAAAAGATATGAAAGGAATCTTTTGTTGTTTTTCATACGAGGTACTTTTTTGACTTTTCCGACAAAAGTACGAAGAATGTTTTTTTTAACTTATACGGCATGAATGGATTTTTAATACATTATTTCCAATAAGATTCCTTTACAAGTTTTCAAGTTTATTTTTAATCAACTTCTTTTAGTTTAAATTTGTTTGACATGTTAAGAAAGGCAAAATGTTTTTGAAGAAGAAAGGATATTTTCCTCAAGAATGGAGTTCAAGTGTTTTATCAAAATTATTTTCCATCTAAGATAATGAAGGGTTCTGTTTTTATCCCTATTATTACATTGATTTGATCATGTTGTGATGGAAATATTTTTATGAATTTATTTATCTTATATGAATTGATTTATGATATCATGATGTTTCAAGAATCCCATTTTTGTTACATGTGTTATGCGATGATGTATGATTTATGATTATGTGGCACACATAAGAAAGGATTCATTATAAGATGGGTGGGACCAATATCTCCCTCCAATGCATTGGGTAAAGATTTTATATCTCATGAGATAGACAGGGCTGGAACGGTAGGTTATACCGGTTCAGTGAAACAGGACTGAAACGAGGGTTACTCGATTCAGAAAGGGACTTTGTCCACTAAGATAGTCTTGGCAATGAGTCTTGACTAACAAGAAATGATTTTCCATGATTATGTGTGCATGCCACAAAGTTTCAAGTTTTATGTTATGATTATGGGGATCTCATTTTCACTTCTATGATTTATTCCATGTTAAGATATTACGATCTCTTTTGCAGGTTTTGATTTTCAAAAAGATAGGATATGATTTTTATTTCCTTTATTTTCCCTTGCTGAGCGTTTGAGCTCACCCTTTTATGTTTTCTTTTCCCCAGGTCAAGAAGATGGATATTAAGTAGAATATACTAAAAGGGACCCTAGATATGATGAAATAAATGGGAGACACTGTAGAAGATTTATGAACCAATTTTTTATGTTTCCCAGTTTCTAAAGACACTATACCTATACGGTCCTTTGTGGTTTTGTCATATGTTGTAATAAGTGTGCTTCAATTTTTAAGTATTAACAATGTATGTAAAGTATGGGTCGCTATAGTTGGTATCAGAGGAAAGGTATAGTCAACCTTTGGAAACTAGGATGTGAAAGCCTTAGTAAGAACCCTAAGGATAAGTCTAAGCATAGAACCCAATCTTAGTGTTTTAGAAATGGCCATGAATACCCTAGGATAAAACCTTAAGTGTGAAATTTTATCCTTGATTATGTGGTTTTCCTATTATAATTAGTGTTGCTCACACTATTCTTCTTGGTTTTAGTCAATGGATGGAACCCGAAGGAACCGTGTTAATGCGGAATGCGATGGGCAATGCAATGATTGTCCCCCTGAGCAACCAAACGATATGGGAGCTGGAATGAAAAATCTTGTAGCCATGCTCACACAACTTTCTCAAGCTATGAATCATGCAGGAATTCCAAACGAGCAAAGGAAGGAGCAACATTCTGTTGAATCCTTTATGAGGCAGCGTCCACCTTCTTTCAGTGGGTCTACTGATCCATTAGTTGCTGAAAAATGGATTAGTACTACTGAAAAGTTATTTTCAGTTCTTCAATGTTCTGAACATGATAAAGTCATCCTAGCAGTGTATCGTTTGGAAGGAGATGCTGATCAATGGTGGAATCTTATTAAGAATACGAGGCAAAGGGATGAAATTGAGTCTATGGAATGGGACGAGTTCAAGAACTTATTTTTCAATAAGTACTTCCCTCGTATTCTCCAAACAAAGATGGAGAAAGAGTTCCTTGAACTGAAGCAAAGGGATGATGAATCTGTTAGTACCTATGAAGCAAATTTTACAAGACTTGCAAGGTACGCTTCTGGTATTATTATCCAACCTGAGAGTAAGATCGATCGATTCTTTAGTGGCTTAAAACCAAGTCTTCGAAGGGCGTTATCCATAAGGGACTTCAATAGCTACGAGGAAATCGTTCGATGTGCTCTCAAAGTCGAGATGGAGATTGGAGTAACCCATCAGTCACATGGGTTTGATAAGAAGAGGAAGATGGAATTCAAAGGAAAATCTAAAGAGCACACTGAAAAGAAGATGAACTTTCCCTTATGCTTAAAGTGTGGAAAGAAACATGGAGGGAGTTGTCTTAAAGGGACAAGTAAATGTTTTAAATGTGGAAAGGAAGGTCATCGGGCATTTGAATGCCGCGATAATGGGAAGAAGATGTCTAATGATGCAAACAATGGAAGGGATACACAGAATGAACCTACTACACTTCAATGTTTCAAGTGCAAGGAGATGGGGCATTATGCCAATCAATGACCAAATCCAAGGGTTGATGATGATGGTCGACGTCAACAAAATCTTAAGGCTAAAGACAAAGGAAAGTCACATGCAATTTCTATCAGCGATGTGGAGTACGATAACGAAGTGGTGAAAGGTACACTTACCGTCCACTCTAAAGTAGCAAATGTTTTATTTGATTCCGGATCCACCCACTCTTTTATTTCTGAAAAAATTTCTAAGGGTATCACCGTATTACCTCAACAATTAGATGTTGAGTTAGCTGTGACAACACCTAATGGCACAACAGTCACATCAAAAGTTTATAATTCTTCTCCGATCGAAGTTTGTGGGAAAGTGCTTCCTGCAAATATTGTGATCCTTCCTTTAGTAGAATTTGATGTGATTCTTGGCATGGATTGGCTTTCTCTACATGGAGCTCATATCAATTGCCAAAGAAGGGAAGTCACATTTCATATTCCAGATCAATCTACGATCGTATACCAATGCAAGGATGAACATAACCTTCTAGTGGAAATTTCTTCCATCTTATGGGTATTGATTCCACTAAATGAAGGTTATTTATCTCAAATGGTTGTTGAGAAACTCACGATTAAGAATATTCCTATTGTACGGGAGTTTGATGATGTCTTTCCGGAGGAATTACCGGGTCTTCCACCAAATTGTGAAGTTGAGTTTTCAATAGAACTCGTACCGGGCGCTTTGCCAATTTCAAAGACACCTTATAGAATGGCCCCAATTGAGTCGCAGGAATTGAAGAAGCAACTCCAAGAGAATCTTGATAAGGGATTCATACGCCCTAGTGCGTCACCTTGGGGAGAACCTGTTCTATTTGTTAAGAAGAAAGATGGATCAATGAGACTCTGCATTGATTATCGAGAACTTAACAAGATCACTATCAAGAACAAATATCCTCTCCCACGCATTGATGACTTATTTGACCAACTACGCGGAGCTGAATACTTTTCCAAGATTGATCTTCGTTCAGGGTATCATCAATTAGGGTCAAAAGGGAGGATATACCAAAGACTGCTTTCCGTACAAGGTATGGACACTATGAATTTATAGTGATGCCATTTGGTCTTACTAATGCCCCTGCTATCTTCATGGATCTAATGAATAGAGTCTTTAGAGACTATCTTGATCAATTTGTGCTAGTCTTTATAGACGATATTCTTGTCTATTCAAAGAGCAAGGAAGAGCATGAAGATCATTTGAAAATTATATTGAAGACCCTGAGAAAGGTGAAGCTTTATGCCAAATTTACCAAGTGTGAATTTTGGCTTCAAAAAGTTGAATTCTTGGGTCACATAATCTCAAAAGAGGGGATATCTGTGGATCAAGAAAAAACAGAGGTTATCGAAAGATGGTCGAGACCAACAACAGTAACTGAGATCCGAAGTTTTCTTGGTTTGGCTGGATATTATCGACGTTTTGTAAAGGATTTTTAACGATTAACTAATCCACTCACCATGTTGACTCGGAAAGGAGTTATGTTTGTTTGGGCAGAGGAATGTGAAGAGAATTTCAAGGAGTTGAAAAGAAGGTTATCCAGTGCACCTGTGATCACACTGCCTTGTAGTGGAGAAAGGTTTGTGATCTACAGTGATGCATCCAAGAAGGGATTGGGGTGTGTTCTTATGCAAAATGATATGGTGATAGCTTATGCCTCATGACAGTTGAAAATCCATGAGGAAAATTACCCAACTCATGATTTGGAGTTGGCTGTGGTAATCTTTGCATTAAAGATTTGGAGGCATTACCTTTATGGTGAAAGGTGTGATATATATACTGATTATAAAATTTTAAAGTATATTTTCACACAAAAGGAGTTGAATATGCATCAAAGAAGATGGTTGGAGCTGATTAAGGATTATGACTGCTCAATCCATTACCACCCTGGGAAAGCAAACAAGGTGGCAGATGCATTATGTCGACAAGACCATGCTAGTTTATCCATGATGAGGATCACAAAAGATCCAATATTTATGGATTTACAAAGGATGGATCTTGGAATTATAATGGAAGGGGAAAAATCTTATCTTTCTCAAATGAATGTTCAACCATCTATACATGTGAATATTAAAGAGGCACATAAAGAAGATGTAGAGTTACAAAAGAAGGTGAGAAATGTTCCTGAATTCAACCTTGATTGTGATGGTATAATAAAGTTCAGGAATCGGGTTTGTGTTCCTCCCATCCCCGAATTAAAGAAGGAGCTGCTGGATGAGGCTCATAGTTCATCATTCTCTATTCATCCTGGAAGCACGAAGATGTATAGGGACCTGAAAGAGTACTTCTGGTGGGATGACATGAAAATAGATGTTGCTGAATATGTCGCTCGATGCTTGGTTTTTCAAAAAGTTAAAGCTGAGAGACAAAAGTCTAAGGGGATGTTACAACCATTACCCATACCCGAATGGAAATGGGAAAACATCACTATGGACTTTGTCACAGGACTTCCTAAAACATCCAAAGGCAATAATGCTATTTGGTTCAAAGTTGATCGTCTTACAAAGTCTGCACACTTCATTGCTATTAGAGAGGATTTCTCTCTAGATCATCTTGCCAAGATATATGTAAAGGAAGTGGTAAGATTGCATGGAGTACCACTTTCTATTATATCTGATCGGGATCCGAGATTTACCTCGAAGTTCTGGCGAAGTCTTCAGCATACTCTGGATACAGAGTTGAGTTTCAGCACTACTTATCATCCCCAGACAGACGGTCAGTCTGAGAGAACAATTCAAACCCTAGAAGATATGTTGAGAGCTTGCTCTATGGATTTCGAAGGAGGTTGGGATCGACACCTACCTTTGGTGGAATTTTCTTATAATAATAGCTTTCACTCCAGTATTCAGATGGCTCCTTATGAAGCACTCTATGGAAAGAAATGCAGGACTCCAACTTGCTGGGATGAAGTTGGGGAAAGAAAGCTATTAGGACCTGATCTCATTGATGAAATGGCATAAAAGGTCAGATCTATTCAACAACACATAAGAGCAGCTCAGAGTCGACAGAAAAGTTATGCCGACAACCGTAGAAAAGACCTAGAGTTTGAAGTGGGTGATAAAGTGTTCTTACGAATATCTCCCTGGAAGAGGGTTATGAGATTTGGAAAGAAGGGGAAGTTGAGTCCTAGATATATCGGTCCTTTCGAAATACTGGATCGTGTTGGAAAGGTAGCTTACCGATTGGCGCTTCCACCAAATCTCTCTCAAGTTCACGATGTGTTCCATGTATCTCTCCTGAGAAAGTACATACCTGATCCTTCACATGTACTCTGCTCAGAAGTTGTACCGCTGGAGCAAGATCTTTCTTATGAAGAACAACTGATAGAGATTCTGGATCGTAGCGAAAAAGTCCAACGAAACAAGACCACTCGATTGGTGAAAGTTTTATGGAGGAACCACCAACTTGAAGAAGCTACATGGGAGCTTGAGGATACGATGAGGGAGAAGTATCCTCATCTGTTTGTTACAAAGTGACGAATTTCGAGGGAGAAATTCTTTCTAAGGGGGGTAGAATGTAACACCCGAGATTTTTATGAGTAATATTTTGTTTTTATATATATCATCAAAGGAATCTTTCACTACATACTAGCTTGGCTTACTTTACACGTAACCGCGACCTTCCTCGATAGCTTGCGTCGTACGCAATACTGAGTTTCACTAAACAACGATATGCTATTAAAATATTATTAAAACTAGCCGTTATGAATAGTAATAACCACTTTTTGAAATTTTATAAATTTTATTTTTCAAAATTTACTTCATTTTTGGACTCAGAATATTGAAATTAGCCTAGGGTGAAATTTTGGTATTTTTCTGAAAACTTTCAATTTTTGATGAATATTGAAACCACTAAGTGGTAGGTTAAAAACTGAATTTTGCATAAAACGTAATTTTACCGCTTCTGTGAATGGAATTTCGAAAGTCCGACAGACACGGTTAATATCAAGGACTAAAATGTGGTTCAATGAGAAGAAAATAATTTTTGGTGAATAGTAACTTTTTACTTTTTTTACCACGGTTAAAAGTAAATAGGGTAATTAAGGGTAAAAATGATATTATTATTACCCTAAAACATGTCATAATTCTATTGGACAAGTGTAATTCGATCGAAAACAAACTTAGGAATAAAATATGACCATTTAGGCCCACTTGGGTTAGATTAGGACATTTATTATTAATTTATTTAAAGAAGGGTTAAAATAGTTAAAATCAATGTTTAATAAGTAAATCATTTTTAATATGGGGTTATACATAAGAAAAATTCGACTATAAATATTCATTAGAAAGATAAAAAGATTTCCTACATAATGGTATTTTATTTGTAATTTTTAGACATTAAATAATGTAATTTATTTATGACACAATGATGATGCAGTAATTATCTTATTAATAAAATATTGACATAATTGATGTTATAAACACAAAAATAAATGTAATTTGAGACTTTTTATGAAGTACAATAATTTTATAGGTTACTATGATATATTACTGTTGATTTAATAAACTTGGTTCGAACATATAATTCTATTATGACTTTCAAAAAAATCATATATCAAATAGTGTCAAAATTGACACAAAATAGTTTTTAAATCAAATATTATATTATTAATTGTTATTTTATTCCTAAAAATCTAAGGTTCGGCCAAATGACTTAGATAAGGATATATAGATTAATAATAAACAATTTGGGGTTCTTTTGGCTTGTTATAGTAAGTTTATTAACCATATAGTGAAAGAAAACAAAAAGACACGGTAAAAGTTAAATTAATTAACTTAGAGTTAAATCTAATTGATAAGGTTAAAATAATACCCTAAACTTGTCTAAATCCTATTGGTTGATAGGATTTCGACCCTTCCCCACTTTAGCTTCGAAATAAGACCCTTTGGAACCATTATAAACCGATTTTGACTTTAATATAAAATAATATTTTGAGATATTTCTAAGGTGCCCCTCTCCTCCCTTATAAAAGGGCACCTCCTCCCCCTCCTCCTCACACCAAATTGAGCACTCAAGCTCGGCCAAACCCTGCCATTTTCTCGTCTCCACTTCCCTAGAATAATCATAGAGGTCCTGGTATTCTTCAAAGACCAATCTTAGTTCCCTAAGTGGAGGATTCAAAGAGGCGTTCCAAAGAAGAGGTAATATCCATTACCGATCTTTTCAATTTCTTTCTTCTTCAACTTATTCTTCTTTAGTTGTTTCATGATAAAGTAATAACATCAGTATTACTTACATAATGATATGTTATTATAAATATTAAACAACCCTAATTCACCTTCTATCCATCCTACGGAAAAATGAAATCACTGCGCGTGCGTACGTACGGAATACCGTCTCCACGCCGTGGTGTAATCTATTTTCCACCATCACTTTACAAGGATGGGTATAATGGTGTAATGAGTAACTATTTATGATTATTATAAAGTAATATTGATACTGAAATAATATATATATACTCCAATACAGTTCCACAATCATAGGAACGATATCATCACTCGTGCGTACGTACGGAATACCGTCTCCACGATGTGATGTGACTCGTTCTACATGATCATCATTACATAGTAATTATATAAATGAATTGAATGAATAAATATGATATATGTTACACTAATAAAATTCTGGATATAAGGTATCTATAACCTTAAAAGAAGAATAAGAATGTATTCGGAAAAACACGCATAAGAACAAAAGGCAATAAAGACCCGAGTAACAAGTAACAATGAAATATTACTAACAAGAAGCTAAGAATATGACCGTATATGATATCATATCAATATGTATGATTATGGAATAAGTCAATAACATTATTTAAACCATTATACAGGAGCTTCGGACACGTACAAAGCAAATCGGACCTAAGGTAAGGGAAATATCACAATCTCATTTTTATCCGAGATTGTTTATACTTTGGCATTTACTGGGGTGTATTTTATCATCCACATCCATGTTTCCTCAATATGTAATATTTATATCCTTATAAAATAGTTTATATTCAATTTTACCCTTCGGTGAGTCTTTAGTAAAAGATATGAGAGGAATCTTTTGTTGTTTTTCATACGAGCTACTTTTTTGACTTTTCCGACAAAAGTACGAAGAATGTTTTTTTTAACTTATACGGCATGAATGGATTTTTAATACATTATTTCCAAGAAGCTTCCTTTACAAGTTTACAAGTTTATTTTTAATCAACTTATTTTATTTTAAAGTTGTTTGACATGTTAAGAAAGGAAAAATGTTTTTGAAGAAGAAAGGATATTTTCCTCAAGAATGGAGTTCAAGTGTTTTATCAAAATTATTTTCCATCTAAGATAATAAAGGGTTCTATTTTTATCCCTATTATTACATTGATTTGATCATGTTGTGATGGAAATATTTTTATGAATTCCTTTATCTTATATGAATTGATTTATGATATCATGATGTTTCAAGAATCCCATTTTTGTTACATGTGTTATGCGATGATGTATGATTTATGATTATGTGGCACACATAAGAAAGGATTCATTATAATATGGGTGGGACCTATATCTCCCTCCAATTAATTGGGTAAAGATTTTATATCTCATGAGATAGACAGGGCTGGAACGGTAGGTTATACCGGTTCAGTGAAACAGGACTGAAACGAGGGTTACTCGATTCAGAAAGGGACTTTGTCCACTAAGATAGTCTTGGCAATGAGTCTTGACTAACAAGAAATGATTTTCCATGATTATGTGTGCATGCCACAAAGTTTCAAGTTTTATGTTATGATTATGGGGATCTCATTTTCACTTCTATGATTTATTCCATGTTAAGATATTACGATCTCTTTTTCATGTTTTGATTTTCAAAAAGATAGGATATGATTTTTATTTCCTTTATTTTCCCTTGCTGAGCGTTTGAGCTCACCCTTTTATGTTTTCTTTTCCCCAGGTCAGGAAGATGGATATTAAGTAGAATATGCTAAAAGGGACCCTAGATATGATGAAATAAATGGGAGACACTGTAGAAGATTTATGAACCAGTTGTTTATGTTTCCCAGTTTCTAATGACACTATACCTATACGGTACTTTGTGGTTTTGTCATATGTTGTAATAAGTGTGCTTCAATTTTGAAGTATTAACAATGTATGTAAAGTATGGGTCACTATAATATTGATGTTAGTATCTTATGGGATTTGGGTATGTTTGTATAATTTTACTGGCCACATGGGATCACATTCTATATATAAACCCATTTTTCTTCATTGTAGTAGTTTTAAATTTAATTCCATTTATTGTACGATAAATTCATTATAAATTTATATATTAATTGGTATTATATATATTTTTATTTTTCATTGTGGTATAGACATATATATATATATATATATATGTTGGAATTAATTAGTAGACCAAGAGTATGTTGTTATGTTAGTATATATATGATTATGAAAAACATGTTGGGATAGAGAAACTTGGTTTGTTCTATGAAGGATATGCCTTGGGATGTGTGTATCTACCTGGTGAAATATTTTCTATTCTCTTATACTGATTAAGATAAGTCTATAATTTTATAAATGGGTCCCTTAATTTTATAGTGGATTCTTCAACATAGATGAATAAACAGACAACAAACTGCTTTAGGCCATAGTACTCCCTCTTGGGAGAATTCCCCTGGTCCACCACTTTCTATGAATGTGGGTGATGAAGAGCATGTTTCCACGCGTTCTTTTGTAGAAATGGTTGTAGGAACACTGATTTTGGGAGTCCTTTACATTGTTTAAACCATGGGAGGTGTATCTAGGTCAATGGTTATCTACACTAGAGAATTACATCTCTAACACCATCCACCATTTCAGGTCCCTGTAGTACCAATAGATGTAGAGGACTTAAAATACATCATTTAGGGGGTCTACGACCACATTTAAATTCCAAATTCCTAGAAGATGATTCAGGAACTGCTCATTATGTAGGGACCCTGAAAGAGGTGGTGGGGTGTGATGGGACAAGATATCAGGCATGATGTTCACACCTAGGTGAATTTCATGAACTCATTTATTGAGGAATTCTTCCCTGGAATGATGAATATTAACCAAGAATAGGAGTCCATGATGTCGAAGAATCCATCCACGATGGTTTTGACACACTACAATCATTTTAGTGTGCTAATAATTATTCAATACTAATGATTATTTTTGATGCACAAAAGAAGATGATATTCAAGATTTTCCTTCTTCCAAACATCAAACAGTGGTTTAGGTTGGCTGTAGTGCCATGAATCCATGATATATATGTAATATTATAATTATTCATGATAAGAAATTTTGTTAATTAATAAGAATTCAATAATTAAGAAAAAATAAGGAATATTTTTATTAATAAACCACTAATAACATTACATTAATTATGATCTCGAGATCATTACTACTTTAGAATACTCCTTAGAATCCCTAGAAGCACCTCCAATGCACCTCCCACAAACACAATAATTCTGAACACACATCCCTCTTCCCTATAATATACTAAAATATGGAATTAAATAGAAATAATAATAATGAAGATTCTATGAACAAGAGGAATGCATAACACCATTATGAAAGCAATATTTTAATATCAAATAATCTTATTTTTTCCATACACCCATATGTATGGGAATTTAACAATTCATTTTTGTAAACTTTGTGAGGAAAATATTACATTTCATGTTCTAATAGTTGTTAGGTGTATTAAAATTTTAAATTATTTTATATGATAGTTTAAAATAATAATATTAATTAAAAAATTTAATGGAAGTAGTTTTTGTTTGAATTTATACTTTTAATATTTTATATTTTAAGTTTTGGATTTAGTAAAAAGTTAATCGAATATATATATTTTTAAATAAGAATTAAAAATTATCATTTAATTAAAGAAAATTGTTTAAATGATGTAATTAAAGTGACATATATATATATATGATACATTAATATTTATCTCTATATAAATATTTTAGCAGAATATTTGTGAAGTACCACCACCATCAGCAAGCATGTCCCCAATCCCAGTTCAGGGTAGGGACCCCAGGAGAAATCCCAACTTGAGAAACTCATTGGTCATGAATGTGTATAAGGACCCTGATTACCGAACCATTTGTTGGTGGGAAAATACCGGGCATGACTCTGTGTTTAAGGCTCCTAGTGTGCAGTGTATGTTTGTGTCATCGAGGGATAGAAAATGAATTTCAACTTTTAAAGGGTTACAACATTCACACCCGATTCGATGTGGGATGCCCCATGATGAATCAGAATTACATAATCAAGACCGAACATATCCTAGTCTTCTATTTAAATCTGCGATAGAGATCTCTTTTTATCATTATTTAAAATTTCTCAATGTCTTCAAGACATTTGACCTACTCGAGCTCATCTGAGATATCCCTCCAAACAGCTGGTATTCTTCCTCACTCCTTCCTTACAAGTGTTACGACACTAGTACGTCATGCCACCTCGACCCACGTCCATCATTGCAATACCATTCAACCCTGACCCCATATTGACACTGAATCCCAAAAAACATGACATTGATAGTATTAGTTTAAACTGAGTCCATCATTACGTGTTTGATTATCCCCTCCCACAATATCCTTTAGAATACTTCAATATATATAATTCCAAAAAAACAAAATAATTATGATTTTTTCACTAATTAACATCATTATTTAATCTTCCTTGGTCAATTTAAAAACTTATTTTTTATCTTTTAGTATTGCAACATGAAATATAAAATGTATATATATATATATTATAGAAAAAAATGAAAACCAAACTCCAACAATTAAACCTTAATATACATATTTTTCCATTAGTAGAGTTTTCCACTACCAATTTTTTCATGAATCTTTAATTTAAATCTTCCTATTTATAAACACTGAATCATGCAGACCTAAAAGACACCAAAACATTAGCCTCATTATTCATAGCCTTGTGTCCACCTGCCTGGGTATTCCATTATCAAATTGAGGTAACGATAATTTCTAGTATACATATTTTTAAAAGTATATATATATATATATATTTATATTTTTACTCTTAAATTTAACAAAATTGGGTAAGGGTTTGATTTGGATTTCAATCATTCAATTTATGTTTATATATATATATACAAATATATACCTATCTAACTATTTTTTTTTTACATTTTTAATAAATTCTAATAAAGTGGATTGTATTGATTTTATTTCTAAACCTTTCAATTTAAGTTTTTTAAGACTTTATTTTGAATATATAATTGGTATGTATTTGTATATATATATATATTTTTTAAAATTCAATAATGTTGTTAGATATTCAAAATATTTAGCATATTTTGTTTAATAAAATATTTTTTTTCATTTTATTTACTTACATTGATTGTAATTTAATCTCTTCTATGAAATAAAACAAACTATTTATTTTTGAATAATTATATTTTTATATATATATAATACAACGATTCGTTGAAAGAATATTGGTATTATAAAAAAATTATTTTTATTTTTATTTTATGATATACAATGTAAAACAATAAAAAACCATTTTTTATTGTTTGACTTAAAGTTTAAAGGGGTTTATAATTTTATTATGATTTCAAAGTTCTTATTCATGTGTATAGTAATTATCATATTATGTGAAAAAATTTATTTAAAATAATTTTAAATAAGTTTTTTAATGTTATGGTTCTAATATTCTATTTATAGTTAGTATCCATATATATCATACACAAATAGATATGGCCATCAATAAATATATCATCGACATTCTACACATTTTTATTTAATTATTCATTTATTTTTTCTGAATTTATATTTGTGACTTTTAAATAATAACAATGGTTTATAAGAATCGATTTCTCATAAATATGAATTTATAAATTCCAAAAATTGATTATTCAATGTGAATATGTATAATATTATTTTCTTTTATATAATTTAATTAATATATATATTAAATTGAAATTATTTAGGGTTATGATTGAGAAAGGAAGGTCTGTTAAAAGTTTTTTCTTACAATTGGAACTAGAGTATAGAATGTTAAGCTATGGAAGGGGTAGTGAACCCATGTTCTTAAAGAAACATTTTACCATATGGGATACAACTACATTTCTTTACTATTTTTTCATGAACAATTGAGTATCATAATTAATAATTCAAAATTATAAAGATCAAATAGATAACCCCATTGAGTTATTTTAAAATTTAATTACTTTTAAAAATTTTGGGTTTCAAAATTTTAGGAAAATTAATATATTTCAATGTTTTGAAATACAATTTCAAATTATTTAGTTATTCAAAATAAATATTTTAGTAGTATTAAAAAAATATTTTAAAACACATTACAGGGAAAATAATTTATGACCAATTCTTAAATTTATTTGAATATGTTTTTTAGAATTTCTCTGTGAGGTTTATATCATTGAGGTGTTAGCGCACATGATGTATTTTTGTTTATTTTATATTATTTTGTAAAGTTTTGTTAATTTGTATGGAATGTATCTAATTCGGAAAAACCTAAATAGGAAAAATTAATTGAATGTAATGAATGTTGTGTATTTGATCACTTTCTTTTATAAAAAAAATATAAACAAATTTTATTGTGATAAACCTGAAAGCACAAGTTCTAGGGTTCACATCAGGTATTGAAATACCATCAAATCAAGTGGTTTTCAAAATTATTTTACGATCGATAAGTTATTGGAGGAAGATCAATTAGTTGGTTTTCTTCAACCCATCAGTATTGAGGAAGGTGTATATCCAATGTCTATAGTTAACAGGTCATCTGGTATCAGGAAGAAGAAGACCATGGATGTGCAGTAGAGTAGAGGTTTATAGTTAGTAAACAATAAAAATTATTTAGTACCATTGGGAGGATCCTCATAATGCTTGAACAGTGGTAATTTCTTGAATTGTCTCATGTTCTACGTTGTACCATAAATTAAATTTCAATAGTGTAAATATAGAGAATCTTATTATGTTTTTCTCGTGATAATTATGCATTATTTTCTATAGAGGTAAAATATGGATTCCATCTACAACCCATGGATCTAGTTGGGGTACTCGACAGTAGACTCAGAGGATGATGACTAAAACTGGTTATACATATCAGTTATAGGGATTTGGTGTTGAGTTAGATCAATTTTTGGTGAAATAATATACTTTATCAGATTACGGTGAGGGGCTGTTTACTATACTAGGTATGATTTTGATATTTTATACATTATATAATCTTTTTTATACAATTTCTCCTTATCTCATCGTAAATTTACAAGTTATATCTATAATTTATGTAATGATCAAGTTATACATTGAGTTTATTAATCTCGATACACCTTTGGGTATGAAGGTATATCATCCTCAGTGATTAGTGTATTATAAAAAATGATGGTTATAGAAATCTATGATACGAAATTATTTATGAGATGGCATGCTTCGATGTGATTTTTACTATAGACTAGTTGACCAGTATCCAAGATCACAAAAATTTCTTTTAGATATGGGTATTATTTACTTTAACAAAGAGAGAAAAGTATGTAGTGACTGGAAAATAGAAACTAAGATCTTGTAGAGTTGTTCTATAATTGATTCATTATAACATGAACACATCCCAGATTGTAGGCCTGGATCTATCTGTAGAAAAAGTGATATCCCGAGGTATTTTCCTTCAGTTATTGATCATTATCAAGACTTATTTTTAGATGATTAATATAACATTTCTGTAATTGAGTTGTTGAATTTTAGGTAGATCTCATTCTGTGTTTTAACAATATTTTTATACTAATCTAATTTGTAGTTTAATATGAGATAAAGGAGCTCAATATATAACATCAGTGTTTAGGGAAGAAAATATTTTTTAAGAAGAGTACTTCACCATAGGGTGAAGAAATCTAGTTCCCTATAAGGTTGACGGTACTCTTCGACATTGTGTAGATTACATAAATCTGAATAAATTGTGGATGAAAAAATACATAGTAATCCCAGAATAAATGATCTATTAAATCTATTATCAAGATCCTGATTGCTTTCATAGACTAACCATCAGTCGGGCTATCTCCAACTATAGGTTAGAGAAGAGGATATCCTGATGATAATGTTCTTGATAAGATATGGGGTACCTGAGTACTTGGTGATGCAATCTGGACCGAATAATACACTAATAGTGCTCAGGAATCTCATGAAAAATATATTCCACCCATAAAATGACTCGTTTATCATGATGTTTGTTGATGAAATCCTAATATAAACACTGGAAATATAGAAACACACTTGAAATCTTGAGGTATTCCTCAGTATTCTTTGAGCACATTAACTATATTAAATGACTTTGATGTGTAAATTATGGATTCATGCTATGAAATTTCTTGGGTATGTGGTGTTTTGGACTCGTATATCCATGGACCCATAAAAGGTGGATATAGTGATGTCTTGGATAATTCCCAACAATATTTTCTATATGATTATATTCCTTGATTTAAAATGATATAAAAGACATTTTACCCCAAAAGTTTCCCATTTATCAACACCAAGGATAGTACTGATGAAAAAAGTTGATAAGTTCCAATGGAAAACCTAGTGGGAAGAGACATTTCATTATAGGAAGAGGAGGTTAAATAAATCTCCAGTGTTGATACTTCATGATCCGGGGACCGGTTATAGTATTTATTATTTTTAATTAGGTGTTTCATTAGGAGTAGAAATAATATAGAAGGATAAAGTTATTATATTGTGGTTCATTTTATCATTGACCCATTAGAGGAACTATCTTACCCATGACTTGGTGCAGGAATTCATGGTCAATGGTTTGAATTTTTTTTGAAACTAAATATTTAGTGAATGGTTTGTGGAATACATTGAACCAAAGAGCCTATACTATATTTTTACATAGAAGGAACTGAAATTGAGGTAGAGGTGACGGGTAGAGATTGAATAATCATTTGAAATTGATATAGCTTATGAACATGGTAAGGGTAAGATCGTTAAAGATACTCTATGTAGTATGAAGCAGGTAGCCTGGGATCGTTGTGAATGACCTTCAATGAAATAGTGGTTCCTAGTGAAGTTGAAGGCCGATTATAAGAAGGATGTTCTAAATAGAATAGATCGAGGATGTGTACTCTATTAATGGTCACATATTTATTTTTAGATAGGGTGGGGGATGAATATGAATATGACCATGTGTGTATTGGGATGATGGAAAACTAGACGGTTTTGATTCATTACGTGGGTAGCTATTAGACATCGATGGTGTGATATTTTTTCCATTGGAGAGTTATAGTATTTTCTTAAATTAGGGAAGATATGTTAAGAGTAGTACATACCTCTACAATGGAAAAGAAAATTTAGTTGTATCACTAAGAGTGGGATGTGGTGAATTAGTGATATATGTTTATTTTATGTTTCCTTACTTATGAAAAAACCTTTTCCTTCTATTAAATATATTTATATCTATGAAAAACAATTCAAACACAAATCTATAAGAACACAATAATTTATATGGTTCACAACTCAACAGGTGTAGAAATTTCCTTTTCATGGTTTGGAAATGAAAAATACCACACAATCCACTAGAAAACAATCCTTTTGTGTGAAAAAAATGATTACAATATTCTGTTAAACTCAGGAAGATCTATGATCAAGAAAACAGTGCATTTTCTTTATGTACCACAAAATGATATAATATTTCTTTTTATAAAACTTTTCATGGTGCTTCTAGATAAAATTTTATATATATAATCTATCTAATCAATTCATCACATTCTTTCCCAGAAGCTACTATGAAATTCTTGGTCTTTGTAATGATGCTCTGTCTGATTTCCTATTCTGATTCAAATGTCTAATTTCTCAATGTATAAATAATACTCTGTCAGAATATTGTTATACAACTTATGAAAAAATTCTGTAAGAATCCCAAAATCCCTATTTGATTAACAATTTTATGACCTATCCAAATTTTATAATCATCTATATGTAATCATTCTCTTCTGCTTTATTTATTCTTTCTTGAAAACCTCTTAAATAAAACCAAAAATAAAAACAACTTCTTAATGAAATTGTGGTGGTACTATCTCCGCTTTTGTGAATAATACACATCATAAATTAAAAAAAAATGCTCTTACATCTTTAGAATCAAAAAAATATTTAATCATGATTCAAAAAAGGTTTTTCTATTACAAAAATCGCATGAATAATTAATATTACTCAAATCTCATATCTTTTTCTAAATCATTCATTATTTCTTCAAATATAGATCTCTATTTTACTTCTTCTATCGTTGTAGTCTTATATATATTCTATTCAATTTATATCCCTTCAATCATTCTAAAATATCATAAATCCAATTTCAATTTTTTATTCTGATTTTTCTCTTACGATTCTCTATTATAAGGGCCATCATGATTTCTTATCCCAATTGTATATGTGGAATGGAATAATTCTTCAAAAAATTATATATATTTTTCTAATTCCTCATTCCTATTTCCCAATATGATTTCTTCATTATGATAAAGTCATTTGTTATCTCATATTTGTTTTACAAACATGAGAAAAAATTAGAACTAAAGATGTTTTATTATGTTTCATTAAACCACCTAAAAGTCTATCTGCCCATTTTGAACTCCTCATTACGTTGAGAGAACATGTTCCACAAAAGTTTCATTATTACATTTCTCTACACCAAATGAAAGGATTAAAATGTATGCATTCCCATTATGATTCTCAGAACCAAATCTCATTCCGATTCTTCAATATGATGGAGACCTCAGATTCTCTCAAACTTCTTTTATCACTTATACATCATCTTTTATTAATATTATAGCAAAGGCCATTCAACACACAACATCATTCACTTTTATTATTAAGATACATATCAAATTTATTTTATAAATATATAAATCATTTGTGTTTTAATTTGAATGAAAACTAGAAGAATTTTTTTATATAATTATGATCAAGAAAAACGTCCCAATTATCCAAAAAGTCTAAATCTAATGATCTGAGACTGGAAAATGTTTAATTCAGAAACATTTTTCTTCCACAAACTATTTCTTGTAAGCATCAATTCCCCCTTTACTTGTATCCGAAGGAAGAACATATTTAGCATCGTCTTATTTATCATGGAATGTTTTGTATCTTCACATCCTTCTCAAAAAGATCTTTGTTTCTAATCCATAGCGGAATGTGAATGAACTCCATATGATTGGACCAATTGTAATTATCCTGAATATGATTTATAACCCTTCTTCTCCCGCATTCCTTCACCCAGATAGAATCACAAGTCTTACAACATAGTTATGATTTTTTTGATGTACAAAGAAGAAATATTTCATCATATTTGCAACATATCCATGTTGAATCTGATTCCCATCCTCGTTATAATTAGATCCTCATTTCATACCCAAGGTGAGTTTGATGATCCTTTTCTTTTCAAAAACATATTCATCTAAAAATAATGGAACCTCTTAAGGATTGTGAGTCTAATGATCTAAATAATATTTGTGTGTTGGATATTTAAGATTTTAAAAAGTGAATTGATTTATTAGCATTGAAAAATATAGAATGTAGTTGTAATAGAAACTTTTTCGTACTTCCATAATCCTTCTTCTTCCAACCTGGTCCCGATAATCTCACCCATTCGATATTTTTTCAGCATAGGTTCATAAATCACAGGATATTTTAACCTAATTATATTGATTACTTATCATAAATTCTAATCCTATGTGAGTTAACTCATTATAGAAAACAAGAATCATTAATATCAATATAATGCAGTTCAAAAGTAGTGAATCAGGGAACTTCCTCAACTTTATTCACATATTTCCTCTCTTCCTTAACTATAACAAAAACATTGTTTTCTATTTCCTCAAAATTCCTATTATCCAATTTTTTCTTTTCCTGTTACCACTCCAAAAATAGTTAGAATAGTTCACTTTCATACATGATGGATTCACATCTTACCCACAACTCCCCCTTTATACATGAATCTATGAGGATATATTTATGAATAAAATCCTCCCAATTAACAAAACTCTCAATTCATAAGATAATATAGGGGGACAAAAACACATACCTCAACCATGAATAGAAAGATATTGTATTTCCATGTTGATCATTAGTTTAGAAAATAATAATTATGGTAATGGTTTTATGAAAATTTCAACAACTTGTTCTGATGTAGGAACATACTCTATGATAAATTAAATATTATTCAAATGATATATGATGAAATAATATTTGATATAAATAAGATTTTAATGATAATCTTGTATCATATTTCTGGATGTGTTGATTGTACATTGATTATCACAACCCTAGAGAAAGAATAACTTTACTTAAACATTTAATTATTCATCTATATAAGTTGAGTAGTGGATTGAGTAGAACAAAGTTACATAGATTGATCTATAATAAGAGTTATTAAATTTTTATTTTTTTATGACAACAAACACAATTGTTCATGAGAATCAAAACACCACAATATGTGGATCTTCTATCCTCAACAATTCATTCCAAACCAGCATATGAATACCCAAAAAAATAAATTCATTCTGAGCTATTGTACCTAGTTCCAATTTTTTGCATGCCTTATTTACATATTAGAGTTAATTTCTCATCATGTAAATTTGATTATTTTGGATAACTGTGATATATTCCACATAAGGTCACAACATAAACAACTTTTGATCTTCAGGTATTCAAATATAAAAAACATCCTATCAACTTCTAAAACACTTTCTTATCCACTTCCATTCCATCTCCATCATTAGAAAAATTATTCCAACTAAAATTGGTTTGAAACTAGTTTTGAATTTTTAATGAAGAAATAATAAAGAATTTACATGGAGTTCGTTTTTTAGATAGAAAAACGTGTTTCTTATTTTTTAAAATTTGTAACCTAAGAAATGATTTCATTTATCCTATTATGTACATCACAAACACAATTTTCAAATATTCAAAAAATCCTTCCCAAGATCATACATCATTCCCAACAAATATAATATCATCAACATAAAAAATTATTTTGAGGGAAAACTCATGACTTTATTGTGGAATACCATGCTCAAGTTGATTTATTAGTCCATGAAAGGATTTCTTCAGCTTATACACACAACTTTATTCTTTACCAAAAACAAAACCACATGGTTGTTCAATGAAAACATCCTAATAATGATCCCCATTCAAAAATGAAATCTTTACATCCATTTAAAAAAATAAATATATTGTAAAACAATAGAATGAAATATTTTGATTATTTCTAACCATGATACTATAGTAAATGACTCATAAAAATAAATACCTTTATGTTTTGAGAAACCATTGTCCACTGTTCTGTCTTTTTTTTATTACATCACCATCTTCAAACATATTATTCAGTAAAGGCCATTTTTTATAATAACATTTTTTTATTTGGATAAGGTATTAATACCCAAGTATGTTTTTTTTTATTTTATCTATCTCTGAATTCATATCTTAAATACATTCTATATACTCAAAATCATTATTCACACCATTCAAACCAGCTTTATAATATAATTAATTATGTGAAATTAAACTCATTTTTTAACCCTTTGATATTGATCACCAATAAAGTTCTAAGATTCCACTTTCATTATCCAGCTATGATGATATTTTGGACATTCATATTAATCATTTGAAATAGAAGAATCAGATTCTTCTTCTTCTGTGGGATTACTATTATCAGTATCTTTATCATGAATTTTAACAACACATAATTTATTTTTCTTAACATCCATATCAATATATGTTTATTTTCATTCCTATGTTTTTTGAACAAATTTAACATCATTCATATCAATTATTCTTCATATATAATTGTTATAACATATTTATCCTCTTACTTTAGGAGAATAGTCCATAAAAATTTTATCCTCACCTCTCTTCTCAATCTTTCCAAGGATACCCCCATTCTTTTTATAATGACCATACTCCAGATAAATCTTCAGTATTTCAAACTAGGAGTTATACAATAAAACATTTCATATAGATTCATATGAGAACATGGTTTCTAGATATATTGGTTTTGAATATACAACCTAGTGCTTAGGGATTTCCTCCAAATGTAATGAGAATGACCATGTTCGAGTAACATAGCTATAGACATTTCCATAAACTCTTATGCTCCATTTCAAAAACCCCATTTTTTAGGATTGTTTGGTGAATTGAACACATGATGATTCCATTATTTTCAATATAACATTAAATTTCATCATTTTTGTACTCACCACCGATATTATCTCTTAGTGTCATCCCTGAATACATATTTTTCTTCTCTGTATTCCTTATAAAACATTTAACAAATATCAGAAAATATGACATCTATTTCATATACATAAAACAAGTAATGTGAGTAATGTTAGTAATAGTAGTGATGATTTACTTATGTCCATTAGTATATTATTTAATCATTATCCTGTAGATATCAGGAGGGATATGTTACAAGGGTTTTTTTGAACAAATATCAACTTTCTTATGAATTGGGTTTGTGATTTATATCTTCTGACATATAGTGAAATAATAGTCTCTTCTTGGAAAACCAAGACTTTCATAGATATTGTCCCAGTTTTATAGCTTGATCATGTTTCTATGACACATGTGTCACATTCTTTTATGTGAAAAATTATTCACATCTTCCAAACCCAAGTAACATGAATTTTGTATTTCACTAACTTCAAATGAATTTCCTTTTAATCATTAGCCTCTTGTAACTATTTTTCCTTCCCCCCCTTCAAAACATACACATCCTTTATAAAAATAACATTTTTGACAACAAAAAATGTGTTTTGAAACACATATAATGTTTTTTAGCCCATAAACATACAAAACCTTATTGGGATTCAATATTTCATTCATAATGATTACTGATCCAGCGATTTCTATTCTCAGAGTTTCACCATTTCCAAATATCAATGTTTCTTCATTTAATTCATTATCATTATTCAAAATATTTTGTGTCTTTTCTTATGAGAATAAAAACCACTATAAAATATCTATAATCATTATCCTTTTGTATATTTTAGAGTGTTTTCTATAATAAGAGACTTTTCCATTCCCTTTTATTTCTTTTTGAGAATTGTAAACTATAGTTTTTATTCTTATAAAAAAAATAAGACATCGTTGAGAGGAATACAGGTTGTTCAAACCTTTAAAAATTGTTATCTAGATATTTTAATTTGTTTTCAATTTTCACACCAACATTTAATTGTTACTTGTATACACAATTATAAGACTTATTCTGAACATCCTTCCCAGACGTATTTTATTGAAGGAATTGACTCCCGATCAAATATTTCCTTCTATAGCATGTGTAATAATAGTAATGTTGTAAATTAAACAAAATAATATTTATTGTGTGTCTAAATCCACCATAATACCAGTAGTATCCATAGAAAGATTTTTTTCTTATATAGCCTCCATGCTCACCAGAGTTGGGAGTGTGTTTCTTAGTAACCAAGTAATTATTCTTGTTAGAACATTGTTGGCCACCCTATTTTATTGGTATCATGAAGAACATTATTCCTCAGATTGGTTTTATTTAAATAATTATCTAAACCCGAAGTAATAAAAATGTTTTTGAACTCATTATTTTTAGAAAAATTTTCAAAAACAAATTTTTTAGTAAATTATGATTTTTCTATTTTGTTGCTTTTGGCCACATAAAAGACTTTTTCACCGTTCTTATACCCAGAAACAATTCCACCATTCTTCTCATAATTTAAAGGTAAAATTTATTGATCCATATTAGTTTCACCCTTATGAGAAAATTCTCAAAATTCAGATATAGAGTTTTTGAAACATTCACCTCTCCATTTAGCCTTAGAATGTTATTTGGATAAGTTCCATCTCTTATTCATTTCCTTTATCTTCACTTCTAGATTTTCATTATGATAATTTTTCTGAAGAGATTTATTCATATCATCAGTCTCTTCCCTAATCATTAGTATCTATTTAGGATATCATTCATGATTATTTGATAAAGAATTTTCATTTTTATGCTTCTTGATTTATTTCTCTTTGCTTCCAATAATTCTCACACACTCTTTCAATTATTCATTAATATGAAACTCTAAATGGGTTTCATATTCTTCAGAACTACCAATTCAAAACACTTAATTATTCATTGTAGCAATAAAATTATTCTATCCATTTTGATTAGAAAATTTTTCTTATTTATTTTCACTGTCTTCTTCTTCATCATATTTAATAATAAAATTATTCTTTTTAATTTGAATAATTTTTTACCATTCCATTTGGAATAATATTTGTCTTTGTCACCATGTTTATTCCGGGACCTTATGGGGATAATTTTTTCATCATCACTCTATTTTTATTTGTTTTATTGAGGACAGCTAGCTGAAAAGTTTCCAACAACTCCATATTCAATTTAATTCAAGAAAGGATTCCATTTCTATTTACATCTACCTATTCTCATATTTTATGGAAATAAGGTTATACATTCCTCAATATTTTTTGACTAACCATTTTTAAATTCGGATCGACCAATATTAACTTCTTAAAAAACCTTCTTAAACATGTATTTATTAGAGGATTTTAGATACATTTCTCTATCATATTGGTTTTAACATAATAACGTTATCCCTTATAATTTCATAAATTATGACAGTACTATGAAAATCATCCAGAGAAAAAGTTTTAGGATATCAATATTAAAATGAGGATACTTTGTCCTCAAACATGTTTGGACGAATCATTATGATCTTTTCAATAACTAAAGAATCCTCCAACACTTCACGAAGACATCAGATAGTTCCGATGATGTCATCTACCATAGTGAAGAATACCCCAACATATTCATACTTATCAATTTTCAGATCCTTATACACAAGGCTCTATATTTTTAATTTTTATATCTTTAATTTATTTTTTCCTCCCTAAATGTTTTCCCAAATATCATACCTTCTTTAGTTATTGCAACAGTTTTCACCTTTAAAATATCAATTTAGAAAATGATGTTATTAAAACATAATTAGCACTTTGATCATTCTCAAGATTATTCTTGTAAAATGATTTAATAGTAACTATATCATCTTTAGTAGGAAACCCATCTATTGATGATTCAGGAAAAATATACCCTAGAGACCTAATATAAGGCAATGTTCTATATTTACAGATATTATAGTTCATGCGATAAAAATGGGAATACCCTTATTGTTGACTCAATTCAGAATCTCCAGTAACATTTCTTAAGAAATTATGAAATGAATAAATGAAGGGAGTGTTTTCTCTGATACCACTTATAATTTCCCAATCAATATAGTTTCATCACTGAGTGGGTTAGGGGTGAATCAGTGATATCATTTTTTATTTTGTTTCCTTACTTAAGAAATATAATTCTCCTCCTATTAAAGATATTTTCCTGCCAAAAACTATTCAAACACACTTCCATAGGAAGACAATAATTTTCAAGGTTCACTACTCAAAAAGAGTATCTACATCCTTGGGATGGTTTGGAAATGATTTAATACCACAAAATCCAGTTGAAAAAAAATCCATTTATGTGAAATACAATAAGTAGGATATTCCATTACTGTTGTGAATCACAATGATCAATTAAAAAATTCATGTGATTCAAGTAGCACAAAATGATATAATAATTTTTTTTACAAAAATGTTATGGTGATTCTTGATAAACGTTGAAAAAAATAATCATTCAGAAAAATTTGTCACTTTCTTACCTAGAATATCATAAGAACTTCTCGGAATATTTTATTTTACTCAGTTTTATTTCACATTCTGATTCCCAATTTTGATTGAACAATAAGTAACTAATACTCTATCAGAATATCATTGAAACAATTATGAACCACATCTGTATGAATCTAGAAAATCCAATCCAATTAAAAAATATTATGATACATCCCAATGTTATGATTATATAAATATAATATCGTCTCACGTCCTTTCTTTATTCTATATTGAAATCATCTTCAAGATAACACAAACTGAAAACCAATTATTACTTAATTTAAGAGGCTTATATATTCTATTTTGTCAATAATTCTTTCCACAGATTACTCAAAACATTCTCCTACTTTTATATATATGAAAAAATTGTTTAATAGGGATTCTAAAAAGTTTATCCCACTTCACCAAATTTCCAAAATCTACAATCTTCCATAAATCACATATCTCTCTGTGAATCATTAAATTCAACTTGAAATCCATATCTTTCATTGACTTTCTAAAAATTCCTTGGATTTTGGATCTTCTATTGACATCATATCAATTTATTATTTCTAGAAAATTTTCAATATGATAGAAATTTTTCATTCATAATTTCCGATTACGATTATCTATTATGACGGTCATTCGGATTTCATTAGCCACTTGTAAATCTGGAACTAAAAAATTTGTAACAAACATATATCTGAGTATGATTCCAAATTTTTATTTCATTGGACAATTTCTTCATTATGATAATGTAATTTATGATCACTTATTTTTTACACCCACTAGAAAAAAAATCAAAACTGATGATATTTCATTACATTGTTGTTTCCCACCTAAAAGACTACCTTCCCCATCCAATCTCCTTATTACGATGGAAGAATATGATCATCAATAGTTTCTTTTTATGTTTCTCTTCAATAATGGTAAGATGTAAATATATGTCTTATAATTTTTATTCTAGTAACCAACTCCTATTCTAATTTATTCTTAGTGATGGAGAGAAAATATTCTATCAAATATCTTTAATCGCTTTTGTGTATTATTTTATGAATACGATACCAATGATATTTCAGCACTCACCCTATTTATCCTTCCTGTTTGTGATACATAGGAAATTAATTCTCTTAATACTTATATATTTTATATTTTTTTCTGGATGAAAACTATAACCTTTGGTATCCCTCATTATAATCTAGAAAACCTTCCCAGTCTTCAATTTTTTTTAATTCATTGGTCTGATACTGAAAATATTTTACTTCATCATCTTCATTCATCCATAAATTGTTTCTTATAAGCACAACATAATTAATTAATTTTATTATGATAAGGATCATCATTATAATCATCTTCCTTATATTGGAATGTTTGGTAACTTCCCATGCTTTCTAGAAACATCTTTTTTCCAATCTGGACATAAATTTTATTTGGCTGAATATGATTGGACCAAGTATTATTGTAGGAAATATGATTGGAATGACTAATTCTCCTATTTCCTTCATCAATATGGAATCAAAAATCATAAAACGTACTTATTATTTATGTTAAATACAAAACATCAATGCATTTTTGATTTGTATCAAATACAAGTTGAATTTGATTCACATCCTCTTTACATCAGAACCTCATTCATGAACTAAGGTGAGTATGACGGAACGTCTCTTCTAGAAAACATATTCCTCTCAATACTATTGATTTATTTAGCATTTTGTGTCCAATTATCTTAAAACAATTTGTGTGTCTGATTCTCTAACTTTTACAAAGTGAATTGATTAATCGTATTTGAAAAAGGCAATGTACTTGTAAAAAAACTTATTCTTACTTACAAAAACCTTCTTCAGCTTACATGGTCCCAAATACCTCAAGATTGGATTTAAATATTGAATAAAAAATGACGTAACATTGATTCAAGTGATAGTTTTCATGTAAAGGGCTGAATAGATATATTGATGGATTCATTTTCAAATGCATTACTTTTTATGGTTTTAGGATCAAGCAACATTTTCAAGGTTTTCTGCTTTAGCCACATCCAAGGACCATGTGTAAGTGGGTTGATATAATGATTTAAATTATGATAGGGTTACACCTAGGACCAGGAGAATTCCTGATGTTTTCTAGGACATTATTGATTAGCTAATCAAATTTTTTTATTTATTACCAATTAATGAGACCCACTCAGTAAATGATATATGAAAACCATATATCCCTGATATAATATTAATTGTTGGAGTTTCATTGAGCATCATATTCACCATAGATTCACATTTTTTATCTTGATTATATCAGGGATTGAAGTAGAACATATTAACTTAGCTAATATCGAGCATAACAAAATAACCTCAAATAGGAAGACAATGTAAGTGAATGATTCAAATAATATATTATATACTAAAATATTTCACTACAGGCCTTAGTGGTTCTTAGAATGATTTCCTATCCTTGGTTACATTTTTATACAAAAAAAGATATCGAGATTCCATTCATATGGAACATTTTGAGTCATTTTATGGGAGGACATATAATTCACTACTTTGTTTGTATGAGGAATGTGAGGTAGTAGATGTGGGACCTGTTATTGTGTAATATTTATTTAATGGATTGAATGTTAATATTAGGAGGTTAATCATCATTTGGAATGGGTGGAATCCTTATCCTAACCATAGTAGGGCACCATTGGACTTTGCTTCTGGTGAACAGGTTTTTCTATGATTGACTCCCCGAATGGTCTATAGACTATTTAGAAAGAAGAAGAAGTAAGTATTTTTTCCTATTAGACCTTTAGAAAACATCGAATGTGTTTAGATAGTGTAATACAATCAATAAATTACTTCTTGATACCGATATATTCATGGAATGTTTCACATGTCTCATTATTGGAGGTATGTGCTTGATCCTATGCATTTCATCAACTATAAGGATGTTTAGTGGGAGCCTAACACATCACACATGGAGAATCTATTAAATATTATATACTGGAGTGAAAAATTCATTCAAGGTAATTTGACACCACTAGTATAGACTCTATTGCGTCGGGGAAGGATCCAAGAGGATGCATGGGACTTAGAAGATAATGATCAAGCTTGGTGGCCTGAGTTATTTAATAATAATTATTAAATGTACTTCTCGGGGCAGAGAAGTAATTATAGGGGGAGAATTTTAACATCTTAGTTTACTTTTATAAATGATATATTTTCAATTTATAAAATAAAATAATTTCCAGTTTTATGAATCTATGATATGGGTGATTAAAATGACGGAGTTTGTTGTCTAAATGTCTAGGAATTGGTTGTTAGAGATATGAGGAAGGGATCAACCATGTAGTGGAAGTGAAATATACACTGATTGTATAGTGTAACCCACCAAATAGTTTGTGGGGTTCTTTTTAGTTTTCTAACTACAATTAACCCCACCAGTTCATTAGTGTAACTAATTTGGGTGTGCAGGTAATGCACCATGTGTGATTTTTATAGTACAAGGTTTTTACACCCTTAAAATCCCACATCAAAACCCCATGGACCTATTTTTTATTTCATACCTCCCTTATATTTCCTAGAGGTATTCCATTATTTTCCCCATGCTCCTTTAATATAAGATCAATCAAATGAAACTAGAATGGTAATATATTCTTATATATAATATATTTTATTCATCCTCCTTGATATATGTGTATGAATCTATTTTGGATCTATGTTTTCCCAGAATATAAAATGATTAATCCTTCCTCTATTCATATATTATTGTTGGATATATCTGGTTGACATAATTTCTTGATCGAATCTTAATCTACCATGTAAAATGAACATTCTACGTGTTATTGTTCATGCATCACCTAGATAAACCCCTTCTTGGTGTATAATTTATGACCAATTATTAATTAGTTTATGATTACATGGTATAATAGTGGTGGATTCAATGTGTCAATAGGAACCCCATGACCAAATATATAATTATCAAGACCATTAATGATTTTGGATCATGTAGTCTAGAATTAACATCTTGAGACCTTCTCCATTTTTATTCTCCCCTATAATCACTTTTCTGTTGAAATATTGGTGAGAAATAAATGATCATTGGCAAGGCTTGGGTCCCTCTTAAAAATAGAAAATGAAATCATAACAAGTTCATTGATCAGAAATGGATCTGGTGAATTGGAATTCCATCCTTTTACGTATCTCCCAATATATTCTATTGATGTGATACTGAAGCTATGTTTTATTATTATGACCTTCATGAAATAGAATTATCGTGTTTCTCCAATATGTTCCCCTTCATTTGAATAACGATAATATGAATATATATCATTGACATATGATCCATTATCAATGGGTGTGAGACATTTTTGGTCTTTGAATATTTAATTAATGTTGGTGTTCTTCATCACCAACATAGATGAATGTGTTTCCTCAAATTTTTGGTATCTTGTGTTCACTTTTTACCGTGGTATGCTTCTTGGGTTGACTAGTTTTTTACATGTTATTCTGAGATCTCATGTGGGAATGTTAATCCAATGATACTAATTTAGGATACTTGATTCATTGATTTTTCTTGATTATCTTCTTACCATGATTGACATTGATCACATAGTATTATATGATGGTACTATATTCTCATAATTCCATGTTATTTATGTATTCGAATGACCTCACTTGTTGTGTGTCATTTTTCATTAGGATGTTTTGTTCTTGGTTAATGAGTTAGGTGGAAAATCGTGTTATGTAGCCCATTAATGGATGAATGGACATGATGAGTAGTGATGAAGATGATTGACCCATATACAAGGATAGTTCATGATAGCATAGTAGCCCGGATCAGACTCGATTCCTTGAAGATATCATGGAATGTGGTGGAACTCGATGCCTTATGGATATCAGGTAGAATTACCATTCCATTTGATGAGCATGTTGAGTGAAACTCCACTGGTCATTTGGAATGTTCATAAAAATTTCAATGATATTTGATAATACTTATCACATAGATTAAAATAAGTTATGACCAGTGATTGTGGTGTTTTTTACCACACGGTTTCTTATTATGTGATTATTATTATTGTTTGTGAATTTATTATTGTCATGTGATATACTTGTTAATAATTTGATAAGTTTTTATCGATATATTTTTGGTTTCCTATTGAGTTTTAGTAATCATGCCCTATATTAGATTTTTTATGTTATGAGAGACTATATATATAGAGATCCAAAAACATTCCTGGGGCATGGGGACGGTAGTTGACCTAAGGAGCTTGGATTTTGTAGTGATATAGGTACATACACTATAAGATACATTATATACTTTTTAAATTTTTTTACATTATTAAAATTATTATCGGGTATGGCTTTCCACAATGGGATCCTATAGGTTTTTTTTTTTTTTTATGAATTATGTGTGTTGCGTTATAATATTATGAATATAATGTTTTTCCACATGTTACTCTAATTATTATGTTATTATTACATTTTTTGGTAAATGGAAATGACACTAAGTCCATGGTCTCCCAACTAATGTACTTTATACCCTCAATTATATTCGGAATCCTTTTATGTATAGGGATACATGCATGATGTAATGTGGCTCTTTGTGATATACATGGTGTTTCAAGTCAGAGAGTTACACCCATGATCATTGACCATGTGTCGATCACACCTAGAATGTACATGGATGTTATATATGTATGTGTTATCTAGTTTGGAAGTCAAATATTTATTTTATGTAATCTATAGTCAAAGGAAGTTAAAATTAATATTTTTTTTATTTTAATTCAATAAAAATAATTTATTCCATTAATGAATATATTTATATATATTTCGGTTCGAAAATTTTAAAAAAATATAAAATTAACCATTTTTATATCATATTACTATTATTTATATTTTCTTATTTATTCATGATATAAATATTAGAACATCGTCCATATAAGGGGTAGAAACAACCCAAACAAGAATGAATTATAATGAATGAATGTGTAAAAAATGAAATTGTATAATAAGAATATCACTTTTACAAAAGATTATTTTTTCACATTTTATATTAATGTGATGCATTATATTGGAGAACTTGTGGAAGAAAAATATAAAGAATTAATGATTAGGGAGTGGATAATTCTTACATTGAAGACATGAATATACTCTTACAGGGAATATTAGAAATAATTGACTTAATAATCCTTCTTGTGACTATAGGCTACCAAAATGAGAGAGGTTCCTTAAAGGGATAATGTGAGTAGGGATTTAATAAGAAATTGAATGTAATGGTATTTGATAAAGAGGGTATAAGAGGGAACCCTTTATGGTTATCTTGAGTGGCACTTAGAAAAATACTCATTCCTTAAGGATTAAATATTGTAATTTCTCATTGAATATTGATTCAAAGTTGATAAATAATTGAGATAAGATATGATAGGGTAGATCATGGCAACATATACCAATTTATAAAGAAATTTTCATTATATTTGAGGTCTTTACACCATAATTATACCCATTTACCATATTTTACTTTTACAATGATAACATAAGTATTACATCAGTGACTTATTTTAACGCTAAAGAATAAAAGTGGCAATTTCACCTAATTTTTACATACAAATAAAAAATTAAAATTTTGTTATATTTTATTCAATTTATATAAATGATAATAAATTATTAATATATAAGAACTTGCATGGGCAAAAAAATTTAGAAAAAATGTATTTTTAAGCATTAGATAAATTTATTCTCATTTCTTTCTATTGAATAAAAATTATATTGATGTTAATTTTTTAATTGTTTATATTATCAATAAATTTCATTAAAATAATTATTTAGTTATGATAAATATGATTTTTATGTTACAAATACGTTACACACATAATTTGTTTTTTGATATAGCTCTTTTAAATTGAATTTATTATTATTACTAAAAAAGTAATAATTAATGCATAAATTGTTATTAATTTTATATATTTATACATAAACTACGCATTTTGTTATATTTAAGACTCTAAATTTGAGAAAAATTAATTTTTAATTGAAATAAATAGTATATAATAAAAAAATTATTTTTTACAAAATAAATTTGTTTTGACATTAATTATCCAATTAACATTAGTTATAGTTTCTTACTTATTTATTTTCTGTTATTAATGTATTTACCAAATCATATTTTTTATTTTATCAATTCATAATATATATATAAATTTTTAAAAGTAATAAATTTAACAAAAATATGAAAATATTAATAATAGATTCTTTAATATTAATGGTATTCTCAAAAAATGAATTATTATATTTTAAATCGGTTAAAATCATTTATTTTATTTCTATGAAATATTTTTATAAAAAAAATTTGTTTTTTACATGTAAATAAACATTATGTATATCACCTTTAAAAAATTCATTCATAATTGGTACAAATTTTAGTGTTATTATACCTAAAAATTAATTTATTTAAATATATTTAAAATTATAGTTATATTACCCTTGTTACGTCCTATAAATTTTATCCATTCTAAATTCATAAAGCACACATCTAATTAATAAATTTTTCCTTTAGTATTTTAATATTTTTTTCTTATTTCTTAATATTTTTTGTATTTTTTGTGTAGAACTATTAATAGTGATTCTCAAGGTTGATGATTGTTCTACGGTTTTCCTAGATTTACAAATTTTTTTATTTTTTGTTTATTATCCAATTTTAATTTATTCACAATTTAGGGATGTAATCATTTTTATCATATAATAATACATGGTCTTTACTACTTAGATTCATGTACATAGGTTGTAATGTTCTATTATGAGTTAATAAAGTGTTGTTGATTGGATTCATATCTTGTGTGAATCATTTTATACCCATGATCAATTATTTTTGGAGAATAAAAAAATATTTTTATGGATTATAGAAATATTATTTAACGAAAAATTATTTCACAAAATATGGTGTATTGAAATATCAATCTAGATGTGAAATTTCATTGTAAATTACATGTTGAGTACCCTCATTTGGAAACAAATAATAAATGGACTGTAAAATTCGCTTTAGAGAATTATACAAGCTTATAATCCAAGAGAATTTACATTAATAAAATAATTCACCACAATGACATTTTACCCACTAGATTTTCTAACTATCACTATTATTATATTTTACTTCTCCAATAACACAACCCAAAAATCCCCAAAACACCCCTAATGGTACTCTAATAATTGTGAATTCAATTATATAAACCATTAATCCTGGAAAAATTTGTACACAATCTCAATTATCAAACAATATTAAGTTTAAAATACAAAAAATTTAAAAATAGAAAAAATAGTATTCCCAAAATTACTAGTGAATTCTACTTCTTTTCTGTAATGAAAATATAAATCCATGAATCAATATTATCATCAAGGTCCACATGGATCCTATAAATTTCATTATCCAATTACATTATATAGTGCATAATCTATTGTATCTATCTCGACTCATCATAAAAATAACTGATTTCTGAATTGACATCTTAATCTGGGTGATCACTACACATTGTCTCCTAGATAACATCTCAGCCTCAAACTCATGAAAAATTATGTGTTTTTTGATAGATGTACCGCTAGTTTGGCTAATAAGAATTATTCACATATATAATAAAATAAATAATTAAACCAAATTCAAGATCTATATGATCCATGTTCCCCCTTTATAGCCATAGTTCATATAAAAATATTTTGGTCAAGTCCCATAAATAATATACATGATCAAGAATATTTTGAGTACCACATCCATTAAAAAGTCCTCTATTGTAACTATACATACAAATAATCTTTTGTTTGAATATTTTTTCCAACACACACTAAACCCATATATATTATGAGCCGATGTAGAACTAATTTTCAAATGTATGTGATCATTGGGGATTTAACTAGGATTCTTTAGGTGATAATTGGTCAAGATAATTGGAATTCAAACACCTCACATCCATTAGGAGGGAAATATTTCTTACATTATAACTTCCTTAAAAATATAATTCATGTTCATAAATACTTCAATGATCCCAATTTGGGACTAGTTACCACCACATTACTGGCTAACCAAGAATATGAAACAATGTGAACCTCTATATATATTATTGCTTCTCAATATATCATTAGTTATTTAATTTGGATTTTTTAAAGCCTCATAGCTAGGCATTATGTAATTTATCTCCATCCAATGAAGAAGTGTGTATGATTGAGCTAGGATTAGGCCAATGAGATGGTATCCCTATAAATCCCTATGATTTTATTATGATCATACATTGTATTGGGACACATAAATAGATACATCATAAATGTTATGATCATATGAAAAAGACTTATGTAGTCCCCATTATTGTCATGAATCCATGCCCAATTTATGTTCCTTTCATGTTCATGCATCTAGGACCTATTCTAACATGTTTATAATCTTGTTAAATAGAATATTATGTTAATGTAACTTATAAATAATTTATGTGGGACTTACACATATGTACCCCTTATGCTGTTAATCTAGTCTATTGGTCTGAATATAAGGGAGGGTGTGGTTAGACTCACAATAAATATTGTTTTTAGATTAAGACTTGCATAAATAGAATATGTCATATTGAGGATATAGTTGATATGGAATATATCCTAGTGGGAATGTGGTTTGGAACCTTATATAGGTTTCCTATATATCTTCTTCTATATGAATAAAACCCCACATAGTTTGAATAATAGAGTTTAATATTGTGTCATAGGATCGACCGATGTACATTTACATTATTTAGTAATGATTTTTATGTCATGAAAAGATCAAAATCAATTACTTTATTAGGGATTATTCTTGGGTAGACTATATATTCCTTTCCACCCTATATCAACTAATGACTAAGGAAGGGAGGAAAACTAGGAAAATTGTTTACATGGATTAGTGTGAATGGATTTACGTCTTACACCTAAAAGGAGGAATCCCAGGGATGTATGTCTATTTCCAATATATTGGTAAATAAATATGGAAGGATGAGGGGACTCATGAAGAATATATATCATTGAGGAATAGTTGGGGCTTATACCTAATGAGAGGCCCATATCTTGGTAGGGGTCAGAAAAGATACATGTAGAGCTTATGTATGAATTTATAATTAGTGATTAACCCAGTTGGTGAATTTGGTGATGGATGGTTTCTAAGGATTACAACTAGAATGGGAAATTTTAGTTGTCTATTTCTCATTGAGTGGAAAAAATTGGTCCATAAGGAACCCATTATTATTGGACACAGTGTATGGGCCATCCTTGTTGGGAAGCAATAGCCAATAGATGTTTCACCAATATTACCATGACAGAAACCATCATTATCAAGGGAATAAATGATCATTATTACCCTAAAAGTACTATCAGTTAATGGTGACTGACTTAGATAGATCCATTATCAATGGTGTGAATTATCAATAGTGTGCATGATGATATTCAAAACCCGATCATTCATCTCAGGATTTCATAGATGATTCCTAATGGTAATTGAAATTTTCGTGCATTAACCTAGGAAAAAGGAGTAAAATGTGGTCATGTGGATGAGTAGAACCTAGGTTAATAATCGTGGTGGAAGAAAAGTAGATTAGGAATCTCAGTTAGCTTTAATTTTTTTTATAAAATTTAACATCCCTAGGTGAAATTTTATGTGTTCATATAATATTGGGAAGTGGCTCAAATTTACATTAGGAACCGTCATTTTAGTATAATATGTGGTATTATTTGTGATCTATTATGGTTCATATAAAATGATGAAAATCATGTTTCACTAGTCTATATATAACCTATGTGGACTACCCTCCATGAAATGTGTTCACTAGGATGCTTTAGAAAGGAGGCTGGTGAATGCCATTCTCTAAAGATGCCTCTAGAACATACCTCTAGAGGTATCTTTGTGAGGTATCCTAGTAATTGATTATTTTCTAATTTATGTTATGAATTAACTTAATTGTAATTGTATATATTTTTTCCCATCTATTACCTTAAGAATTACATGTTATTTTTCTTTTCAAAAAATTTAATTTGATATGGTAAATGACTTCTCATTCTTATAGGGGAATGGTTCCCCATAATTTAATGTGCATTCCTTTTCAATCGGTCACTATGTATTTATAGGAAATAATATCAGAAAAGGGTGGATACATAGAAGCATAAATCCACCATATGTTATATGGGAATATAAGAATTATATGTCAAGGTCATAAATAGTTGTTGATCTATGAAGTAACCATGTGAGTATTAAGGTCTATGTTATTTCACCGCAATCATACCATATTATGTGATGGAAGTGAATTCTAGTGAATGGATTATTTCACCCCACATTAAATAACCATAATTTTGGTGGGACTAAGTATGATGAATGTTTTTTAATGCTAAAATATGTTTGTGTTTAATTGGTTATTTTTTTTGTCAACGAAGAAAAGAAATAACTTCAATTGGTAATAGATGATGATCGAACTAAAAAATAATATTTTCTACATAAGACTAACATTTTTATGAATTTATATCTGATTAGAAATATGTATTCGGAAAAAAGGTTCATTAGACTCACCTCATGTAAAAAATAAATATATTATCTTATTATGATAATGACTGTGAGCTAGATTTGATATAATGAAAGTATGATTATGAGTTATTATTTTTTATTTCAAAAATTCATAGGTTGTCTAGAGAACTTTTTATGCAACCTTTAATAATTTTAGTCGGGAGTGCTGGAAATTGTATTGAGGTTTGGTTAGAAAGAAATATTTTTTTTCTGGAAAGGATGGGAAGATACAATAATTACAAATTTAAGTTAGATGATTCTATGTTGATACCGAATATATTTCAGGTCATGATGAATTCATCATAAAAGAATAATTTTGTGGAAAGAGTAAATTTCTAAACCTGATTCTTTATCGACTAAGACTATCGGAGTGAAATCACAAGACATAGATTTTTTTAATGGTTGGGAGGGATGATCAGAACATAAAAATGAAGATAATGGTTTTCAGTCAGATGAATCGTCAATGAGAAAAAAAATTCTAGGAAAGATGTTGAGTGCTAGAATCTCTTTCGTATCATAATCAAAAAATTAAACAAGTTTTTGGAGTGAACATGAGGTTACTGGTCCATCGAATGTGGTGTACCAATGATTAATTGAGTGAACTTGGTACCAATAATTATATGGAGTAATGGTTTTAAAAAGAAAAAAAGACATAATTTTTATTTTTTTGAATTTTTTTGACTAAAAAATGAAATAAAATTAAAAGTTATTGGGACATGTGAAGGAAGAGAAGATAAAAAATTATGAAAAATTTGGAAAAACATATTATAGATTAATCCACTATATAGTCAATAATTTTCATCAACATAAATTATTGATTGTTTTACTCAAGAAGTGGCTTAAGAGAGAATAATAAATTTTATATGTCTTCTTTTGGTCATGAGATAATGTATATTTTTCGTTATAATTTTATTTCAATCAATATTCATCATACTGGAGGAGACTACTTTTCATTAGAGTGGTATTGGGACCAATAGTCAATTGAAATTTGACATATATAACATTATTAGTCATAAGTTCATTATACTAGGAAAATATGAAATGGATAATTTCTTAAAGATTGTCTAAGTTTTATCAAGGAGATCATAGAGGTGGGTGAAGAAGTTTGAAGAATGGTTTATATATGTTTCTTTTAGGGAAGAGAAACATAAAAATGGATCTATTGTCTACATTATAATGTAGAAATTGGAATGAGTAGTTGTATTTGATAATTTAAATTATAATACATATATTTTGATTTTAAATTGGTGTGGATCAACATAAAGAGGAATCTTGATGTCTTCATCGTAGTAAAGAAATCATACCGGGGAATCAAAATAAGACTAAAGTGTGTGAAAATTAACTAAACTATGATAAATTCATTTAGATTTGGTAATATTCTTGAATAATTAAGAAACATTTACTAACTCAATGATTTAGTAGATATTTATGGAAAATTTAATTATTTAGGAATTTGGTAGAGCTGTGAAAAAATTATGAATATAGTGGAAACCTCTTCTAGGTTGCCTATTAAATAAGAAAGTACTTTATACTTCTTGGAATGAGTACTGTGAATGAATTATGAGATAAAAACTCCAACATTCTAATGGGAATTTTTTTACGAAATTTTCATTCCAAAGGTATTTTTCTAGAAATAAGATAAATAGATATGAAACATGATCATAATTAGAGTTTCTGGAAATGAATCAAGAAATTAAATTTGGATTTATGTACTAATGTAGTAGAAGACCAAAATTTTGTGAACAATATTATGATATAATTATATTTCCATATTGTGAAATTGGATAGGTCAATTAGATTGGGAAATCATATATTTTTTATCATTATGAAGTCTAAGGATGTTATTTCTTGCTTCTGGGTAAGGAAGTGAATAATTTATTGAAATATTATATTTATGAAGTTGAGAAAGAAGCACTATAACATGTTTGTTAAACAAATTTTGTTAAATAATTTCATTATACATGAAACAAATGCAATGTTGTATTGAACATATTTCTACATGAGTGTTAGGAAATATCCTAGTTGTTTTATTCGATAGAGAACATGTTTTTCTATTGGATTGTGTGGTAATGGATTATTTCTAAACAATTTCATGGAAGTACCAACTCTTGTAGAGTAGTGAACCTTGTAAATTACTAAATTTATATAGATGTGAGTTGGACTTGTATCAATCAAGGTAACAACTCATTAACATGATGTGGACTCTGTTCCAAAAGGAATAAAATATAAAAGAAAAATAAATCACTAATTTAACCCTCCACCTCTCAGTGATTCATTGATCATCCCTGGAAATTATCAATCTGTATCAGACCAGATGGTTCCCTATGTGTATTCTCCACTGATGTTTTCAAGAAGAAGCGATGATGGGGTTTCATAATTGTGTGAATAGTAAATGGATTCTAATATTTGATGGTAATAAATCTCATACTAATAATGATATAATATTTCCTTATCTTATGAGCCTTTTGTATTATTTTATGGAAGATACAGCAAATTGATATCCTCCTATTGATGGTATAGTACCTCTTACATATGTTTATAAAAAGACTTTTGAGAATTATAGATTAGATATGAATTCATTAATATAAATAATTTTTTAATTTGATTTATAAATATTAGAAGTTTTTTAAAAAATTCATGGTAATTGGGATAATCTAAAAAACATTTAGGAAGGAAACACAAAAGATAATATGGAAAGGTTATAAATTTGAAGCTTGGTGTATACAGATCTCTAGTTGGGTGAATACAAATTTGTCGGTGGATTAATTACTAAGGTGAAGGATATTTTACACACTATTATATGTATTGGAAAAAAGATTTAAGATTCTACATTTGATTAAAATATCTTTAAAATTTATATCAATATTTTTTATTCTAATGATTCATCATTGGATGATAGAGATTTTGAAACATTATATCAGCATGATTTTTATAGAACTCTTATCACTTTCATAATGATATGGGATAATGATGTGAAAATAAAACCCGAATTATCTATAGAAATTTATTCCATGTTTTCCAAGAGTGAAAACTAAAATAGTATTATTTTTTAAGAAAAGGCCTTTAATTTGGAAAATTTGGTTTGTAAATACCATGAAGAATTATAATCCATGCTTTCAAAAAATGTGAAAAGTGGTATATGAAAAAATAATCAGAACCAAACCTTCAAATGTTTTCAATTTGAATACATTGGAGACTTTTTGGATAAGTTTACTCAATGAAAAAATGAAGAGGATAGGGAATAAGATGATGGAAGGAACAAAATATCAGGTAGGAAATAGGATGATAAGAATAAATATTCTTTCAATTGAAAAGATAAAAAATTATTAAAATCTAATTAAAAGAATATTATTATATAATGATGATAATGAAGAATATAATGAAGTTAAATTTTAAAACAATTATAATGATGGAAAGAATACATTTATTATAACACTGAACAATGAAGGTTTTGGAAGAATATATTCAGAAGAAGATAAAAATCAACTTCAGCTTCATCTGAAAGAAGAATTGAAAGCATGTATGAGAATGATTGGGAGGCTCGTGGAATAAATTTGGAAGTTGAAAAGTGAAAAAGTTTCAATAAAAAATCAATATATTTTCCATGATGAGAATGTTAAGAATTTGTGTGAGATTGACAATTGGATGAAATGTGTACAAAAAGAAAATAGTCATCAATAAAATTTGGAAGTAAAGACGAAGTCAAAAGAAGAATAGTAAGAAATTTTCTAACAATTTTTTTAATGTTTAATAGAGGGTTACATGTATCAATAATTCTATTGGTAAAGTTGGTGAATTATTTGGAACGAATCAACCCAATAAGGGTAAACAATTATTTTTAACGGTTGAGAAGAGAGATGAAATTGTTTCTGAGACGATAATAGTGTGGAATGTAGTTTATATGGTCAAGACCAATAACATAGAGAGGTAAAATGTATCTAAAAAGTTTGTTAAAGAAAATTATCTATTACTACTTATTGTGATATGATTTAAATGGGATATAAGGGGAAAATGAAGATTTTTATTGATGACAGAATGTTTGGTGGTCAACATAGTGATGATAATATGATTGCAAAGAAACATGGTCACACCTCAGGAAAATATTGATGTTTCAGGGGATAATATCCATTCTAGGGATATTACTAGTAATGTACTGGATTTGAAAATACTACAAATTTATGTTAGTTTATCTCATAACGTTATACAATTCCAAAAATTACAAATAGAAAAGTTTAAGTGGTAGCCAATATGATTTAAAGAAGAAGTATGAGAAAGATGACTTGAATAAATATGATAAGGATAGAGTAAGGGTGGAAAATATATTTCAACTACTAGAAACTATTTTTGAGAAATGTGAAAATAAATATACATATTACTAAATGATGTCTTTTTCTATTACCAGTATAACAATTGTCTTTTAACAATTCTCATAAACAAGATGTTAAGAATGATAATGGAAATAAAAATATCTTGTTGTTGTATCCACTATCAAATCCAATGAAAAGGAGAATGAACATGGATATTTGATAGTGTGTGTTCATTTAAAATGATTGGAGACATAAAACTGTTTAATAATGAAAAATATTTAAGATATGTAACTGCAACATTTTGAAATTATAAAAACATTATAATCAATGGTTTTGGATATTCTGTTATTAAAAAAATGAATGTTAAAATCCAAGAAAACATTATTTTTTGAGGATATGAAATATAACATGATATGTGTTTCATAACTCTCAGATTAAGGAAGTGAAATAAATTTTAGAAAATATCAGTTTGTTATGAGAATAGATAAATATATAAATATTATTACATGAGAATAACGTACAGAAGGAAACATATTTCCATTTGATGAAATAAAAAACTCTTCTAACATATGCATGGTAGAAGAAAATCAATTTTGATTGAAAATGATATGGCACATGGGTCAAAGAAACATGAGAATGTTGTTGAGGCGAGATAGTATTTGAGGTATTCTTTATATGTCTGTAATAATACATTGGGGTTTCAAAATCAATTAGAAAGGAATGATTACACATTCTCTACATTAGAATTATTACACATTCTCTACATAAAAATGTTTCCATTTGTTCAAAGAAACCATTATGACATATTTGTTTAGATTTGTTTGGGTCAATAAGAATATAATAAAATAATAGAGATAAGTTCTTCAACACTCTAATTGATCATGTTACTCATATATGTTTTATTATATATAGGAAATATATGTAAGATGATCTGAAAATGTTTAATTTTTTTTGGAGGAAATATAAAAAGGAATTGGTGAATTTAATGAAGAAGATATAAACTTATAATGATGGTGAACTTTAAGAGAATTCATACATTGAGTGATACTGATGTTATTACTTCATAATGAATCAACCTAAGAAGAAGAAGTGGAAGAACAAATAAAGTTGAAAGAATCAGTAACAGACATTACCTCTTCTTTGAAGCGCCTCTTTGAGACCTCCTCTTAGGGAACTGAAATTGGTCTTTGAAGAAGACCAGGACCACTAGGATGTTTCTAGGGAAGTGTATAAGATAATTTCATAGGGGTTGGCCGAGATTGAAGGCACAAAGTGGTGTGAGGAGGAGAGGGAGGAGGTGCCCTTTTATAAGGGAGGAGAGGGGAACCTTTGGAAATATAAGAAATATTAGTTTATATTAAATCCAAACCCCACATAAAAACTTCCAAAATGACTCATATCCGAATATTAGAATATATAGGGTTGTAATATCATCAACCAATAAAATTTAGTCATGCTAGGAATTTATTTTAAACATTATCAACTTGATTTATCCTTATTTAATCAATTTAATTTTATTGGTGGTAATAACATTCTCAATTTTAAATTATAATAAAGAATTACTTATTTGTTGTGAATTGTCAATAATTGGATACTTTATAACATTTTAGACCATATAAATTTAAATTTATAATTTTTAAATATTTTGTGATTTTTAAGCAATTTTATAATATGTTATTTTTATAAAATAACAATAGTGTCAATTTTGGCACAGTTCATTTAATTGAGTTTAAATAATATATATACAGAATATATCTTCGAAATAAAAGCTTTAATAGATTCATTAAATATCATATGTATCTATAAAATTAGTGTAAAACATTAAATAGTTCATATAACATTTATTTTATTATGTTTAAAACCATTTATTTGGTTTATCTCTTAATAAAATAATTACTACAACATTTTTTTATAATAATTTAATATACTTATTTGTTGCATAAAAATAAAAAATAAAATCTTATGATGAAGATAAATCTATTAAAATTCACAATAATTATTTTACTATAATTTATCATCTTAAAACACCAATATTTAAATTGTTATATTTATTAAATTATGAAGGTGACAACTTTGGCATCATTTAAAATAAAATAATATAAGTGTCATAATCGCTTTTATAATACTCCAAATGGTCAAATATTAGACGATTGGATGATTATGGTTTACATTTATACGACCAATAAGTTTTGGTTAGGATTTGGTGCTTTTTTGGTCACTATTAGTTTAATAAAAACTATAATCTTGATTTTTCACTAGATAAACAATTTCTGCATCACTATTGTGTCACAATTAATAATAATTATTTAATCCATAAAAATTATAATTAAATTCATATGATGTAGATAATTTTAATAGATTTCTGGTGACTATTCATGTTTGATGATTCATGATGTTTATCACTAAATTAAAATTAATATACTTATAAGATTTAAGAGAGTGACATGTTGTCACTTTCATTGGTTTTAATAATAATTAAATTTTTTTCAAGGAAAAAAGTATATAAAATGAATCTATTCCGACCCATACGTGATATGGGTATACTTTTATCCATCCAATAGAATTATGGCATGTTTTAGGGTAATTTTATAATATTATATTTACCCTTAATTAACCGATTTACCTTTAACTATGGTAAATTAAATTTACCGTAGTTACTATTCATAATTCTCAAAAATAAAAAGTAGCCTATTAACATAATTTTGACACAATGATTCCAAATATGGAATCCATTTTTTCAAATTCAATACACAGAAGTTGCAAAAATTAAATTAAAATTAATCTCGTTGTCGAATGAAAACGTGTTTTTGTTTAAAACATTGCAAAAGATTAAATTGATTTAACCTACGAATTCAATGTAAAATAAAAGCTAATGACATACATTATATTAAATGGTAAAAATATATTCTATTTATACTTTAAAACCATTTAATATTATAATTTATCCATATAAATTATTACGTTGAAAAAAGTTGTTTTTAATTAAAATATAGCATGTTTGTACTATTCATTAAAATATGAAAGTTATTATAAAAATATCAAAACATTATCCAAAGTAAATTTTTAAATCATGATTCAATATAAAAAGTTTATTTTGTAAAATTGAACTTATAAAAATGTCAAAAACTAGATTTAAAGTGGGTGCGCCATCAAAAGGCAGCAAAAATGCATTTTTTGAAAAATACTTATTTAACCCAAAAAATTTATTTAGTTCACATACCATGTTCTAGAAAATGTGTAAGAAGAAATAATAATGTTATAACATTCAATATTTAGTTAATATATTCATAAAGGCTAGTTCGTAATAATATTATAACCATATATCATTGTTTAGTGAAACCTAATATTGTGTACAACACACGCTATCGAGGAAAGTCGCGATTGCATGTAATGGAAGCCAAGTCAGGGATGTGTGTTGTGAAATAATACTTCGTTGTTTCGTATAACAGAATCCAACCATATTTAATTTATACATTGAATATATATATATATATATATATATATACACTCAGTGTTGCGTAGAATGACTATTATAAAACGAACTTGAAAATGTGTATAACACAATCTAAGAATAGTGTTGTGTATACTTTAAGCTAATAAAGTGTGGCGTATATCACAAGATAATCTTATTATAGCATAGAACACATGACATCAAATAAATTAAAGAGAATACATATCATAAAATATTGGGTTGTTACATTCTACCCCCCTTAAAATGAATTTCTCCCTCGAAATCGTCGGAGTTATAAATCGTTTACTATTCATAGAAACCCACATTTTAAAAAGGAATACTGAAACATAATTTAAAAAACTAAATTATGAAACGTAACGATTATCCAAAGTAACTCATTACTGGGTTTCCATATAGGAGAACAAAGGTGAAAATATGGATATGGAAGAAAAATCTAACCATCAAGTTATGATTGAGAGTGGTAGAGAACATGGCTATGAAAAAGCCATCAATCACAAAGCCATAGATTTGTGATTATCTAAGGTACCATCTGATTCATTAGATATAAGAGCACAAGGACAACATTTTTGGTTTTCAATATGATTTCCCTAAAGTTGAAAATTTTTAATTAGAAGAAATACTTTCTTGATTTTGGTACAAACTCAGTTTTGTTCGTGCTTTAAACAATTTCCATTTTTTCTCTTAAACAAATGATGTCGAACTTGTTATTCGTGAAGTGCTAACAGATCATGTGATAGAATGATGGGTCATTCCATCTGTTTCAAACAAAAGCTTAGCAAAAGTTATCAAATAAACATAAGTCCATCTATGGTGAGGTTAATCATGTACGATTCCAAAAATTAACTTATACTTCATATATCATACCGCTTAATAAAAAAACTAGTTTCTACTAACCAGGGACTTCCTGTAGGCCAGTGGTAGGCGATAAAGGCCAGTCGCACTTCGATTGTGGGTTCGATTCCCACAGCATTGTCCGACGCGATGGGCTGTCACCCGTCCCACACGTTGTCTTTTTCCTAAAACTATATTGCTATAGTATCCCATCAATAATATCAAAAATAGTTATAGCCTTAAACAATAATAAATTATATCCATCATCATCCATTTCAAATCTTTAGGGTTATCCAAAATACTTATGTCCAAGCTTATAGTATAAAGAAAACAATTACTAGAAATGTCATTTACTGAGCATGTGAATTCCTTCATTTGTCCCCAATATATCTTGTTGATCACATTCCAATCATGTGAATACCTTAATCATGTATTCTCTTGAAACATGAATTAACATAGAACCTTAGAGAAAACATGAATTCTGTCAAAAGTTAACCCTTTCCACATACAAAAATCCCAAATAAAATCTATATACTCAAATCATGATATCACTTTGTCCTTTTATCATCCATGATCTCATGAATACAATCAAACATCTCATTATCTTCTTATCCCTTCATTATGCGCATATCATCTACTTTCCAAAAATATCTGAATAATCTTTTATGGTTACCGGTTCCATTCAACATATACTTTCAAATACTTTAGGAAAAATAATAGTGTAACAATCCTTAGATGATTCTTTATTCCATAGTACCATTAACTATACAACATAACTCTTGATAAACATGCAATAATTCTACTACCTTCTTAAACAACTGAATGAGCTTCAACAGTTCTTTCATCTCATATATCATTTGTAGTCTCCTCATCATCATGCACATAAATACTACCCATATTACCATGCTGATTCTCTTCATGAGATTTTCCCTTAGGGAATTGGTTTTCATAATGTCCATACATTCCACATTTAAAACATCTAATTATTGTTGATGTCGTAGAAATACCATTATCCTTGTCCATAGTGTTAACTTGACCTTTTCCTTTGCACTTACTGGCTTTGTGTCCTTCTTTTCCACACCCAAAGCATATTCCAGTTCCTTTGAAACAATCTCTTCGGTGCCTCTTCCCACATGATTTACATGAGGGAAATTGAACTTTCTTTCCTCTATGATCATCATTAAACGACATCTTTATCTTTTTATCTGATTCGGGAAAATCACCAAAGTTGATATTATTGATCATATTATGAGATTAATTATTTGGAATAATAACGATGTTTTGACTTCCAAATCTCGTTTCATTTTGTTGCTCATGAATAATATCATTCCATTTTCCGTCATATCCTCCATTATCATGAATCTTCCTGTTTCCATCCATGTTCTAAAACCCAAGAAAAATAGTTTGAGAGGCAAAAATCATGCTAGGGAAAACAACATAGTAATGGGGGAGTACCCTCAATATCTAACATCCTAGGTTTAATTCTAATTTCTTTACCGTAATTGTAGGACTATAACCTATACTTATACTTAACCTTAGTGACATCCATAGACATACCTTAGAAATATCTCTAGGGATCTCACTAAAGTTCTCGCATCCGAGTTTCCAAAGGTTGACTAAACCTTTCCTCTGATGCTAACTATAGAGACCCGAAGCTTGATGTACATAGACATTACATTACTTTTGCGGAATACTTAGTACATAACAAAAATATACACACAAGGTTCGTAATAGTTTAGTGTATTTGGAATCTTGGAACGTAATCTTATAATCGTGGTGAAAGATCTTCAACATCTCCCATAAAGATCTTCCCATTTTTGCTTCCTTACCTAAAATCTCTCTTTTAATCCTAGGGGAAAAGAAAACATAAAAAGGGTGAGATCAAATTCTCAAGAAGGGTAAGCATGGATAAAATAAAACATACCATATACATTTGAACTTAAAAAAACATGATTATTAAAAATCTTGAGCAACGACATAAAACATGGAAGTACAAAAGGCATAGATCATAAAGGAACATAAATCATGATAAAATAGCATGGGAGTAAAACATGTAATTGTTGCATCCATTAAGCACATGTAATGATTTCCATAGTAGCCAAGGCATTTCTTCCAAAACCGTCTCAGTGGACAAAGTCCCTTTCTGAATCGAGTTCACTCCTCGTTCCAGTCCTATAATACTGAATCAGATTAACTTACCATTCCAGCCATGTCTATCTAATGAGATATAAAATCTTTACCCAATTCATTGGAGGTAGATATAGGTCCCACCCATCTCATAATGAAATCATTCTTACTTGTGCCACAAAATAAACATACATCATTCATAATAACCCAACGAATAAAATGGGTTTCATAAACATCATACCATCATAACATAATCAATATAAAATAAATGGATATCATTTCATAATAAGAAAAATGAAACCATGTAAATCATAGATACATTATACATAAAACATACACATATGATATAATTTCATTTTAGATGGAAAATGGTTTTGATAAAACACTTGAAATGAATTCTTGAGGAAAATATCCTTTCTTCTTTAAAATCATTTTCTTTTCACAAAATGTCATGCATTTTTAAGAGAAAAGGATTTTCTTGAAAATATTCATGAAATCTATTTGAGTATGCTTCATGAAAATAAAGCTTTATAAAACCGTAAAAATCAGTTCGTGCCGTATAAGTTAAAAATACATTATTCTCGCACTTTTGCCGGAAAAGTAAAAAAAGTACCTCGTAACGTAAAAAAAAGAAATATTACATACATACCATGTAGTAAAAGTAAAAAATGGGTAAAAAGCACTTTAAAAATACATGAAAACATTTTTATAAAACATGTAAATGGATAATAACAATAACCCTAGTAAATACTTACGAATAAACAATCTTGGATAAGAATGAGATTGGAATATTTATCCCTTACCTTAGGTCTGATTTGCTTCGTAAGTGTCCGAACCTCTTTTATAATGATTTAAATAATTTTATTGACTTATTACAGAATAATATTAAATGTTATGATATCATATATGGTTCACTTATGACTTTATATTACCCGTTCTTTTGTAAATTCCATGTTAAAGAGCATTTTGGGTAAAATAGTTTCATTTGTCATCTGTGTGTTGACTTGTAATTATTCATATGATTACTTAGATCATGATTTCTTAATTCCAGAATATAAAACATGATTTATATATAATATATATTTATAATATACATATATATAATAGATCTATAAATGGAAAGAAATACACCGTTCATGGAGACGGTAGGCCGTACGTACGCATGAACGTTGTTTTTGTTTCCTCATTGAATTGAATTGAATTAATTTGATGACATACATATATATATACATAAATCCAGTATCATTTTTATGTCATATATTTCATTATTACCTATTATATATACTTTATAATCATTTATGAATGGTTAATCATTGAGAATGAATCTCCTCACGTCGTGGAGACGGTATTCCGTGCGTACGCATGAGCGATGATATCGTTACCATGATCGTGAAGATTTATTGGAGTGTATGTATACTATTAAATAATCAATATCACTTTACAATAATCATATATAGTTATTATTTACACCATTATACTCATCCAAGTAAGGTGGTGGTGGAAAATAGATTACACCACGGCGTGGAGACGGTATTCCGTACGTACGCAGGCGTGGTGATTTCATTTTCCATAGGATGGATAGATGGTGAAATAGGGTTGTTTCATACATATAATAACATATCAGTATATTAGTGATACTGATGTTATTACTTCACAATTAAACAACCTAAGAAGAAGAAGTGGAAGACGAAATAATGTTGAAAGAATCAGAAACGGACATTACCTCTTCTTTGAAGCGCCTCTTTGAGACCTCCTCCTAGGGCACTAAAATTGGTCATTGAAAAAGACAAGGACCTCTAGGATGTTTCTAGGGAAGTGTAGAAGATAATTTTTCAGGTTTTGGACGAGATTGAAGGCTCAATGTGGTGTGAGGAGGAGAGGGAGGAGGTGCCCTTTTATAAGGGAGGAGAGGGGCACATTTGGAAATATAATAAATATTAGTTTATATTAAATACCAACCCCACATAAAAACTTCCAAAATGACTCATATCAGAATATTAGATGAGATAGGGTTGTAATATCATCAAAAAATAAAATTTAGACATGTTAGGATTTTATTTTAAACATTATCAACTTGATTTATCCTTATTTAATCAATTTAATTTTATTTGTGGTAATAACATTCTAAATTTTAAATTATAATATTGAATTACTTATTTGTTGTTAATTGTCCAAAATTGGATAATTTATAACATTTTAGACCATATAAATTTAAATTTACAATTTTTAAATATTTTTGTGATTTTTAAACAATTTTATAATATGTTATTTTTATAAAATAACAATAGTGTCAATTTTGACACTATTCATTTAATTGAATTTAAATAATATATATATAGAAGATATGTTCGAAATAAAAGCTTTAATAGATTTATAAAAAGTCATATGTATCTATAAAATTAATGGATAACATTAAATAGTTGATATAATATTTATTTTATTATTTTTAAAACAATTTATTTGGTTTATCTCTTAATAAAATAATTACTACAACATTTTTGTATAATAATTTAATATACGTATTTGTTGCATAAACATTAAAACTAAAATCCTATGTTGAAGATAAATCTATTACCTTTCATAAAAGTATTTTTACTCGAATTTATCATCTTAAAATCCCAATATTTAAATTGTTATATTTATTAAATTATGAAGGTGACAACTTTGGTATCATTTAAAATAAAATAATATATGTGTCATAATCGCTTTTATAAGTCTCTGAATGGTAAAATATTAGACCATTGGATGCTTATGGTTTAAATGTATATGAACAATAAGTTATTTTCCGGGTTTTGTTCCTTTTATGGTCACTATTAGTTTAATAAAAACTATATTCTTGATTTTTCACTAGATAAACAATTTTTGCATCACTATTGTGTGACAATTAATGATAATTATTTAATCCCTAAAAATTATAATTAAATTCATATGATGTAGATAATTTTATTAGATTTCAAAGGACTATTAATTTTCGATGTTTCATTATGTTTATCACTAAATTAAAATTAATATACTTATAATATTTAAGAGAGAGACATGTTGTCACTTTCTTTGGATTTAATAATAATTAAATTATTTTCAAGGAAACAAGTCCATAAAATGAATCTATTCCGACCCTTAGGTGATATGGGTATACTTTTATCCATCCAATAGAATTTTTTCATGTGTTAGAGTAATTTTATAATATTATATTTAACCTTAATTACCTGATTTACCTTTAACTATGGTAAATAAAATTTACCGTAGTTACTATTCATAATTCCCAAAAATAAAAAGTAGCCTATTAACATAATTTGGACCCACTGATTCCAAATATGGAATCCATTTTTCAAATTCAATACACATAAGTTTCAGAAATTAAATTAAAATTAATCCCATTGTCGAATGAAAATAGGGTTTTGTATAAAACATTGCAAAAGATTGAATTGATTTAACCTACGAATTCAATGTAAAATCAATGATAATGACATAAATTATATTAAATGGTAAAAATATATTCTATTTATTCTTTAAAACCATTCAATATTATAATTTAACCATATAAATTATTATGGTTAAAAAAGTTGTTTTTAATTAAAATATAGCATGTTTTTACTATTCATTAAAATATGAAAGTTATCAGAAAAATATCAAAACTTTATCCAATGTAAATTTTTATATCCTGATTCAAAAGAAGAAGTTTATTTTGTAAAAATGAACTTATAAACATGTCAATGACTATATTTAAAGTGGATTCCCCATCAAAAGGCGGAAAAAATGCATTTTTTGAAAAATACTTATTTTACCCGAAAAAATTATTTTGTTCACATACAATGTTCTAGAAAATGTGTAAGATGAAATAATAATGTTATAACATTAAAAATTTAGTTAATACTATTCATAAAGGCTAGTTCGTAATAATATTTTAGTAATATATCATTGTTTAGTGAAACCTGATATTACGTACAACACACGCTATCGAGGAATGTCGTGATTGTGTGTAATGGAAGCCACATCAGGGTTGTGTGTTTTGAATGAACCCTTTGTTGTTTCGTATAAAATAATCCAACCATATTTCATTTTTACATTGAATATATATATATATATATACACTCAATGTTGCGTAGAATGACTATTATAAAACGAACTTGAAATTGTGTGTAACAAAATCTAATAATATTGTTGTGTATACTTCAAGCTAATACAGTGTGGTGTATAGCACAAGATATTCTTGTTGTTGCATAAAACACATGACATCAAATAAATTAAAGAGAATACTTATCATAAAATATTGGTTTGTTACAATATTCCAATATTGGAAGAATTTTCTCACATTTTCATAAAACCATTATGGTTTTACCCTTTTCAACAACTATGGTTGGATATGGACATCCAACCTCATTCTCATCAAGGTAGAGGTATGTTTGTCCCCCACTCTCATCATTTTTGGTTAGCATTTTCAAGGGGGATAATTATTTTATAAATATATCTATTAATATGTGATGAAACATTTAAGGATGTATTTATATATGTAGAGTTGGGGGTAAGCTTTGATATCATAATTCGTATTCGTAAACTATTCTAATTTTATGTTGGATTGGTTATAGGAATCATTTGTTGATAGTATTGTTTAGGAAGTGAATAAATTATAGAGAGGTTTTATAAGTCTCAACATTTGTATATTATGGATTTGATATTAATGCTTATTGTTTCCAAGAATCAGTTAGCTCACATCTGAATATAATTTTTGAAAAGTAGTCCATAGCTCGGGGTTACCAGGATTATCGATTTATGAATATTGGTTAAAAAATCCAAAGGTTCATATTGTTGGGACCATGCTGGTTAGAATTTGTTTTTTAAGTTTAAAAAATATTGTGTTGAATATGTTTTCATTTTTTCAAAGAAGATAATAATTCAATTCACTATGTAATAGTTGACTATCAAACGGACCATCATATTTGGTTCACCAGAATCACCTTATTTAAGAAATTCTATTAGATTATAAAGATGTTTTCTTAAAGAAAAGGTTCATCAGACTCACATCAGATTTGAAATTAAAGGAGGGTCATATTTGTATGTTTTTATAGATTCTAATTGGATCTTATAAAAATATTTTGATGCTTCACTATTCTTTATTTTAGAAAATTCATAAGTTTTTTAGAGAACTTGTAATTAAAGCCTCATGAATGAATGTGGGAGTTCATCCTATCATATAGAAGTCTATTTGGAAGGAAATATGTATGATGTAAAGTATGGAAAGAGATAATAAATCCAAACATAATTTATAAAATACTATGATGATATTCAACATATTCAAATTCATGATTAATTCAATATACAAGAAGAATTTTAGGGAAGAAGAATGTTTTTTAAGCCTACGATTTCCAGTATCGGACCTGAAGTGTGACAGATGACGATTTGAATGAATGCTTAAAATGATTATCTATACATAAAAATTAATATTATTGTGTTTAGTAAGACAAATAATCCATGAGCAAGAAATATTCAGAGAGAGATGTTAAGTTGTAGAATTTATTTGGTATTGTAATTAGAAATTGATAGATGTTGTTGAATTCGAATCATCTAAAACTTGACCATTGGACATATTGTTCCACTGATCATCTGATTGGCCCTGATACCAATCATGAGATGATGTGATGGTTGAAAAAATAATTGAAGGCAAAGTTTTTATTTTTATGTAGTTATTGGGACCAATAAAAAAATAAATTGGGAGATAGTGGATCTAATGAAGTCATAGAAGAATACCATTTTCTTATGAGTAATTTGAAAAAGAAAATTAGGGTTCAACAGAAAATATAGTCAACCATTTACATAAATAAAAATTATTGATTATTTTTTTTTCAACAATTGGGTCATGTGAGAAAAATAAATCTAACATTTTTTTAATTTTTTCATGAGATAATGTTTATTAACCTTATAATTTAATTTGGTTCATGAGACATCAAATGAAGGAGAAACTATTTCATCATAGTGAATCCAGAACTAATAATCAGATAAAACCTAACACTGATAACATTATCAGACCCAAGATCATCAGTATGGGAACATAAGAAGAGGATAATTTCGTGAATCATGTCTATATATTATCAAGGAGATCATATAATTGGTTTAATATGTCTTAAGAATTATTTCCATATGTTTCATTTGGTTCATATAAATGTAATGAATAATCTATTATCTTTATCATAATGATGAAATCCGAATGTGAAGTTGGTTATAAGAATCATAATGATATGAAATACGTTAATTTTAAAATGGTGAAGAGAAATGTAATGAGGAATATGATATCCTCAAAAAAATGATGATATCTAATAGGGTAATGGAAATCAGACTGATTTCTTAGTGTAAATTATTCACCGAGATAAAGTCATAATGATTCAAGAAGATTCGAGAAGAGTTCAGAAGATTTGAGTAATTCAAAGGTATAAAAGAGATTTAATTGAAAATCAATGATTTGGGTAATTTGGTTGAGGATGAAATATTTTATAAATACCTCCAAAATGACTATTGGAACTCCTATAAAATGAGTAGGTACTTCATATTTCTTGAAAAAAAGTTAAGTGTGTGAAGAAAGAGAGGGAATCATTGATGTTCAAGGGAGAATATTTTTCCAGATTGTGAATTCATACAGATGTTTATCAGACATGAGAAGAAAATAGAATTGACAATACCATAATCAGAGTTTATAGAATTAGTCTATTGAATTAGATTTATATTTTCAAATATAGGAACAAGTAGTTATGAACAATCTCAACCATATTTTGATAGAATTATATTTCCTTATTAAGAAATTTCACTGGGGGATTGGATTGGGAAATAATATGGAGTTTCATTATTAAGTCATGTGATATTCTTTATTGCTGGTGGTTAAGCAAGTGAAAATAATTAAATAAATATTTTCTAAATTTGTTCAAGAAAAAGTGTAATGTGTTTGTTATAAAAAATTTATTACATTATTTCATTCTATTTGAAGCACATGAATAGTTGTGTTGAATATAGTTCTATATAGGTGTAAAGGGATATCCTTCTCATTGCATTCCACACAATAGGGATTTTTTCTAGTGTATTGCGTGGTATTTTATTATTTACTAACCGTACTAAGTATGTAAGTAATCTTGTTGAGTAGTGAATGATATTTATCCATTTGTTTTTATGGATTTTTATTGGATCTATTTTCAACAATGTAAAAAACTCTTTAACAGAATGAAAATGTTGTTACATAATGATAGAAACATAAATGAAAAATAAATCACTGATTCAACACCTTCCCCTCTTAGTCATTCATTGACCATTAGTAGTCATTACAAAATTTTAAATTTGGTTGTATAATTATGCTGCGTTTATAGAATTATGGAGGAATCATGGTATTCTGATGTAATCCAAAAAATTTTAATGAAGCTTCTTTTTTCAAATTTAGATTATTTTTCCATAAAGATCATGTTACTATTGAAAATTGGGGATTTACAGACATAAAAAATAACCCTATTATAGTGGGATCCAATTATAATGAAGAGGTTATAATTCTAAGGAAGTAATGTACAGTGATAAACTTTTTTACATTTCATATATTATGAATTTCTCCCCTAATAAATATTTCATGGGGGACAAATTCCCTATATTAATGAATCTTTTGAGAGTTATGTACTCCGTTTGGGAATCATAAATACTTTCCACCAAGAACTAACATCTATTGAAAATTAACTCAATCATTGATGAAATATTTCTGTAATAAAATAGAGTTAATCACAAATAGATCCTCATATTAGATTTGTCCAAATGATAAAAACACTCGTATAGGGATTACACAATGTTCATATTCATGTATGTGTTATGGAAAAAATATGATAAGGCCATTTTCATTAGACATTGACCAATTAAAATATGAAACCATGTCCTAAAAATGTAACCATCAATTCTATATAAATTTACCTTTGGTTCATATAACTTCCATAACACAACCAAATGGAGGTGTATGTTTTCCGAAAATACTAGTGCTCACCCCTATTATCATTCCAGATATCTGAATGATGTTATTAACCATATTATTACACAAAAATACAAAGATACATACTATTTAATTGTCAACCCATTTATAGTTTTGGTATTTAATAAAAATAATCTATTCTTGTGTCTGGTCATAACATATCATTGGTAGGGTTCACATCTTACAAGAACTAAATTTAGGTTAATATCTATGCCAATGTATAACTCTCCCTAAAGGCTCATCATGGAAGAATCTATATATTTAATATAACCCCAATTATTAACGATTATTATGATCATAAATAATATCCTATCTCTCAATAATATTCATCTATTTTCATCATCTCACTATGAAAACCCGATTGAGGATGAAGTCCAAAGATTAATCTATTCTATATAGGAAGCTTCTATGAGGAATGAGCCCAAACTGTTAGGTTCATCAGAGTTATAAAAAACTCACAATAATTTTCCATGAAATTGATCTACATCAATTATTTAATGATCTATAAATTCATACTGTATAAAATAGTTGAGTATATCCAAGATTTATAAAATCATTGATTTTTGTGAACTGTCACATTTTACCTACCATATAGTGAGGTATGAATTGGTTGGTTAGATATAAAATAGATGGGAGAGATCCCAATTATTGTAAGGATACATGATATGTTTCTTAATACAACTAATTTATGGGATGATATAGAATACATCCTACCATGGAAATGTATTAATTGACTTGGGTGAAGGGGACAATGGTAAAATCTACCTATAATAACACAATTCTTCACTTTGGTGAATGGGTGAATATTATTCTTTAACCCAAGGATCCAAAGTAGAGATTCAAGTTCCTAAGAGGCTATCCCTTCTAAATATCAAGTAATTAATAATTTTTTTATTAAGAAGCCCTATAAGTAGACTATTACACTTTATAGTGGGATGTAGTTAAACTTACCATAGCTTTAGAATTTGGTCTAGTAGTGTTTCAAAGTCGGTGGGTCTTCCTTATTAGGAATCTCATATTAGTTGTTAGGGTTTTTACTATAGAGATGGAATATATTTTTATTCAAGTCCAACAAACCAATATAGAAGCATCGATCATATCTTAAATTTATTATATTCTGTATTGCACATAAGAGGATATGATCCTTTATTAGATCATAGTTCCATTACAATTATTATACTCTTGGGTGACTGAACACTTCCAGTGTAATTTTTTTTAGAACATTGTAGAAATTCCTCATTATCAATCCCACCCCATGACTTTAAACACTGTTGATGTTTAGAAAATAGATTTGAGTATTAGTAAGGTCATCAATATACTAAGGAATAATTAAAATTAATCTTTTTCCAATTAAGATGTGAATTATAAAATGATCATTGATAATGTGTTTAACACATGGGATGATATTTTATTAATTTTTAATATGGATTTATAATATATCTATTTAATTAACTAATCTTTTGTGAGCCTTGTTCCCCATTAATATTTGTGTTCCAATTCATATATCTATAAAGGTTATCAACACTTCCAATTATTGAAGGGTGAAAAAAACAAAACACTACCATAATTTACTAGCTCTAGTTCAAATGGGAATTTTTGTATATAGAAATTGAAATTTACTTCTCTATTATAAAATCAATCAAAATTTCATAAAATTATTCTCATGAAAGGGTAGTGCATTACCTGAACAACAAGCTAGGAAAACTGGTTAGAATGATTAACCTGTTGTTTATCTATTAGAGTATTATTTATAAAAATATTTTAGAAAAATATTTTATTGTGAGGACCACTAGAAAGGAAATATATAAAATATGGATAATTCTCACATTATACCCTATTTATATTGAAGTGGTAGCAACCCAAATTTCGACTACCAAAAAAAATTGTTTTATCACCGGTACTGATTATATTACAATGGTAACAAGAAATCAGCATAGAAGAGATACTCTTATTAGACATAACCCAGAAACTAACCATATATAAGTGGTTGAATATTTTTATATACCTATCCCACAATCTAGATCATGTTCCACCATGGTGGATATAATTTCATATTACATACTTGTAGTAGTATTGACCTGGATTTGAATCTGGAAGTGGTTTCTAAATAATGGGTAGTGAAGAAATGGGCATGGTGTCAACTCGACACTATCATCACTGAAAATAGTTTATTAAATTAGTGACATGTTTTATATCCTCCATCAACTATTCCATGACTAGGGCATGGGTGGATTTGACTAACAACAATTTCATACTCCTGTCCAAAAAGTCTCGATCATCCGAGAGTAATATGTAAAATAGGAAAATAATCCTACACCCATTCCAACACAAATTCTGTAAGATATTTTCTATTTTGTGGGATACTAAAGTTTTTAATCAACTGAATTCCATGTAATTGATGTTTTGTGATTAGGTATCTACACAAACTATGAAGCATCCAATATATGAGTCTCACATTTAGAAATTGATATCACAGCTATTGGAAATGGACTCCGGGCTTGATACCTCTGAGGAGAGGAACCAGTCATTTATTTTGTTCATTGACAAATGTAAATTTCTAGCTTAAGATTATGATACCAAGAGATTTTATCTCTAGCAACCAGTTAGTTCATCCCTTCAAATGTTTGTTGATATACTTTGTTTATTAAACTAAATTTTATTACAACGATATTTTATTGAATTATTTTTTATCTAAAAACATTGAGAGTCTCCAAATTTGGAATGTTACCTTCACTATTTAAAATTATTGGTAATCTAATTCTCTTAATATTTTTCAATTCCAAAATTTTTGTCTCCCTGTGATAATAAATTCATAAAAACCAATGGAACTATCAATGAGTTATATAAAAGAAAATTGAATCAATTTATGAATTTAATGAGTATTGATGAAGTAAAACGTAATATAAAACTGGTTGAGTTAAAATTTAAATATGGATCATCCCTTTATCTCTTGGAGATATCCCTCATTCAGATTTATTCCAGTTTAATATAATGGAATATGTACCATCATTATAATCAAAGTTGAGTTTTTGAAACAAATAACATTGAAGTTTTTTTCCTCCTAGCTATGTGTACTAGTAAGAATATAGAGAGACATAATATTATGGAATACACATAATCACCATAATCCATGTTCTATTCCCTTATATTGGAGATATCGATTCCACCTAGACATTTACTCCTGGATGGGTATAGTCATTCAATTCATAGTATAATATATACCATCAAAATGAAATAATGTTACTCCAATTTGATATGGATGATTTAAAGGACCTATAACATTGAAAATAAAAAAGGTTGATTTATGAATGGGGATTCCAATGATCATGATGGCTCAAGTACAAAAAAATATATACATTCCGGTGTTTCGCTAAAATAATATGATCCAATATTTTTGGAATGATGGGGTGATGTTACTTATTCTAATTTCATAGGACCTAGAATGATTGCCTTGATTTATTTTATGATTATATAGAGGACTAGAGAAGATTTATTTATCTTTTATTTTATCCATCAAATAGTGGAGGTTTCGATATAAGGGACAAAAAATTTACTCATTTATCCCTTTATATTTTTCAATATAGAAATTTATAGGTTGTTTTTTTAAAATACAATATTTTATATCTTTTGTATCTTAATTGAAAGCACAATGAGAAAGTAATAAAAATTTACCCACTCTTCCAAATATGGATTTTCTACACAGTGAGTACATTATCACTTTTCAAGGGCATTTTAAGGTCATAAAACTAATAAAAATGATGTCGGTGAATAACAATGACAAAATATGAGTAGAATATGATGAAATATAACTATTAGAAGAGAAGAATATGACATGATATGAAATTTTTTCTCAATACACTATTATATTATAACTCAATAATATATGTATTCAGTTTGGGGTGATGATTCATAAAATATTATGTCATTCGGTTAAGGGTCACACAATGAGGAACAAAAAAGGATATATAGTGGAATTTTAATTTCTTTGCATAAAAATATATATGATTCATGAATGTGAAACATCAATGGTACTTGAATCCACATGAAAATATAGTTTCTTTAATATGTGAGTAATAACATGAGAAATTTTAATTCGGATATTGAGGGATAAAATAAATATTCTAAGGATGATTATTGAACAATATTCTAATGATGGGTCTGAATACGATGTTTTCACGGTGAATGGACATTATAGGATCTTCATCTCATGAAAAAAATATGTCACTATTTTTTAGTACCAAATATGGAAGAAAATATATCATTAAAAAATAATATATAACTATAGGAGAATAATTAACTCATTAATAATAGACATCAATGGATTATGAAAATTAAAAAACTTGAGGAATGGTTTAGGTTAATAGATAAAGGAGATTCATGAAGGGTTTGAGAACTCTAAATATTACTCTACCATTTATTGAAAGAATTATCATGGATTAATGATCTAACATGTATTTTATTGAGCACATGTGTATAAGAGATGAGAAAAATTATGCTCTATATTTTTCAAAGACTTGTGGATCCAGAGTGCATAAAAGGAATTTTTATTAGGATATATAGTGATCCCCACAATTGTTTTTCCTTTTCAATGTTTTTATTTAACATAATCCTAAGTCATGAAATGGCATGAATTCATGAATGGTGACATAAAATTTTATTATGCTTCACATCATATTTTTGTGACCAGACAAGCCTCATGTCCAATTCCTTTTTTAGTTTAAAATATTAAAATTTATAGGATTTATTGATGGAGTTTAACATCCTAGAACATTGACTTAATATTTACAGGTTTTATGGTTTTATAGATTTCAACAAAGGGTGAGATGTTCTATATAGTTAGGGTATAGGAAACCCAATGTGAATAGATATCTCGACACTATTATAGGTGGACTCACAAATATTTGAGCATAGTTTTAGGTCATAATGAATGGGTTATTGACTGGTGGTTTTATACAAAAAAAGGTGGGTATAAAGAACCAATAGCTACAAAAATATTTTGAATAGGTAATTATGATGGTGTAAACCATAAATTGAGTTATTTCAATTCGAATGAAATGCGATTGGACAAGTTTGCTAACTATAATCAATAAAAATATTATAATTACGAGTTCCAAAATAATGTTTTTAAATGAATATGGGGTAAGAGGAACTTATCCTTTGGATAAAAACTTGTCTCTAGTTGGAAGGGCCATATATGGTGGAATAAATACCATTACACATCATTGGTGCACCTTGGAATTGAATAAAATCATTAATAGTTTCACTAAAAGTTATATGGGGATCAAAACACTTAATGCATGATGTGTATCATATGGTAATTGAATAATCAAAAAGATAAGGTGATATTCTAGTCCCTATGTAACCATGGATGGGTCATAATAGTCCATTAGAAAAGAGTGAAAATGGATGAATTTATAAATCTAGGTCTTTAATATATGTTATAAACATTACTATACATCATATAATAGAAAATATAAATCCACAAGTTGTTCTATTAAGGTATCTACTAAAATCAACATATGTTCAATAGAAATAATATGTGGATTTACATTGATGTCAGAAGATTATAGGATATATAATATAAATCAGTGAAATCCTGATATCCATGAGTAAAGATAGTTGAATTTTTTGGGCCCAGAATAGGGATTCTGAATGTCACAAAATATCACATGATATGGTTTTAAAACCACATGTATTTATTATGGGTCCTTTTCAAATATATGGATAATGGGATGAAAATGTGGTACAATGGTCCCAATCTTAGGTCAATACAAACAAGAGTAATCCCCAATTAATATTAATGAGGCTTAAATTCTAAGGAATATTTCCCAATAGTGGGTCAATTTACCTTATTATAGGTTTCTAGATAAGGAACCATACATTGTTGACCCTTATGTGGATTTATCTCCCATTTCGAGAAAAGATCCCATATGGGGAAGACTGGTCAATGTAATTTAAGGAATTTCTGTTTATACCATGTTTTCATTAGTTAGTTTGACATCAGGTAGAAAAGACTCTAATGGCATGTAATTTATGTTCATGATAAAATGGCGACTTGCATAGATCTGGATAATGTGTTAAATGAAATGGATTAATCTCCATAATTATCCCCTAAAAAAACTAATATGAATAAAAGGAGAAAACACATGGAAGAGTCCTTGAGAGTCTAGGAATCTTATGTTAGAATAGGTTAGAGATTAATAAATGCATTTTTAGGGTATTACATAGATATTTCATATAAATAGTGAAGATAGGGTTCACGGGATAGACCACTATATGCTCTTTAGTGTTATAAAGGATAGACCATATTAATGTAGTTTATTCTCATCTATTAATGAATCCAAATATCTAGAGTGTATGGTCATATGACTAGGAAATTTTTATAGAGGGATTTTAAAAACTATGGTTTGGACACAATATAAGATAACAATTACTTAGTATTGAGTATGGATAAAAGACAAAACATGAATGAATAGGTGTTTGAGAACTCATTTGAGGTAGTGGTTAGATTGGAATTTTAACATGGACCCATGATAAGTGACCCAATAATTACATTATATCAAGTTATAAACGAAATCAATCCAAACATAGTTCTAAAAAGAAGTTCCATAGATAGATCTGACACATGAATATTGGAACATGAGAATAATATAAATGTTTATTCTTGTATGATAATGGAGGAAGTTTTGATGTGAATTAGGAAAGGCCTCGTCACCATTTTAAAATTAGATATGAAGATGGAAAATATAGACGGGTCATGTATTGAGGTGTCTAGTCACACAACATATCATATAATAATTGGAATTAATCTACACAATGTTCAAGAAAAAAAATGGATACACCATCCCAATATAGTCTGGTGTAGAAAGACCCGACAAGAAAGAGAAGACTATATGGTAATAGGTTTTTTGATATATTTATTACTTGTGGTTGGGGAAAATATTAATTATTAATGAATCAAAATGCATCCTATAATGATAGGATTCAAGACACACCTTGTTCATTAAAATAGAGATACTCAAAGACATCATAGTTTCAGGAATAAAATACATGACTTGATTAAGAATAACATCCATTGAGAGGTAGTTGAATATTATAGAACATGAAATTGTGATGAATATTGATGATTTGGTAATCACCATATATCTTTTAATGATGGAAATCAAGAAAAAAATAATACAAATTATGTAAATTTTAAGTCATGGGTTTTATGAACCATGACATCGAGGTCAGATGATATGACCAAAACTATTGAACCCTTGAGGAAATAGAAACTCTTATATAGATAAAACTCTTGAATAGGTGGGGAATTTTGTCATCATATTTTCAAATACTTTGAGTTTTAATATGTGAATTCATATATAATCTTTTTATATGTAAGAGAGTTAGGTCCCATGGAATGCACCAATCTAATATATTAAGGCCTTAAAGGATGGAATACACCAAATAGTTTAAATTCTTGTTGGATAGAAAAAGAATATATTAATTTATCATCCCATGATATGAAAGTGGTTATATATGTATTTCTCACATATATGGTTCATGATGAAGATGAAGTTCCATTATCCTAGAATTGTGTTAGTGCATAAACCTCGATGAGAATATCAGAACCCTCATACACATATATGTAGTGAATTATAATGTGTTAAAATTTATAGTTGGGTACCAGATAAGAATTATAGATGTCAGTATGTATCTTATGATATGGGAATAAATCCATACATGGTACTTATGACAGAAGACAATTTTTTCTCATTTTAGTTTTATAAATGAATAAAATAATTCCATAAAAATTCTTACATGGATTTGTATCTCATGTAAGGAAAAAATACTCACAAAAAAATATCCTTGATAGATTACTTTATCATTTATGGTAGATCACATGTTTTTCTAATTTACATCATGAAACTCGGACTCAAATTTTCTATAGTTTATGAACCTATAATGAGGACCTTGGTTCTATGTGTTTTATAGTCATACAACAGTTAATATATTTTATATAGGTTAAAATCATTTATATTGGTCATGAAAAATCAATTTATACATATATAAATCCATTATTGAGTATCTTTTTGTTGGTAGCTACTAGGGCATGATCCTTAATAATGATGATTAAGAAGGAAGAAACATTATAACAGACATTATGTATGGCATAAGTTCCCCCCCATTTTTTCACAATCTTCAAAGGCTTCATCCGAGGTATCATGAGGGTTATCAACGCCAACACCAATTCAACTTGGATGAATTAGAAAATCTGAACTATCTTTTTTAATTATTATTTAAATAAAATCTAATGAATCTTTATATTATAAACTATGTGTAACCTTTTCTCATCCAGTCTCTCCAATTCATCCAGTCTAATTTGAGACCACTCATCGACAAAAAACTGACTGCAGATAGAAATATGAAGTTAAGTAATTTTGACCTCATGGGAATGACATTATCTGTCACATATATATAAGTTAATATAGTTTCTCTTATGATTTAGTAGGGGTTAACTTTATATAATCCCACATGGTAGAAAATATTTTAAACAATCAATATTTTTTCAATTTTCCACCATATATTTAAATATATCAGACAATGTTTTATTAAAAAAAATTATTATATTTTTTATTATATGATATTTGGTTGATCTATTGGGATAAATAATATATTCCAAATATATTCTCTTTATAAGAACATAAAATGGAATCATTTTTCTTCAACATTATGAGATGGAAAAAACATCAGGTGATGTTATGAGACTTTAAAAAGTTGATAATTGTATTGTTATAACTTCAATGAGTTGTATAGAATTTTTGCAACATTGATAAGAAGTAAATTTAAGTAATTTTGTACTTGGACTACATACATAAAGTTTGTATACCTGGGACCTTGATATCTATTCACCATATGGAAAATAACCAAGTCTAATTTGTGTATGTAATAACTATGCTGTTAATGGATGAAACTGAATAGTATATTAAAACAATGAAACCACTATGTGAATTCCATGAAATATTGGGTCATGATGGCCATAAGTATCCATTTGTATTTTTTAATGTAATATACAGGATAATGATATGTTGGAACTATATGAAACTTTTTTGACATCCTATATAATAGTGAGGGTTTCTCCTCCAACAATGAACCTAAAGAGGAATCCATAAAATCCCTATTTTTGGAGAACTATTTTGTAATTTAGGAACTCATAGAGGAATAAACTTCCTAAAAATCAATATATTTCCATTTTATTTGTCTATTGAAATTGTAGAAGCAGACATTGGAGGTAGATAATTATGGGAGACATTTATATAATTGAGTTAACATTAGATAAGGAAATTATCATACCTTGATCGAGGGTAATTTCGATTTAATTTAACTTTTCCATATCAATATAAATGAATCTATAGACCATTTTGTGGTGAATGATGTGAATTACACATTAATCATCATCAGGGATATCCATCATTGGAGATGCATTATTTAATGATTTAGCCTACGTGTTCTATGAACATGGTATGTGAGACAATGTTGGATCATACAATAATTGTTCCATTGAAGATTATACATAATCAAGAAATTGGATTAATTGCTTATTTTTGATGGCCTATTTACCGTTGGTTTTTCTTATCAAAATATTTCCTTTATATTTAATTTGGATTCATGTATTTTCAAGGCCACCTCTATCCACATAATTGGGGATTGTTATTATACATCACTATTGGTGTGCCCTTCCAACGGTAGGAAATAATATGTAAGAATAAATATTTATTTAGAGATAAGTAAAATATATAGCCTCACCTTATTGGTCTTCATATGTTATATTATCCTTTTCATCTAGATTTTTGAGGCACCATTAAAGTTCATCTCACATATTTGGGGAGTATCAAGAATGGAGAAAACATTTTCATTATGGATTTCTCTGTTTAATGACATACTATTTGGGGAAGGGTGTGTTGTGAGGAAATATACCAATGAATTGCATTTTTTAACTTATAAGATAGAAATAATATATCATATTTGTGAAGGATGACTTTACACCATATAGGGTTCCGAATTAACATTGGATGAGTGAGTATGTACTTAAAAGGTTGATATGAGAGACCAAGTTAAACTTTTCATATTGTAGGTAGTATCTAGGATTTTTTCCTATGAAAATAAATTCAATTAAAATCTTTACATTATTAAAATAACATTTTTCAATATCCTCAATTTTCTTACTAGTATTGTAAAGAATCTTCTCCATGCATGTGATATTCTTCTAACCAAATAAATCATTATGTTTTTGCCTCACTATTTCCATATAAAATCTAAATAACTTACCTTATACTAGAATAATTAAAATAGATAGGTTGATGGTGGTAACTCTTGAGGTTATCAAAGCATCCAATAAAATTTTATTCACATTTACAAGTGAACCCTTTCTTCATTAACTTTGAGAAGGGTAATCATGTTCCAAATATATAGGATTTGATTTTCCTAATATAAAGAATATGTATTTGGAGTCCCCAAAACTCCATAATGATTGAGGATAAGTGATACCAAGGATCACCATTGTCCTTTAAGGTTCAAATTATATTTCATGATGGAGTACCAGGAAGCCTGTAAATTCTACCTATGATTCCATCAAACTAAATTATAGGGGAATTATTTTGGGGTCGGGTTACAATAGTTTTTTGAAAAACATTTCATGATTGGAAGGATAATAACATATTTATTAAGACATAAAAGAAATATTATCTATGTAGAATTAGATTTTATTCCATATAAGGGGATAGTAGATATAATTCATGGAACATTGGTATGTGGTGCCAGTGTTTCTCAATCCAAAGGGAATAACTTGATAAAATTGTTCCCCATTGGAGTTCCCAACATGAAACTTACACCTGATATTTAGGGGTCAACCAATATCAGTTTTGTAAGGAGTGCCCATCCATTAATGAGATGGGATAAAAGAATGTTTCTACATTAATTAGAATAGATAAAATCATGAGTGGGAAATTATCATTTGGTAAATGATAATTGAGATATTTGAATTCAATACAAACCCAAATTTCAAAATTCATTTTCTTAAATTGGACAATATTATTGAGGCATTTTGGGTATTGGATTTTCAGAATAAATCCAGACATGATAAACTTATCAAATACAGATTCTTCTTTAGTATAGTTATTTAGATTGATTATCATAATTACATTTTTATAACAGTATAGCTCTTTTGGAATACCAAATAATGGGTGGCCTATCCATTATATAGTCTGTGAATTTATGTGTAATTATAGGTGAATAAAAATAAGTGTTATTTTAGGAAGAGTATGCACTTTTATTTTTCTTCCGGATTCTCATTTTCTATAATCAACATAGGTCATTGATCCTCTATCCTACCAACTCTCACATCCCTTTATTCATCAAGGGTGGTAGATAACCCTTCTTAAAACACAAAAATGGATTCATGGAGATTTTATACCTCATCGTTATTATAATCAGTGGTAGAATATGTGATGACGTCTTGATATTTAGTAGATAATGTGTGGAAATTATTATCAGGTGAATTATTATCATACCAAGATATCACTCATCCTATGAATTATCATGTTTGGGTGAAATAATAGATATCATGGTTACAATGGTAAAATGTTACCATGACCCATAAATTATTCATTTTCTAAGGGTTGATGCACATTTTAAAAAGAATCATTGGTAGTGTGGTCTAAATATTAGTCAGGCATACCCTTGAATAGATGCATTCATTATGGGGATTGATCTTCAAGGATGGCATGGTGGTATTTTTTTTATTAGTCTCATCATACTAATGCATACTCATAGAATGTGTATGAGATAAATTTAATTGAATGCTTTGGTTTATTGTCTAGTGGTACCTTCATGACCTTGTGAATTTCCAAATTAAGGATGGTCAATTCAATCTGGTAAATGGTTAATATGTAGCCTTCCTCATGTACACTCTATGGATTGGTAGTATCTAATTACAAACCATTTATTGTAGTGATCTCAATGTATTTTTCTATCACCAGTTGTTTCCACTCCTTTTTGTTGAAAATTCGGTCTATATATTAAGATTTATATAACTCAAAGGTTTAATTATTTCAATATATAATCTTGACATTCCCTTTGATAGAGTACATTAGGAACTATGATATGATGCGGCTATTACAGAATTAATATGGATCCAATGACTCACTTCCAAGGCATTAAAGGATATGTATTAGAGAAAAACCATAAAATTAAAGTCGGTGTTGTGGTATTTGAAATATAATTTGAAATTTATTCTACCAAATTGTTTTTAATCAATCATGTTACGCACACGGATTTTTAAGGTTTTCATGGGAAAATCTATCTTCGCTATAAACCAAGTGATATATAGTGTTGATTGGTATGTGATTAATTTTGAAATCATTTTGAATTAAATCCTGATGATTTTCGGTGTCATCCATTTTACTAGAAAAAAACAATTGTCTGATGAGTCCTTATGTAAAAGCTTACAAACCATGTTTTGTGTAGGAGACGAGCTAGATAGGCCATATAACTTATATTCATGTAATATGCCTCAGTTATTATAATTTCAAATTCAAAATATTAATGTATTAAAAAGTCCTCCGCGAATTCATCCCTATGATCCATTGAGATACGATGTACATAAAAATTTGTGAGTTTTTCTAGGATAACAACCATCTATTTCAGTATTTCATATTTTTGGACTACGGTTATGTGATATCAATCATGAGGTTATTCCATGGACTGATCTGTAGAGGATAATAAATCATCTATTGAAAAATAATTTTATTGAGTAGAATATGATGGAATTTTTGATTTTATGGTCTTTGGGTCAGTCTCAACTCTCATACATCATTTTTACATTAAAAATATGAATGTACACTTTATATTTTGTCCAATAATTTGATTGGATCTAAAATATTCATTGATCATTCATGGCTATATCAGTACTCATCAGAGTTTTACATGATTAGTTTACAATGGGTTTAAACTATAAATATGGCTCTAATGGAAACATGTCATGAATGTTTTGTTAGGAAATGACATTGTCTCCCTATAACTCCCTGGCCTATATAACCTCCTCCTCAATAATAGAAAGGTTAGATAAGTTCATATAAATCATATTCATCAAATAAGTTGACCTTAAAGTGGATAGCATTGATAGAACATTCTTGTATCTATTCATATAATGGGAATCTCAGTTAGTGGGGTGATTTCATTTCTACCGTTTATGGTGGTATGATGTTTGAGAGGGTCCTGGTAGAATTAGGTACTAATATTGTATATTCATATAATATATTCTTCAATATATGAAAATTATATTGGATATTTTATTATTTTCATGATTGAGGTTTCATATCAAATATGGTAGGGGGTTTGGAGTCAAGACTAGATGATATAGTTGAGCCCTTAGTATCGTGTATTCCCAACAAACAAATTTCCAATTCAAATAGTCATTAAAGGCATGTGTACCTCTACAATAAATTTCATACCATTCTTCTTCCTCCACTATTGAGATGGTTAAGATATAAGTCACATATTCTAGGGGATTATCAAAAGTCACATTACTCGATTAAACAATCTTCTGATGGATAACATTGTACATGACTCAATATTTGATGTTGTTCCCCAAAATATGATAAAATGGGTAGTGATATAGATAATTATTCATTCTCACTTCATTAGGTTTTTGTATCTCACGAAACATGAGTATATTATTCTCTATTATATAGATAAATTAACCTATGTCCTCTCTTCAAATTGAATAAGACTTATTTTTTTTATTATCAAAATATAAAAGAAAATACATATTTTTTCACTATTGTTAAGGGTTTGTAGATGAAATATGTTTTAGGGAGAGTTATGGAATGATATTTTGTAGGAATTGTATATGGAGATATTTTTTATTCAATTTTTAACATGAGGGTATCATTTTCTAATCTACTAGTCCTATTAACTTATGGAAACAGTATCAGTCAAGACTTTTTCTTGGAGCACTATATGGGATCCATCTTGTGTTGTGCCATGAAAATGTAATTTTAAAATATACATGCATATTTCAATGGAATTAGTGGGGTCTAGAACCCATCGTCTATATTTTCTATACATATATCTTGCAGCTGGTCTTTGGAAATTTCATGTTTAGGGAGTTAGTCAGTCTAAAAATCTAATGATGAAATATAAGACCCCAAAATTTTCATTGTACATAAAATTTAATAGATCAAGGATCATCATATTTATCAATTTGTTGCAATATTTTATGAGGAATTACCAAGAAAGGTATACTACTTTCAAAATAGATCCACTTAGTTGGATATTAAACCAAATGACTGTTGTTTCCACTAGAATGTGTACCAATAACCTATATTTTTCACCTATTACTACTTTAATAATAACATTATAGGGCCACAAAAATTTATAACGGGAATTATATGTTTCTTAGATTCCTTATTTCCCTTGATTATTGGGTAGGTTATATTACAAAATTTATAATGAAGGGGAGTCACATCTACCCACTCAGGATAAGAATACCTCTTCCCCTGAACTAGTCAATCTATCACCTCTATGACCTATATTTGAGTATAAAGGGAATCATTTAAGTCAAATTGATCTTTTGGTACTATCATAAAAGATGAAAATTGATTAGATTATTCATTTAGAGCCTAATATGGTAAACCTTCATGTTTTAGATATTGATATCTAGGTCGAGTTATCCTTAGGTTTATCACATGAATTGATTTAAACAACTTAATCTTTGGACAAAATTATTAATAACTTTTTATAAGTGAGTCTAGAGAAACTAGTTGTATAAATGAAAAGATATTTATATAGATAGAATTTGGTCTTGTAGGCTGAGAATCTCCATCTTATTCAAGAGGGTTCAATAGAGAAGAAATATTATCTATTATCTTGGAGTTATACATTGTAGGAATATTTCCAATATGTAATTTAGAAATAATCTGTAACACCCCAAGCTTCCACTTTACGTTTCCCTTCGAATAATGAAATGGCGTGCATTGTACGCAACTTCGAGATTCTAACACACCACAACCAATCAAACTAGCCGTTATGAATAGAAATACCTAATTTTTGAAATTTTATAAATTCTATCTCTCAAAATGGACTTCATTTTTGGATTCTTAACATCGAATTTATCCTAGGGTGAAATTATGGATCTTTTCGGATAACACTTATATTTTGATGAATAGTGAAAATTGCTAAATTTTAATTAAAAACAACTTTTTAAATTAAAATAATTTATATTGATAAATTATATTATTGAGTGGTTTTAAAGTATAATTAGAATATATTTTTACCATTTTTTCCAATGGTGTTCATTATAATTAATTTCACTTTGAAATTGGACCAAAACAATTGTCAATATTTTGATATATATTGTTTCTTAAAAACACGTTATTTGTTGTGACAGTGGGAATTTATTATAAAATTAATTAATGCAACTTATATGTTTATAATTTTTTAAAATAGACATCATTTTTGAATTCAGAATATCACTTATTGCTTAGGGTGAAATTTTGGCATTGTTCTGAAAAACTTCAATTTTGATGAATAGTGAAACTACTAAGTGGTAGTTAAAAAAACTGAATTTTTCATAAAACATAATTTTACTGCTTCTGTGAATGGAATTTCGAAAATCCGAGATACACGGTTAATACCAATAAGTAAAATGAGGTTCAATGAGATGAAAATAATTTTTGGTGAATAGTAACTTTTTACTTTTATTTACCACGGTTAAAAGTAAATAGGGTAATTAAGGGTAAAAATGATATTAATATTAACCTAACACATGTAATAATTCTATTGGAAAAGTGAATCTCGACCAAAAACAACCTTAGGAATAAAATATTATCATTTAGGTCCACTTGGATTAGATTAGGACATTTATTATTTTTTAATTCAAAGAAGAGTTAAAAGAGTTAAAATCAAAGTGTATTTACTAAATCATTTTTAATATAGGGTTATACATAAGATAAATTAGATTGTAAATATTCATTAGAAATATAAAAACATTTCCTACATAATTATAGTTTATTTATAATTTTTAGACATTAGATAATTTAATATATGTATGACACAATGATGATGCAGTAATTACCATAATAGTGAAAAATGAAAATAATTGATATTATAAATACCAAAATAAATATAATTTAAGAATTTTAATGAATTAAAATAATTTTATAGTATAATATTACATAATAGTATTAATTTAATTTACTTAGTTCGAAGTAATCATTCTGTTATGAGTTACACAAAAATCAACTATTGAATAGTGTCAAAATTGACATAAAAGAGTTTTTAAAACAAATATTATATTATTAATTGATATTAAATTCTTAAAAATATAAGGTTCGGCCAAGAGACATATATCATGATAGGTATATCATTAATGGACCCCTTGGGAGTCTCTTGGATGTATATAGTAAGTTTATTAACTATATAATATAAAAATACAAAGTGACATGGTAAATGTCAAACTAATTAACTAAGAGTTAAAACTAAAAGATAAGGTTAATATAATGAAACAAACCTGTCTAAATTCTATTGGTTGAATGTTTGTTCGACCTATACCCACCTTTATATTTAAATAATCCACTTTGGAGCCATTAGAAACCGAATATTAATTTATTATAAATTAATATTTCTAGATTTTCCAAAGGTGCCCCTCACCACTCTTATAAAAGGGAAATCCTCCTTCTCATTTATTCACACCTTAAAAGCCTTTTGGTTCAGCCAACCCCTGCACAAATACTCTCTCAACTTCCCTTACTACAACCTAGAGGCCTTATATTGATCAGAAATCCAACCTATGGATCCCATTTGATCAAATCAAAAGGAAGAACCTGAAGAAGAGGTAATGTTTTCATCACCCCTTTTTCAAGTTCCTTTCTTCTTCCACTTATTCTTTCCTTGTTATTACCATTCTAAAATAATAACTCCAGTATCTTATATATACTGTGATTTTATTATAAATATGGTACAACCATATTCAGTATTCTATCCACCCTTTAAATAACATGTCACCATACGTGCGTACGTACGGCTTTCCAGCTCCACGTCGTGGTGTAATTTTTATTCAATATATTATTATTTGGGTGGGTATAATAATGATGTTTAAATCATTTAAATAATAAATATAACATGATAATGATTCTGTATATATGATATACCATCCAATTATATATTATTTTAATATCAAAAGAATGATATTGTCGCTCGTGCGTACGTACGGACTACCGTCTCCACGAACGCGATGAGATTCATTCTCCATCATATCCATTCAAGTATAATTATCATTTGATGATTTAAAAATAATGTTTAAGAACATTATATCATTTTGGATATGAATAAGATACATCCTATTCCTGAAAAACATGACTTATGTAACAAAACATATAAAAGAAAACAAGTAAGTTAACACCCAAAACGACGATAATTCTAAGATATTATTAACAAAGCAATGTTAAAAGATCATATATGATATCATATTAATGTATATGATTCATGAAAAATTTAATGAAAATTATTTAAACATTATAAAGGAGATTAACCTACCCCCAACCAAGGAAAAGTACAAGGTAAGGGATTTTCTTATCTCACATTCAATTCCGTGAGATTTCCATTGTTCGCCACTAATTTATTGAAAGTGGTATATTGTGTATTGCCATTTAATATATATTATAATTATTCTATTTATATTCATGTTATTCTGTAAATAATTTGGTGGTTATTAACTTTTGGTCATACGACTCAGTTGATTACAACGTGGTAAGGGGTCTCTTATCTCACTTTTAATTCTGTGAGAATTCCATTGTTCACCACTTATTTATTGCATGTGGTGTGTGTACTGCCCATGATTGTATTAATTGTGTAATATAATTTAATTTATGGGTATTTACATCATCAATTTAAGATCCTTCTTTCATGGGTGTATGTTTCGTAAGTTACCTAATCGATAAGGGAATTTGAAATTTCAATTTCACTCATTTGGATTTACGCATATTTCATTGATTATATTACTCCAAGATTATATGTGGAATCACTATTCATTTGATTATGTCATAATTTTCACTCCAATTCATGTGGATATACCATTGATACACATAATCACTCCATTGATATTTTCTCAAGTCATCGATATGAATTTGATAAGGGTAATTTTAACTCACTCTCCATTTGTTGAGTTAAACATCCAATTCATTGGTGTTGTTTCTATAATATTATGTGTGAATATCCTTTGATTTATTTACACTAAATATCCAATCATATTTAGTGTATTTATATTTTTCACACATAACTATATCGTTGAATTATCCTTAACCTAAGGATATGACCTTTATGAGAGATTTCATCTCAATTTACATTCCATTGAGACTTCTTTGTTGATATACACCAAATCACTTTTATGTGGTGTATATAATGTACTTTGACATAGTATATCATGAATACCTTTATTCTCATGATATTAAAAGGTTTTTATTACCTCAATTATTTGTATTCAAGTGTCTCTCTTTTGGTTAGAATCTCTTACTAAAATACTATTTTTAAATGTTTTAAAGACTTATTCTTCAAAATCTTGCTCATTAATGTCCATGTCTTAAAAAATGGTTTTGAGGATTTATTTATATGGACATTAATGTTTTAGAATTAAAACACATTTTAAATGTTTCAAAGTGGTATGGGACACTTTGATTCAAAAATCTATTTTTAAATGGAATCTTGAAAAATAGTGTGACTTTAAATTATTTCCAGAAAAAGGGGGATATTTCTTTCAAATAGTTTTGATGATTTTTTTCATCTATGTAAGTATCCTTCATTATTATCGATTGAGGTTAATATGATACAATACAATTTTCCATATTGTATCGAATGAGTTATGTTTGACTTTGGATGTGCTTTTTTTATACCATTCATGGTTTGTGGATAAAGTATTGACATTTCATATGCTAGTTTTAATACGAATGTTTATGTTATGTTTAAACCTATTCATATGAGGAATTAATTTGACTTAGTAAGTGACGGGTGGGGCCCGCTATAGCTCCTAGATGCATCAGTAGGTCTCATGAGACAAACTAGTGTCTTGGCACAAGGCCTTGGCAAAATCTTATTTTTAGTCTTGGCACGAGGCCTTGGCTATGTGGTTATGATAGTCTGTCATTATACATTCCATCATTATGAAAGTGGTTATTGATATTGAATGTGATTTTTTGACTAGTATAATATCCATGTGAATAAGTAAATGGCATTATTTCATTTTATCTTTGCCATATTATTCTGAAGTTCTTGTTTAAAAGGCTTTTATTTTAGTTAAAAATTGCTTTAAGTGTTTATGCTTATCAATAAATGCTTCGGCTATATTGTTATCCTTACTGAGCATTTGAGCTCACCCCTTTTAGTGTTTTATTTTTACCAGGATGAGAAGAAGTAATTTATGAATGGCCTGCAAGGATAGTATGAGGGGATATGAAGACAAGATTTTGTTTTAGTTTTTTTTACCTTATGATGTAATGTAAGACTTATGAATATATCTAGTGTTTCCAAGACTACTAAACTAATCGGTCTTTCGAGATTTGATCCTTTGTGATCATGCCAATGTTATGTAATAATGAACCGACTCTGGGTATCTAGGTTCGGGGCGTTACAGTTGGTATCAGAGGAAGTTTAGTACAAACCGTGGAAGCTAGATTTAGATAAACTCTGATTAGAGCACGTTTACCTAAGATGAACTTTGAGGATTAGTATAGAAGAACTTCCTAGAATTTTGGTATTGTAGAGATTTTGTGAGTTTTCCGAGCAATACATCCCTGTATGGATACGAGCAGGTAGAGGCGGCTCTGGCACAGATGTATCTAGGGGTAAAACCCAAAAACACCGCTTTGAGCTAGACTCAAACGGTAACTGGTGCACGACAATGGGCCTTGCTGCACTCTTGGTTACGACACTCCCGGGGGATATGCTTAGGATAATTTGTAGAGACCCGAAGCTTATCGTACATGGACATTACATTACTTTTGCGGAATACTTAGTACATAACAAAAACACACACACAAGGATCGTAATAGTTTAGTGTCTTTGGAAACTCGGAACGTAATCTTCTAATCGTGGTGAAAGATCTTCAATATCTCCCATAAAGATCTTCCCTTTTTTTTACCTATAAACCTTTCTTTATATCCTGGGGAAATGAAAACATAAAAGGGTGAGCTCAAATGCTCAGTAAGGGTAAACAAAAGAAATATCAATCACATCATATACAAAAGAACATAGCTTTTTTGGAAATCTTAACCTGCAAAAGAGCTCATAATATCATAACATGGGATAAATCATAGAAGTGAAAATGAGATCCCCATAATCATAACATAAAACTTGAAACTTTGTGGCATGCACACATAATCATGGAAAATCATTTCTTGTTAGTCATGACTCATTGCCAAGACTATCTTAGTGGACAAAGTCCCTTTCTGAACCGAGTTCACTCCTCGTTTCAGTCCTGTATCACTGAACCGAAATAACCTTCCGTTCCAGCCATGTCTATCTCATGAGATATAAAATCATTACCCAATGCATTGGAGGGAGATATAGGTCCCACCCATCTTATAATGAATCCTTTCTTATGTGTGCCACATAATCATAAAACATGCATCATCGCATAACACATGTAACAAAAATTGGATTCTTGAAACATCATGACATCATAAATCAATTCATATATGATAAAGGAATTCATAAACATAATTCCATCACAACATAGTCAAACCAATGTAAAAATATGGATAGAAACAGAACCCTTTATTATCTTAGATGGAAAATAATTTTGATAAAACACTTGAATTGAATTCTTGAGGAAAATATCCTTTCTTCTTCAAAAACATTTTTCCTTTCATAACATGTCATACAAATTTAAAATAAAAGAAGTTGATTAAAAATAAACTTGAAAACTTGTAAAGGAAGCTTCTTTGAAGTAATGTTTTAAAAATCCATTCATGCCGTATAAGTTAAAAAAACATTCTTCGTACTTTTGTCGGAAAAGTCAAAAAGTACCTCGTACGGAAAAACGACAAAAGATTCCTTTCATATTATTTACTAAAAACTCACCTAAGGGTAAAATTGGATTTAAACTATTTCAAGTGGATGGAAACAATATTACATATTGAGGGAACATGGATGTGGATGATAAAATACACCCCAGTAAATACTTACGAATAAACAATCTCGGATAAAAATGAGATTGTGATATTTCCCTTACCTTAGGTCCGATTTGCTTTGTTCGTGTCCGAAGCTCCTGTATAATGGTTTAAATAATGTTATTGACTTATTCCAGAATCATACATATTGATATGAGATCATATATGGTCATATTATTAGCTTCTTGTTAGTAATATTTCATTGTTACTTGTTACTCGGGTCTTTATAACTTTTTGTTCTTATGCGTGTTTTGTCGAATAAATTCTTATTCTTATCTTTAGGTTATAGATAATTCATTTCCAGAATGGTATTAGTGTAGTATATACCATATTCATTCATTCAATTCATTTATATAATCATTATGAAATGAAGATCATGTAGAACAAGTCGCATCACATCGTGGAGACGGTATTCCGTACGTACGCACGAGTGATGATATCGTTCCTATGATCGTGGAATTGTATTGGAGTATATATATATATTATTTCAGTATCAATATTACTTAATAATAATCATATATAGTTACTGATTACACCATTATACCCATCCTTGTAAGGTGATGGTGGAAAATAGATTACACCACGGCGTGGAGACGGTATTCCGTACGTACGCACGCGCGGTGATTTCATTTTTCCGTAGGATGGATAGAAGGTGAATTAGGGTTGTTTCATATTTATAATAACATATCAGTATTTAAGTAATACTGATGTTATTACTTTATCATGAAACAACTAAATAAGAAGAAGTTGAAGAAGAAAGAAATTGAAAAGATCGGTAATGGATATTACCTCTTCTTTGGAACGCCTTTTTGAATCCTCCACTTAAGGAACTAAGATTGGTCTTTGGAGAAGACCAGGACCTCTAGGATTATTCTAGGGAAGTGGAGAAGGGAAAATGGCAGGGGTTGGCCGAGCTTGAGTGCTCAAATTGGTGTGAGGAGGAGGGGGAGGAGGTGCCCTTTTATAGGGGAGGAGAGGGGCACCTTAGGAATATCTCAAAATATTATTTTATATTAAAGTCAAAATCGGTTTATAATGGTTCCAAAGGGTCTTATTTCGAAGCTAAAGTGGGGATGGGTCGAAATCCTATCAACCAATAAGATTTTGACAAGTTTAGGTTCTTATTTTAACCTTATCAATTAGATTTAACTCTAAGTTAAATAATTTAACTTTTACCGTGTCTTTTTGTTTTCTTTCACTATATGGTTAATACACTTACTATAACATGCCAAACGAACCCCAAATTGTATATTATTAATACATATATCCTTATCTAATTCATTTGGCCGAACCTTAGATTTTTAGGAATAAAATAACAATTAATAATATAATATTTGATTTAAAAACTCTTTTGTGTCAATTTTGACACTATTTGATATATGATTTTTTTGAAAGTCATTACAGAATTATATGTTCGAAACAAGTTGATTAAATCAACAATAATATATCATAGTAACCTAGAAAATTAGTGGAATTCATAAAAAGTCTTAAATTACATTTATTTTGGTATTTATATTATCAATTATGTCAATATTTCATAAATAAGATAATTACTGCATCATCTTTGTGTCATAAATAAATTATATTATTTGATGTCTACAAATTACAAATAAAATACCATCATGTAGGAAATATTTTTAGCTTTCTAATGAATATTTATAGTCGAATTTATCTTATGTATAACCCCATATTAAAAATGATTTACTTATTAAACTTTGATTTTTACTATTTTAACCCTTCTTTAAATAAATTAATAATAAATGTCCTAATCTAATCCAAGTGGGCCTAAATGGTCATATTTTATTCCTAAGTTTGTTTTTGGTCGAATTACACTTGTCCAATAGAATTAGGACATGTGTTAGGGTAATATTAATATCATATTTACCCTTAGTTACCCTATTTACTATTTACCGTGGTAAAAAAAAGTAAAAAGTTACTATTCACCAAAAAATTATTTTCATCTCATTGAATCAAATTTTAGTCTTTGATATTAACCGTGTCTCTCGGATTTTCGAAATTCCATTCACAGAAGCGGTAAAATTAAGTTTTATGCAAAATTCAGTTTTTAACCTACCACTTAGTAGTTTCACTATTCATCAAAAATTGATGTTTTTCAGAACAATGCCAAAATTTCATCCCAAGCTATATTTCATATTCCGAATTCAAAAATGAAGTCTATTTTACCAAATTCATAACATAAAAGTTTCATTAATTAATTTTATAATTAAATCCCGCTGTTAAAACAAATAGCGTGTTTTTAAGAAACAATATCTATCAAAAGATTGACACTTGTTTATGTCTAGTTTAAATGTGAAATTACATCCAATGACCAAAATTGTATTAAATTGTAAAAATATATTCTAAATATACTTTAAAACTACTCAAATTAATAATTTATCACTATTAATTATTTCGATTAAAAAAGTTGTTTTTTAATTATAATTTAGTAATTTTCACTATTCATCAGAATATGAAAGTTATCCGAAATGTACCAAAATTTCACCTTAGGCTAAATTCGATACTCTGAATCCAAAAATGAAGTTCATTTTGAAATATAAGATTTACAGAATTTTAAAAAGTGGTTATTACTATTCATAACGGCTAGTTTTAATAATATTTTAATAGCATATCATTGTTTCGTGAAACTCAGGATTACGTACCACACACGCTATTGAGGAAGGTTGCGATTGCGTGTAATGCAAGGCAAGTCAAGGATGCGTGTTATGCAAGCTCCTTTTGGTGTAGCGTATAACACAAGACATTAGTAAAATAAAAAAAAGAATAAAATCTTGGGCTGTTACATTCTACCCCCCTTAAAATGAATTTCGCCCTCGAAATTCGTCGGGGTTATAAATGGTTTACTATTCGAAAGTTTCTTTAATAGAAACCCACATCGTAAAAGGGAATAACAAAACTTGGCTTTAAAAACTAAAGTATGAAATGTAACGATTACCCAAATAAACTAATCACTGGGTTTCCACATAGGTGAAAATATGGATATGGAAGAGAAATCTAACCATCATGTTCTGATGGAGAGTGGTAGAGAACATGGCTATGGAAAAGCCAGTAATCACAAATCCATAGATTTGTGATGATATAAGGTACCATCTGATTCATCAGGTATAAGATCACTAGGACAACATTTTTTTGGTTTTCAAGATCATTTCCCTAAAGTTGAAAATTTGCTTAGAATAAATACTTACTTTATTTTGGTACAATCTCACTTTTGTTCGTGCCTTGAACAATTTCTACTTCATCTCTTAAATAAATGAAGTTGAATTTGTTATTCGTGAAGTGTTAGAAGATCATGTGATAGAATGACGAGTCATTCCATCTGTCTCAAAAAAAAGGTTAGTAAAAATTATATACATAAGTCGATCTATAGTGAGATTAATCACATATGGTTTCTAAAATGGACTTATACTTCATATATCATACTGCTTAATATAATAAAACTAGTTTCTACTAAACAGGGACTTCCTGTAGGCCAGTGGTAGGCGATAAAGGCCAGTCGCACTTCGGTTGTGGGTTCGATTCCTACAGCCTTGTCCGAAGCGTTGGGCTGTCGCCCGTCCTGCAGGTTGTCCTTTTTCTAAAACTACGTTACTATAACATCCCATCAATAATATCGAAAATCTTCTATCCTTAAACAATACTAACTTATGTCCAACATAATCCAGTCTAATCTTTAGGCTTATACATAATACTGCAGTCCACTCTCATAATATAGTGACATCGATTACCAGAGATTTAATACTGTCGTTGATCCCCACATATCATAAGATATGTCTTGTTGGTCACATTCCAAACATTCAAAGTCCTTAATCGTGTATTCTCTTGAATACCTTAGTGAAAACATGAGTGCAGTTAAAAGTTAACACTTTCCACATACCAAAATCCTCAAAATTCTATATACTCAAACCATGATATCACTTAGTCCTTATATCAATCATGAGCTCATGAATACTATTAAACATTTCATTTTCTCGTCTTCATTATGCGCATATCATCTTATTTCCAAAAAATATCTCAATCACTTTTAATACCACATCAATAAATATTGCAATACTCAATGATACAACATTATCCCATTACATAAACACTTAATCATTCCACCACATCGTTGTCATATTCAACATTGCCAATAGTGATCGCATGTGATTTCCCTTTGTCCTTTTCCTTCAGTGGTTGCTCATGTTGATCATCACTAACCCTTGGATTAGGGCAATTATTAGCATAATGCCCCATTTCCTTGCACTTGAAGCATTGAAGTGTTGGCGGTGCGTTCTCTACAGTGTTTGCTTTATTCACATCATTAGAAACCCTTTTTCCATTACTTTGACACTCAGCTGCTCGATGACCTTCTTTTCCACACTTAAAACATTTTCTAGTCCCTTTAAGACAATCTCCACCATGCTTCTTTCCACACTTTGTGCATAAGGAAACATTCATCTTCTTTTCACCATTATTCTGAGATTTCTCCTTGAACTCCATCTTTCGTTTCTTTTCAAAACCATGAGATGGATATGTAACACCAACTTCCATTTCTACCTTGATAGCACAACGCACAATTTCTTCATAGCTACTGAAGTCTCTTATAGCTAATGCCCTTCGAAGACTTGGTTTTAAGCCACTGAAAAATCGATCAACTTTACATTCAGGTTGGATGATAATTCCAGAAGCATACCTTGCAAGTCTTGTAAAATTTGCTTCATAGGTACCAACAGATTCATCGTCCCTTTGCTTCAGTTCAAGAAACTCTTTCTCCATCTTTGTTCGAAGAATACGAGGGAAGTACTTACTGAAAAACAAGTTCTTGAACTCGTCCCATTCCATGGACTCAATTTCATCTCTTGGCCTCGTATTCTTGATAAGATTCCACCATTGATCAGCTTCACCTTCCAAACGATATACTGCTAAGATGACTTTATCATGATCAGAACATTGAAGAACTGAAAATATCTTTTCAGTAGTACTGATCCATTGTTCAGCCACAAGTGGATCAGAAGACCCACTGAAAGAAGGTGGACGTTGCCTCATGAAGGACTCAATAGAATATTGTTCCCTTCTCTGCTCATTTGGAAGTCCAGAATGATTCATAGCTTGTGTAAGTATAGCAATAAGATTTTGCACTCCATCTCCCATAACATTTGTTTGTTCAGGAGGGCAATCATTGCATTGTCCATTGCATTGATCAACACGGTTCCTTCGGGTTCCAGCCATCGTCTAAAACCCAAAAAGAATAGTGTGAGAGGAAAAAATCATGATAGGGAAAACAACATAATAAAGGGGGAGTACCTTCAATATCCAACATCTTAAGTTTAATTCTATGATCGTTAGCGTAATTCTATTACTATAACCTATACGTATACTTATCCCTAGGGACATCCCTAGACATACCTTAGAAATATCTCTAGGGATCTCACTAACGTTTTCGCATCCTAGTTTCCAAAGGTTGACTAAACCTTTCCTCTGATACCAACTGTAGAGACCCGAAGCTTATCGTACATGGACATTACATTACTTTTGCGGAATACTTAGTACATAACAAAAACACACACACAAGGATCGTAATAGTTTAGTGTCTTTGGAAACTCGGAACGTAATCTTCTAATCGTGGTGAAAGATCTTCAATATCTCCCATAAAGATCTTCCCTTTTTTTTTACCTATAAACCTTTCTTTATATCCTGGGGAAAAGAAAACATAAAAGGGTGAGCTCAAATGCTCAGTAAGGGTAAACAAAAGAAATATCAATCACATCATATACAAAAGAACATAGCTTTTTTGGAAATCTTAACCTGCAAAAGAGCTCATAATATCATAACATGGGATAAATCATAGAAGTGAAAATGAGATCCCCATAATCATAACATAAAACTTGAAACTTTGTGGCATGCACACATAATCATGGAAAATCATTTCTTGTTAGTCATGACTCATTGCCAAGACTATCTTAGTGGACAATGTCCCTTTCTGAACCGAGTTCACTCCTCGTTTCAGTCCTGTATCACTGAACCGAAATAACCTTCCGTTCCAGCCATGTCTATCTCAAGAGATATAAAATCATTACCCAATGAATTGGAGGGAGATATAGGTCCCACCCATCTTATAATGAATCCTTTCTTATGTGTGCCACATAATCATAAAACATGCATCATCGCATAACACATGTAACAAAAATGGGATTCTTGAAACATCATGACATCATAAATCAATTCATATATGATAAAGGAATTCATAAACATAATTCCATCACAACATAGTCAAACCAATGTAAAAATATGGATAGAAACAGAACCCTTTATTATCTTAGATGGAAAATAATTTTGATAAAACACTTGAATTGAATTCTTGAGGAAAATATCCTTTCTTCTTCAAAAACATTTTTCCTTTCATAACATGTCATACAACTTTAAAATAAAAGAAGTTGATTAAAAATAAACTTGAAAACTTGTAAAGGAAGCTTCTTTGAAGTAATGTTTTAAAAATCCATTCATGCCGTATAAGTTAAAAAAACATTCTTCGTACTTTTGTCGGAAAAGTCAAAAAGTACCTCGTACGGAAAAACGACAAAAGATTCCTTTCATATTCTTTACTAAAAACTCACCTAAGGGTAAAATTGGATTTAAACTATTTCAAGTGGATGGAAACAATATTACATATTGAGGGAACATGGATGTGGATGATAAAATACACCCCAGTAAATACTTACGAATAAACAATCTCGGATAAAAATGAGATTGTGATATTTCCCTTACCTTAGGTACGATTTGCTTTGTTCGTGTCCGAAGCTCCTGTATAATGGTTTAAATAATGTTATTGACTTATTCCAGAATCATACATATTGATATGAGATCATATATGGTCATATTATTAGCTTCTTGTTAGTAATATTTCATTGTTACTTGTTACTCGGGTCTTTATAACTTTTTGTTCTTATGCGTGTTTTGTCGAATAAATTCTTATTATTATCTTTAGGTTATAGATAATTCATTTCCATAATGGTATTAGTGTAGTATATACCATATTCATTCATTCAATTCATTTATATAATCATTATGAAATGAAGATCATGTAGAACGAGTCGCATCACATCGTGGAGACGGTATTCCGTACGTACGCACGAGTGATGATATCGTTCCTATGATCGTGGAATTGTATTGGAGTATATATATATTATTTCAGTATCAATATTACTTAATAATAATCATATATAGTTACTGATTACACCATTATACCCATCCTTGTAAGGTGATGGTGGAAAATAGATTACACCACGGCGTGGAGACGGTATTCCGTACGTACGCACGCGCGGTGATTTCATTTTTCCGTAGGATGGATAGAAGGTGAATTAGGGTTGTTTCATATTTATAATAACATATCAGTATGTAAGAAATACTGATGTTATTACTTTATCATGAAACAACTAAAGAAGAAGAAGTTGAAGAAGAAAGAAAATGAAAAGATCGGTAATGGATATTACCTCTTCTTTGGAACGCCTTTTTGAATCCTCCACTTAAGGAACTAAGATTGGTCTTTGGAGAAGACCGGGACCTCTAGGATTATTCTAGGGAAGTGGAGAAGGGAAAATGGCAGGGTTTGGCCGAGCTTGAGTGCTCAAATTGGTGTGAGGAGGGGGAGGAGGTGCCCTTTTATAGGGGAGGAGAGGGGCACCTTAGGAATATCTCAAAATATTATTTTATATTAAAGTAAAAATCGGTTTATAATGGTTCCAAAGGGTCTTATTTCGAAGCTAAAGTGGGGATGGGTCGAAATCCTATCAACCAATAAGATTTAGACAAGTTTAGGTTCTTATTTTAACCTTATCAATTAGATTTAACTCTAAGTTAAATAATTTAACTTTTACCGTGTCTTTTTGTTTTCTTTCACTATATGGTTAATACACTTACTATAACATGCCAAACGAACCCCAAATTGTATATTATTAATACATATATCCTTATATAAGTCATTTGGCCGAACCTTAGATTTTTAGGAATAAAATAACAATTAATAATATAATATTTTATTTAAAAACTCTTTTGTGTCAATTTTGACACTATTTGATATATGATTTTTTTGAAAGTCATAAAAGAATTATATGTTCGAACCAAGTTGATTAACTCAACAATAATATATCATAGTAACCTAGAAAATTAGTGGAATTCATAAAAAGTCTTAAATGACATTTAGTTTGGTATTTATATTATCAATTATGTCAATATTTCATAAATAAGATAATTACTGCATCATCTTTGTGTCATAAATAAATTATATTATTTGATGTCTAAAAATTACAAATAAAATACCATCATGTAGGAAATCGTTTTAGCTTTCTAATGAATATTTATAGTCGAATTTATCTTATGTATAGCCCCATATTAAAAATGATTTACTTATTAAACTTTGATTTTAACTATTTTAACCCTTCTTTAAATAAATTAATAATAAATGTCCTAATCTAATCCAAGTGGGCCTAAATGGTCATATTTTATTCCTAAGTTTGTTTTTGGTCGAATTACACTTGTCCAATAGAATTAGGACATGTGTTAGGGTAATATTAATATCATATTTACCCTTAGTTACCCTATTTACTATTTACCGTGGTAAAAAAAAGTAAAAAGTTACTATTCACCAAAAAATTATTTTCATCTCATTGAATCAAATTTTAGTCTTTGATATTAACCGTGTCTCTTGGATTTTCGAAATTCCATTCACAGAAGCGGTAAAATTAAGTTTTATGCAAAATTCAGTTTTTAACCTACCACTTAGTAGTTTCACTATTCATCAAAAATTGATGTTTTTCAGAACAATGCCAAAATTTCATCCCAAGCTATATTTCATATTCCGAATTCAAAAATGAAGTCTATTTTACCAAATTCATAACATAAAAGTTGCATTAATTAATTTTATAATTAAATCCCGCTGTTAAAACAAATAGCGTGTTTTTAAGAAACAATATCTATCAAAAGATTGACACTTGTTTATGTCTAGTTTAAATGTGAAATTACATCCAATGACCAACATTGTATTAAATTGTAAAAATATATTCTAAATATACTTTAAAACTACTCAAATTAATAATTTATCACTATTAATTATTTCGATTAAAAAAGTTGTTTTTTAATTATAATTTAGTAATTTTCACTATTCATCAGAATATGAAAGTTATCCGAAATGTACCAAAATTTCACCTTAGGCTAAATTCGATACTCCGAATCCAAAAATGAAGTTCATTTTGAAATATAAGATTTACAGAATTTTAAAAAGTGGTTATTACTATTCATAACGGCTAGTTTTAATAATATTTTAATAGCATATCATTGTTTCGTGAAACTCAGGATTACGTACCACAAACACTATCGAGGAAGGTTGCGATTGCGTGTAATGCAAGGCAAGTCAAGGATGCGTGTTATGCAAGCTCCTTTTGGTGTAGCGTATAACATAAGACATTAGTAAAATAAAAAAAAGAATAAAATCTTGGGCTGTTACATTCTACCCCCCTTAAAATGAATTTCGCCCTCGAAATTCGTCGGGGTTATAAATGGTTTACTATTCGAAAGTTTCTTTAATAGAAACCCACATCGTAAAAGGGAATAACAAAACTTGGCTTTAAAAACTAAAGTATGAAATGTAACGATTACCCAAATAAACTAATCACTGGGTTTCCACATAGGTGAAAATATGGATATGGAAGAGAAATCTAACCATCATGTTCTGATGGAGAGTGGTAGAGAACATGGCTATGGAAAAGCCAGTAATCACAAATCCATAGATTTGTGATGATATAAGGTACCATCTGATTCATCAGGTATAAGATCACTAGGACAACATTTTTTTGGTTTTCAAGATCATTTCCCTAAAGTTGAAAATTTTCTTAGAATAAATACTTACTTTATTTTGGTACAATCTCACTTTTGTTCGTGCCTTGAACAATTTCTACTTCATCTCTTAAATAAATGAAGTTGAATTTGTTATTCGTGAAGTGTTAGAAGATCATGTGATAGAATGACGAGTCATTCCATCTGTCTCAAACAAAAGGTTAGTAAAAATTATATACATAAGTCGATCTATAGTGAGATTAATCACATATGGTTTCTAAAATGGACTTATACTTCATATATCATACTGCTTAATATAATAAAACTAGTTTCTACTAAACAGGGACTTCCTGTAGGCCAGTGGTAGGCGATAAAGGCCAGTCGCACTTCGGTTGTGGGTTCGATTCCTACAGCCTTGTCCGAAGCGATGGGCTGTCGCCTGTCCTGCAGGTTGTCCTTTTTCTAAAACTACGTTACTATAACATCCCATCAATAATATCGAAAATCTTCTATCCTTAAACAATACTAACTTATGTCCAACATAATCCAGTCTAATCTTTAGGCTTATACATAATACTGCAGTCCACTCTCATAATATAGTGACATCGATTACCAGAGATTTAATACTGTCGTTGATCCCCACATATCATAAGATATGTCTTGTTGGTCACATTCCAAACATTCAAAGTCCTTAATCGTGTATTCTCTTGAATACCTTAGTGAAAACATGAGTGCAGTTAAAAGTTAACACTTTCCACATACCAAAATCCTCAAAATTCTATATACTCAAACCATGATATCACTTAGTCCTTATATCAATCATGAGCTCATGAATACTATTAAACATTTCATTTTCTCGTCTTCATTATGCGCATATCATCTTATTTCCAAAAAATATCTCAATCACTTTGAATACCACATCAATAAATATTGCAATACTCAATGATACAACATTATCCCATTACATAAACACTTAATCATTCCACCACATCGTTGTCATATTCAATATTGCCAATAGTGATCGCATGTGATTTCCCTTTGTCCTTTGCCTTCAGTGGTTGCTCATGTTGATCATCACTAACCCTTGGATTAGGGCAATTATTAGCATAATGCCCCATTTCCTTGCACTTGAAGCATTGAAGTGTTGGCGGTGCGTTCTCTACAGTGTTTGCTTTATTCACATCATTAGAAACCCTTTTTCCATTACTTTGACACTCAGCTGCTCGATGACCTTCTTTTCCACACTTAAAACATTTTCTAGTCCCTTTAAGACAATCTCCACCATGCTTCTTTCCACACTTTGTGCATAAGGAAACATTCATCTTCTTTTCACCATTATTCTGAGATTTCTCCTTGAACTCCATCTTTCGTTTCTTGTCAAAACCATGAGATGGATATGTAACACCAACTTCCATTTCTACCTTGATAGCACAACGCACAATTTCTTCATAGCTACTGAAGTCTCTTATAGCTAATGCCCTTCGAAGACTTGGTTTTAAGCCACTGAAAAATTGATCAACTTTACTTTCAGGTTGGATGATAATTCCAGAAGCATACCTTGCAAGTCTTGTAAAATTTGCTTCATAGGTACCAACAGATTCATCGTCCCTTTGCTTCAGTTCAAGAAACTCTTTCTCCATCTTTGTTCGAAGAATACGAGGGAAGTACTTACTGAAAAACAAGTTCTTGAACTCGTCCCATTCCATGGACTCAATTTCATCTCTTGGCCTCGTATTCTTGATAAGATTCCACCATTGATCAGCTTCACCTTCCAAACGATATACTGCTAAGATGACTTTATCATGATCAGAACATTGAAGAACTGAAAATATCTTTTCAGTAGTACTGATCCATTGTTCAGCCACAAGTGGATCAGAAGACCCACTGAAAGAAGGTGGACGTTGCCTCATGAAGGACTCAATAGAATATTGTTCCCTTCTCTGCTCATTTGGAAGTCCAGAATGATTCATAGCTTGTGTAAGTATAGCAATAAGATTTTGCACTCCATCTCCCATAACATTTGTTTGTTCAGGAGGGCAATCATTGCATTGTCCATTGCATTGATCAACACGGTTCCTTCGGGTTCCAGCCATCGTCTAAAACCCAAAAAGAATAGTGTGAGAGGAAAAAATCATGATTGGGAAAACAACATAATAAAGGGGGAGTACCTTCAATATCCAACATCTTAAGTTTAATTCTATGATCGTTAGCGTAATTCTATTACTATAACCTATACGTATACTTATCCCTAGGGACATCCCTAGACATACCTTAGAAATATCTCTAGGGATCTCACTAACGTTTTCGCATCCTAGTTTCCAAAGGTTGACTAAACCTTTCCTCTGATACCAATTGTAGAGACCCGAAGCTTATCGTACATGGACATTACATTACTTTTGCGGAATACTTAGTACATAACAAAAACACACACACAAGGATCGTAATAGTTTAGTGTCTTTGGAAACTCGGAACGTAATCTTCTAATCGTGGTGAAAGATCTTCAATATCTCCCATAAAGATCTTCCCTTTTTTTTTACCTATAAACCTTTCTTTATATCCTGGGGAAAATAAAACATAAAAGGGTGAGCTCAAATGCTCAGTAAGGGTAAACAAAAGAAATATCAATCACATCATATACAAAAGAACATAGCTTTTTTGGAAATCTTAACCTGCAAAAGAGCTCATAATATCATAACATGGGATAAATCATAGAAGTGAAAATGAGATCCCCATAATCATAACATAAAACTTGAAACTTTGTGGCATGCACACATAATCATGGAAAATCATTTCTTGTTAGTCATGACTCATTGCCAAGACTATCTTAGTGGACAAAGTCCCTTTCTGAACCGAGTTCACTCCTCGTTTCAGTCCTGTATCACTGAACCGAAATAACCTTCCGTTCCAGCCATGTCTATCTCATGAGATATAAAATCATTACCCAATGCATTGGAGGGAGATATCGGTCCCACCCATCTTATAATGAATCCTTTCTTATGTGTGCCACATAATCATAAAACATGCATCATCGCATAACACATGTAACAAAAATGGGATTCTTGAAACATCATGACATCATAAATCAATTCATATATGATAAAGGAATTCATAAACATAATTCCATCACAACATAGTCAAACCAATGTAAAAATATGCATAGAAACAGAACCCTTTATTATCTTAGATGGAAAATAATTTTGATAAAACACTTGAATTGAATTCTTGAGGAAAATATCCTTTCTTCTTCAAAATTTTTTTTCCTTTCATAACATGTCATACAACTTTAAAATAAAAGAAGTTGATTAAAAATAAACTTGAAAACTTGTAAAGGAAGCTTCTTTGAAGTAATGTTTTAAAAATCCATTCATGCCGTATAAGTTAAAAAAACATTCTTCGTACTTTTGTCGGAAAAGTCAAAAAGTACCTCGTACGGAAAAACGACAAAAGATTCCTTCCATATTCTTTACTAAAAACTCACCTAAGGGTAAAATTGGATTTAAACTATTTCAAGTGGATGGAAACAATATTACATATTGAGGGAACATGGATGTTGATGATAAAATACACCCCAGTAAATACTTACGAATAAACAATCTCGGATAAAAATGAGATTGTGATATTTTCCTTACCTTAGGTCCGATTTGCTTTGTTCGTGTCCGAAGCTCCTGTATAATGGTTTAAATAATGTTATTGACTTATTCCAGAATCATACATATTGATATGAGATCATATATGGTCATATTATTAGCTTCTTGTTAGTAATATTTCATTGTTACTTGTTACTCGGGTCTTTATAACTTTTTGTTCTTATGCGTGTTTTGTCGAATAAATTCTTATTCTTATCTTTAGGTTATAGATAATTCATTTCCAGAATGGTATTAGTGTAGTATATACCATATTCATTCATTCAATTCATTTATATAATCATTATGAAATGAAGATCATGTAGAACGAGTCGCATCACATCGTGGAGACGATATTCCGTACGTACGCACGAGTGATGATATCGTTCCTATGATCGTGGAATTGTATTGGAGTATATATATATTATTTCAGTATCAATATTAATTAATAATAATCATATATAGTTACTGATTACACCATTATACCCATCCTTGTAAGGTGATGGTGGAAAATAGATTACACCACGGCGTGGAGACGGTATTCCGTACGTACGCACGCGCGGTGATTTCATTTTTCCGTAGGATGGATAGAAGGTGAATTAGGGTTGTTTCATATTTATAATAACATATCAGTATGTAAGTAATACTGATGTTATTACTTTATCATGAAACAACTAAAGAAGAAGAAGTTGAAGAAGAAAGAAAATGAAAAGATCGGTAATGGATATTACCTCTTCTTTGGAACGCCTTTTTGAATCCTCCACTTAAGGAACTAAGATTGGTCTTTGGAGAAGACCAGGACATCTAGGATTATTCTAGGGAAGTGTAGAAGTGAAAATGGCAGGGGTTGGCCGAGCTTGAGTGCTCAAATTGGTGTGAGGAGGAGGGGTAGGAGGTGCCCTTTTATAGGGGAGTAGAGGGGCACCTTAGGAATATCTCAAAATATTATTTTATATTAAAGTCAAAATCGGTTTATAATGGTTCCAAAGGGTCTTATTTCGAAGCTAAAGTGGGGATGGGTCGAAATACTATCAACCAATAAGATTTAGACAAGTTTAGGTTCTTATTTTAACCTTATCAATTAGATTTAACTCTAAGTTAAATAAGTTAACTTTTACCGTGTCTTTTTGTTTTCTTTCACTATATGGTTAATACACTTACTATAACATGCCAAACGAACCCCAAATTGTATATTATTAATACATATATACTTATCTAAGTCATTTGGCCGAACATTAGATTTTTAGGAATAAAATAACAATTAATAATATAATATTTGATTTAAAAACTCTTTTGTGTCAATTTTGACACTATTTTATATATGATTTTTTTGAAAGTCATAACAGAATTATATGTTCGAACCAAGTTGATTAAATCAACATTAATATATCATAGTAACCTAGAAAATTAGTGGAATTCATAAAAAGTCTTAAATTACATTTATTTTGGTATTTATATTATCAATTATGTCAATATTTCATAAATAAGATAATTACTGCATCATCTTTGTGTCATAAATAAATTATATTATTTGATGTATAAAAATTACAAATAAAATACCATAATGTAGGAAATCTTTTTAGATTTCTAATGAATATTTATAGTCGAATTTATCTTATGTATAACCCCATATTAAAAATGATTTACTTATTAAACTTTGATTTTAACTATTTTAACCCTTCTTTAAATAAATTAATAATAAATCTCCTAATCTAATCCAAGTGGGCCTAAATGGTCATATTTTATTCCTAAGTTTGTTTTTGGTCGAATTACACTTGTCCAATAGAATTAGGACATGTGTTAGGGTAATATTAATATCATATTTACCCTTAGTTACCCTATTTACTATTTACCGTGGTAAAAAAAAGTAAAAAGTTACTATTCACCAAAAAATTATTTTCATCTCATTGAATCAAATTTTAGTCTTTGATATTAACCGTGTCTCTCGGATTTTCGAAATTCCATTCACAGAAGCGGTAAAATTAAGTTTTATGCAAAATTCAGTTTTTAACCTACCACTTAGTAGTTTCACTATTCATCAAAAATTGATGTTTTTCAGAACAATGCCAAAATTTCATCCCAAGCTATATTTCATATTCCGAATTCAAAAATGAAGTCTATTTTACCAAATTCATAACAGAAAAGTTGCATTAATTAATTTTATAATTAAATCCCGCTGTTAAAACAAATAGCGTGTTTTTAAGAAACAATATCTATCAGAAGATTGACACTTGTTTATGTCTAGTTTAAATGTGAAATTACATCCAATGACCAACATTGTATTAAATTGTAAAAATATATTCTAAATATACTTTAAAACTACTCAAATTAATAATTTATCACTATTAATTATTTCGATTAAAAAAGTTGTTTTTTAATTATAATTTAGTAATTTTCACTATTCATCAGAATATGAAAGTTATCCGAAATGTACCAAAATTTCACCTTAGGCTAAATTCGATACTCCGAATCCAAAAATGAAGTTCATTTTGAAATATAAGATTTACAGAATTTTAAAAAGTGGTTATTACTATTCATAACGGCTAGTTTTAATAATATTTTAATAGCATATCACTGTTTCGTGAAACTCAGGATTACGTACCACACACGCTATCGAGGAAGGTTGCGATTGCGTGTAATGCAAGGCAAGTCAAGGATGCGTGTTATGCAAGCTCCTTTTGGTGTAGCGTATAACACAAGACATTAGTAAAATAAAAAAAAGAATAAAATCTTGGGCTGTTACATAATTTACATTTTCTTTACAAACCGATTTGAAGTATTATATATATAAGATGAGAGTAAATGACCTTGGTTAATCCTAATGTGTTTCAAATTGAGAATATGGTAACATGTTAATCTCTAAATGATTTTATGACTACTGTTACTCACACAATGATTTCTTGTTTTAGTCAACGACTGGATTCCAAGGAAGTCATAGTAACTTTGAGAATGATGTACAAGGTGGGAACGGTGGTGGCAATGAGAAAAAAAATGGAATGTTGATAGGCATAAAAGTTATCGTCTTTATGCCAAATCAATTTTCCAAAAATATGATCAATAATATATATATTAACCAATTCCTGGACTCAAAAAAGAAGAGAAAGGTGATGAATGATAAGAGCTCCAGCAGTGGAGACCATGGAGAAAGGAATCCTCAATTTCCATCATGCAGGAAATGTGGAAGGAGACACCCAGGAAAGTGTCTCAATGGGACAATGAAATGTTTTGCGTGCAGGAAGGAAGAACATAAAGTGAAGAATTCCCGAAGAAAAATGAAGAGTACTATGGAAGATGATAAAAATGGTCCAAAGAGTCCATTTACAGTCATTTTTCGTAAATGTAGGGGACTTGGCCATTACCCGAGTGAATGCCCTATTCTATAGGATATTTTCATGGTCAAAGAAAAATCTATGTGGAAATAACTGGTTAGAGAAATGTTTAAAAAGTATTAGTGATCCTTGTTGAAGAGTTTACTTTTGAATAATTTTCTCTTGTATTTGTAACCCTAACGTTTTCCATGTGAGAATGATATTTATGGAAGAATTATCTTTTCTCTTGTGGATATAGTTATAAATAACCATTTGGTTTTATGTGATCATTGGGTTTGAGGAAATTACAAATTATTATAATTTTGGATGAAAATGCAAGGTATGAGATAACATTTGTGGTTAAATTATGTTATGGTTATTTTGAGGAATTTATCTCATTTTGGTAATTATATAAAATATAGTTTTTGAAAAAGGACAACACGTAGACCATGTGACAACCCATCATGTCAGACAAAGCTGCGGGAATCAAACCCACAACGAAAGTGCGATTGGGATATATCGCCTACCACTGGACTACGTTAAGTCCCTGGTTAGTGTGACTATTATTTTTAGTTAAATAATTTTATAGATCCATAATAATTTGATTTGGGATCTTATGTCTTATCAAATGAATACCCTTAGTATAGGAAAATGATTTGGTGATTAAGTGATAAATTTTATTTTGGAAGTTGTTCTCTTTGTTGAGAACACTATATGCCAAAGGAAAATAGAGTGGTATGGGATTTTATTTGAGGAGTAATGGTGGATTTTTTTTCTATGTTTTTATTGTGGATTTATATCGATTTGGGTTATTTATGGAAATAATTAGGTTAATTACTTTTAAGTATGTGACATTAAGAGTAATTAATGTCATTTGTAGATACAATTTAACATGGGAGACTACATAATCAAATTATTTTATGTTTTGGGTTTCAATATTAGTTTGGATTATATTGATGGATTTTAAGGACAATTGATTATTGAATGGTATTTATTTAACTTTGGGGTATTATTGGTATAATTTTAGAAATTAAGATTAGGGTTTATTTCTCTCAAGGAATATCCTTTTGGGGGATCATTAGATCTTGTACTAAGAATTTTGGTTTTGATTAATCTCTAAATACAATGTAAATATATAGTTCATCTTGCATGGATCATGTGATTCTATAGAAGTTTATTCTAGCTCTTCCAGTGTGACCAAGTCTTCTTGAATACTCATAGTTTAAAAAAATTGAGTTAGTGGTGGAAATTTATTAAAGAATGAAACTCTACTTAAAATGTAAGTATATATCTTTATATTCTTAGTCAATATCATAAATGAATTCCTCATCCTTATGTAATGTAACTTAAAACAAAAAAAATGTTGTCTGTTTACTTTCCTACTAGGAGGCTAATGGTCGTTTGTCCCAACACAAGTTTGAGGTTTTCTTATTGTTAACTTTCTCCTGATCTTTATTTCTATCCCTCTCCATCAGAACTTGACACTTACTTTATCATTCATATCCATGTTTTCCTATATGGAATCCGAGTATGGGTTATCCTGGTTGACCTTTATACCTCTCTTTCATTCTTTAAAAGTGATAGTTTTATTGACTCTTTTTCTGATGTGGGACATTCCATTATATTCCCAAGAACAGTTTTAAAAATTGCGAGGATGCAATTTATTGAAGGATGGGAGAATGTAACACCCCAATCTTCCACGGTATGTTTCCCTTCGAATAATGCAATGGCGTGCATTGTACGCAACTTCGAGATTCTAACACAGCACAACCAATCAAACTAGCCGTTACGAATAATAATAACTACTTTTTGAAATTTTATAAATTCTATCTCTCAAAATGGACTTCATTTTTGGATTCGGAATATCGAATTTATCCTAGGTTGAAATTATGGAACTTTTCGGATAACACTTATATTTTGATGAATAGTGAAAATCACTAAATTTTAATTAAAAACAACTTTTTAAATCAAAATAATTTATAGTGATAAATTATATTATTGAGTGGTTTTAAAGTATAATTAGAATATCTTTTTACCATTTTATCCAATTTGTTCATTATAACTAATTTCACTTTTGATATTGGACCTAAACAATTGTCAATCTTTTGATATATATTGTTTCTTAAAAACACGCTATTTGTTGTGACAGCGAGAATTAATTATAAAATTAATTAATGCAACATATATGTTTAGAATTTTGTAAAATAGACATCATTTTTGAATTTGGAATATCACTTATAGCTTAGGGTGAAATTTTTTGGCATTATTCTGAAAAACTTCAATTTTTGATGAATAGTGAAACTAATAAGTGGTAGTTAAAAAAACTGAATTTTTCATAAAACATAATTTTACCGCTTCTGTGAATGGAATTTAAAAAATATGAGAGACATGGTTAAAATCAAGAAGTAAAATGTGGTTCAATGAGATGAAAATATTTTTTGGTGAATAGTAACTTTTTACTTTTATTTACCACGGTTAAAAGTAAATAGGGTAATTAAGTGTAAAAATGATATTAATATTAACCTAACACATGTAATAATTCTATTGGACAAGTGTACCTCGACCAAAAACAACCTTAAGAATAAAATATTATCATTTAGGTCCACTTGGATTAGATTATGACATTTATTATTTTTAATTCAAAGAAGAGTTAAAAGAGTTAAAATCAAAGTTTATTTACTAAATCATTTTTAATATAGGGTTATACATAAGATAAATTCGATTGTAAATATTCATTAGAAATATAAAAAAATTTCCTACATAATTATATTTTATTTATAATTTTTAGACATTAAATAATTTAATATATGTATGACATAATGATAATGCAGTAATTACCATAATAGTGAAAAATTAAAATAATTGATATTATAAATACCCAAATAAATATAATTTAAGCCTTTTAAATAATTAAACAAATTTTCTAGTATAATATTACATATTAGTATTGACTTAATTGACTTAGTTCGAAGTAATAATTTTTTTATGAGTTTCAAAAAAATCAACTATTGAATAGTGTCAAAATTGACGTAAAAGAGTTTTTAAAACAAATATTATATTATTAATTTATATTAAATTTCTAAAAATCTAAGGTTCTACCAAGAGACTTATATCATGATAGTTATATAATTAATGGACCACTTGGGGTCTCTTGGATGTATATATTAAGTTTATTAACTACATAATATAAAAATACAAAGTGACATGGTAAATGTCAAACTAATTAACTAAGAGTTAAAACTAAAAGATAAGGTTAATATAATGACCCAAACCAGTATAAATTCTATTGGTTGAATGTTTTTAGACCTATACCCACATTAAAATTTAAATAATCCACTTTTGAGCCATTTGAAACCGAATATTAATTTATTATAAATTAATATTTATAGCTTTTCAAAAGGTGCCCCTCACCCCACTTATAAAAGGGCACTCCTCTTTATCATTTCTTCACACCATCAAAGCCTTTTGGTTCGGCCAACCCCTGCCCACATACTCTGTCAACTTACCTCACTACATCCTAGAGGCATTAGTTTTATCAGAAAGCCAACCTAAGGAGTCCTTTTGATCAAATCAAAAGGAAGAACCCGAAGAAGAGGTAATGTTTTCATCACCCCTTTTCAAGTTCCTTTCTTCTTCCACTTCTTATTTCTTTGTTATTACCATTCTAAAATAATAACTCCAGTATCTTATATATATTTTGATGTTATTATAAATATGGTACAACCATATTAAGTATTCTATCCACCCTTTAAATAACATGTCACCATACGTGCGTACGTATGGCTTACCGTCTCCACGTCGTGGTGTAATTGTTATTCAATATATTATTATTTGGGTGGGTATAATAATGATGTGTAAATCATTTAAATAATAAATATAACATGATAATGATTCTGTATATATGATATACCATCCAATTATATATTATTTTAATATCAAAAGAATGATATTGTCGCTCGTGCGTACGTAGGGACTACCGTCTCCACGAACGCAATGAGATTCATTCTCCATCATATCCATTCAAGTATAATTATCATTTTATGATTTAAAAATAATGTTTAAGAACCTTATATCATTCTGGATATGAATAAGATACAACCTATTCCTGAAAAACATGGCTTATGTAACAAAACATATAAAAGAAAACGAGTAAGTTAACACCCAAAACGACGATAATTCTAAGATATTATTAACAAAACAATGTTAAGAGATCATATATGATATCATATTAATGTATATAATTCATGAATAATTTAATAACAATTATTTCAACATTATACAGGAGGTTAACCTACGCCCAACCAAGGAAAAGTACAAGGTAAGGGATTTTCTTATCTCACATTCAATTCCGTGAGATTTCCATTGTTCGCCACTAATTTATTGAAAGTGGTATATTGTGTACTGCCATTTGATATATATTATCATTATACTCTTTATATTCATGTTATTCTGTAAATAATTTGGTGGTTATTAACTTTTGGTCATACGACTCAGTTGATTACAACATGGTAAGGGGTTTCTTATCTCACTTTTAATTCCGTGAGAATTCCATTGTTCACCACTTATTTATTGCATGTGGTGTGTGTACTGCCCATGATTGTATTAATTTTGTAATATACTTCAATTTATGGGTATTTACATCATCAATTTAAGATCATTCTTTCATGGGTGTATGTTTCGTAAGTTACCTAATCGATAAGGGAATTTGAAATTTCAATTTCCACTCATTTGGCTTTACGCATATTTCATTGATTATATTACTCCAAGATTGTGTGTGGAATCACTATTCATTTGATTATGTCATAATTTCCACTCCCCATCATGTGGATATACCATTGATACACATAATCACTCCATTGATAATTTCTCAAGTCATCGATATGAATTTGATAAGAGTAATTTTAACTCACTCTCCATTTGTTGAGTTAAACATCCAATTCATTGGTGTTGTTTTTATAAGATTATGTGTGAATATACTTTGATTGATTTACACTGAATATCCAATCATATTTAGTGTATTTATATTTGTCACACAAAACTATATCGTTGATTTATCCTTAACCTAAGGATACAACCTTTATGAGAGATTTCATCTCAATTTACATTCCATTGAGACTTCTTTGTTGATATAAACCAAATTACTTTTAGGTGGTGTATATAATGTACTTTGACATAGTATATCATGAATCCCTTTATTCTCGTGATATTACAAAGTTTTTATTACCTCAATTATTTGTATTCAAGTGTCTCTCATTTGGTTAGAATCACTAGCTAAAATACTATTTTTAAATGTTTTAAAGACTTATTCTTCTAAATCTTGCTCATTAATGTCCATGTTTTAAAAAATGGTTTTGAGGATTTATTTATATGTACATTAATGTTTTATAATTAAAACACATTTAAAATGTTTCAAAGTGGTATGGGACACTTTGATTCAAAAATCTATTTTTAAATGGCTTCTTGACAAATAGTGTGACTTTAAATTATTTCAAGAAAAAGGGGGATATTTCTTTCAAATAGTTTTGATGATTATTTTCATCTATGTAAATATCATCCATTATTCTCGATTGAGGTTAATATGATACAATAAAATTTTCCATATTGTATCGAATGAGTTATGTTTGATTGTGGATGTGCTTTTTTATACCATTCATGGTTTGTGGATAAAGTATTGATATTTCGTATGCTAGTTTTAATACGAATGTTTATGTTATGTTTAAACTTATTCATATGAGGAATGCATTGGACTTAGTAAGTGATGGGTGGGGCCCGCTATAGCTCCTCGATGCATCGGTAGGTCTCATGAGACAAACTAGTGGCTTGGCATAAGGCCTTGGCAAAATCTTATTTTTAGTCTTGGCACGAGGCCTTGGATATGTGGTTATGATAGTCTGGAATTATGAATTCCATCAGTATGAAAGTGGTTATTGATATTGCATGTGATTGTTCTATTAGTAGAATATCCATGTGAATAAGTAAATGGAATTATTTCATTTTATCTTTTCCATATTATGCTGAAGTTCATGTTTAAAAGTCTTTTGTTTTAGTTAAAAATTGCTTTAAGTGTTTATTCTTATCTATAAAAACTTATTCTATATTGTTATCCTTACTGAGCATCTGAGCTCACCCCTTTTAGTGTTTTATTTTTACTAGGATGAGAAGAAGTAATTTATGAATGGCCTGCAAGGATAGTATGAGGGGATATGAAGACAAGATTTTGTTTTAGTTTTTTTTACCTTATGATGTCATGTAAGACTTATGAATATATCTAGTGTTTCCAAGGTTACTAAACTAATAGGTCTTTCGAGACTTTATCCTTTGTGATCACGCTAATGTTATGTAATAATGCACCGACTCTAGGTATCTAGGGTCAGGGCTTTACATAATCCACCTTAATTTCTTCATATAAATTTAATATTGAAAAAAATTCTCTAATTTAATTAGTGTGTTATATTCTTCATAATATTTTTTGGATCCATCTAGGTCATTTCATTTATCATTTGATGAAACTCGTGAAGTAGGTGACAACTATGTCTTTAGAGGAACTACCAGATTTAGTTTTTTTCTTTTGATACCAGGTATACACACCATATTACATGATTTTTTCGAGAACATTGTTTTCTACAAAGCACACCACATCTCATACTTCTATATTACTTTCATCATCTATTTTATCTATGACATTAATTCAATGATGATTACTGATATTGAATCTGGTAACGATAATCATATATCTAACCACTTTAGAGTAGTAAGGGGATCTTCCACCCTCTAAAAACTTTTCAATATTAAAAGTGTAATAATCCATGATGGAATGTTTACTTATATATAAATTTTTATAGAAACTTTGAGGTCATATTCACACCTCTAAATTTCCTTACAAGTTATTTATAGAGTTTTATATTGAGACAATCCACATCAACATCCATTGAATGAGTCCCCAATGATAAATTTTGATCACAAAAAAATGAATCTCTATTGGAGTTTCCTATGAGGTCAATCCCATTCTGTATAGCACTGGATTCCTTAGATATAGAAGGGGAAATAATTTTAAAAACCATATAGACTAGGTTACACATTGTTCTTCTACCATCATGGCTTGGAGTCAAGGTGGATTTGATGATATACGGGGTTATGGGGGTGATAAAAACTTCCCAAACCCATGGAATGGGAATGATCCCGTAATGTGGTCAAGGAAACATCAATCATTGTATTTTTGTATTTCTAGGTCTCTATTTATGAATTATATGGATACAATTCCTTTTAGGGGATAATTTTTTATTGTTGTTGGATAATTTATGGACTCATGATTCTTTTCCATAAATGGATACCTATTTAATTATATTTAGATATTGATGGGAAATAATTTCATTTGAATAATCACAATTAGTATAAGGGTTTTGGACATTAAGAGTAGATGTATTTATCTTAATATACTTAATGACGTATGTGAAAGCAGATCCTGAAACCCAGAATGAAAATAAAACATCGCATGCTTCCATTCATGGTGGAATCAACTTGCCATTGAGTGGAGTAAGGTTTACTTCATAGAATTCAATATGCCCTCGGATTTTTTTGTTAAGTGCATTATCCTTGATCATCTATTAGATTTAATTTATTATAACAAGTAATGATTATTTAATTAAATTATAATACTTGGTCTCCTTACAGTTTTGTGCCTATGAGATGAAAAAAAATCAATTTTTTGAGCTATTTATTTCCATATAATAGTTCCTTTCACATATCCATGAAATTTTTATCATGATTAGAGAATGATCCTTAATTGTTATTTAAAAATAGTGTTTGTTTCCCCATATATTTATCAAGCGTATAAGGATCAATTGGAATATATTTGTTTCATAAAATTATGCATTGTTGAGGAAATGAATGATTGAATGTCCTTCTTCAAAGACACCCACCAATATGGGTAATTTTTTTAATAATGATATAGTTCATTTTGTGGCTTTCCTCAACATCTCATGTGACATTCAATGTAATAGAATCATTAAAAAATACATTTGTTCAAATTAATTTAATGTTATTGAATTACATAATTATGTGGAGGACCTTTAAATTAAACACAATGAGGCTCACCTCCATTATAGTTTTCAGGGATATCAGAGTGAAAAAAATCATTCCTACTGAGCTTTATGCTATGGGGAGGACCTCTATCACTTTCACAATGTGGATTACCTGTATGGATTCCATTCAAGTTTATATTGGGCGAACCATAGGGGTTTTATATCAGAGGACAACATACAATGTGGTTGATATCTATAATATGATGAGGTACTTTATAGAAATTGTTTCTTTCTCATATTTATAAGGATTTGAAAATTTATTGTTCCTATAACAAAATACATTCATGGGATTCAAGGATGTCAGTATTAATTTGGAAAAAATATTTGACTACTCCTGGATTAAGGATTTCATTTGATTAAATCTACTAGATTATTATGGATGGGTGATGAGGTTTGGATACTCCATCATTATTGGATTCTTGTAATCTAGGTAAACCCCCTTGTGTATAGTAAACAACCTAGATTAACCCATTTCTGCCAATAAAATATCATAAATAATTTTTTTTGGTTTCTTCATAAGTATATTAGTGTTACCCAAAAATATTTAGAGGAATGTCAAAATTATCTCACTTTGGGGATTTTAAAATGAAGTTTTGGGTATGAATAGGTTGATAGGATGGTATATTGGACACATATTACCCTTTATTGGGTAATTATTTCTCACTATGCTGTTTTCTTAAAGATCTCATACATTTTTGTGTATCCTTCCTGAATCACAATGTAAGAAAATCTTTTGGACTCACTAGTGTTTGTTCAAAACTATGTTTCAATGTGAACCAATGTATATATTACCAGATATCTATCTTTCTCTCAGTAGTAAAATATACTATGGTTCAAATCCACAATACTATATCCTCTGTAATTTAACTCCACATATAGATGTGTTCGGTATAATAGTGTTGGGATTGATCCTGTGATATGGGTTTGAACATATCTCTATGATGTGTATATAAACCAATATATTTCTATGCAACATAATAATATGTTTCATACTTTTAAAGTCATATAGAAGAGATCAACAGAGTTCCTTTTAATGTTGTTCCACGACAACAATGTAAATTTCTTTTTATCGTCTTTCACCTAGGACATATTTCTACTAGTTTAGCATCATAAAGAATAAACTAATTATTGAAACATACCTATAATAATTTTTTTATTACATGTTAGTAGGTTACCCATATGTTTTTCTATGTGTTAATTATTAACTAAAAAGGGTAGGATATGTTTAGACTCATAGGAAATATTTTCTATTGAGTAATACATAGGTCACGTGTAACACGGTCCATGGAGGATATGGTTCTTGAGAAATATGTATTAGCATGGATTTAGTTTTGAAAGGTGGGATTAAAACACAAGTAGATGTTTTACATATCCTAGTTAACAAGAATAAAATCCAATATATTTTTATTTGTAGACTTTAAGTTCATGTGATAAGAAAGACCTATATTGTCTAACATCGTGATGTAAGGTTGATTACAACATGTGTGGGGTGATATTTAATGATTGGGGTGGTCTTACACATTAGTGGCCCATATTAGTGTCCCCACATGTATTCATGAATGAGTAACAAAGGAAAAAATGGACTAACTGGGGATGTGTCCTGGTATGGATGAATTTAGGTCTTACAACTAACAAGGGGAAGCACATGTGTTGGTGTCTACATCCTTTATATTGGTAACTGATGGGGAATGGAGAGTGTAATCCTAGATAATATAGACCGACAACTAAATATTAACGATTATTCCCAATGAGAGGATTATATCTAACAAGTTAAAGATCATATATTGAGAATTATAAAGGAATTACACATCTCTGCCCATCCCATTATAATACATTAAAACAAGGGATATTAGAGGAATTACTCAAACCAGTATATCTATATCGGGTATGTTAGATGAATTGCCTACTGTTAAATACATTAATATGTATCTAACCTATCTCATCCCATAGTAGTGTGTGATTAGTGTAACATACAACCACTATTCAATGATAGTCTCTTCCCAGGGTAGTGGGAGGGATTGGGAATGATCATTATAACCCCACTATAATCGTAAATGATGGGTGAGTTCCATGAATATCCTTTACTATATTCATTCACCATTGATAGCCATCTATCACAATTGTATCACATCCCATGGAAGTGACTACACATAATAAACATATTTATGAAATTCAGGGGACCCTCATATCATTCATACAAGACATATACACAAATCAATCCAACCACAACATTATACTCAATGTATTCTACTTCGTAAACCCATTAAAATATAATGGTAATTTAATAATATATAAATTTTGGAAATTAATTGTCTAGGTAGCCTAAAAAACATAGAAGATATTAATTTCCTTACTATAAATTGTGTTTGATTCATAAATGCATCATAAGGTACTATCAGATTACCCCTTATTACTTCTGAGATATCTCAATCAATTTAATAAATTCCCCACAACATATTAATTTAAATCCCATGTCACTATATCATTATATACTTCCATTATTCATGAAAACATAATTGTAATTTCTAGTTTATCTTTCGAGAGTGTCTCATTATAAAATTAAAAAAATTATTCAATAGAAATACATTTTCATTTCATCTATTATTATTTCAACAAAAATAACATCTATTTATGACCTTACCATTTGACATATCTGTACACATTTATTAATCACAATATATGTCATGTGTTTGTATAAATGAGCGCAATTATATCCCCTAGATGATTACCATTGAGTCCATTCTTGAAAAAACACTACATGTTTTCACCAACTATCTCAATCCATACTTTCTATATGCCATTAAGTATCAATATTATACACTCAAATATTTATTTTCATTATCTTAATAATCTATTATTCTAATTAAAGTATTTAATTCCATTTACATCACTGATTTACTCTGATATATTCTTAAAATATTGGTTAATTGAATAAAATTCATTATTCCATAATTAATTCCATAGATCCATAATAGTTTTCATCTTATTCAAAATAATTCATTATAAATTCTAATAACACATGTTCCTTTTCTATAACTCAAATGAAAAAAAATTAAATAATCCAACCAAAGGGTTAATAAAAACTCTTATTCGTGTCTGATAACATCAATTTTTTAATATTATAATTTTTAACACTAATTTATTTTCCATTGAACCATATTTTAATATAAACTTTTGAGAATTGTTATCAACCATCTCATTATGTTCAATCATTACATTAATGATATTTTTATGAATATTTTCACTCATTGACCTAATTTTTCAATTAAAAATTAGTATATAAATATAATTATTTAAAATATTTGTCTTTTCATAATTAAATAAACTTCATTATCATAATTAAAAATTAAACATTCCCAAAATTTTAGAAAATAGGTTCAACTATTTCTATAATATTGGGAGGAATCTCATAGAATTTTTAGACTTTAGAAAATTCCCTTCACATACTCCAACATTCTGGTGATCTCCTAGCTTATTAGAGTGTAACACATGTCACCCATACATATAACTATGTTCCACTCATTCAATGGAATAATATAGTTGAATAATTATCATATAATTATCTGATAGGGTTTCACAGGTGATTTCATGTTGCATGCCCCAAGTCAATCCCCCTCATACAGCAGCACCCAACTAATCTAATAATTAGATGGCCTAGAACTAGGTCGTGTAACCCCCAACTTCTATTGACTTGACTTCTGCTACAACTGTATGATTTTAATGATTAATAGGACACAAAAATCCATATTTATTTTTGATAGATATGACATTAAAATCATTGTGAAGTCATATTTAATTGATTGGATAACCATGAGACCTTGCATTACCTAATCATATAATGTACATGAACAACCATATAAAGGGATTAAATGGCATGTTCATGGTATTATGATGGGATATCAAACTGATTTTCCTTCCAAAACTATAATTCCTACTTCATATGTTGTTTTAATTATTCCACTACCACTATGAAAAATTTTCTAAAGGGTGAACATAACAATTATACAACAAAATCCCCTAGCATATTTGTCTCACATCTTAGATCAGTAAAATAAAAAAACATATGAATAAGTACTTATGACATCTAAAACCTAGATAGAGGTTTAAATTTTGAAAAAAATATCTCCATGATAACATTCATTTCTTATACTAAATTATCCTGAATATGTCCCATTAGATCATTTGTAAAGTTTACTATCCAAAGGTATACGTCTTTCTCACTAATTCTTCCTAGATCTTAAAATATCTTAAAGTTATACAAAAAAAGTTTATATTTCTATATTATATATCAATAAATAAGAATCTATGTTCAATAAATAATTTTCTATTAGAAATTTTAGGGTGCATATAACAACATACATCAACATTGCCTCATTGTTTTATGTTTTATGAATCCAAATTTTAAAGGGAGATTTCCAAAATCCAAAAATCTCTCTATATGATCATGAAATCAATTGATGAAATATTGAACGACCCATACAAATTAATTAGAACATGGGTTATAGTTTAAACTACTTAAATTTCAAAAATAAATTTCCTAATTTGGATTAATAACATATAAATAATGAATCATTGGAAAAAAATGACATTAAAATGTTTAAATAATAAAACATTTTGATGAAAATTCCATATATCCATAAATTGAATATTCCCCAGATAACCTCCACACTCTGCAAATTTCTAGATCCTTCTCTCAGTGATCTAAAGAATTAATATAAGTGGTAATATTTGGTTTATGTAGAAAACATAGAATATTCATTATTTAATATTTAATAAAAAAAATTCATCGATATGCACTAACTCAACATAATATAAAAAGTACACACCAACAACCATAGGGTAAACCGAAAATTCCAAATTGAATAGTGTATTTTATTTTTGAATTTCACCCTCTGATAAAGGGGAATTAACCATTTTGAACTTATTAGTGAAAAAATAAACTTTTATTAGAAAATTACTAAATATAACCAATAATAAATCCTAATAAGTATGTTATCATTTAAATAAGTGTTAATAGAACAAGCATCACTGAAATGACTATAATATTTTGATCATAAGAAAAGGAATCCTCTAGAGGATACTGGGTTATTAAAATACATGATATTATTATAGAGTGTGAGGTAAAACAAATTTGGAATGGTCAAAGAAGGATTAACCCCACTATACATAATATAGTTAAGAATGTATTAACCAAACGATTTCATATAGGAATAATATTACTAATATTTCCTTCAAAATGGGTAAATAAATCAAAATATTTCTATAAAATATTGTAATTACAATTATATGAAATGGGCTTATAGGGTTTTTTCAAAAACTTAATAGAATAGATGAAGGGCTAGTATAGATTATGTGAAAATTAATCAAGTTACATAGACGGATCATTTTCCCTTTCCATTTGTTGAAAAAATTCTCAATAGGATTATATAAAAATTATACTGGTATTCCATACACTTTTTTTTGAATCTCCAAGATTCAAATATAACCTATGGATTAGGAGAAACTTTTGATTATATTCCCCTTTCGGATATTTTTATGTATTAAAATATCATTCAGGATATGAAATTCACATGGAACTTTTTATCATTGCACGATGAGTCTATTTTTGGATCACATATAATAGTTTATGTATGTTTTCATGGATAAATTCCCTATTTATTGATTTTATTTTGATCACTGGCTCCCTTTATAAGGAATTTTTCATGAAAGATATAATGAAAAGTGCCTTGATCAAAATTATGATAAGTTACACTACATAGTAGATATGGTGTTGGTTTTAAGGAATGTTATTTATAGTGAGGAAAATTATGTAAAAAATAAAATATAGAAATCATTTAAATCAATCCACACACAATGAATATAATATAATTGAGTTCATTTTTATGGTATGATGAGTTTTATAGGTGATTCATTAAATGGTTATGTAAACATTTCCATACCATGTTTCTATTGTTATAGAATGATATAGAGTTTTTATTGAGATATGTATATATTCCTTAATTAGATCAAAAGGGAAACTCATATCTCCACTTATTATTCAATTCCCAAGGTGGTGTATTATTTTATAACTAATGTTTAACGAATAAAACATTTTTATAGGATACATTTTGATTCAAATAATGGATATTAAATCTATATTTCATTTATTTTTTATCTAAAACCTTAGATCTTAATCAAACTAATTACACTACAACTGAGAAAGTGTTTTGGACCATGTTTTTCTCTAGATAAATTTATATACTACATTCTAGGTTCAAAATAAATAGAATTCATTGATAATTATACCCTTAAACCTATCTAAAAATTATTGAGGAAAAAAGAAATCATCCAATGGGTATTTACCCTCTAAAAATTTGAATCATAGATTATATATAGATGAGGAAAAAATTATTTTTGATCACATAAATGGGATTTTTCATGAATTGGTCATCATACCATTTGATCTCATTCTTTTTCTAAAAAATTCCCTTAATGGGATCATACATCAATCTAATGATACATTCCAATGTTATATAGACATAATTGATTATTACATTTAATTTAAAATTAAAAATTGGTTCAACACATATAAATTTTATTTATAATACAGTAAACCCATAAAATTTGGGTGGGTTAATCCATATATTTGTGATGGAAAAATTGATCAGGTGATTAATAAATGTTTACCAAATCATAACATCCCCTTTATCCTTAGAATCAAACATACCGATTCTTTAGGGGTTCTTTCTATCCCTAAAGTCCAACTTAGAAAATTTCATACGTAGGTTTGTATTGGCTCACCATATTTCATGATTCATAAAATATATTTTGAATATGATCTTAGTTCAACTTTTATGTGAATATTTAGAAAATTAAGAAATTTACCGAATAACATTTAATCTTTTGTCAAATATTTGATACCCTAGGTATATAATAAATGGAACTGTTATCTAATTTTATAAGTTTTATTTACATAAATTGGAAGTATATTATTTATTTATGAGGGTATAGATTACTTTTTATATGTATAATGATGCATGATTTATGGTTGATTTTTTTTGAGGAATAATATATTATATAGGTTTAGACAAACCTTGTTTTTTTAAATTACTTGATATAGAATTTATTTAAAAATAAAATGATCAAAATATCTTGAAAATATGAGATTAGTGATAAATTTTATTGACATTACAACCCCGAAAATAAAGTCTAAGTAATTATATCTAATATATATTTGTAACAAATCCTTAAAAATGGTAAAATATAGTACAAAGGACTGTAGATGTAAATTAGATTATGTTATATGGGCTTACAACATAAATTTTGATAAAAATATCGAAATATCTCACTAGAGGTTTGTGTTTGGTAAAGGATGTCTCTTTTTAGTTGAGATACAATATTGTGTCTTATAGGATACCATGTAATGCATCATTGTTTTAAATATATATTATTTAATAAGAAGTTTTAAATATAGAATTTGAATGATATTATAACAAATTCTTATAAAAATTTAAAATCTATAAAAAATTGAATACGGAATAATGTCACGATCAGTTGATTCTATAGTGGGAGTTCAAATCTATAGAAACTTTCATCCTCTATAATTCCAATCAAAAGTTGTTTCTTGTTAAACATAGTTCTTGTTAGGTACGGACTTATATAGTAACTCATATTTAATAATTTACAGTTGTAACTATTAAATATAAGGCCACCCAACATAAATTCACTATGAATTCATTATTTTCGAATCATTTTGTTGTTATAAAACTATATAAAATATCAGATTTATAGTGATATATACAAAAATTAAAGTATGATATTAACTTCCCTAAATCATAATTATAATTCTTAAATTTAATATTTCAATGCTACAGTGAGGTTAAAAAATAATTTAATTTTTGGAAATAGATAAATTCATATATTTTTATCTACATATATGTGTTTATAATAGTTTTAATTTTGATGTTTTTTTTATTTTTGTTTTTTCAATATTTAAGAAAATATTACTTTTATTGATATGAAAAGAATATCAAACATAATTTTTTAATATAATGTTTTTTGAGAAATAGTGGTTGATTTAGAAAAAAAATTAAATAATTTATGATGTTATTTCATTTAATGATTTTAAATTCAAATAATTTACATGAATATTGATTAATTATGGAAATAAAAACTCATGGTAAACTCTATATTGTCCATTTCATATTTTCTGGTTGTATTCTAGAGCTATTTCTATATTATTGCATTAACCTATATTCCTTGAGAGAGTCTTGAGATGTTTATTATCTTCATGAAATATTTGTAATTAATTTTTCAAATCATTTAGAGTTAAGGAGATACACTAAAGTGAATAGTTCATTTTTAATTCCTTTTTAATATATTGAGGGTAATTTTTAATATTTCACCTTCATTTAGACTATTATAAACCATTAATATATTAATATGTCAGTTACATTACAAGTTAATTCACCATTTATTATCCATATCTTATGTTTTTTTATATTTTTTTTATTAAGTGTGGGTGAGGTTTGTTTTATTATATTATTTGGGAGTGACAATACTTTTAACGGGGAGAGTGTGAGGTATGGTAATATATTTTTAAGTTAGAAACATTCACTATTAATATTCCATTGTATTTATTATATTAATATTATTTTCCAAGAAAACAATTGTGTATATACTAAATTAGACGATAAGGGAATAATCATTCAAAAATTATTTACTTTTTCTTGTGAACTACCAAAATGAATGAAGGAATAATATTTTGAAAGTATGAAAAGAAATATTAGATAATTAATGAGTAACATTTTTCGTTTAGAAATGAATTTTATATCATATATTTTTTTGAAAGTGACATAAATATTCATATGTTATTTCACCAAATTACCCACCTCTTTACCCCTTTGAAAGCCACATAAGACTCCTTGAATTAGAATAATATTTTCACTATGAGTGGAAAGTTAAGAAACAAAACAATAATTTAGAAAACTAAAACAATATTAATTTGTAATAAAACAATAATCATAAATTTATAACATGTTTTGAATGATATTTTCCCTCATAGTTAAGCTAAAACTAGGTCATGGATGGATACAATATATTGGAGTCGGTGTGGATGGGAGAAAGGATTGAATTAGATAAATTAATGCATAAAATATGCCTGAAAACTATTGGTATAAAAATATTTATTATTATTTTGAATTATTTTTTGAATTTAATTATAGATTTATAATTTAATAGGACTTTTATGAATATATTTCCCTTGAATTGTTGATAATGGTTGGGATAATAACATGAGAGGGAGGAGGCGTAGAATCATAGTTTTTAAATTTAAATAATTCCCCTTAATGATCTTGTTAATTGTTTGATAGGAACTCTTCTCTCTTTCACATTGAGTATGAATGTAGTAAAAATGATATATAATTATTTTTACACGGTTTAAATTCTCTAGGATACATCCAAGTTCATACAATTATGATGTATTGTGGTAAAGTTTGTTATTAATCAGGGACCTCATTCATATTTATAGTATATTATCTTTCCCTATTGGTTTACAACTAGTTAGACATTGAAATAACACTTCATTATTTATCAAAAGTGACTCACTATTAAAACAATTAAAAAATCATTACATGAATTAATATAAGAAAATATTTCACCTTTATTGCCATCATAATGATATTCATCTTATCAATTAGATTATATTCTTTAAAAACTTCTTCATATTTGGTTGAATATGTCAAAGTGTTTTGATTCTTCCTTTTCATTCCAAAATTTTTCACTCTTGATTCTATTCCACTATTAATCATTTATTTCTATATTTATAGAATTTTTCATCACTTATTGAGTTATCATAAAAGTATGCGATCATTATATGTTGATCATTACTTCATAATGGTTAGTCAAATCCATTCCACCTGGTCGAATTATATCTCACAATCTCATCATAGAACATTAAAATTTAAAGGATTTCAAATCCTATAAAATATATTGATATTAATAATATCAAAAAATAATTCTAGTCAGTATAGTATACTAAAACTATTACAATATCCTCCAAAAATCAAGAACTAATTTAAATTAATATCTTGAATTTCAAGTCCATATCTAATCGAATAGATATATCTAATAAATCTATTATCTTGTTATGATAATTACAGAAATAAAATAATTTTTTACAAGGCTATTTTTCGGAAATAAAATTCACCAATTCATTATGTAAAATAAACCATAACTCATTTCGTGATAAAACACTTAATAAAAAATTCAGTACATACATTATAGTGTAAAATATACTATGTGTTGGTGAAATATCCAATAAATCTTAAATTTGGAACAGTACACAACCAAAAAAGTGAAATGAATAATAATTGATATCCATAATGGATTAAAAAAATTTACTAACCATTACAATGAAACAAAAAAAAATATATTATGTAGATTCAACACATCTCATCACTAGTTACACTTAATGTAATTCTTCAAACTTAACCAAATAATCATGGTGTCACCCAACAAATACTAGGATGTCATTTTCCATCCTCTAGATAAAACCACTTAAAAACTCCATTAAAATTTATTGAAATCAATAATATTATTTTATATAAATAATATAAGATATTATTGAATATTACAATTTTCTATTTTCAACAAACAAAAACAAAAAATTCGTAATTTTACAAACAATCCCCTATTGTGTTTTTTGTTAACCACTTTTTCAATAAGAATATTCTATCAACTAAAAATATTTCATAGTCATATTCCACAAAATAATCATTTATTTTAATTTTGTGAACAATGATTTAAAATAATCTACACTAATATCACATGATTCATTATCATTGTGGGAAATAATAGTTAAATGAAATGTTTTTCTTAGATCACTTCACTAGTATAATTCTTTTTTATTATAAATATTTCTTAATTTGAACATAAAATATTAAAAACATTCATCTATAAATTTACACTATTTTTTATAATCCTCAAAATATTGTCCCCCTGACAGTTTATTTTTTTATCTCTAGATATAAATATTAGTCCCTCTCATGTTGTCATTAAACTCTTTATAGTGTCTCTTACTATATAAAAAAACACAAAGCATGATTCTTCATGAATATTTTATAAAATAAAAAATTCAATAAATATCCAATTGAGAGAAACATATATTTTTTAGACCAAATATTAATTGAAAATTCATATTTAATGTTATTTTAGGGAATAAATTACTCAATTAACCTCTACTAAAGAGAACCAAGCATTTTCATATGACACTTGTAAATCTAAGCCACATGATAAAATATTATGTAGGTGATTCCACATATTGAAGGAAACTAAGGAATGGAAAAACAATTTTTATTGTCTTACAACTGACATGAATGGAAATCATTAGTGGTAGATGGTCCTTCTCAAAACCATCTAGTTGATACATATGGTTTAACAACAAGATTAAGTTAATGCTCCTCAAAACCCTCTTCGTACAATATCTTCTTCAATAGACAGTCATTGTTCTCGTCTATTCATTTATATGGAATATTTCTAATTATTCAATGAAAAAAATTGAATAACATGTTTAATATAATATTTCTTCATATCCACTTTAAATTCATGTAATTTCTTTCAAAAATTCCAAGGAAAAAGGTATAGTCATCTCTAATACCTTTATAAGAGAAAATTCATCATCGGTATCTTTGAATTCTATTTGGGTGTACCATATCCATATAAATATTGATTTTTTAATTAAAAATTTCTATTCATTCAATATTTTCAAAAAACAATATGGGTATGATTATATTATTTCATTTTATCTTCAAAGTGGCCTCCCAAGTCCTGTTTTATCATTTTTATACATCTAATTATTCATACATTTTTTCTCAAAATTAATCATGTGCAACCTCATCAAAACTCAAAGCCTATAATTGATATAAAACTATAGTTTTTTCCCATAACTTCATACATTTTATTTTTTACTATAGAAATAGTTTTACTAATAATGTTATTCTCATCAATTTTATCTATACTTCATTCACTCATTACTGAATAAAAATTGGATTATTCATCACTATCATTGGTAAATTCATATAAATTAATGTCATTCGTGACAGTTCTTCTATTTATTGAGAGTGAAATATTTACATTAAAAAAATTTAAATTACTATATTAATATTTTATTACCATGCCACATCTCAAATAGTGTATTCTATTCACCAAGACACAACACGACGACATTTTAAAATTTTAATATTGTTAAAACTACTATCTCCCAAAACATCTCATATAGGACATTATAAATAATCATTTTTTGATAATTATTTTTTTAATATTAATATTATACTAATTTACTATATCTATTGAGTATTTTTTACCAATGATACATAATTTTTTATCCCTTATTTTTTAGGATAATCATCTACATGGTTATTGGAGAACACCAAATCATTATTTGTTTGAATGTTTATAATTTCAACATTATAATATTCTAAACCAACCAAAAATAATGTTTTTTGAAAATAAACATATTATATTGATGAGTAATCACAGTTATTCACACGATAAAGATTATATTTTAAAAAAATTTACTTTGTATTTTAGTGAATAAATTCCCACCATTTTTTTATTTTTAGGAAAATTACATTTTTTGAGGTTTTATGAATGATTTGGGTTTTATTGTGAAAATATTTTATTTCATATTTTTAATTTATTTTATCCATTTTGTAATTAATTACAAATTTATTCTTTTGATTTTGGTTTTTGATGTGATATGAAATTTTTAATGAACTATAAATACTTTTGGATAATAACAACAGAATTTAAGGATTCATGGAACTATATATTTAATTAATTACAAATTTGGATGAGTACCTAACAGATATTTGATTATTAGCAAAAATAATATGCTAACTTCTATGATACATAAAATTTTAATGGGGATGTGTAATATATTTTTCATATATATCATAATTTCATACTTAGGAGTTACATATCTTGATCCACACATCATATAAATTTCCCAAAGTAAAATGATACATAATGTATTTTTCAGAAGAAATGATAATAAATAAAATATTTTCTAGAACTAAAGTTATTTATATTATTCTCCCTTTATAATTGTGAAATTTTATCATTTTATTCGATCTTATGTATGATTTTAAACATCTTATGTATTGAAAATCATTTTATGCACAGTTTCTCCATACTCAAAATTTTTAAATGTTATGAACCACGTAGTTGAAATGAACTTATTATATATTCATTGGAAATAGAATTTTATAAAAGAAAAACAAGTTAAATATTCATTATATTTAATGGAAATGATATATATAAAGAAAACATATTATGTATCCTAAAAAACATGAAATTTTCAAGGCTTGAATCATATATATCAACTATATTCTATTATTTTATCTATTAAAAGGGAATAAAATAAGTTTTTATACATTTAAAAAACACTAAAATAATATGTTGCCTTATGGAAATAAGAGTTCCACTATGAACGGATTATAGTTTTGAATGAATTACCAAAATATTTTCAAACGTGTTGTGTTGTGCTGAATATACTTGTACCTTGACTGAATAAGGAGTAGAAGATTCCATGTGATGTGCGGTTCTATTATGTTACCATGATATATGGAATAATATTGGGTCAACTGACTTTTTTGATGTTACTATTCTATCGATTTATTATTGAATAAATATTCACACTACCAGAAATATAAAATACTTTTCCAATTTTCCATTGTCCACACAGATTAATAGAAAAGTTGGGGGGATATATTATGAAATATGTAAGAATAAAGACTAACGATCCATTTATGATCAAAGATTATGGGGAAATAATTTAAGATGTCTATTAATATGGGTCTTTATATCATATGAATATACTAAAATTCTATGGGAAATAATTAAACGAGTTTGACCTTGAGGGCGGAAGGAAATCTACAAAAAAGAGAGGAAGTAATGGAGTAAGGGGGTCAAATTGTGTTTCTATTGTAGATATTTCTAGTTTCTTATTATAAAATAACATTTATTTTCTTCTCCCCTTATTCTTTTACCTCATGGAATATGGTGTGAGAAGATTTTTTGATTTAGTTACAATGGTAGAATTGATTTTAATTATTAACACTAACAATTAATTAATAAAATATCTTCTCTGTTAGCTGGTTTAGCATACAATGATATATAATTATTATTAAATATAATTTTGTTTTAATTTTTTACCATATTAAATTTTTTATTTTGTAGTTTTTGAACCGAATTCTCCTTCCACTTGATGATTTTATATAATGAAATAGCCGAAGTTGATTAGTGACAATCTAATAATTATTGGCATGTATGTGAAGGCAGTGAATTACTTTAGAATTACCTATTAATTGTGACACCTAATCAGATATTTCCTGAGTATTTTTGTAATGGTTATTTATTATTTGTGTTATTGATACAATTCCCCACACATAGGAAGGATAAATTAGCTATAAGTGATTACTAAAAGACTTGTATTCAAAATATCCTTCAACCTCTAGTGATTGATGTAATGTTGTGGATTCATTCAATTATAAATTAATAATAAGAATAAGAAAATATTTGTATTATGAAATCTTTTTAGAGGAAATAAAGTATTAAACCCATCACCTTTTATTTTATTGATTTTAATATACTTGTTTTTACTATTTTTATGTTATCTCATAACCACATTCACTCAACCTAAACCCCATAAACTAGTTGTGAAAAAAAAATCATTCCTTTTTGGAGATAACCACACTTTCCCCTATACTAAATAATTATAAACCAAAGGTTTTAAAATATCTTCACAAGCCCATGATAAATGTTTCATTAAAACTTCTTAATATAATCATCAATAAATATTTAATAATACCTTCCTCCATGTATATATCTCGATGTGATCATCCCCTAAATATCCAAATGAACCACATCAAGATACCTTTAAAACATTTTTTATAATCTTATATTAATTTTGAGTAATTTATATTTTTAAGTAAATATAAACATTTGAGTAAGATAATGATTTACATGGGGAATTTCCCAAGAGACTTCATTAGTCACTAATAGTTTTCCGGTTTTTTGGAACAAGTGGCCAATCCTTTTGTGCCAAATTTTGTTTTTATCTATCTTGGTATGAAATAAAAAATTTCCTTCCCTACCAAAAATCTAAATATTACCTCTCATGATTATTTATTTCATCGCTATTATATCATAATGTCCATTAATATAAAATGTTTTATTTATAAATTTAACGGTATATCCAAGGTTGCACAATTGAACTATCCTTAAGATATTATAACCAAGAACTTATATGATGGAAAATATATATTGAGTTATGAATTTGATTAAAATTATATAATTTTGTGGGAAATGTTATTATTTTGTAGAGTTATAGTGTATTTCAGCTGTCAGAGGGTGTAAATTAGAGGAAATGGTATTGATGAGAAAATATGTTTAAAAATAAATGATAGCATTGTGTTCTTGGTTACTAGGTAGCAAGTACTCTATGTCATAATATAAGGATGATATAAAAACACTACTCTTTATTTAACAATAATAAATGATTTATTACGTTAGAATACAGATAATACATCCTAGAATATATAGAAGTCTACTTTCATTGGGAATTTGGTACATTACATAACAACATAAGACAAGAAATAAATCCTCTTTATTGAAAACTTATTTAACATAGTCATATTATTCCATGGATTTTAAAATATCACTGGATAACATAGGGTCATATATATTAAAGCGGTGATCTATAAATATCATTAAGGTAATAAAAATTTGATAAGGTAGAACATGTTATACAATAGTAATATCATTGGGGAATAAAATGAACATAAACCATAAGACATGATATAGTATGATAATCATAACTCGAAAAACGTGGAAACAAATTAAAACAATACATAAGAAACATAGATCATGGAAAAATTCCAATACATTATGATGGAGAGTGTCCCATAAAGTAAACAGGTTTAAATTTTAGCCCAACATGACATCTCATGTGACTTAACAATACCCAATGCATTGGAGTGCATCATAATTACTAGTGCACCCTTCACATTCATTTCATTATCATTCTTAATTATGCATCATAGATCATACAACATGGTTTCATTCATCATCATAATTTATTCCATGATATAGGTGTGAACAATACATACATGTAAATCACAATTAAAATATATATATATTTATAGAGGTTAATAACATTGATAAGAAATGGGTATGTTATTCAATGTATAATTGGTTTAGAATGAAAAATCATTATGAAAATTTTCCAACATATCAACATCACATTATAATTCAAATAATGGGTTGATGAAAAATAAATGGGTCTCTCATAATTTGAAAACAAATTTCCAGTAGTATGTACATGGAATTACATATCCCTACAATTTTAATTGTAAATATTAGTCATAAGATAATAATGAAACTTCAATAAATAAGAGATGGCGAGGATCCATTACATGAGTGTGTAACTCCAAATTCGTGGGAGGGGCTTTATGACAGATTGAGGGTACCATAGGGGTCTCTAGAGAGTAGTGGGAAGAGTATGTATGTGCTTTTAGGTGTTTTAGTGAAGATAAATTGGATCTTAGGTGGGTTTATTTGGGAATTGACTAGGATTTCTATATTATTTAGGTTATAGACTCTATATAATAAAATAACCATAAAACCAAACAGTCCCATGGGTTTTTCCTATTTTTATTCCAAATTAGTGTGGTTCTCACCATTATATATGTCCAAGGGCTGAATATAATACAATAATTTTCTTGGTTATGTGGAGGCAATTCACACTCTTAAAGAAATGTTTTTAAAACATTAAAATTTATTAATGGTTTTAGATAATTCATAATGTCATTATAAAATTAATAAAATAAACATAATGTAACATTATTTAAAATGGAAAAAAATAAATTCGGTTGTGGATATTTTTAGTAGTATTTATTACATTACTTTTGGTTCATTATGATGTCTTAATACAAAATGTATATTTATATGGTATTTAACATTTACAAGAAAATTCAGCTTTCTAAAAAAATAAGAAAAATTAAACATTAGATAATTTATAAGTTTTTATTCCAACGATAATATTAATTATATCAAATTAATTTTATATATGTGTGAATTTACACTGTAAAACTAAAATTGACATTTATTAAGAAATGCTGGGTTTTTGGACAATAATACATTCAGATCCCTTATTTAAATTAAATTTTACTTCATAAAAGATAAATCATCATTTATATTTAATAAAAAATAATTAATAATAATATTTTTTAATAAAATATTAATTTTTTCAAAAACTATTTTTTCATCAAAATAAATTCCCTAATTAAATTCGAATATTACCTTAAAATACTTTTTTTATTGTGGTATCAAAATAAAAATCATTTACAATGTAAAAATAATAGGATAAAAATGTTCTCATTATTCTATAAAATAATAATTTATATACTCATATTGCTAGTTTCGAGATACATATATCTATAATACTCTTGAAAGCACGCTAAGAGTAAGGTGCATGATGGTGAGACTTGCATTTGGTGGTTGAACCAACATTGTTTGGGATGTGATCTCTATGAGATTGAAATTCTCCTGTAAATTAATTCACTCTTGTTTGAGTTGTTGTATATCGGCTTTGGATTGATAAAGGGAAAAGTCGAGGTATGTTATCTCTCTTGAAAGCTCTGATAAATGGGTTCCATTTTCTATTACAATTGGATTTGTTAAAACCCTATATTTATACAAATTATGCTATCTCTTTCCAACTAAAATATTATCAATTGTAATACTTGTTAATAGTCATTTAAATTTGATATCATATAATGAAACCAAATAATGGAATGTTTTTTCTTTAACCATATTATATAAAAATACATTTAATTAAGTCATAATGTAAATTCCATGTATAAAGTTTTGTTCATTTCAATATCCCCCCTATATGAAAATTTTCCCTAAATATTTTTGTTACCCACACTAATATAAATGAGGGTAATTCGATTTCATCACCTTCTATAGTTCTCACATTTCATCCTCAAACAAATGGTTTATCCATATTACCTTGAAAAGGTTAATTTTCTTATTTGATAATACTTTTTCTCTACAATATATGATATTCACCGAACAATCATTATAAGAATGATCAATTTCCAATAGTACCACCTCCAGATTGAGTACATGTGATGGTTTTGGTATGTACAATCTCAATATGTAATCATTTAATACAACATTTACTTGAGATAGGTTAGGTGAAAGGTTTAGTAAGTAGGCCACCACATCGATGTGATCAAGGATCTCAAAGGGGACTATGTATCTTGGACAAATCATTCAATTTTGGGAAATATCTCATCGCCTTCTTATATGGTGATATTAAAAGGAACCCATGTCTCCAACATCTATCTCTAGGTCTCATAGATGATTGTCAGAATATCTATTCTATCAACTCTAAGTATCCTTGATGTGCTGCTGAATAGTCTTAAACCTTTCCCCCATTTCCTCAACCATTTCAGGTACTAGTTTTTTTTCATTCCCCAATATAATCTCGTCATGAAACTGTTCTACAGCTCCTCCTATTAAGGGATTCCTATGGAGCCATTTCTATGCTTTGGTGGAAACTATTTTTGTAAGATAACTCAACTAGAGGAAGATATTGATCCCATCATTCATTAATGTCATTTAAGAATGGTCTCAAAATTTCCTCAAGTTTCCTTATAGTCTAATCAAATGGACCATTAGTTTATGGGTGATAAGCCATGATAATGATAAACTCAGTGTTTTTAGAATGACAAAGTCTCTTATAAAAATCATGTATATCCATAGTGGTACAATCTATAGTGGTACTCCATGTAGGATCACCACATATCTTATGTATATCCATATAGATTGATCCAGTGAGAAGTCCTATTAAATAATAATTAAGTTTGTTGTTATTTTATAAAGATCTGCCACATCCCATATAGAATTTGTCCCCTTTATGTCTTCATAAGACTAGTAACAAAGTCCATGGTGATTTTTTCCCACATTCATATAGGTATTGGTAATGGTGGCATCATCCCCATGTATTTTTGCCATTATTTTTTTACATGATTTCATAGAATATGTAATGATTTTTATTCCATGATCTCCCAATACATATATTCCCAAAATAGTATTCTTATAGATACCAATAAATAATTATGATTTTTGAATGGCTGGAGAAGGTTGAGAAATGTGAATCATCCAAAAATTATTTCATTAACAAATGATTTCATGTTACACATAGTCTCTACCCAAATTTAACAACACCTTCAACATTAAAATTGAACTCTATGGTTTCCCCATTACATATATAATCTACTTTCTTTTGAATTTCCCACATCAAATTTTGGAGAATCCTTTAACCTATAAGGAATGTTTTATTGAGAAATAATTATTTATAAGATTAATTATTTTCCATCATTTATGATTCCCATGACCATAATTTACAAATATAACCAATGTGTAGGTGCATTGACCCCTCCTTCTTGATGAAGAGGACGAGTTTCCCCTTTGTATTCGCTTGGGAATAAGAAAGCATTATCCAAATTTTCTAATAATTATTTATGTAAATCCTCAAGTTCCATAATATCCATTTTATAAATAGTATTGGATGATGGGAATTCCCTAAGTATAATCTTGATTGAATATTAAACTCTCTTCTAGAAGGAAGGCCATACAATTCCATAGGAAACACATCATTGTATTCATTCACAATACTCATTTCTTTAAGGATTTTTCTTTCCTAATAATCAATCATTTTTTCTATATATGCATTATCATAGGGAAAGAATATCCATGATTAAAAATTTGGTGATAAAGAATACCCATCATCCTTTTTGACATATACACAATTGATGATAAAATCTCAATAATGAGAGAGATTTTATTCTCATTGAAAACTGTTTTGGATATAAATAGGGATATCCAATTCAAAACCATAATTTTGTTCAATTATGCCAAAGGAAATATGATAAGGTTCATTGGTAAGTTTATCCCACACATTATGTCAGGGTAGGAGTTATATTCTTGGGTTGAAATAATATCCCCAATTTATATTTTCACTAACAACACTACATCCATGCTTTGGGGTGGTTTTTGAATAGTTATACTAAACATTAATGATAGTAAAAACTTCATATGATGATAATAAAAAAGTATGTTCTCTATCCATGAATGAATATCTAGTGTACCAATAACCAATTTGTTTTTTGGATCCACCACACTGTTTTTGAGGAAAAATCTCATGGCTCCTTCCTTGGTGGTTTTTATTTTTCTCAAAAACCCCTTTTTGTAGTGCACTGATTTTCAAGGTCCCATATTTCCTTGTAATTAAATTAATGAAAAATGTACAGGGGAATGAATCGAGAAATTATTTCCTCTATCGCATTGGTGGGTTTCTCCTAAAATAAATAGTTAGCTAGGTTCTCTACATTTCTTTACCTAATTCATTTCCTCCCCCCCTCCCATTAGAAATATCCCAGGTGCTTATTTTTACACCATTGAAAATTGGGATGTTTAACTTTCTGGGAACTGTTATATTCCTCCATCACACTACCCAAATTAAACCCCATGTTCCTCTTAATATCCTCTTGATTCCTTTGATAATTTCAACATCTATTTTTATCATTGAGGTAATATCAATAAATTCCCTCATAGATATCAATGTCTTTGATTGTTAGGAATTTTCGTAGACGAGGTTTTACCCCCCACCAAGGAAGTAGTCAACCATGAATTTGTGGTTAATGAAAAGGCCAGATGCGTATCATGAAAGAGATTTGATGTTTTCCTTGTAATACCCTATAGATTCATAATAGTTTTTATTTAGGGAAATCCAATACCATTCCTTACTAAGTCAGAGAGTTTGAGGAGAAAATTTATTTAAAAACATTTTCCATAATTACTTCCACCCCATCACTTCGATCACTTCATCATATTTTGTATTTTTGAACAACTTCCACCACTGATCAGCTTCTCCCTCTATATGATAAATAGCCTATAGAAACATCTCTTCTTCGGAACAGTGAACGATGGAGAAGATATTTTCAATGGATTTGATCTATTTTCCCCAGATTAATGGAATGACGATCTTTTAAATGTTGATGTCCTTTATCTCAAAAAGGACTCAATTACAACATGTTCTCTTTTTAGGGGATTTTGAGGCTCCTCCTAATCTAGGATTATATTCATAACATGATTCAACTAATATTTTATAACCATGAAGTTTGGGATTCCATCTCCTATTGGGTTGGGAATATTGTTGGGGTAGTCATCACGTTCCCTTCATAATGATTGTTTACCAGGTTTCTCATACATCAGGCCATTGGTTATAATAAAATATAAAATATGGATTAGTATTTAAAAATTAATAAATACATAAAAGAGAATCCCATGAAATTAAATTGATAACTTATAAATTACACATATTTCTTTCATTATGAATCTCTTTCCTTAAATCAATGTTATCATTTATCTATTTCAAAACATAACCTCCTTGGGGTAGTTTTTGTTCCCTTAATAATGGTTCATATCGATCTTCTGAATTTACTAATGCATATCACCTGAGCTTGTCTAAAAAAATGTGCAGCAACACCAATTATTGAGTACTGGGTTATATAATGTCATGCCTGACACACCTTGTCAGAGATGTTACCCCTAGGTACATATATGCCATAACTACATCAACTTGTAGTATGTAGTTAGGGATGCATTTTCATGATAAAAAACTTAATCTATAATTACAAAAATTTCGATTTTTTTCTTATTCATAGTTTTATCGTTTATGTAATATCTATTGTTTTCTAATCCTAACCCAAAAATTAACTAAAATTTTCCTTTGGCACCAACTGTAACAGCACAAAACTATATTTCACATTAATACATGATTTATTACATAAAATTACATACAATACATTCTAATAGATATATATATGTATACATTCGTTGGAAAATAGTTACGTTATATAACAACTTAAAACTGGAAATACATGAGCTTCATTGAAGACTTCCTTAACCTGATCATAATATTCCATGTCTTTTAAAACTACACAGTATAGCCTAGGTAAATACTTAAGAAAGGGGGAAAATATATCCCAGTAATTAAATAAGAATGAAAATAGGGAAATATATGGTAGAAAATAAGAATATAAATGGGTAATAAGAAAAACATAAACAAATAGTAATGATATAGCACGATAATCATAACATGGGAAATGTATAAAAAACATAAAAAACTATGTCATAAATGTAAAGACCCTAAACCCATTAGCCTTGATCTGGTGCCTTAATTAGTCCCATTAGTACAATGCAAAATTTCTCATATCCTAAGCGATGGAATAGTTTATTAGTTTCCAAATACTATATAAAAATATACATATAATATTACAATATGAGAGGAAATGAACATTGAAATTCCATTGGAATGATCCACAACTCCTTAATTATCCCTATAAGTCATTCATAATATATATTCAAATCCTTGGTGTAAATAAAACATATGAAGGTGGTGTACATAGATTCTAGGTAATATTAAACAGTATAATGGAAAATTTCATAAACATAGACAATAAGGAATGATCAATATCTAAAACACAAGACAATAAAACATAATCATGAGGATTATATGGGTAGAATAAAAGATGAATAAATAATTCCTTGTAAATAATCATAGGATAATTAACCCTATATATTCTACAAGTATAATAATCACATTATTTTTCAATTAGAAATATCATAATGATGGAATTCATAATTCTTGACTTCTAAAACTTATTTTCCTGTCCTCAACCAAGATATTTAGAAATATATGGTTAAGGCCTTGGCTAAACCCATATATGTTTTATCTAATGAGACCTACCGATTCATCGATGGGGTATTGGGGACCCCAAAAATGACCTACTCAGTCCAATTAATTGCTCATATGAATGTATTGAAACATAAATTACATACTCATATCATATGTAAAAAAATATTCTTAATCTGTAAACATAATCACTAACCATTTTAAGTAATATGATGAATCATATCATGGTATCACATCCATAGTTAAACTGATCACAAATAATTTTGTAAAATTAGGTAGATGATATCATATATGATCAATCCCAGTAAATCAAAAACATCAACAATGGGTGTTGAAATAAATGGAAAATAATATAATAAAATCCTTGAGGAATTCTTGAGAGAAATATCCTTTTTTACTTTGAAAATAAGAGTTCATTTGCAAACAAATCATTTTTATTTGTCAAAAAATCAGATTTTAAATATTTATATCATATAAAAAATGGAATGAAAATTATATTACGTTTGAGTCAAAAATTATGTCCTACTTATGTGAAAAAAGTAAATAAAAGTTTTTATGATACTTAATAAATGGGCCACTTCGATGCGGTTTAAGATAAAATATAACAATATTTAAAGTGAAAATGATTATTTATTTATATAAAACCATAAATGAACTAGTATATTTTATCATAACAAAATATTTGATTTTTTAATTATAATAATGGATTAAAATAGATTATGTATTTCACTTGAAAATGGATAAGAAACTAGGATTTTCCCCTAAATCGAGCTTTCTTATCTGGAGGAGTTGAGAAGAAAACATTATTAAACACTTATTTTCGCATTAAAGAAAGATAAAATGATGTCGATATGTGATATTGGAAAATAGACACCAATATAGAAGAATAAAAAATAATAATGAATAATTTCATTGAGGAAAAAATAGAGATAATATTACCTGGATAGAAAATAGAGGATTGGGAATAAACCCTTACCTTATATACAAAAGTGTTCCACACACATACTTAATAAACTGGATAATAAAATTAAATTTATAAATTAATTAAATAATAACATTTTCAAAATTTATATTATTTTGTAAAATTTATTAAGTTCATTTATGGCCTTTTTAATGATTTATAATATTCATTTTCATCATTCTGAAGTGTTTCTTTTGTTTTCATGATTGGTTCTCTTGTATACATGTATGAATGATCATGTGAAAATGAAATAGTTATAAAAAATTGCATTTATATGTTATTAATTGAAATATATAATATTATATGGTTAGATAATTCTTTTGGTTATTTGGATTGTGGATGAATCAATAGACCATACGTTAGTGATAATCATTTTTATTATCTTTCCTATTTATTATCATCACACAACTATTTTGTTTCATAAATTAATACCATTTATATATAATAGTTATAGAAAATATATTATGATGTAAAAAATATATTATAATCTGGTTTGAACATAAATATTGTTTCATGATCATCCTTGGATGAGGGATTAAAAAGGAAACTCATCATCCATGAAGGCTGTAAATCAGCACCTCACAGACAATTTTTACGTTTTTAGAATAAAAAGTGGATGAGAATAGAATTTATGGTGGGTATCCCAATATAATAATAAAATTTTGGTATATATAATATATTCTAGTTATCATGTATGATTTAATAGTGGAGTTATGTAATAGATAAGAGGAAAAAATAAATTAAAAAGAAATTAAAATAAGAGAAGAGCGTTTTTACCTATTGAATTATTCTCCTCGAATACCTACTTAATGAACTCTAAAATGGTCTTTTAGTGAGAAAAAAACAAGTTATAGACTCTTGGTAGAGGAAAATTGATTAAATTAGATAATATTTAAGGCTTAAGAGGTGTGAGGCAAAAAACTGACGAGAGGTAATATTTATAGTGGAAGAGAGGGGTGATTTTTTATTATTTTATTCATTAGTATAATATTTTGGATCAAGATAAGAAATAGTGATGATTCCATGACTAAATAAAGAAAATAGAAATGGATTTTTCGAGATTATGGTGCCTAAATCGTTCATGATTTTTTAAATAATGAATATAGAATAAATTGTTAAATACTATAAATTACCATATTTCACTATTCATTAAGAATTCAACTATTTTAGTAAAATGCCATAAATTCACCATAACCATTTTCAATGATTAGAATTAAAGAATGAAAAAAAAATTACAAAATAATTTTTTAAATAATTAAAAATTAAATTAAATTTTTTATAATAATTTATTAAAAATTACCGATTATAAAATTATAAATTATTTTATAATAGATTGAAAAATTCATTATAGTCTCATATAATTGTATTATAATCATAAGACAAAAAATATATTAATTTATGAATATATTTTTTGAAAAATCAAATATTAATTGAAATAATTAGTTTATTTATAAAATGTTAAATTATTAATTACATATCACAAAGAATATTATCAAATAATTTTTCATTTTTTAAAATATATATTTTCTTATTCCATGTAATAAATATACCTTTTTTTAATTATAAGATACACAAACAATATTTAAACATTCTTATGTAAAGTTACTATTCTATTGGTAATATTAATGTTTCTAATTGTCATATTAATATTCCAATTATCATATTTAATAGTATATTATAGTTTTAGTCTTGGTGTTGAGTAAAGAACAAACTATTGAATATTCTATATTTTAAAAGAGACATACCATAAAATCATGTGGTGTTATAAAAAACATTTTCAAGGATGGCCTCCAAGACATCATGATAGAAAAATTACCATAAAGGAATCAATTTCACTTCCTATCCCATCATAAAATTATAAGAAACTAAACATTACCAAACATATTGGAGTTATATATAATTTTGGAAACACCATCACTTTCATTTCATTCTCATGCATTAGTGTAACATATACAACATGAAAAATGGTTTCATTCATCATCATGTGTTATTTCACAATCCATGATTGTACAATACATGCATGAAAGTCCCAAGTCAATGAATTATATGTGTATAATGGTGAAAACCCCTAATAGAAAATGGGTACGGTATTCACTACATAATTGTTCTGGAATAGAAAATTGTAGTGAAAACACGGTAGCATAATGTTATCACATAAAAAATAATAAAGCTGGATGATGAGAGAGAATGAGGTATATAATAATATGTACATTATGTGGGAAGTATCATGGATTGGGGAATACATATCCTAATAATAAGAATTGGAACTAGAAGACATGAGATAATAAATAAACATGATTAAAGAAGAGATGGTGAGGATCACGTACTTGAGTGTGTTAATCCAAATGCTTTAGAGGGATTTCCTATGAGATTTATGAAGACATGAGAGGTCTTAAAAGAGTGGATGTCATAGTATGGACATGCTCTATATATTTTTAAGGAAGATCAATGGGTTCTTGGGTGAGTTTATATTGAAAATGAGGGGGATTTATTTATTATTTATGTTTTGGACTCTACATAATAAAATAACCAACATCACACACCATACCATGGTTTTTTACCATGTTTTATTCCAAATGGGTGGGTTTCGCATTATTTTATCTATCCATGGGTGGAACTTAATAATGTAATTTCCTTGTTTATGAGGAGGTGAGTCACACTCTTAATGAAATGATTTTAAAACATCAAAATATATGAATGGTTATGTTGGATTCATTTTTGATTTATAAAATTGACCAAATAAAATTGAAATCACATTATGTTAAAAATAAAACATATATTTTTTAGTGGAAACATTTTATTGTATTTATTACATCACTTTTAGGTCATTATGATGTCATAATTGGCGAAGTATATTTATACGGTATTTAATTTTACCCCGGAAGTTTGATTGTCTCAGAAAAGTATTAAAAATTCACTATTGTAAAAGTTCAAGGATCTGAATCCAAAAACATAATTAATTTGTCTAAATATTTATCTAATTATTTTTATTTCCACTCTTTAATGTAATGTCAGAATTTATCATGAAATGCAGTGTCTTGTAAGATAAAAAATTTCGATCACTTATAAAAATTACATTTAAAATCATTAAAATTATATGATAATTTACATTTCATAAATATTATATGTAATAGTATTTTTTAAGATATTATTTATTTTAAAAAGGCATTAATTTGTCTATATAAATTCCTTATAAAAATTTAGTATTACACAAAAAAATATATTTTTGTTTTGCTGTATCAAAGTAAAAATGATTCATAATCTAAGAATAATTGGATGAAAATGTATTAATTACTCTCTAGAAAATAATTTACATACTCATATTTCTAGTATCTTGATACATATCCCATTATTAAACCTGAAAATACATATGAGTAAGGTGTGTGACGGTCTGAAATTCATTGGGTGGTTCCACATACATGTTTTGGCCCATGATCTCATTGAGATTGAACTTATCTCATAAATGGTTTCTCTTATTCTTATATTTTTGGATATCGACTTGGGATTGTTCAAGGAAAAGGCCCAGTGATACAATATATATTATAAACTCAAATAAATGGGATTTATATGATATTATCCTAATGGTTGAGACAATCACCTACTTTTTTGTGTCAATTAGATTTTTTTTAAAACCCTATATTTATACTAATCATACAACAACTGTAAAACTAGTAAATTTTCAACAATAATGATGCTTAATGATCAGTTTAATATTATATGACAGAATAAACCCGAGAAAGATCATGTTTTTTCAATAATAATATTATATAGTAATACATTTAATTATTTCATAAGTGAAATTATACTTATAACTTTTTGGGTCATTAGAGAGGAGATAGAATATGTGGCGGATTATCCAGCATGTGTCCCTTGAATATCTACTCGACGGCCTCCAAGTTGAATTTTTTTATATTTTTCATAGGTAAAATATTTATAAGAATAAAATTATATAACAATTTTATCGCCATTATACTAATCACTATACAAAATCCTCATTATCCTTTATTTCACCACTTCAAAATATAAGATATTTGTTTTCATTTTTCTTAATTACTCTATTTAGTTAGATTCAACTAATGATATATGATCCATGAGAGTATATGAAAACTATGTATGAGGCCCTTAAATTATTCTATTATTTTATAAGATTTCATGTGTCATATAGTATGTAGGTGTTAGTAGATGACTGAAAATGAAATCAAATGTAATTTATATAGTATAATAAATTCATATGTGGTGAGAATGGACTACCAAAGATATGATAGGTCTTATGATCCCGATGTTTTAAATACATGTTTATTGACCATGAATCTTTATGAATGTGTAATGATACATTCAAAACAGACCCCGTAATGTGATTCCATTCATGTATCTTGTCTTAGAGAGCCCTATGAGGTGTTATTGATTGACCATTATTAACGAGTTGCTAATGTGTATGTTAGGATAGAAATGGTGTGTATTTCTTAAAAGAAAATGTAAAATATTCATATCATTTGTATTTTGACCAATGTGAGATAGGTAATAATTTGGGATCTTAATTAATGCTACTAGGGGTCATTATTGACCAAATTACTCTTCGTATACATCATCACGAGAATGGGTTTCTGAGTGACTAAATTTGGTGTAGTTGATCCAATATCCAGGACATTAAAACATTAATAATGCTTATGATTATGTTATGATAATGAATATATGAAGGGTGATTAATCATTCACCATTTTTTTATTCCAATGGTGATTATGCATTCACCCTATTTTATGATATGATTTTAATGATACTCAATACAAATATTATAATTTTTATATTATGGTGATTGTTTTTTCACCATTATTTTGATTATATATAATAGTGATTATTAGTTCACATTATATGATAATTCATAGTTATTAATATATGTTCAACTTTTTTATGATTCTACCTATAGGTAATAATATTTTCACAAATCATTTAGATAGAAGATAAAGATAATTTGTTAATTTTTTATGATTACATTGATAACATGTTAAACCATGTTATGTTATATTATAATGATAATTTAGTCAAATTATTGTTATATTAGTGAAATACCTGACACATTAATTATTTTTTGAGTACTGATGATTTATCCCCTATAGTCATGCATTTTTTGGGTGATAAATCAGTCAACATTATTTTTGACATTATGGTTGTAACTCATTCAGATCAGAATCAATAATTTTGATATCTAGTTCACCTATATCATTTTTTTACAGTGATAATTATTCACCGTATTTTACATTTAAGATGAGAACTCATTCTTTATATTTGATTGTAATTACACATTAACCTATATTTTGTTATGAGTAGTGATAACATATTCACACATACTCATTATTGATGATAATGTGTCATTACACTATTATATTATAGTAAATTACTTATATTCTCAATATACTTGTATAAACACACAAAAGAGGGAGGATGATTCCAATGTGGTTAAACATTTACCAATATATAATTTTTTTATTTTATCCTTTTAACCTCGTTGGTCCTTGAACATCTATTTTTTTATGATAGATGCATATATTCTTATTAAACATGGAATATACCTATGTAAAATAAATTAAATTAATAATGTAATGAAAATGTGTTTTTGAATGGTTTAGACTCTCATAGTAATCCTACTCCTTGTTTTTTTAGGATGTTCGATTCACATATTTTCCACTATAAATATTTTCATCAGAATATAGTGGGCTGAACAAGTTTTATCCTCAAGCCACTCACCATATTATATTGGTGCGTGTCTAAAATATAACACATGTGAACCAAAGTTTCATCCCAAAACATATTCATACCAGTATCCCATCTTTTTTTTTATTTTCCAACACTCTTAAATTTGATAACCAATGTTCATAGGATTTACCAACATCCACATGATCATATCTTCTTCCTCACATAGAGGCATTGACTACCACTAAATCATTAAGAACTAATGAAATATAGTATATCTTTATAAAAAACAAAACTCCGAGTTCTCAAACAACTACTCACTAGAATTTCTAATCTCAAATTCTAAGGAATTAGACACACACAAAATATTCAATACAAGCTTCTAAATTTCAAACATTCTCAATGTTCTTCAATAATAGAAACCATAAAATGTATTACCTATAAATTATACAATTAATGAAATATCATCATATTCTTTCTCAATTATTGATCCTCGAACATGGACATGTTATTTCTCACTGCATGAAAACTCGTAATGGTTGGGTTCTACATATCAAACATATTATTCATAGAAGCATAAAAAATATTTCCCTTAAAAAAATTAACTTGTATCCTATTATTTCGGGCTTAGATATTTTATTCTATTAAATCACTAATATCTACACCACCCATAATACACATCTCTTGTTCATCCATTTTTTGTTTTCTCTCTTTGATAAACTCCTATATAAGTTTCCAAAAACTTTTACCAAGAAATGTTTTACATTAAAATTAATAGAAATATTATTGAAATATCATGAAGGTAAAAAATCCATATATATTTACCATGATACTACATATTTTCTCCATAATTTGGTCACCATTGTGTATCACATTGTTTCATAAATTTCATGTCACAAGAACATTTCAAATATACCTTTTATTATTTTATTCTAATTTGTATTCTCAACTAAATACATATAATTTTCTATGTTAATAGACAAACATTCAATTTTTATAATAATATTTCAACATTATTTATATTTAGACATTATTAAATAATTCATAAAAATAGAGAAGCAAAGTATGTAATATTGACATTTATTCTCAAGAATAAGTGATTCAATTAAAACTAGTACATAATCAAGATTGTGTCTATATAATCTTTCTAAAAGAACATAACCTTCATCCTTATCCCAATATGAATAAAAAATGGAATGTGCAATATAATTACACTATAAATCCCTACTAGTGTCATAACATTTTATTTTCCAATTTATGAAATATGATTTTTCTGATTTATAGTTAAATTTAATTCAAATATTTCAATATAAATTCCTTCTTCTCATTACTCAAACAAGAATGGATCATAAGAAATTCTGTGGTATTTTTAATTTTGAAAACTTTTCAAGGAATCAACTTAAAAATATATTCATTAATATTTAAAAATAATTTAATCTTCTTTAATTAATCAAGAATCAATTATAGTTGTGCATTATATTTAATAAAGAATTCATTGATTGTTTTTTTTTTGTTTCAGAACAATTAAGAACTACCTAGGAAACATCTAATATTATTCTTCAATTTGATCACCTTTCCGGAATTTCTATAATCCCAATTTTAAATTTAGAATACAATGGTGTAGTGATCTACTTAATATTTTATCTCAATAAATATTTTTTAATGTTGGATTGAATCATGGATTAATTAAGATACATTATCTTTGGAACATGAAAGAAAAACATTGGAATCATCCATAAACTTATCTACTTAAGAATTAATATTCTAAAAATCTCATATTTTCAATATGTGGTATAATCATATTTTCTTATTTGTGGACCCTCATATAAATATTGTGTCATGATTATACAGAACACACATCATCTTGGCATGAGTTTATTCCAACATAAATGATTCTTATAGAGCCTCCATCTATCCTTACAAACTTTTTTATTCATTATTACAAAGGTAATAATGATATTTATAGATATCCACAAAATTTTTATGTACAAACATATTTCATGATTATGCATATTCAATTATGTTGATGCAGAACAAGATTCATCAATATAAAATATAGTATGATTCTTAGACATATACTATTGACTCGAATGTAGATGTCATTACCAAACAAATTTTTGTGTTTTAACCTGAAAATCCTACATTTATTCACGCTGATTCACTGCATCTTAAAAAACATATCAACCCACCTACATAATTTAAATTGACTTGGATCAATTTTAAATAATTAAATGAATTATAATAAAAATTAATTCCTTCTTTTATTGCTTCAAAGGTCCTTTATAGGATATAAATAATAAAGATATATTATTTTTATATGCTTCAATACATTATCATTTCATTATTTAATTAATAATTATTTGACCATTAATAAATTATATTTCATCACTAATTTTAGTATCCAACATGGTTAATTAACCATTGATGGTTTCCTCAATGTTTAACTTACATAATTCAAACATCAATCCTATTTTATTCATCAGTGCACTTGTTTTCAAGTAACAAATTTAATAACTTTATACATTAGACCAAACTCATATATTTTTAACATGTTACATGAAATGATACTTTTACAATTTTAACACTTTTGATTTCCACTTATAACATATAAAAATTCATCATAATTATTTTCCTTTGAAATGTGTTGACCATTGAATTAAATAAAAAATTCTTTACATAAAATACATTTGAATCCTTCATTTTGTACATTGGATAGATACTAATACCAATTATGGAAACATATCATTAACTTATTGAAATGTTTATTTGAAAAAAATACCTCCACAACACATTAGGGTACATTAATATATAAGTTTATGTTTGTTTTCGACACATTGAACATCTTCCTTTAAATGAATTTCAATATAATTTCTATCATATTCCCCCACTTAGAGAAAATAAATACAAAGGTAAAAAAGTTTTCTACCCCTCAATGAAACTATGATTTTGAGGGAGGTTCTTCCAATATCAAAGAAATATCTTTTCCCTTCGTTGTGTGTCCACTTTTTTCTCCAGGTTTTTGAGAGATTTATGTATTTCCAAGATATATGGGTGGAATGACATTTTCTATTTGGAATGACACATAAACTAATAAACTTTACTCATACATGGTAAAACCCTTTATTGAAAATTAGAGTGGATTATTTTTAAAAACCTATTATCCACAATTGGCCGCATTGTGATACTAATACTCAAATTTATTTGTTTGTGGAAATATTAATTTATTTATTCAGAAATATGTTACCCTTTAGTCACATGAACAAAAAAACTAAAGAATTTATATGCAATGTAGTTTCTTCACAATTTTTTTGATTTCCCTATCTTTTGATAACTATATTTAGTATAAACCAAATTATAAATTGGAGAGTAGTAATATTACATAAAACCTATTTTGTAAAAGTATATAAATAATTACAAAGTCAAGTGATATAACTAATTTGTAAAACATTGGTCTTATATTATAGCCCTGCCTCCAGGGATGATCTATAAACATAACTATGTTTATTTTTTAGCATCTGTAAAACCAATTGATATCATATACCTCTTGGGATTTAAATTTTTTTGGTTGATCGATTCTTTTAGATTCACTTCCAACACCCTCTTCAATGATGTATAACCACTAAAATATGGGAATAAAGTGGGTTGTCTATTAGTTCCTTAATTTGACCAAAAAATTTGAAAATTATTTTTCGACCAAAATACTCATTTCCTTAAGGAAAAAAAATTTATAGATATCCTATTGCTTTCCCAACTCTTGACATTCCAAATATTTTCACCATTACAAATCATGGGTTTATTCATTATTTATCTTTCTTAACCGAAACATCCATTTGATTTTAGAAATTAGATCACTTTACTTATTTTTATATTACATAATCATATAAGATATTAAATAATAGGTTAGTTAAATTTAAAAATATTCCCTTTTTCCATCATAACCCCTATATTTTGTGTTTTTAAATTCCATGTAATAGAATCCTTGATACTTGGATTCATTAGTTATTTTCATTTTATTAGAAAAGGCAGTCAGAAATCCAAAATATATGTTTCCTAACTTCTTTTTCTTTACACACACCTCTTAAATAGATTTTATGTTTCTCTTATTTGGAAGACTCTTATACACTTCACTAGGAGCATCAAACACAAGGATGATCCTACAATCACTTTCTTGTATTGAATATATCTTTACAGTTTCTAGATTACTCCCATAAACATTTTTTTATTTTCTGGTCCATATAGAAATTTTCCATGTTGTGGACACTATTACAATAGTTGATACATTTCCTTTTTATCATATCTAATAACCGTTTGACTATATTCTCTAACTGAATTAACAGAAGTGACTCATTTATCTCACTTCATTTATTTTTGGACTCCAAAGGAATATATACATTATTTTATATTTTAGTTTCTTATACTATTGTGGTCATATTATTTCATAATTATAATAGATATGATGGATTAATTGATAGAATCACTCATCATATTACTAATTAACTTTTTAACAGTAATCCAATATTTTCACAAATTAATGATATCTTTTTTTATAAGAAAATTTATGCATTTTATGTGAAATATATAGTTGTAAAATAGGATTTAACATTACTTCATCTTTTCTACCCCTTGATTTAGGTATTATTTTAGTTTCAAACAATGAATTATTATGATGATACTCCATTTAACTATGATCAAACATACAATACAACTGACATCATCTAACAAATATATTTCTTTTCTCTTTAGTAGTAATATATATAAATTTTCCAGATATTATTTTTTGTTTTCTAGGTCAAAACAAAAACAAATTGACCTCTATTGGGGGAGATTATTTTGTGGGACATACCAAATTCCACCCATAATGATGTTCTTTGTTTCAAAACATTATTTCCACCAAAATTGTTAATATTTTGATTATAATCCAGCATTAAAAGTTAAAATATATTTAGTACAAAACAATTTATTAGAGTTGTGGGATACTTCATACTTAAGAAAGAGGTGGATACTTATACATAATATTTAAATATATTCTTACAATGAAAATATTCCTTCATAAAGGTAAGATTATTGGTTTAAAATTTTATTGAATAATTTTTATTTTCAAGAGATTTTGGTATTCGTGATTATATCACTTTCTAATTTTTTATTTTGACTTCAAACTCCAGATATTTCATGTTGCCTGAAAACAAACCATAATAAAATGAATTTATTCTATGTTCACATTAATTTTCACTTTCTAAATTTTACCATCATTTAATCTATAAATTTTTTGGAACAATGATTATATATCATTCATCTTATTTTCATTTATTTTTATTTGGGTAGTTTGGAAATCTATAATTACTCGGTTTAACTTATACAATACATGTATTATTATATTAAAAAACTAAAACACTACTTGGACATAATGAAAATTTTATCATTTTCACTAACTAAAGAAACAATTTCATTAAAATACCTGAATGATTATTTTTTTTGTCAATATATGTATTTTGAGGGTATTTTAGCTTCATACCTTCTAAGATAACACTTATTCTATTATATCATCTTATAACAATATTAGTGAATTTTCAACATATATTCCATAGATATATTAAAAAAATAAGTGAAAACCTCTATAGAATTATTTTTAAATTACTCCATAGACTAAGAAAAAAAGTTAATCATTGAACATATCTTACTATGAACATTAAATTGATTAACTAGAGGAAATATTTTCTGTAGATTTATCAATACCCTAACCACTCTAACATTATTTATCTAATGGTTAATCCTATATAATTTTGGATTCTTTCTCAACTTCATTTAATCATTTTTATTCATGTTTCTTATATTCAAAACTAAAACCTATTAATTAGTTTTGATTGGAAAGGAAAATAATTATTTCATCTGTGAATTTTCTTCAAAACACTCTAATATTACTTTATATAATCTTATTAAAAGAACAATAGAAATAGAAATTGAATACCAAAATAGAGGGATCCTTTGATATGATTAAAATTTATATTTTTAGTAGTTGTATTGAAACACCTAATAGGGTGGTGAATTAGGTGTGGTTAAAAATTCATCATATTCAAATATATTATTTTATCCTCATAACCCATTGGATTTTAAGGATATTTTATCCATTAATACATATAGATATTTTGTTTTTTAATATTGCATACATATTTATACAATATAATAAAGGGGTAATGTATAACACAAGTGTTTCATCAAGGTTCATACCCTCACAAAAATAATAATTATTATTGTGATCATGATTTTTATGTCACTAATTTTATAATATAAATATTTTCATAAAAATAGTGGGTATGTTTGGTATCATTATGAAGCCTATCACTATATGTATTGTCTGAGTGTTACAAATATTATACACATGTATACAATGTAACACCCCGAGATTTTATGAAAAATATTATTTTTAATTTTATTAATGTCTTGTGTTGTACGCTACACCAAAAGGATCTTGCACAACACGCATCCTTGAATTGTCTTGCATTACCCGCAATCGCGACCTTCCTCGATAGCGTGTGTAGTACGAAATACTGAGTTTCACTAAACAACGATATGCTATTAAAATATTATTAAAACTAGCCGCTATGAATAGTAATAAACACTTTTTGAAATTTTGTAAATTTTATTTTTCAAAATGGATTTCATTTTTGGATTCGGAATATCGAAATTAGCCTAGGGTGAAATTTTGGTACTTTTCAGATAACTTTCATTTTCTGATGAATAGTGAAAATTACTAAATTTTAATTAAAAACAACCTTTTAATCGAAATAATTAATAGTGATAAATTATTAATTTGAGTGGTTTTAAAGTATATTTAGAATATATTTTTACAATTTAATACAATGTTGTTCATTGGATGTAATTTCACATTTAAACCAGACATAAACAAGTGTCAATCTTTTGATAGTTATTATCTCTTAAGAACACACTATTTGTTTTGACAACGGGAATTAATTTTTAAATTAATTAATGAAACTGATATGTCATGAATTTGGTAAAATAGACATCATTTTTGGGTTCATAATATCAAATATATCTTAGGCATAATTTTTGGTATTTTTCTGCAAACTTTCATTTTTTGATGAATAGTGAAACCACTAAGTGGTAGTTAAAAAAATGAATTTTTCATAAAACTTAATTTTACCGCTTCTGTGAGTTGAATTTCAAAAATCCAAGAGACACGGTTGATGTCAGTAAGTAAAATGTGGTTCAATGAGATGAAAATAATTTTAGGTGAATAGTAACTTTTTACTTTTTTTACCACGGTTAAAAGTAAATAGTTTAATTAAGGGTAAAATGATATTATTATTACCCTAACACATGTACTAATTCTATTGGATAAGTGTAATTCGACCCAAAAAAACATTAGGAATAAAATATGACCATTTAGGCCCACATGGATTAGATTGGGACATTTATTATTATTTAATTCAAAGAAGAGTTAAAAGAGTTAAAATCAATGTTTATTTACTAAAACATTTTTAATATAGGGTTATACATAAGATAAATTTGACTATAAATATTCATTAGAAAGATAAAAATATTTCCAACATAATGGTATTTTATTTTTAATTTTTTGACTTAAAATAATTTAATTTATATATGATACAATGATGATGCAGTAATTATCCTATTAATGAAATATTGACATAATTGATGTTATAAATACCCAAATAAATGTAATTTGAGACTTTTTATGAATTAAAATAATTTTCTATGTTAATATGACATGATATTATTTATTTAATTAACTTTTTTTGAACTAATCATTCTGTTATGAGTTTCACAAAAATCAATTACTAAATAGTTTCAAAATTGACATAAAATAGTTTTTAAAACAAATATTATATTATTAAATGTTATTTTATTCCAAAAAATCTAAGGTTCAGAAAAATGACTTAGATAAAGTTATATATATTAATAATTAACAACATGGGGTTCTTTTGGATTCTTATAGTATCTTTATTAACCTTATAGTATAAGAACACAAAAAGACACGGTAAAAGTAAAATTATCTAACTTAAAGTCAAATATAAATTATAAGGTTAAAATAGGATCCTAAACTTGTCTAAATTATATTTGATGAGAGTATTTCGACCCATACCCACCTTAGCTTCTAAATAAATCAATTTGGATCTATTTAAAACCGAATTTGACTTTATAATCAAATAATAATTTTAGTTATTCCAAAGGTGCCCCTCTCCTCCCTTATAAAAAGGAACCTCCTCCCTCTCTACCTCACACCACTTTGAGCCTTCAATCTCGGACAAAACCTGCCAAATTCTCTTATCCACTTCCCTAGTAACATCCTAGAGGTCCTGGTCTTCTTCAAAGACAAATTTTAGTTCCCTAAGAAGAGGACTCAAAGAGGCGCTTCAAAGAAGAGGTAATGTCCGTTACCAATTCTTTCAACTTTATTTCTTCTTCCACTTCTTCTTCTTAAGTTTTGTCATTATGAAGTAATAAAATCAGTATCACTAATATACTGATATGTTATTATAAGTATGAAACAATGCTATTTCACCATCTATCCATCCTACGGAAAATGAAATCACCGCGCGTGCGTACGTACGGAATACCATCTCCACGCCGTGGTGTAATCTATTTTCCACCACCACCTTACTTGGATGGGTATAATGGTGTAAATAATAACTATATATGATTATATTAAAGTGATATTGATTCTGAAATAGTATACATACACTCCAATATAGTCCTATAATCATGAGAACGATATCATCGCTCGTGCGTACGTACTGACTATCGTCTCCACGGCGCGATGAGATTCATTCTCCACGTTAACCATTCATGAATGATTTTAAAGTATATATAATAATAAATCATTAATTATATGACATAATATTGATACTGGATTTATGTGTATATATATTTATGCCATCTACTTAATTCCATTCAACTCAACAAGGAAATGAAAACAGCGTTCATGCGTACGTACAGCCTACCGTTTCCATGAACGGTGTATTTCATTCCATTTACTGATTTATTATATATATTTATATTATGAATATGTATTATATAAAAATAATGTTTTATATTATTTAATTAAGTAATCATGATCTATGTAAACATATGAATTATTACAAGTCAAAACTCGGACGACAAATGAAACAATTTTACCCAAAATGCCCTTTAACATGGAATTTACAAAAGAACGAGTAATATAAATTCATAAGTGAACCAAATATGATATCATAACAATGAGTCTAATTCTGGAATAAGTCAATGACATTATGTAAATCATTATACAGGAGGTTTAGACACTTACGAAGCAAATCAGACCTAAGGTAAGGGAAATATCACAATCTCATTTTTATCCGAGATTGTTTATACTTTGGAATTTACTGGGGTTCATTTTATCATCCACATCCATGTTTCCTCAATATGTAATATTTAGATCATTCTACAATAGTTTATATCCAATTTTACCCTTCAGTGAGCTTTTAGTAAAATATATGAAATGAATCTTTTGTCGTTTTTTGTACGAGGTACTTTTTGACTTTTCCAACAAAAGTATGAGAAGAATGTTTTTTTAACTTATACGACATGAATGGATTTTTAAAACATTATTTCCAAGAAGCTTCCTTTATAAGTTTTCAAGTTTATTTTTAATCAACTTCTTTGAGTTTTAAATTGTATGACATGTTAAGAAAGGAAAATGTTTTTGAAGTAGAAAGGATATTTTCCTCAATAATGGAGTTCAAGTGTTTTATCAAAATTATTTTCCATCTATGATAATATAGGGTTCTGTTTCTATCCCTATTATTACATTGTTTGATTTTGTTGTGATGGAATTATTTTTATGAATTCCTTTATCTTATATGAATTGTTTTATGATGTCACGATGTTTAAGAATCCCATTTTTATTACATAGGTTATGCAATGATGTATGATTTATGATTTTGTGGCACACATAAGAATAGTATCATTATGAGATGGGTGGGACCTATATCTCACTCCAATGAATTGGGTAAAGATTTTATATCTCATCAGATAGACATGGCTGGAACGGCAGGTTAAACCGGTTCAGTGAAGCAAGACTGAAACGAGGAATGAACTCGGTTCAGAAATGGACTTTGTCCACTAAGATAGTCTTGGAAATGAGTCTTGACTAATAAGAAATGATTCTCTATGATTATGTGTGTACGCCACAAAGTTTCATGTTTGAAGTTATGATTATTGGGATTACATTTCACTACTATGATTTATCCCAAGTTATGATATTATGATCTCTTTTGCAGGTTAAGATTTCCAAAATTTTATGTTCTTATAAATATTATGTGATTGATATTTCTTTTGTTTACCCTTACTGAGCATTTGAGCTCACCCTTTTATGTTTTCTTTTCCCCAGGATATAAAGAATGGTTTTAGGTAAAAAATGGGAAGATCTTTATGGGATATGTTGAAGATCATTCACTAGGATTAGAAGATTATGTTCCGAGTTTCCAAAGACACTAAACTATTACGGTCCTTGTGTGTGTGTTTTTGTTATGTACTAATTATTCCGCAAAAGTAATGTAATTTCATTTTACGTCATGCTTCGGGTCTCTACAGTTGGTATCAGAGGAAAGGTTTAGTCAACATTTGGAAACTAGGATGCGAGAACTTTAATGATATCCCTAGAGATATTTCTAAGGTATATATAGGGATGTCACTAAGTTTAAGTATAAGTATAGGTTATAGTCCTAGAATTGCGCTAACGATCTTAGAATTAAACCTAAGATGTTAGATATTGAAGGTACTCCCCCTTTATTATGTTGTTTTCCCTAGCATGATTTTTTCCTCTCATACTATTCTTTTTGGGTTTTAGACGATGGGTGGAACCCGAAGGAACCGTTTTGATCAATGCAATGGACAATGAAATGATTGTCCTCCTGAAAAAAAATGTTATGGGAGATGGAGTGAAAAATCTTATTGCTATACTTACACAAGCTATGAATCATTCTAGACTTCCAAATGAGCAGAGAAGGGAATAATATTCTATTGAGTCCTTCACGAGGCAACGTCCACCTTCTTTCAGTGGGTCTTCTGATCCACTTGTTGCTGAACAATGGATCAGTACCACTGAAAAGATATTTTCAGTTCTTCAATGTTTTGAACATGATAATGTCATCTTAGTAGTATATCGTTTGGAAGGTGAAGCTGATCAATGGTGGAATATTATCAAGAATACGAGGCAAAGAGATGAAATTGAGTCCATGGAATGGGACGAGTTCAAGAACTTATTTTTCAATAAGTACTTCCCTCGAATTATTTGAACAAAGATGGAGAAGGAGTTTCTTGAACTAAAGCAAAAGGATGATGAATCTGTTGGTATATAGGAATCAAATTTTAAAAGGCTTGCAAGGTATGCATCTGGATTTATCATCCAACCTGAAAGTAAAGTTGATCGATTCTTCATTGGCTTAAAACCAAATGTTCGAAGGGCATTAGCTATAAGAGACTTTAGTAGCTATGAAGAAATTGTGTGTTGTGCTATCAAGGTAGAAATGGAAGTTGGTGTTACTTATCCATCTCATAGTTTTGACAAGAAACGAAAGATGGAGTTCAACGAGAAATCTCAGAATAATGGTGAAAAGAAGATGAATGTTTCTTTATGCTCAAAGTGTGGAAAGAAGCATGGTGGAGATTGTCTTAAAGGGACAAGTAAATGTTTCAAATGTGGAAAGGAAGGTCATCGGGCATTTGAATGCCGCAATGATGCAAACAAAGGAAGGGATACACAGAATGAACCTACTACACTTCAATGCTTCAAGTGCAAGGAAATGGGGCATTATACTAATAAATGCCCTAATCCAAGGGTTAGTGATGATCGACATGAGCAACCACTTAAGTCAAAGGACAAAGGGAAGTCACATGCGATCACCATTGGCGATTTTGAATATGACAACGATGTGGGGGAATGATTAAGTGTTTATGTAATGGGATTCCAAAATAATGTTGTATATAGTATCGTGGAATGTTGGAATAGTTATGTATTGGTATATTGTGGTTTTCAATAATTTTATGGTATCGGTAACCGTGGAAAGTGATTGAGATATTTTTGGAAAAAAAGATGATATGCGCATAATGAAGGGAAAACGAGAAAATGAAATATTTTACAGTATTCATGAGCTCATGATTGATATAGGGACTAAGTGATATCATGGTTTGAGTATAGAGAATTTTGAGGATTTTGGTTTGTGGAAAGTGTTAACTTTTAACTGCATTCATGTTTTCACTAAGGTTTAATGGGTATTCAGTCTTCAAGAGAATACATTATTAAGGTATTCACATGTTTGTAATTTGGCCAATAAGATATATCTTATATATGGGGGATAAATGATGGCATTCACTTGATTGTTATGTGACATTCCAAGTAATAATTTTCTTTATACTATGAGCTTGGACCAAAGTATTTTAGATAAGCCTAAAGATTGGAATGTATTATGTTGGACATAAGTTAGGATAGAACTTTTTTCGATATTATTGATGGTATGTTATAGTAATATAGTTTTAGAAAAAGGACAACCTGCTGGACGGGCGACAACCCATCGCGTCGGACAAGGCAATGGAAATCGAACCCACAACCGAAGTGAGACTGGCCATTATCACCTACCACTGGCCTACAGGAAGTCCCTGTTTAGTAGAAACTAGTTTTATTATATTAAGCAGTATGATATATGAAGTATAAGTCCATTTTAGGAACCATATATGATTAATCTCACTATAGATGGACTTATGTATTTATTTGATAACTTTTCTAACCTTTTGTTTGAGATAAATGGAATGACCCATCATTCCATCACATGATCTGCTAACACATCACGAATGACAAATTCAACTTCATTTCTTTAAGATATGAAGTGGAAATTGTCCAAAGAACGACCAACGGTGAGACTATACCGAAATCACGAATGTATTTCTTCTAATTCCAATTTCATCAACATTAGGGAAACGATCTTGAAAACCAAAAATGTTGTCCTAGTGCTCTTATATCTGATTAATAAGATGGTACCTTATATCGTCACAAATTTATGGCTTTGTGATTGCTTGCTTTTCTATAGCCATGTTCTCTACCACTCTCCATCAGAACCTGATTGATAGATTTCTCTTCCATATCGATATTTTCACCTATGTGGAAACCCAGTGATTAGTTTATTTGGGTAACCGTTACATTTCATACTTTTTTTTAAAGATTAGTTTTGGTATTCGTTTTTACGATGTGGGTTTCTATTAAAGAAACTTTCGAGTAGTAAACCATTTATAATCCTAACTAATTTCAAGGGCAAAATTCATTTTAAGGGGGTAGAATGTAACACCCCGAGATTTTATGAAAAATATTATTTTTAATTTTATCAATGTCTTGTGTATTACGCTACACCAAAAAGAGCTTGCACAACACGCATCCTTGACTTGTCTTGCATTACACGCAATCACGACCTTCCTCGATAGCGCGTGTAGTATGCAATACCGAGTTTCACTAAACAACGATATGCTATTAAAATATTATTAAAACTAGCCGTTATGAATAGTAATAACCTCTTTTGAAATTTTTTAAATTTTATTTTCGAAAATGGTCTTCATTTTTATATTCAGAATATCGAAATTATCCTAGGGTGAAATTTTCATACTTTTCGGATAACTTTCATTTTCTGATGAATAGTGAAAATTACTAAATTTTAATTCAAAACAACCTTTTCAATAGAAAAAATTAATAGTGATAAATTATTAATTTGAGTGGTTTTAAAGTATATTTAAAATATATTTTTACAATTTAATACAACTTTGGTCATTAGATGTAATTTCAAATTTAAACCATACATAAACAAGTGTCAATCTTTTGATAGTTATTATCTCTTAAGAACACGCTATTTGTTTTGACGACGGGAATTAATTTTTAAATTAATTAATGTGACTGATATGTTATGAATTTGGTAAAATAGACATCATTTTTGAGTTTATAATATCAAATATAGCTTAGGGATAATTTTTGGTATTTTTCTGGAAACTTTTATTTTTTGATGAATAGTGAAACCGCTAAGTGGTAGTTAAAAAAATGAATTTTTCATAAAACATAATTTTACCACTTATGTGAGTGGAATTTCAAAAATCCAAGAGACAGGGTTGATGTCAGTAAGTAAAATGTGGTTCAACGAGATGAAAATATTTTTTGGTGAATAGTAACTATTTACTTGTTTTTACCACGGTTAAAAGTAAATAGGGTAATTAAGGGTAAAAATGATATTATTATTACCCTAACACATGTCCTAATTCTATTGGATAAGTGTAATTCGACCAAAAACAACCTTGGGAATAAAATATGACCATTTAGGCCCACATGCATTAGATTAGGACATTTATTATTATTTAATTCAAAGAAGAGTTAAAAGAGTTAAAATCAAAGTTTATTTACTAAAACATTTTTAATATAGGGTTATACATAAGATAAATTAGACTATAAATATTAATTATAAATCTAAAAAGATTTCCAACATAATTCTATTTTATTTGTAATTTTTAGACTTAAAATAATTTAATTTATATATGATACAATGATGATGCAGTAATTATCCTATTAATGAAATATTGATATAATTGATGTTATAAATACCCAAATAAATGTAATTTGAGACTTTTTATGAATTACAATAATTTTATATGTTAATATGACATGTTATTATTGATTTAATTAACTTTTTTCGAACTAATAATTCTGTTATGAGTTTCACAAAAATCAATTACTAAATAGTGTCAAAATTGACATAAAATAGTTTTTAAAAACAATATGATATTATTAATTGTTATTTTATTCCTAAAAATCTAAGGTTCAGCCAAATGACGTAGATAAGGTTATATATATTTATAATAAACAACTTGGGGTTCGTTTGGCTTCTTATAGTAAGTTTATTAACCTTATAGTATAAGAACACAAAAAGACACGGTAAAAGTAAAATTATCTATCTTAAAGTTAAATATAAATGATAAGGTTAAAATAGGATCCTAAACTTGTCTAAATTATATTGGATGAGAGGATTTAGACCCATCCCCACCTTATCTTCGAAATAAACCAATTTTGATCTATTTAAAACCGAATTTGACTTTATTATAAAATAATATTTTTAGTTATTCCAAAGGTGCCCCTCTCCTCCCTTATAAAAGGGAACCTCCTCCCTCTCTTCCTCACACCACTTTGAGCCTTCAAGCTCGTCCAACCCCTGAAAAATTATCTTCTCCACTTCCCTAGTAACATCCTATAGGTCCTGGTCTTCTTCAAAGACCAATTTTAGTGTACTAAGAAGAGGACTCAAAGAGGCGCTTCAAAGAAGAGGTAATGTCTGTTACCAATTCTTTCAACTCTATTTCTTCTTCCACTTATTCTTATTAGGTTGTTTAATTATGAAGTAATAACATCAGTATCACTCATATACTGATATATTATTATAAGTATGAAACAACCCTATTTAACCATATATCCATCCTACAGAAAATGAAATCACCGCGCATGCGTACGTACGGAATACCGTCTCCACGTCGTGGTGTAATCTATTTTCCACCACCACCTTACTTGGATGGGTATGATGGTGTAAATAATAACTATATATGATTATATTAAAGTGATATTGATTCTTAAATAGTATAAATACACTCCAATACAGTCCCACGATCATGAGAACAATATCATCGCTCGTGCGTACGTACGGACTACCGTCTCCACGACGTGATGAGATTCATTCTCCACGTTAACCATTCATGAATGATTATAAAGTATATATAATAAGTAATAATGAATTATATGACATAATAATGATACTGGATTTATTTGTATATATATGTATGTCATCTACTTAATTCCATTCAAATCAACAAGGAAACGAAAACAGCGTTCATGCGTACGTACGGCCTACCGTTTCCATGAACAGTGTATTTCTTTCCATTTACTGATTTATTATATATATGTATATTCTGAATATATATTATATATAAATCATGTTTTATATTCTTTAATTAAGTAATCATGATCTAAGTAATCATATGAATAATTACAAGTCAAAACACGGACGACAAATGAAACAATTTTACCCAAAACGCTCTTTAACATGGAATTTACAAAATAACGAGTAATATAAAGTCATGATTGAACCATATATGATATAATAACAATGATTATGATTCTGGAATAAGTCAATGACATTATTTAAATCATTATACAGGAGGTTCGAACACTTACGAAGCAAATCAGACCTAAGGTAATGGAAATATCACAATCTCATTTTTATCTGAGATTGTTTATACTTTGGAATTTACTGGGTTTCATTTTATCATCCACATATATGTTTCCTCAATATGTAATATTTACATCATTCTAAAATAGCTTATATCCAATTTTACCATTTGGGGAGTTTTTAGTAAAAGATATGAAAGGAATCTTTTGTCGTTTTTTGTACGAGGTACTTTTTCACTTTTCCGACAAAAGTACGAGAAGAATGTTTTTTTTAACTTATACGGCATGAATGGATTTTTAAAACATTATTTCCAAGAAGATTCCTTTTCAAGTTTTCATTTTTATTTTTAATAAACTTATTTTAGTTTAAAATTGTATGACATGTTAAGAAAGGAAAATGTTTTTGAAGTATAAAGGATATTTTCCTCAATAATGGAGTTCAAGTGTTTTATCAAAATTATTTTTCATCTAAGAAGATATAGGGTTCTATGTATATCCCTATTATTACATTGTTTGATTTTGTTGTGGTGGAATTATTTTTAATAATTCTTTTATCTTATATGAAATGTTTTATGATGTCACGATGTTTAAGAATCCCATTTTTATTACATGGGTTATGCAGTGATGTATGATTTATGATTTTGTGGCACACATAAGAATGGTATAATTATGAGATGGGTGGGACCTATATCTCCCTCCAATGCATTGGGTAAAGATTTTATATCTCATGAGATAGACATGGCTGGAACGGCAGGTTAAACCGGTTCAGTGAAGCAGGACTAAAACGAGGAATGAACTCGGTTCAGAAATGGACTTTGTCCACTAAGATAGTCTTGGCAATGAGTCTTGACTAATAAGAAATGATTCTATATGATTATGTGTGTACGCCAAAAAGTTTCATGTTTTACGTTATGATTATTGGGATTACATTTCACTACTATGATTTATCCCATGTTATGATATTATGATCTCTTTTGCAGGTTAAGATTTCCAAAATGTTATGTTCTTATTAATATGATGTGATTGATATTTCTTTTGTTTACCCTTACTGAGAATTTTAGCTCAACCTTTTATGTTTTCTTTTCCCCAGGATATAAATAAAAGTTTTAGGTAAAAAATGGAAGATCTTTATGGGAGATGTTGAAGATATTTCACTAGGATTAGAATATTACGTTCCGAGTTTCCAAAGACACTAAACTATTACGGTCCTTGTGTGTGTGTTTTTGTTATCTACTAAGTATTCCGCAAAAGTAATGTAATTTCCTTGTACGTCAAGCTTCGGGTCTCTACACACAAGCTTCATATCAATGGTTCTTGATACAGTTATCCCAATAGTTATTCTATACTTATAATACTCTTGTAGTAGATCACTAGTTTGGATAAAATATCACAACATACATATGATTATATGTCCTTATAAACACAAAGTATTTGGATACCTCTAGAAATTCAAGATCATAAGAATGAAACTCGATCTGTGTAAAATTTAATGTTCCATATTCTTCGTGAAACACTTTTCTTTGGGAATTATAAAAAATTGGTTTTTAATGACTTTGAAATATTATTTAGTAACTCCTACACATTGTCCAAGATCATTTATAATCCTAAAATATATTCTATAAAACTATTACTTTTTTGGAGTATACAATGAATTATATAGCACAATATTTTTTCATAGTGATTCAATATTAGGTGTGAGGCAGTTATTTCTCACATCATGAAAAATATTGAAGGTTTGATTCATCCTTTCAGTAATTTTCTTTTTTAATACACATGAAATATTTTCTTTACAATACAATATGTATTTACCTCATATTATTATTTATCAAGATCTCATCTTCTCTCAACTCAATCACATCCACAACAACCACAATGCGCAACTCTTTGTCTTATCTATTTTGTTTTGTCTCTTCGATATATAATTATAATGGTGTCAAACACCTTTTATTTTTTCAATTATAAATTTCTCATAAAAGAAAATATTATAGCGATATCATGAAAGTAAAGAATTCATATTTCCTCACCACTATCCTCTATATTTTATCCACAACTTATTTAGGTAGGTGTATCCTATGATTTCCTAAGCTACTTGTCTCATGTATATTTCTAAAAATTTAATTTTTTATATATTTCTCAATTTTATTCTCATCCAAATACATATAAAAATTTAATAATGTAGTATTGACAATATATTATTCAATAAATATTTCATCAATATAAATATTTAAACATTCTTCAAGGTTATATCAAAATATAACAACAAAACATGATTTTTATCTCTTTAATCAAGAAATGTAAGAGATAATGTTAAAACCAGTGTAGACTCAATCTTTAATACATAAAAATTTTCTAGTAGCTCATCACCTTCATCTGTAGAATTTCCTAAATAAAAAAATAATAGTGTGTCATTTAATGGAACTAAAAATCTTTACATACATCACTAGAATTTTTTTCCATAATCGTAAATTAAAAATTTTCCCATTTATGTGTAAAGATAATTACTATCCTTCCATTTCCATTCCACCTTCACATCACTCAAATATACATGGATTATAAGTAATTTATTGATATTTTGAACACTAAAATACAACTTAATAATCAACTCAAAAATGTCTTTATTATTCCTGAAAATAATTTAATCTTACATTACATCATCTAGAATCACTTTTTATTTTCTATTATCCATAATCATATATTAATTAAGTTTTTGTGGTGTTTATGAAGATTAAAGAGTAACCCAAGCATTGTATGATTTTAATATTATTTTTGATCGCTAATAGGGAATTTGAAATATCCTCATATTATATACCCAATATAATAGAGTTGAAATCATACTTAAAATTTAACTCACTTTATTTTCATTAATATATCCTTGAATAATGGCCTCATTAATACTTATAATTTTTTTAACAATAAATAAAAACTTTGGAATCCTCCTAATTCTTCAATACATTAGAAAATATTGGAATATAAATTTCATATTTTTTGTCATTAGCATTCTCAGTTTTTATTATGAGTTGATCCATATACATATAATAGTCATTATTGCATAGAATAGAAACTCATCGTCAAATAGGTTAATACCTAAATAGATACTGATTATGAATCATATAATTATCTGAAAAACAAGTTATTACTAACCATATATGTCACCTAACCAGGATCGCTACTTGGACCACAGGGAATTCTTGATTAACATGGGAATGTAATCAGTTCTTAGAAACTAATGAAAAAACCATTATGATTGATTTAACCCTCAAATTAGAGTTAACATTCACATTAAATATTTTATCCAAAGATTAATATATATTTTCTATATGTTATATGTCTAATACACATAAATATACATAAATAAAATAAATTGGTAATCCTAAAGATTCTTAGATAAAAAAACATGATTTAACTCATTCATATAAAAATATAGCATCATTTAGACATAATAAAAAACATTTAATGTAATGAAATAATTAAATAAAATTAATAAATATATAAATATTTTGTCTTGTTTGAAACAAAAAAATCAAATATGAACAAAACAAAAACAGAATTACTTGAAATCCTCTATGAAACCTATATTTTTATCCACAACCCAACTCCCCCATCTACGAAAAACCGAGAGATGACTAAGCTAAAGTCATAACCTAGAGATTATATATGATGTATGGATTATATACATTCACAAAGTGAGTTTATATTGGGTTTCATATCAAATACAAAATGTGATCTAACTAAGGAATTTATGAAATTTATTTCATAATGAAAATAATAAAAATATAGTTCAAAATAAGAATAAATAATAGGTATATGAAATATAATAACAGGAAAAACATATTATGTATATGAACATTTTATTAAAATTTATTAATGATTTCTTTAAAAGTAAATAAAAAATTTTAAATCCTTTTCCTATGACTATATTGTTTTTAACAAAAACATAATTTTTAAAACCGATTTGAAATAAAAAAATTAGGAAACTTTAGTTTTAAAATGGTTTTTACCAACATAATTGAAAAATTAATTTTAATGAAAAATTACCAAACACAAAGGGTAATGATTACTATAAGGGTGGTACCATCGTTAAAGAGATAAATATGTTAGTTAAAATGATTTAAGAGGGATGTAAATAATATAGAAGAGTGGAAAATGAAATTGAGTATTACTTCCCTATATATTTCAACAATTAATGAATAGTTTTCCTAGGATATACACTAGGTCTGAATATTTTTAACACCTGAGGTACTTATAGAATAATTTAATTTCTTTCTAGAATGAACTAGTTTTGTACATTATAAATGTATAATGAAATATCTTGTATTTATATAAATTAAGGAATATTTACTAATAGAATAGTAACATATCTTATGAGAGTAAACTAAAATTTTTATAAATTATAAGTGAATTTTTTTTATTTATATCATGTATTTTGTAAATAAATAGTTTGGTAATGATAAATTATGTGTTGGTAATTTTGTGAAAAAAAATTGTTTATTGACAATTTATTTATTAATATAATTATTTAAAAGAAAATATAAAATCATATAATATAATATTAAAATATTATTTTTTGTCTTTTTATTGTAATATAATTTTATGGGACGTTAATAAATTTTTCAAAGTGTCATAAAAACAATTATAATTTTAAAATCGGTATTTTTTAAATAAATTATCATTTTATGTAAAAATCTTATTTCTCAGATATGAAAAAAATATATAAAATGGATTTAATTTTTGAATTATACACATCTAAAAATAGTGATGGTGAATTTTTGGGATCTTTCCAAAATAGTATATTATTTGTTGAATAGTGAAACATGAAAATTTATGTTATATAACATTATAAGTTAAATACCCGATTTATTGAGTAATTATAGACGTAATAACCATAATAAATACCTATTCATGTTGTTTTACTATATTTAGTCTTGGTAATGAAGACTATTCATAGTTTTGAGCTAAAATAATAAATAAATTAATAAAACATTCAGAAACTCCCCTCTCCCCCAATATAAATACTACCCATCACCACCTCTTCTCCTAACACCTCATGGCCCTACATCGTATATAATTAAGTCCCAATTACCATCGCAATCCAAAAAACAACATCTAAGAGTTACATTTATCACTATAAGGAAAAATCAATGTGCCCTATAGAGGTTTTCGAGAATAAAATCTCAAGAGAAAAAATCCTCTTTCATTTTATAATTTTATTTGAAATTTATTTTATTTTTTTACTCTATACTATCGTACCCTCAACCAAGTGAAATTATAACTCTAGTATACTACATATACTATAATTTTATTGTATTAATGGAATATACATCATCAAATCTCATTAATTCTATTATTGTTCTAGAAAATGAATACATCGTCTATGAAGTGTTGATTCGCCGCTTCCAAGGATGACGAGTTTTAATTTTCCATTACCGCCTAAATGGATGAGAATAAAACCATTATTATGGTTAAATATAATTTTCTTATACATATAATAAGTTATTTGATGTTATGGAATCATTAGATAATCATGATATTAAATAAAATGACATAATATCGTGATGGTCTTAAAAACCACCATAAATAAATTAAATCATTTTCACTAACATTTTATTTAATGAATAATCCTCATATTAGAAAAAAATGATATATGGTATCATTTAATATTCTAGAAACTTATTAATACCATTTATTTTAACTTCTAGTTTTTTCTACCATTGGAATGATATTCTATTATAAACTATCCATGGAAATCCTAATATAAATGCACCCAAAATAATGAAAATAAAAAAAAATATTAAAAAATGAGTGTAAAATATGTTGTAAGAAGATAATATAAAGAATTATACATATGAATATTGTTATTTTATAAATTAATTACTATTTATAAACCATTCCATATGTGTTTTGAACATGATTGGAGGAAGTCAAACCTAATGTAATAGAGTTTTCATTAAAATTCCTCTTTTTATTTTATTTTTAAAAAAATTCAAATTGAATTTTATAAATAGGTATAGATTAGAAGAGTTTTCCATTATAATTAAGTAATATTTTTTAATCTTTTCTTTACATGTGTATGTGGTTATTTTTAAGGAAAATGTTTTCCTTTTAAAATGCACAGTATTCTCTTCATATATGATTTTTGTCAATGAATGATTATCATGATGAAAATATTATAGTTTAAGGGTTATGTTATGGTTGGTGGGTATTTTTATGATGAAGGTTAGTTATGTGATACCCCTCCAATAATTTTTTTATTTTTATTTTTGATGATGACAATAATTTTTACTCTATTTGAAATTGTGATGGTTACATCATATGGTAGCTGGGAGGGTTTCATTGTAAAGTAGCCATGATGGTTACAAATCATTTGGTATTTTCAAGGGTTACTATCATAATTATGTATGGTATGAAAATAATTCACTAAGATTCCTAAATTATTTATTTATGATTTTAATTTTATTTTTAAATAAAATGATTCCCAATGTATGTATATGTTACTTTATGTGTGAGAAGTATATCTTTGTGAAAATGATTTCATATGTTTTGTAAGATTTAATGGACTGACAGTTTCTTTCCTTATATTTAGATCCCTTACTAAGCCACTTGTGATCATCCAATGTTTTAAAAAAAATTACAATCTTAAAGGATTGGTAAGATAAATGAAGAATACAAGATGAATGTTGTGAATAATTCTCATGAATAGAATTCATGTTTTATTGAGATCAATTATATTATAGATTTAATGGAAATTGTTTTTGTATTAACCACATTTTTTCATGTGGGATGTTATGTATGATTTATAACAAAAGTTTCCCAGATTATTAACCCAAAAATATATTTTCTAATGTAATAAGTGTATGAATTAGATTATGAAATTTTTTGGGTTGGGTTCTTATAGTTGGTATTATAGCATAGTTTAGATAATATTAGAGTTTTTAAATGATGTTAATATAATAAAATAAATTATTTTTACATTGTGGATAGGTTTAAATGATATAGAATTTAATTAATACCATGTTACTTCATTTAAGATATTTCTTTTCAAAAAACATTCTATAGAAGAAACATGGAAGATGATATAGGAAGACACTGAGGGGATGATATCATTTTGAATCTACAGCCTAGAATTATGTGTATAGGAATTGAGATATTTTTTATAGTAATGTATTATTTGATTCATTCCATAAATGGTGGTGGAATCCATGAAATATAACTACCATATCTATAACAAAGGAACGTGATGGTAGGGGAACATTTTATAAGGTAGCAACCTCCTAGTTTCAGAGGATCTCCTGGACTATTGGTATCTTAAGGGTGTATTAAATTCCTTTAAAAATATTACATGTCTTGTGGTTTTTATATAACCAAATGGTTTGACATTCTATTTATCATTTTGATGGTGAAGCGAACTAGTGGGGGAAATGGTTCAGAATATCATGGAAAGAAAAGATATTGATGCCTTGGAATGGAATGAAATTAAGAATAGTTTCCTGAAAAAATATTCCCCGAAGGTGGTTTGACATAGGATGGAAAATAAATTCCTTGAATTGAAAAAATATTAGGATGATTCTATGGTCGTGTTTAAGGAAAAAATCACTCAATTATATAGGTGTTCTCAAAATATTATATAGGATATTAATTGTAAAATCATTTTTTACTCAGGAATGAGGCAAATATATCGATGGAAATTAGAATCTAGTGAATTTATATGTTATGAGAAACTTGTTTGATTTTATTAGAGAATAGAAGTAGATTTTAATGATGATCCTGTTTAATTTGATAACAAGGAACTGAAAAGATTTAGATAGAAAGAAATTGGAACAAATCAATCAAATAAATATGAAGGCAAGAAAATATTGTATATAGTTTATGGAATGTGTGGTAAAAAGAACCCTATAGAATGCCGTAAAAATGGGATAAGATGGGGAATACTGCTTGATATTTTAATGAAAAATATCTTAGTGTTGGAATTTTTAATTCAGATAAGAAAACTATAATGTGTTTTAAATTTTGAGAGATGGGGAATTAAGAACCTTACATCCCAAAGAAGGATATGGATAATGAGAAGAGGCTAGAATATAAGATGAAAGGTGTAGTGAAATCCATTACTTAAACTTTAGCAGATGTGGGGCCATCGAATGAAGTGTTATCTGGTACATTTTACATTTACCTATATTTTTTAATGTCTTGTTTGATACATGGTCTATATATAATTATATTTTTGAGAATGTTTCTGGAGAATTGTAAATTTAACATCAAGAAATGAATCAAGATGTTTAGGTTAAAACACAAGGGGGAATTTAATGGAAAATGAAATTATAAGAATATTCTTCTAATATACTATTGAAATAAATTTCCAGAAAACAAGTTTTCCTTTATTATAGTTTCATGTTATTTTGTTTATGGAATGGATTTATTTTTATCATGGAATGATTGATTGTATAGATAAAGAAGTTATTTTCATAATTTTTTTAGTTTCTATAAATTAATAAACCCATATCATTAATAACCTCTATGGATGTTGTGAAACTGTTCAAATATTGAAATTAATGTTATCTTGTGCATATTATCAAAAACAAAGGAGTAATTTAGATTAACGATATTCTAATGGTAAATGAATACCTTGATATTTTCCATGATTATTTTTTCGTTCTTATACCAGATTGGGATGTTTAATTTACTACTATCTTAGTTTTTGATGTTTAGATAGTATCAAAACCCCATTTTCCAATGTCCCAAGAGGATATTTTAGAATATAAAAAGGCATTTATAGGATTTTATTGATAAAGGTATCAATCATCCTCAAAGTTCAGCATAGGGTGAGCTGATTTTTTTTAAAAATACAGATGGTTCCATGAGACTTTACATTGTTGATATATATTTGAATATGTTTTCTACAATGAATAAGTATTTATTTCCCCATATCAATGAATTTTTTGATCAACTCTAAGGAGATAAATATTTTTCATGTTTGATATGAGATTCAGGTACCATTAGTAGAAGGTGAATGAGAATAACATTCCAAAAATAGTGTTCTGAACTAAATATGGGAATTATGATTTTGTTGTTATTAAATTTGGTTTAAAAAATTCCCCAATTGTATTTATGGACATTATGAACATAATCTTATATTAATATTTTGATAAGTTTATTGGGGTTTTATTGATAATATTTTAGTTTATTCAAAAAGTAATGAGAAATATAGAAACATCGAAGGATTGTTTTTAAAACCCTTAAATAAAAGAAGTTATATGGGATATTTATAAAATAATATTTTTGGTTGGAACAAATTTCTTTTCTTGGGATCATTGTAATTAAAGATGGAATAATAATTTATCTCTCCAAAACAAAAGTAATTGATGAATGGATAGGAGCTAAAAATTTAATAGAGATTCATAATTTCCATAGATTAAGAAGATTAATACTGATGTTTTATTAAAAACATTTCACTGTTATCTATCCCGCTAAGTAGGATATATCAAAAATGGATTAATTTTTTAGACTAATTATTGTAATGTTTGTTTTCAGGAACTGAAAAGAATATTTGTGAATGATCCGGTTTTGGCTCTCCCTTAAAAAAATGGATAATTTTTCATCTATAATGATTCTTAATTAAATGAACATGGTTGTGTTTTGACATAGAATTATTAGGTAACAACTTATGATTCAGCACAACTAAAACCTCACAACCTCAATTATTCCACACATTATTTGGAATTAGCAACTATAGTTTTTTGCTTTAAATATCTAGAGGCATCATTTATATAGACCCAAATGTGAAATATATATTGACTATAAAATTTTGAAATATATATTCACTCGAATGAAATTGAATGTGACAATCATAAGATGGCTTGTTCAGATAAAGGATTATGATTTCACAATACATTATTATTATAGAAAATTAATAAAAGTGGGGGATGCCTTGATTTGAAAACATCATTCTACAGTAGCCATGTTACATTGGGAACATGGTCCCATGCTTAAATTTTGGATGAATATTGGATTGGAAGTTATTGGTGTAGAAAATACCTCTATCAATTTGAAGTGTTAGTGGAAACATCTATATCAAACAGAATTAACCAATCATAGACATAAGATCATGTGTTATAGAAAAATATAGAATTGGTTAAAGGGGGAAATATAACAAAATTTATCATTAATGAATATTTTTCGGTTCTCGTTGCGCGATGTTCTTGGTGGGGCACATTGGTGTTGTTATATAGGTATGGCTTCAGTTTTGGAAACTGGTCAGGGTGAAATCACGATGGATTTATGATGGTGGATATAGAATTGATGAATTTGCATTGTTATTTTTGTAATGTAGTGGATTCAGTATTGTTTTGGTTGAATTTCTAAGTCGATGAAATAGTTATTGTTCTTTTCTGTGTATTATGCTCCTATAGTTTGCGTCTATGGGACAATTCATCCTATTCACTAGAAGGGATAGTCTCATAAGAGGAGCATAGAAGAGATCTTTCACTAATAATGGATTTCATATTTGAATGTTTTAGAGGGTATGAAATTTTCCATCTATTTCTTTCCCATTCATACTTAAACGGGACTTCTCATCGAGCTGTGATGAGAAGGTAGAAGACCTTATTTATGATTTTGACAATAGAGAGGGAATATTATTGGTATATTTTAAATCAATAGCTTTTTACCTTTGACATTGGACTATGGGGATTTTTTGTTTTTATGTATTTGACGTCTGCTGGGTTCCCCCTTACCCATTAAAAGGGGACTAATCTTAATAAAAAAATTAATTTTTAGCTCCAGCCGTTCCTTGGGATTCATTTATGAAGATTGATTTATTAGTTGAAGCTCATAAATCTATTTTTTAAGTTCATCCTAAAATCACTTAGATGTACATAGACCATTAGAAGTATTACTAGTGGGATAAAATGAAAATATCGATTGATGTGTTTACCTAGAAATTTTTATAATGTCAATATGTTAAAATAGAGAAACAACAACCAAAGGGGATACTTTTTATTTTTTCAAGTAGTGGATTTAAAATGGAAAAATATATCCATATACTTCATAGTTGGACTAGCGAAAAATTATTGAGGAAAAAATTTGATTCAGGTGATTGTTGATCGACTAACCAAATCTACACATTTTCATTCTATTCGAGATAATACGTCTTTAGATAATCATTCTTGATTGTACCTTACATAGATTTCCAGGTTACATAGAGATCCTATCTCAATTGCATATAAATGATATCCCATGTTCACTACAATCTTTTGGAAAGGTCTTCAAAATTCATTAAGAACTGAATTATATTTCATAACTACTTTTCTTCCTTAATAAGATGGATTTCCAGAGTGAAAAAATTTAGAAATTGGAGGATTTATTGAGATTGTTCAATAGATTACTAGGGAAGTTGGGATAAAAAAGTTCTTTAGTCGGGTTTTCATATAATATAAGTTTTAATTCAAGTATATAGATTGCATATTTTTAGGAAATATATAGAATGTAGTTTCAAAATCTAGTATTTTGGGATGAACATAGGGAAAGAATGTTGATTGGACTAGAATTTTTATTGAATGTGGATGAGAAATTGATGATGAACCATCAACATATGAGGAAAGATCAAAGAAGGCAGACAAATTATACAGATAAAAGGAGGAAAAACAATTCATTCAAGATTAGATATTATGTTTTACTTAAATTAAATCCACATAAAATAGTTATTAATTTCAGTATTAAAGGTAATCGATGTTCACGGTTCATTTAACCTTTCAGAATTTTGGTAAAAGTTGGATCGGTGGCCAACCATGTAACATTGCCTCCAAATTTATCCTAGATACATAATTTATTCAGTTTTTTATGTTGTGAAAGTTTTTTCCAGAGTTATCCCATATTTTGAGCCTAGATGTAGTTTAGATGGGATAAAGCCTTTTTTATAAAGAGACACCTTCTTAGATTCTTGATCGTAGAGAGCATGTTTTGTAGAATAAGTCAATTCAAGAGTTTAGGTTCTTTTGGAGAAACCACCTGGTTGAAGAAGAAATATTAGAGAATGGAAATGATATGAGGGAAAGGTATCCTCAATTCATTAATATGTTTATAGAAATTATGAGGATTAAATTTCTTTAAGGGAAGGAATGTAATAAACTAGATATATAAAAAATATATATTTTTATTTAAGAATTAAATTATTAAATTCATTATAAATTTATAATTAAATAAGTGGTATTTATAGAAAAAAGTATCTATACTAAAATATTTTTAACCTCACCTATAAGAGTTTAAATAAAATTCATGTATCGTACAACTGAAAATAATATATATTTGTATAATAAATTAAGTAAATGAATCCTCTAAAATTGATTAATTATGTGTTGGTATTTTTTTTGAAACATAATTCTTTATTTTAAATTTAATAACTAATATAAGTATTTAAAAAAATTTAAAATTCATAAAATATAATTATAAATTAATATTTTTTATAATTATAGTATAAAATATTTATAGTTTAATTAATTTTTAAATGTTTCATAAAAACTGTTATAGTTTAGAAATTTTTATTTTTTGAATAAATGATGATATTATTTTAAAATTAAATTTCTCATATTTATAATTTTACTTTTTAAAATTGGAGTTTATTTTTTATTATAGACGTCAAAAAAATTGAACTGTAAATTTTTTGGATTTTTATGAAATAGTTAAATATTTGTTGAAATGTAAAATACAGAAATTTTCAGTATATAACCTTATAGGTTAAATATAATCTTTCATGAATCATTTCTGATGAAAGAAACATAATCTTGAAATGACATTATTTATTTATTTTATTTATTCTTGATAATCAAAACTATTTCTAGTCTTGATCCAGACTAATAAAATAATAAATAAAATACTTAAAAATACTCAAGTCCTCCACTATAAATACCACCCAACACCACCTATTCTACTCACATTTCGAAGCATTGTATCTTGTATAATTAAGGCTAAATTTCATTTCCAAGCCTCTTTCCCACGTCCATGATCGGTTGGTCTCACAAAAAGGCCAAATAAAAGTTCTCTAAGGAGGTTTTGAAGGTGAAATTTTCAAGAGACAGAATCCTCTTTTATTTTATTTTCAATTTATTTTATTTTATAATTATCTCTTCAAATCCCCTCATCCATGTGACATGAGAACTCTACTATATTAAATATACTATAATTTTATTTTTTTATTGTAATATTCGTCATTAAACCCCTCATATTCTGTTATTATTATAGAAAATGAATACATCGTCCATGATATGTCGATTCACCACCTTCATGGATAATGAGTTTTCATTTTCCTTTAAAACCAAAAATGATCATAGAAAAACAATTATTATGGTTAAATATGATTTTATTATACATGTTATAAGTTATATAATTTTCCTAAACCAATATATAAGCATGATATTAAATAAAATGATATAATATTATGGTGGTCGTCAATATAGACAAAATTAAAATATATCATTTTCATTAATGTTTTGTCTAATTATTTATAATAATATAAAAAAATATATATTGTACCACGTAAAAATATAGAAACACATTGATTTAATTTATTTCAACTTCTAAAGTTTTTCATCCATTTTGAATTAAAATCTATAATGAACAATCCATTAAAACCCTCAAAAAAATGGACCAAAAAATGAAATTAACAAAATGATATTAATAAATAAGTGGAATGATGTTATAATATAATCATATAAGGAATTATAAATACCAATATAGTTATGTAATAAATTAATAACACACTTTAATATGTTGTATATGTTGTTTGAACACATTTTGAAGGATGTAAAACCTATGGAATGTGACATATCATTATAAGCCCTCTTTTAATTTTTTATTTTCCAAAATTCAAAAGGATTGTTTCTTTAAATATAAAACATGAGTATAATTATCAAATTTGATGATTCGTTAATTTTTTAATTTATTCATTACATATTATCGTAGTTATTTTTTATGAATTTATTTCCTTTTAATGTGTGGAGTATTCTTTTAATATGTAATTCTTCTCGAGGAATTAATTATAAGATGAATGTATTCTTGTTTAATGATTATGTTATAGTTATTAGAAATTGTTTATAATGATTGGTTGGTATGTGATATCCCTCTAATAAAGTGGGTATTTTTCAATTAGAATTTGACCAAAATGGTTATTCCTTTTCGAATTGTGAAGGGTATATCATAAGGTAGTATCCAGGGTTACATTGTAAGGTTTTATCATGGGTTAAAAACATATGTTAGTTATGAGTTTTACCATCATAAGTATGTATGTTAAGAAAATTATAACCCTAGTAAACAAAATTTTTTATAAATGTTTTCTCTATTTTATGTAAATCTCAATTACTACATGGTATTTATATGATACATTAAGTTTGATAAATATTTTTTTTGAGAAAATATATTCATATGTTTATTAGTATTCAAGGACTAAAGGTTTATTTTTGTATTTTTTATGTCCCCTAATAATTGTTTTGTGGTAAATACATGTTTCAAAAAAATCACAGGTTTTAAGGATTGGTAAATGTAAAGAATAATCCAAGATGAATATTTTGAATATTTTTCAGGAAAATAATTCATGTTGTACTAAAAAATTTTATATTATTGAAGAAATAGACACCAATTTAATTGTATAATTTTTTTTTCTAGTGGGTTGTTATTTATAACTTATGAACAAATTATCAAAACATCGAAACAGAGAGTGTGTGTGATAACTACTGTAGCGTGAATCAAGATCTTATACTTATCTATCTTGGTTCCCAGGACCAATATAGTATGGAGGTCAATTGACAATTAATCTAAGAAAAACTAATTAATAACACTACCTCACTAATATATTAAAACCCCATTTTCAACATCATATATATATATATCCTATATAAATTATCAACCCATCTTCCAATGATTGAATAAGGCGAAATAAATGATGGTCCCTCTAATGAAAAACCATTTAACTAATAAAGTGGTAATTATATTTTTATAACCAGAAAAACCATTTTCATTTCAAAACCCCATTTCCCAAATATGGATATAATTCTTTTAAAAACCAAAAGAAGAATAAAATTCTTCCATTTTAAAAAACCACACTTTAAAAATACATAGATGCATTAAAAAGTGATTGTTGTGTCCAAACATTCATTTTAATGTAATGATTTAAATTCATAAGAAGAACCATTTTATGTTGATACAATAATTTATGGTGATGATATAGAAACAATAAACAAACATCACATATATTTATAATTTTTTTTAAAAAAATTAGTTAATAAATATAAATCAAATATTTAATTCAGAAATAAATCAATTTCATTCAAGTAATTATAAAAAAGTGGCAACCAATCTTGAAAATTTCTCCTTCAATGGATAACACTGTAATAAAAAGAGAAATTTCCATTACAATACATATGTGTCAAAAATACTATGTAACAATAATCAAGAACAAAACCTCTATCTTGGATACTGAATTAGGGAGCTAGGGGATTAAGAAACTTAGGAAAAATGAAGGAGAAAATAAAATTGAATAGAATAGCTGAAGAAGACAAAAAATTTATCTTAAAAAACTCTAGAAATATAATTGTAAGTTGTCAGTATTTTTAAGGGATGATCTATATATTTATACATAAGAACATAAAATTGGATATGAGGGAATATTGGAGAAATATCCTTAAAATTTATGGGGTACTTTTGTTATTTTCCAAAAATATATATAAAAAATAGGGTAAAGCGCATAGGTTGGCAATATAGTTAGGGTTAACCATATGCCAACCATATAAACCTAACCTTAAACACCAGACCAAGACACAAATTTACTAATATGCCTATAATTGTTCAAAAAAACCTAGGGAGGCCATAGATAAAATAATTATCACCATAATATCACCCCCACCTGGTTTTAGGTACAATTACTAATAATCGTGAGAGTTAATTCTGCTACACTAAAAAAAGTATTAAACCATCAAACTTTAAGACTAAAAACTATAAAAACAAAAAGTCAATATAATTAATAAAAATTAAAGAAACATTTCATACTATAATAATACATGGGGGTCATAATTCAACCAACCATTCTACATTCCACCCCTAGAAATTCCATAGTAATAAAGTTAATGAAAGGGAAAAATATCCCACCACCAACACTCCATCCATGAAGTGTGTAGGGTTGGGAAAGAATTAGAAAATTTCAATCATAGTAGATACACTCAACATGACCTGCTTGGAATCATCTATCTAAAATCCTCAACAAATCACCCAAAATTTTCAGGATGTCTCTATTTGTAGAAGAAGAAAAACCCTGTAAAATGGAATCCTAGGGAAAAAGGAGTCCACTCATGGGCCCCCAAAAATTTTTATAATTCCTCTAACATAGTGGAACCAATGAAACAAAAGTGGAAAATATCCTTAAAACATATGTAAAACTATAAAATAAAACCAATCATCAAAATATAAAATCTTTACCAAATAAGTTAAAACGCCATACATGGATCCAAAATTCATAATATGAGTTCTGACCACAAGAAAAAATGCACAAGGACAACCATTGGACACAAACCATGTCACCATCTCATGGTGAAACTATAAAATTCCAATCCAAACACTAACTAGGGAATAATATAAATATTTGGTATAATCGATGTAGTTAAAAAAATCAGGGCCTTTACCCATTTCAATCCTCTGTGAAACTCAAATATCAATACAACCAACCATTATAAACCATCAAATAGTAAATGATATAAACCCAAAACAACGAGGCATTCCAACAATAAAATTTTATAGAACAAAATTCCACCAGATCCCTAAAATAAATTAGTAGAATCCAAAATTATCATCCCATTCCAAATCCACTATATAAAAGTACCAAAATAAGATTTCATACAAAAAGAAATCAAACACAATACTTATTCCAATAAAAAACCTAAAAAATCTCTAAAGCTAAACTAAACAAACACAATGTAGGAATATACATTGAGATTTAAGATAGTAAGCCTTATAGTAACCTAGATCCCACACATTTATCATAGAAGAGGTATTTTATTCCCTTTTGTAGGGACCTACAATTTTAATATAGGTTTACACAACTTTATTTCCCCACATATTGGGGTACCTTCATTCACATCCAATTTATCCAAGGAATCACGTAACACCAGTTTCCTAGACTACTTACCTGCCACCATAATGAACTCTTTGATGACCCTATTAACCAATTTCATGAAATAACTAGGCCCAAATGAACCAAGATATGGGAAAATACCACCTCTGAAGAAATTATCTTCCTCGTAGTCATCATCAACCAACTCTATAGAAAATTTGATCAATTATGAGATGTTCTCCAAATACACTCTCACAAAACATTCACACTATAAAAAGATTGTGAATTCAAGAAATCATTGTACCTTCATTACCACACTATATAAATACTAGATTTAAATTATCATAATCAACTCCCTAGAAATAACATTTCATAGTTGAGAAGGTATCGTAGACTAATGCAATAGGTGGTTGGGTCCTTTAAACAAACCTAATAAAGCTCTCACCTTTGATGTTTTAGGTTCTCTAAGGTAATTGAGTATTCCTTCAATATTTAAAACCACCCAAACACAAAAAAAAATTCATATCTATAGAAAAAGTGGGTAATGATTCAATAAGTTTGACATAAGGCCTGAGTGGGGAGAAGTATACTTATCCACCTCTCCTTTCTGAGTATGAGAAGATTTTGGAACTCAATGAACTCTTCCACATGATGAGATGATAAACCAATAGATTCATCTTCAAAAATTATTTTTACTTCCTATATTAAACATTTTTTGAGGCATATTATAACTGACATAGGACATGTAAATTATAATTTCATGACTAAAAACCTAAATCAAACTACCCCATCATAAAATGGGAACATATCCAAAAAATGAAAAAACAAGCATTATCTCAATCAAAGGAAAAGTAACATTTTATTTCTAAAATGAGAAACATTTGATAAGGAATTTAACAAAAAATTCCCCACCAAAGAATTCACCTGGGAAATGAATTAAAATACACATTAAAAATTATCCAACTATGGTGAAATATATAAAATTGAATTTAAAAACATAATTAAACAACAATAAATTTAAATTATTAATTAAAATAATTTAAATATTAATTAAATGTGTTTTCATGTGCTTATATGGAAACACATTTACCATTAAAAAACGTTTTCCAAAAACCTTAATGAAAAATAACCATTTATAAAACAATACTTGAAAAAGGTAAAATATTCTCTAAAACCCATTTTAGTCTAATTTTATAAATTATTTATTTTATAAATGTAACCATTTTTACCCAAACAACCAATTAAAAATAATACAAAACCAAAACACCTCCCAATCCATTAAACAAATACAATTTCAATTGTGTTAAAAATCATCAATATTCTTCTTATTTCATCTCCATCATTTGTAAAACACATCACGAGAAGTTTAAAACAAAGTGTCAAACAACTCAATAAGAGAAGAAATATGTTTCCTCAAAGTTTGGATAAAAGAGTTTTAAATCCATGAACTAACCGTAAAATAGTCTTATTGAATCATATAGACCCAAATCAAATGGGATCCAGACGTATGGATAGACCATGCAAGAAAACTATGAAACTTAATTTTTCTTAAATTTTCACCATGAAATAAAATATAGACCACAAAATTAATACAATACTCAAAGGGGAAAAATATATCATTATTACACATAAAAAACTATCAAAAAATAAAAAATAATATTATCAAATTAGCAATTAAAAACCAAATTACCCATTGAAACTTGGGGAACAAAACAAGAAATAACCTTTTGGTCTCTCCCCTCCCATTCCTCTCAAGAACAAACATCCATAATATCCTTTCTACCTTTAAATTTACAAAATAAAATAATATTATAAAATATCATAGTATTTTTCAAACACCCATTCTATGATATAATTTATTACAAACTAGTTCAAGATGATCCAACATGTCACCCAACCCGTGACACTACTAGTAGTATGGGTATTTATGATCTATATGTGTAATAAAACTATATTTGGTAATCAATTAAATCCTCTTGTAGAATTATTTTTCTATAAATAAATGTTAACTCACTAAAAATACCAATTATTAAATATATATATAAGTTACCATCCATACAATATAAGTCCAAGAATGAAAAACAAGTCATAACTATCAAAACATGATTTAAATTATTCAAATAAAAATATTGCATCGTATGAAAATATACATAGGAAATTTATTGAAAAGGTAAAATTAAATAAATTTAATACATATATAAATATATTATCATGTAAGATACAATAATAACCAAAAAACAACACACAAACTAAGCTACCTGACTACGTCGATGTAACTTAAGTTCCTGTACAAACCTTATCCCACCCATCAATGACCTAGTATAATATGACTTAGAAAAAAGAATAACCTTGAACCTGTTTATTAAGTAAGAAATGAAATTCACACATAAAGGGAATGTATTTATGGGGTTAGATAACAAGATAACCAAGATCCCACTATCAAATATATGCAATTTCATTCATAAAATGATTCATAAACACTAGTTTTACATATAATTAGAAATTATGGTTTTCAAACACAATCACATAAAAACATATATAAAGTCTATGAAATATTCATAAAAATATATTTTTTGTTTCCATAAAATGAAATGGATCACTTTCAAATAATCTTCCTCATCGTAATTCTTATTTAACCAAAAATAACAATTTTTAGAATCACCTATAAAACCCTAAAATTGAAGCGATTAATTATGAAATTGTTTTTAAAAAATAATCGAGAATAAGTTTTAATGGAGAAATAATTAAAAATACATTAGAAATCATACCACAACGGCGAGACCAAAATTTGAGAAATAAATAACAAAAAATAAACAAGTTCAAGGGTGCTGCAAAAAATACTATTAAAGTGAACATTCAATTGAGTATGAATCATGTACTTAAACAAACAATCATGTAATATGTTTCATGGTATATACCATTATTTCTAACATAATTATATACTAATAATACTAAAATAACATGGACCAATATCCAACCAATTTATAGTCCTAAAAAATACACAAACAACTAGATTAACCAGTATCGGCCTCACCGAGGGAACTCCCCTAGATAGGGTCATAACATAAATCACGGAGACAACAGAAAGTATTCATGATAGTTAGTGTATCGTGAATCAATATCTCCCACTAAACTAATTAGGTTACCTTTACTAAAAAATCTGAATTTGAGTGAAAGACCATGGAATGTTCAATAAACCATGAAAAAATAACAATTCTTACTCACCTACAACACCCTTATATGGAAGAACACATTTTTCAAAACTATACATCCAATAAATATAAATAATGAAACTCTTACAAGTGAAGGAACACGGGGGAATCAATGAAGATCCCTCATGGAAAAATCCATTTAACACACAAAACACAAAAAAACCTTTAAAATCACATACACCAGTTTCATTTCAAAACCCTAATTTTCAAAAATGGATTTCCATATTTGAAAAAAATGTTAAATTCCATTCATATCCAGGAAAATTTCATAAATTATTCATTTATAAATTTTTATTATGGGATTGACATGATCAAAAAAAAATTTCAAAAATAATTTTGAACTCTTATGAAACATTTTAATATAAGCCAACAAAATATGGGGATTGATTTAGTAACCCCACTTACATATAAAATATATTCACAAATTTATTAAAAAGTATATTTTCAAAACTCAAAGATTATTTGAATTTATGAATAATGAAATTTCATTGAAATACCTACCTCAAATAACTAAAAACCAAGCTGGAACATGTTTTCTTCATTGGTGAAAACCTAAATTAGCAATGAAATATCCTCTCTAAGATATTAGAAATAAAGATATAAGGTTATATCATTCCCAAAAATACACCATGGAATTGAAAATAAATTAGGGTTCTAAGAGTATGATGAATTCTAGTAAAAACTAAATGTAAAGGAAATGAGAATAGAATGTTTGAAGAAAAAGTGAGATTTACCTTTAAAACATCTTGGTATCCTGTGAAAATAGGTCAACATGGGATAGGAAGGAAGATAATATATCTCCCTTGTACCCTTGGAATGTTATTGGATTAAGATGGTAGTAGAGGGAAGAAATACATTAAAATCAAAGAGAAATAAAGTAATTTTCTAAAAAGAATCAAAACTGGATAAAGTGCAATGTTTTGATACACAATTAGGGGTAATAATGATCCAACCATATGGACCTACCCTTACACACTATACCATGTTTTATAGCTCCTGGGAATCCTCAAATGGCTAGGAAAACATTCAAAGGACATGAAAATATTCCAATATCACTATACAATAACCCCTTACCAGGTTGGTTCATGGTCATGTATAACCATGTGGGATAACATCAAAGACCAAGAAAACATAATATTTAAAGACTAAAAGCTATTGAAAGTTAAATTAATCTTAAATAATATAAAATAGCATAAACTAATATAAAAAAGAGTCTTTAGTTACATGTGAGTGATGAACATAACCATTACACTCTTTTATATTCATATTTATGTGAAAATAAATGATATTTATATAGAACCATATCATGTTTACATATAGAGATAGAGTTCATAGTTTTGAAGATTCAATGATGTTTACATAGGTCAATAGTCATGCATAAAAAACCAAAAAATGATGCCAAAACAACTCATATTAACACTTATATTAATTTATAGACATAACTAACCTTTTTACATTAATATCAAAGTCCCGTATTATCGAAATTCATTTAGATTGACTTTAATAAAATCATAATACCTATTAATCACATAAAAACATCCTGTATTTTCTTATAATATTTCAAAGAAATAGAATAAACATTCTTAACCACATTATATTTCTTATAATTAACTTTGAAGCATATAAATACTTAATATAGGGTATTTTTATAAGCCTCATTGCATTCTCATTTCAACTTTACATCATAATTATTAGATCTTCATCCAAATTTATTTCATTATGTATTTCAGTATAAAAAATGATTGATATACCAAGTATGGTTTCCTCACACTTCAACTATCATCTTTCTAACTTTGAACCTATTTTAATCACAACTAAGCTATGCGTAAACGGTTTAACAATGATATCCTATAATACCAGCTACTCCATTCTCAAAATGTCATAGATTTTGATTTTTCGACCCTAGTTTAAATTATTATAGCCATACATACCTTTTCAAAAAATGATCAAATTTATTTTAATTTCTAAAATATTCAACATGGAAGCAACTCAATTATTATTTACTCATAATATATTTGTATCCATTATTTTTTCACTTTATGGATATTGACTCCATCACTAAAAACATATCATTGACCTATCAACATACATAATGAAAATAAATATAACTAATAAACCCTAAGATATTTCGAAGGTGATAACATGTTTACTCTTTGGTTGGGTTAATAATATGGGAACACCCATCCCATTCAGACACTAATTGAATAAGGTTTCATTGATCATATAAATTTATTCCTAATAATTGTTGAAGTGATGACGGTTATGTTCATAATTGTTTTATTTACATATAATATTATTAATAATCCAAAATATTTCTAAAGTTATTTATGATAAATGTTTGTGGTGGCCTGAAGAGTATTGTTTTTCCTACGCTATATATTTTCTATGGTGACATATTGAATTCATGCTAGGGATACAAGATAGGGTAAGCTCATTCTTGTTGATGGAAGAGTTAAAAGATTACTGGGATTGAGATATGTGATTGATAGGACTCTATAGACTATATTTTTATGTATGTACAAATTTTTTATAGATTTTATATCTCTATATGTGTTTAATGATCCATTCACGTGATTTTTAATATGATATATTCCTTGTAAGGCATTACAATGGGTTATATTTCATTATAACATGTGACGTTTTTATTTGGATTGATGGTCACTATAATTATCATATTATACATTTATATTATTATTGCTTTTTATAATTATCTTAAATGATATTTATGATTATATTATTGATGGTAATCTCATCTCATGATACAGATAACCTCTCACCATAAGTCAATAACCTCTAAAAAATGCGGAGGTTCACATTAGATATTTTGGTTCTACAGATTTGGACATAGTATTTAGGGATATTACCATGAAGAACCCAGGATATTCCTTATAATTGTGCCTACAGAACAACTATATATGGAAATACATGTAACCACGGAATAAAATTATTTTTCAACTTTTTTTAGTATCATGGTCTGGGGATTTCAAGGAATATGGTGTGTTATTCATTTTTTATTCTTTTAATATTAGATCAAGGTGATAATATAGAATATGTTAATTTATCATGTTTGGAATATAATATTAACATTTAATTATGTTGTAATATGTAATTTTTAACCTCATTATAAAGGGGGGTTTTTTATTTAAGTTGATAGGAATAAGTTATATAGTGTTTCCCTAAAATATTTTTTTTTTGAAACATTACATAACTAGAGCTATGGTAATGAGTTCCTTGGTTTATATTAATAGATGATTGATTATGTAGATCATACACATATCATATAATAAAAACTAAGAGTGGTTAGATTAGGTACAGGGATACCGAAATCGTACGATACCATTGTGTTATCGGGGTATTTATAGACTTGAAAGATGTGATTCATGTTATTTTTTTCTTAATATTTGTTGAAATGTTCTATAATTGAAATTTTATTACTCTTAAAATTAACATTATAGATACATTCCATCTCTATAGGATCCTTTAATGTGCATAGAGGGAGAGGAAGTGTATTACCGACTTGTTGTGGGGCCATATTTTCTTATTGCATTGAGAGTTCCTATGGATGAGTAACCTAATGAAATATTACATCAAGTAATTATGTAAATTAATAATTGGTATTTTAGTGTGGATTTGTATATATATCAAATATTATAAGAGAGTTTCAATTAATAAAATATTCCCTTCATTTTTAGACCATGTTATCCATATGAAAATGTGTTCTAGATTGAATAATTATAGAGTATATTTGTTAAGATCAAGGAATCCTTGTTTTGAAGGTGTAAACAGAGACCTATATGATTCATGAATATACCATATTCTAGTTGGATGTGTAGGTCCATATAGGATTGCAAGTGGGACAATATTTTAAGAAATTGTAGTATTTATTTGTTAAGTTTTTATTTTTTTAGGCCTTAAAGAGAGACCGATATTATGTGTTTATACACCTGGTATATGGTGAAATTTTCCTGATAGAATATGAAACTCACTTCTTGATGTTTTTAATTTGTGATATAATTTTTGATAGGTATGAATCTCTAAAATTCAATGGTTTAAAGTCTATATTTGGATATTTTATCTATGTTTAGGAGAATGTTTTCCACTATATATGTTTTAACAAGTCCATAAGCTAGTCCCTCATAATGGAAAAGAACCTGATTAGGGGTTGTGTCTTATGGGATATTACCCCTTCTAATAAACTATTAGTAGGTATATTTGTTATAATAATAATTGATTTGATAGTTCTCACCGTGTAGATGATATATTGGGTTGGCAGGATAGTGTCTTTCTTCTTCTTATATGTGGGAGGGCATCCCATTGCATGTTATTAGTGTTTTCGTTAGGATCCTTTAACCAGAATATGGATAACCCCTTATGTAGTATATATTTTACAGTCATGTATGGTATTGACAGTAATTATATTATAGTGAACCACAACCAACCAGTGATTGTGGTTTTTTTCGTACTCTATAATCAATATAAGGGCCAACATAACTACCCCATAGTGGCAGTTGGGAATGTATTGGGTGTTTTGGATATGAATGATGGTGCGATGCATGGGGGAAGTGGAAATTATAGATGCAGTGTGATGCACTTTAAGGTAGTCAGGTGATTGAAGAAATAATCTAATCCTTATACTCAACAAATTTTTTCAAGACTAAGTAGACTATGTTTGATTATAGTTCTTGAGAGGTATGATTTTAGTGAAATCATCCCTAGTTTCTTATTGATTTTCTATAGGTGGAACACATTTTTTTATTTCATTTTTTTGTTATTTATGTTTAGTTTTGGATTGACTATTGGTACTAAGGGCTCTTGATACACACATTGGGGGGTTTCATATGAATATACTCAGTGGTTTCCATGATTCAGCACTACAATTCATAGTAATGGAAATCACTTGGATTTAATTATATAACTGATACACACTTTTGATGTGTTCATTGAGATGCATTGGTTGAAGATTTTTTTGATTACAAATTGAATATAATCATGAGTTAGTGTCTTATACATCCCTGAAAGTGAGTGATATACATTTTGGGGGATATGGTTCAGTAGGAAACTCATTCAGGATATGACCATTAATTACTAGATTTGATCCCCATCTAGTTTTCTAGCACTATTTTAGGGGATGAGAATACAAAATAGTTGGTCATTCCTATTTTTATGGGTCATTATCAAAACATTTTTGTATGGAATTTAAAAAGCTACTTCCCAATAGGGAGACTCTGTTCGATATTGAATAGGTGATAGGTACATATATGATATCTACTCAACCATATATCTTTATTATATATATGTTAAAACAGATGAAGGCTTAATTGGAATACATAGAGGTGAATAGATTTATTCCTATGAACACCACATATTAGTCTGATCCTATTTATTTCACCAATAAGGTCAATGATAGTTTACCCCGATGTATGGATTAATATAGGTTTAATTAGGTGAAATTAAAGAACTAGTATCCCTTTCCACTCATTAATGGATTTTAAACTAGGTAATTGGATCCATATGGAGATAGAATACTAATTTATAGAGATAGTATCATCAATAATAGGTGATTAGAGTTGATATTACAAATAATAGTATATCATGTATGAGTTCTTTATCATTTCATTTTGTTCGATAAATACAATATTGATGTTTAAATCCTAAATGAATAGTTTATTCCATAAATAATTATATTCATATATGGTTATATTAATCAAAAAAATATTGTAACACTGACAAACATGAGATGTTCATTGGTGACATTTAAAGGTTTTATTTTTCAAAGTAATAGAAAAATAACACTATTCCAAAATTCTAAAGTGTCACTTATAAATTATTGAAGTATTTTTTTTGGGGTCATGTGATCTTGGAGAAAGGTATAAGAGTTGAACTAGTGACATCTCATGTCTTATCTTGTTTTGAGTTTCACAATAATGTATTTGATATCAAAAGTTTACTTATATTTTTGGGATATAATTGTAGATTCATTTCAGATATCCCCTATTTTGAATTTTCAATGATTTAAAAAACCATGAAGGGGTGATGTATGATGGGATTAATTAGAAACATAGATCTTTTTAGGACATAAATTTACGATTGAAGACCACATTGATCCATACTATAACTGATATGGATATGGAAAATACAATATAAAATGATGAATGAAGAGTTATTTTGGGGGAATTATTAATGAATGAAAATTGAGTAGTCATTTATTGGAAAAAGTAGTTAAGATTATATAAATAATCTTACCAACATCATAATTTCTAGTTTAAATTGTTTTTGGTACCCCAAAATAAAGGATTTATTATTATTTAGACAAGAGGTTTTTTGTTCAAATTACACATAAGATCTTGTAACTCATTTTCCCATAACATGACCATATATTTTGATATATATGGTCATTTTAGATATTGTAATATTTTAAATTTTATTGGATGCATACCCATTTAAATGGGAAAAGTGTGGGTAATACGATGAGTAAAAATACTCAAGACTAAAAAATGTTATATGCTAGTAGTAATTAGTATATATTTTAAATTTTCACTGAGATACGCCATGATGTTTTATGGTGTTAAGGAAAATATAATCTAATATAGATATTAATCATGTTAAAAAAATTTGATAGAGTTATGGAGATTCAAAAAGAGACCATTGGATTGTAATGATTTCATTTCATATTAATGAATAAGATTTTTTTCAATACGTTTTGGGTGATAGAGATATATTCCAACATGAATGAAAAGGATAAATATGTGTGAGATGTATCTTGATTTTTCTATGGATATTTTCTACAAAAGATATCGATCATTTTCATGTTTTTGGTGGAAAATTTCTATTTTGGAAAAGGTTTTTAAGTGGGTAGTGAACCAAATTGAGGTTAACCAAACATGTCAACTGGATAAATCTATCTAAAGTTTTAATGTGCATTTTCAATCACCTCGGGTTGGAAACTATATCCAGGTTAACACAAGTGAAAATGTGGGAATGATTTAACCCTCAATAACACCAGGATAAAAATGGTTCCAACTATAAACCCTCTATTAGTTCTTTATTCATTAGAAAAACATGAAAAAGTAAAATAATAATGTTTTAAAATATAAACTATGAAAATATGGTATAACTATAATGATTAATCAAAAAAATATTGTTAATGCTTAAATAAAACGATTTTAATACAAATATTTTTCAATCCAAAATAAAGAAAAATCCAAAATATGTAGGATGGTAGAAAGGCTGATACACCACATGACCTAACTAGCTAATAAAACTAGGGATACAAACTCCATCCTCACCAGGTGAATCTCAAGTCACCCTTATGAAACCAAAACTCCCATTTACCAATATATAGTGGTAAAAAATAAACCTTCATTCCATAACTAGATAACCTATCAAAAATATGAAGACTAAATACCCACTACAATGAGTACATAGGTGTAATATAAAAGCTATCATGTTACCCCCATGAGTCTATTCTGTTTCTATTATAAAGAAAATAATACTTTAAGTTTGAAAAAAAATCTGATACAATAGGTTTTTATTTCTTTTATAATATATTGAAATAGAAAAAAATACCTTAAATTATTCAAAAAACAGAAATTTATCAAACATGCCTTAAAGATGACGTACTATGGTTATTCCATTAAAAAACTATTAATTTTTAATCATACAACTTTTGAAACAACCAGGTAAAGAATTCTCTTTCAATTTAAAACATCATTTTTTAAAATGATATCATCTCATAGTTTAAAAATACGTCACAAGTATTTTAAAAAATTATAATGCTACGAAAACATATACCCCCTTCTTAAATTAAAATATTTTCAAACACTAATAGAATATGACCAATTGGAAAAAGGAAACCATAATAAAATATTACACAATGTAATATAATAATAATAATAATCCCAACATCATTAGTGATTCCATACTAAAAAAATGATTTTCATTATTAAATAATACATCAAATTAAGCTCAAAAAATATATAATAATATCACATGATAATAAATTGTAAAGAGGCATAACATAAGATACATACCATTAGGTAACACCTTAGGTACTAATGTGTTAAATACTTCAATTTTATAGGTGAATCCAAAAATTTTGTAGGTTAATGGTCACACAAATCGTCACATAAAGTTCCTAAAAGTTTCTCCACCAATGACACACCCCTAATGATATCATAATATTCGACTAGGGTATATTATATAGTGTATAAACACAAATAACTACACCATAACATGAATTTTAGTTCATTTAAACATTAACACCTGCTGATAAGTGTAAATAAGGGGTTTCGATGAGGATCTACTAGGGTGTAAACATCAATCAATAATATTCATCTTTCATGTGAGATAAAAAAATATATATATTTCCATGATACAAATAACCAAACCATATAAATTACCCTTTAATAGCCACATTTTAATGTAATGTGTAAATCCAATGGAAAACACCACAACACTAATGTAAGCTCTTCATAAAATCTAGGAAATAAATAAATGATCAAATCAATAAACACATCTACTTTTTTAAAAAACATGTAAATCAAACTTTAAAATAATAAAACCACTTTAAAAAATGTATCATTAATTAAGATAAGGAATAATATTTTAAAATAAGGGAGCTCCCTTGAATTCACGATATCCTACTTTAAATTAAGGGGATAAACCACTTTAGAAGAAAAAAATCCCTATAACATCTTGTCCAGCAATATTTTTTTTTGAACAAACCCACCTATATAATTTTATCAAACATTTAGAATGAGAAAAGTCCATTGGAAAAAAATCCATTGAAAAATATAATTCACCCGTTTTATCAAAATTTAAAAACCAAACATAACATGGGAATCCATTGACAAAGAATTAATGATATCATATATCTCATTACATTAGTTCAAAGAACACTTTAGAAAAATAATTGAATAAAATCTTATATAAAAAGAAATAAAATTGAAACACCTACTTCAACCAATGTAACTATGTCAAATATTATTAATGCTAATATATTAGGTCATAATAGAGGTATCACGACCCTTAAAACAAAATCCATATTTCTACAACTAGCGTAGACAAATATATCATCCTCCAATGCCACTAGGGTTTTAAATAAATAGATAAAATGAAATAAACATAAACGTGTATGAATTAATATTCCTGAGTAATCAATATGGGTGGAAATACACCAAGAAATCACTCAAAATTAACTATGTATTTTCATGGAGAATAGAGGAGAAGGTATAGGATGTACCAAGACAGAGGGTTTAGAGTGACTAGAGGGTTGTGGAGAAGCCACAAATTAAAAAAAAACTAAACATAAAAATAATCCAAAATTAATTGGTTTACTAAATTTTTAGTAACCATGCGATCTCCACTATCAAGAACTTTAGATGGGTCACAACTTGTAATTAATGATTCCCCAAACCATTCGGTTAACCATGCATCCTAAAATAAATCATAAAAAATATCAAAATTTAACTCTTTGGACACCCCAAACTCAATATAGAATTCAAACCTACAAATATAATCAATAATATGGAATTTAGGGGTGTCACAATTATCCCAACTATGACACTTCCTACTCCTAGATTGTCATCGACATGATAAATCAATAGAAAATGACAATATCTATTCATCGAAAGAAATGTTCTAATAAAGGGTATAAATTACCAAACCTACAGCCAAGAAAATAGGACAAGGGTAGCCCCCTCCTAGGGGAAACTGCTAAAAACAATTTCAAAAATAACACACACTAAATCAATCAATATCCTAATATAATATTCCTCAAAAAAATGAGATATTGGGGTGGAAATTACTCAAATCATCTTGAAAATTCATAACTATGTTATACACACACAAAAACACAAACATGTCATTTTCAAGACTCTAACCAGACCAAGGGGGAGTCAAAATCAACAACTACAAGACATTGAATGTTATAATGGATAATATAGTGGGACATCCCAACCAAAAGAATCATTGATTATTACACCATAAAAATAATGACATCACATTGATATTATCCTTATCTATCCACAATATTTAAAATTTTCTATGATGGTAAAAAATATATAATAGTACCCCGAAGAATGATAATTTTCAAATAGTCACAATCCACCAACCATAAGAATGTTGTTCTAAAGACCAAAAAAGTGTATCTTTAATGAAATAACCTAAAGTGTCACTAGACTAGATCATGGAAAAACACCTTCCATAAATAATAGTAACACCCCAAACAAAAAAATAACTCAAAATAGAATAATATGATTCTACCATTAGGCCATGGGAGTACATGAAAGCTAACTTGTGGACAATCATGTAGAGAACCTACTCATAATGACTTGAACGAAAATATCAACCAAGTATATCTAAACGTATAATCGAATAGAAAATTTTCATCAATTATTTTTGTAAAATTGGGTTTCCAAGAGCTAAAAATTCAAAACTATTGTTACCCTTAATATCTATATAGTGAGTTTTGCACAATGCACATATACCATTATAGTATAGAAATTTATGTGTCCACTACATTAATGGTAATGTCCATATATTAATATTTGTATCAAAATTTTATATCTTTTATCAAACTATATTGTGAACCTTGAGATATTATGAAATTAATCATGAATATTTTTCTTATGGACAAGATACATCATGCTGAATTGACATAGTTTATGTCAGACTCTCAGTTTATGGGGGCTCATAAGAATCAATACTTCTTCTCATTATTTTGACACATGATGATCTCTATTATGTTAGATCATGATTATATACCCTATAATAAGAACAAAACACATTTTCAGTGTAGTTTGTTATTCTTATATGCGAACATGTGTTTTGGACTCCTGACTTGAAATCATTATCTATGTTTTATATTTGATCATGTGTTTCGATGCATGGTGGTAAACCATGAACATGATGTTGTTGAGATATAGTTTGTGTTGGGTGTGTCATTTTTGGTATGATATTTGTAGGGTTATCATCCCATAATTTATCGCTTCCATGTTGATGAATTGATATCTCAGGCCTAGATGATCATGATGGTAGTACATTTATTTAATCCATATCCAAGGTAGTCCAAGGTAAGTATTTCTAGTAAGATAAATAAATAATAAATAAATAATGGATGATGGACCTTGTGTGCATCCTATATAATGTGATATCATAAGGTGAGGAGATAATATAACACAATATGTGTTCATAGGTTTGTTTTCATTTCTATGACAACTACTTATCTCTTTATATTCCATATGGGTTTCTCGAATTTTTTTCTTACTCTATAAATTTTATTTACATATTTTGAGAAAAGGTCTTATTGGGTCACACAAAATAGAACATTCAAAATTCTACCATATTCTGTTGAATATGTATATAAAAATGGTGGGCTTCACCACGGGGACCGAGTATTTTCCAAGTACTATTGATCATCAATAAATAATATATAATTTAATATTCGAGTACATAATAATTGGATTGGATTTAATTAATAAAATTAATTACTGATTTTTAATTTAATACATGGAATAATATTATATGAAAAAATATTATATTTATTATTCAAGGATCATTTGATATTAGTGAGAATTATGCGTCAAGTTAATAAATCTAGTTTTTTCACTCAAAACATTTTATATAAATTAAAAGTATGTGATGAAAAAGATAATATTTAAGAAATAATTAATTCTTCATAATTATTTATTTATTTCATATTTAGTTGAAGTTAGACATACGAGGGTTGGTAACCCTTACCAGATATTTTTCATACCCACTCTATAATTCGATAAAGAGATCTTTTCTGGTCAAAAACTCATTCTAATGGATAGAGAGACCATATCTCATCCTGTATCCTTTATAGAGAAATAAATCATCCAAGAATTTTTTCTAACTATGTGTATGATAATTGTAAGAATGTAGTCGAGGTGTTTGTCATGATATTGAATGAATCACCAGATCTCCATGCTTGCACCCAAAATTGGATGATCGGTGTTTGTGTAGATTCTTAAAGCATGTGTGGATAATATAGAAGGGTTTAATGTCAGATCCTTCAAGAAACAATCATCAGTGAAAATATGAATTTGATCATGTTGATGTATCAAAAAAGTTACATATCTTTCTATTTACATTGTACTTATTAAATTCACACAATATCCATGGACCTCTACTGGGGATCAGATCTCCAGAGATGATGAATTTTAGTTTTTCAAATGATGAAAAAATAAAAAACACCATCCCACTAAAATATTATGTGCACAAAAATACCCTCACTTGGTATCATAGTGATCACGTGAATTTCTAAGACAAGTAAAAATTAATTTTCATTAAATTTAGTAGAAAGATTTAAATCATTTCAAATGGAATAGATTGCATGTCAATATGATTCTAGATGATCATGTTGTGGAAATTCATATTTTTTGTAACAATTGAAAATTTGATTGTTTCTAGTTTAAAATTGAAAACTATATAATTATATTTTTTTCGAGCTCTAATTTGATGCACATTCAAGTGATCCACGTTTTCGGTCTAGTCTCAACCATAATTCGATGGTTGAAACTCCACTGGCTGAAATTATTTTTTTTGTTTATATATTTATTCATATGACAGATTTTAATGAACTACTCCTATATTTGATTAAACTCAATAGATGAATGAAATAACTAAAAAAACATTGTCAAAACACTATATGAATATCCTTTTTACATTTTCGTCCTATATGTAGGGTGGGTGGATGTTTACGAAAGACACGTTTGGGAGGGGTTATATTGTCATTAATTGGGTGAAAATGATCTTGTTTCTCTTCAAGGAAGCATTCATTATAATAAAAAGACAAAAAAAATATATATCTTTGGTTGAAAGATTGGTTTCCACTCCACCAGTGACTAATATAAAAATAAATCCCCACCAAGGACTTCCCTCCCGCCAACCTCATGGGTTTCATGCTTTGACTAGAACCAAATCGGTTTATATCCTCCTCCCTCAATAGTAGACACGAGATGACTGACTCCTTCCATTAACATATCGTGGAACCTACCAGCCAGAAGAGAGTTTTAATATATAGGATTTTAATAATTTTTTATATAAATAATACTATGTAAAAAAAATTTGAAATTTTTTTCCCAGTGGTAGCAGTTCAACTGTGTCCTTTAGGTATTTTTTACGTGGGTCAAATAAAGTAATGATGTTACGGAAATTATCAAAAAAATGGGCAAAGGAAGAAATTCCCTTAACACCATTTCTAAAATCAAAACAAAATTTATTAATAGATTTTTTTATATTTAATGTTTTTTTTTTATTTTTCAGTTTTGTTTAGTTTATATATATATAAAAACCTTTTTCAACATAAATTCTATACTATTTATTATCTGGCATTAAAACCATTAATGTTGTTTATAATTCTGAAAAAAACCTCACTAAGGGCCCCCATTTATAAAAGGGTCTTAACTTGAAATCATTCTCCATTATCGATGTGGGATTCAGGTTCTCCCTTACTCTTTAAAAAATGCTACAAATCCTATGTGGGATTCTAGTTCTCCCATTCCTATAATGAATTAATAATATCTTATTATTAATTATTTTAAATCAAATAAAAATAAATATTACACACTAATAAATAATAAATAACTATTAATGTTAACTACTATATATTAATAATTTAATAATAAATTAATAATATTTTAAATAATATTAAATAATACTATTAATTATTATTTATAATATTTTTAGACAAATAATTTATTTCAATGTAGATAATACTAAATAATAGGTTTTTATTAATTAGATAATTAAAACAAGTAATTAATAAAAAATTACCTTAATAATAAATAAAAAATAAAAAATAAAAAATAAATATGTAATGGATAATAATAGTAATTATTAATTAGTAACTAATGAATTTTTTTAAACATTTATTAGTAATTAATGTTATTAAATTATAAATAAAATTATTTAATTAATATTAATTATAAAATATTATTATTGAATATTAAATCATATTTTATATTTAATATTTTTCAGAAATTAATATTTATTATTAATTAGTATTCATTGAAAATTAATATTTATAATAAACCAATGTCACTAAACACTAAATCTTAATATATAATTAATATTATTAGGAATTAATATTTATTATTAATTAATATATATTACTAAAAATTAGTTATTTAATTTATAATAATATAATAATAATTAATTCACATTAATAAATTTAATAATTTATTGATTATTACTAATATTTAGTAACTCAATAATAAAATCAAATATTTATTTGTAATTGAATAATAAAAATTATTATTATTTATTAATAAATTAATAAATAATTAATAATTAATTTTGTAACTAGTATGTATATTTTTAACAAGTAATTATATATTCCTTAATAATTAATTATTAATAATTAAAAATTATATTATTTTTATTAGTAATATTGTAATAAAAAGTATTAATATTTATTATTTAATTTACAGGTAATTAGTTAACTGATAATTACTAATATTAATAAGTATTTAAATATTGCATAATTACTATGTAATTAATAACTATTAAGAATTAATAATTTATTAATATTTATTAGTAATTAATAGTATTAATTAATAATTTTTAAAATATTATAAAAAATTATTAAATTAATAATATTTAGTAGTAAAAATTAATAGTTATTTATTATTTATAATTAATTAATATATATTTAAAATTGATAAAAAAAATTTAATAATAATATATAATTAATTATGCACAAGAAAATGGAGACCCTGAACCCCTCATAAGAAATGCATAATATTTTTTCTTGGAAGGGAAGAACTGTATCCCAAATCAGAAATATACAATGATTTCCAAGGCAGAACCTTGTATAAAAGGGTGTCATGCGTGAGAGTTTTTGTCAAAATTTCATACTACTCTAATTGTAGTAATGATGTAAATTAAATAACAAATAAATTTAGCTAAATTTTCTTATTATATATATAAACAAAAAAAACAAAAAAAAATATAGAGAAAAGTTTAAAATATACCAACATGTATTTTTTTCTAGAAAAAGTGATATGGGCCTTTCTACCTTACGTTGGAACAAATTATTCCCAAAGGTGGAAGGGGCTCGTCTGCCATTGGGACATATTTTTCAAAATATATTTGACCTATAAATATTTGAATTTTTATTATTGAAACCCATTTTATTAAAAAAACTAACCAGATAATCCTCATCCCTCTATGGGATAATGTTTCACCGACACCCTTCCAGCTTCTCGACCTCCCTCCCCCCTGGAGTGATACCTCCTGCCTAGCCTCCAATTTGACCATGTCTCTGGCTGGGTTAACCCCATGTAGCCTCTAAATTATTCCACTATCTCAATGATCTCCTAGGTTACCAAACCCAAGTGGCACAACTCCCTGGATGCAGGCTTCCAGGGTCACCAGGTCCCACAAGTTTATACCGCACTACCTACTGGTCTGACTCGCATCACCACCTTAGTCTTGGCCAAAACTCTGATATGTATCATCCTTTGGGAAAAGGTGATCCCCCACAAAAGTCATAAAAAATTCTTCATGATGGTTTGGTTGACCACTTCCTTGATAGGTAATCCCTTTAGATTTCGTAGATCCATGCTGCCATCCTAGATCTATTCTCTTTTGGTCAAACCATTCCATACTGACCATAAATGGGACAAAAAAAATATGGATCACCTGAAAGTGCCCTCCATGGGGACTGTATAATGCGAGAAGGCCTTAGGTGGGTTCTTCCTTACATAGAACGAGTATGTGTGAGATTGTCCTGACCTTCTATGGGCTTCGGTAGGAATATTGAGACTATTACAATTATTATTATACCAAAAATAGTTTATAATTTATTATTTAAAATTAATAATATTCTTATTTTTCAAAATTATTAATTTAATTTTGGTGTCAAATTATATTAATAGATTAATTTTATTATTTAATTGAAATTAAATTATGGCCAGACTAAAGAGAAAAATATGTAATTTTGTTATTCATTTAATGTATCTTTAATCTATCGACTTTAAATTTAATAAACTTTAATTTTATCATGCATTTACTTTTAATATCAACTCATCTTGAGTAATTGAATGAACTCATGTATGTATTGTTAATTAATTAAATTATTATTCATTGTGATGTTTCTGATAACTTGGTAATTAAATATTGTCTACATATCATAATTTTTTTTTAAATTCAATATGTATTAAGGTTTTTTTCATGTATGTTTTTGTATATTTCATGCCCTTGACCCCCCCTGTATGTGCATGAGTATATATTTTAACATTTTATGACCGCAATACAAGGTGTGAAGCCCACCAGGATGATGTGATACCTCAGGTGAGATGCTGACATACTGAAAGGTGGAAAGATACATCAAGAGTCATGCTTCAAATCAAATATGATACCCCACAGGTCCTGGTTGATCCATTGAATCTAAATGGATCATACATTATTAGATTCTCAAGACTGATCTGTTAATCTCTTTCCTTTCTATACATTTTATAATTATATGAATTTTAATGTTTTGAAGATCAAATAATATAATAAATAGTAAAATTCACAAAGAAGCGATGAATATTTTTCTAGTAATGTTTGTAGCATCCCTCCATGGATGGAACTTAAGGGTTTCTTAAGATGGTGGGAAACATGACCTCAAGTGTGCCTCCCCAAATGCCAGAGGACATTGACTAGTAGCGAGGGCCTACATTGTGTGTTTGGGGAGCATATTCACTCATTGATCATATTTGAGTACAAGAGTATATATATATATATAATAAGAAGCTATTATAGAATACATTGTATGATCCGACCATTAAACCTCCATAGTAGAAGTAGTAATATCAGACAAATTGCAGTAAAGAAGTAATAATAAATATTGATAGTTCAATAAATAACTTGATGAATATGAAAAAATTAGAAATAAAAAATATTATGATCACAATGCTTCAAAAAATAAGAGTTCATGGAGAATAAGGAATATATTCATATACCACATGATGAACAAAAAATACCAAAAAGAGAGAAACAAACTTCTACTACTATGATTATATGCATAGGTGTCATCCTATACCCCCATAGTTTATCTGATAACTATAAATCTATCATTAGAAGCTGGCCGCTTCCCTTCATAAATACCTACAACCATGAATTCATCCTTGTAACCAAAGGCTACCCAAGAAAGTTGTGAGATATTATCCTACTAGTCCACCACTAATGGTTCCTAGATCAATCTAGTGCATGGAATACATAAATGATCAGTGTGTTGTAATTAAAGTAAAATGAATTGGAATAAATGAATAAGTAAACCTTTAGTCCAGGTCCCTCAATGGATACCTGACAAATTCTACCTACTTCAGAAAAATATGGATGCTTAAACCTAGGGTCTCTATATAAGTAATAAATTTTATACATTGAGAGTCATGATTTATTTAAAATTATGGACCAACCCCAAGCATTTGATTTTCATTAGAGGACGTTTCACTAAAATATCAATCAAGAAATTTCATATTTTAATTAAGATTCATCACATATGAACCATGAAAAAAATCCATCAAATCCAATAATTAATCCTAAGACCATCATATCTGATTCATGAATAAATCCCTTAGGTCACTACATGAGCTTATCATATAACCAAAACCATAGATTCAATCCTTGTAAACTAGTAACATCATCTCTCTTATCACTCTTGTCATAGAAAAAAATAATTCTATAATAGGTATATCATATAGGGGACTGATTATCACCTGATTCATGGGGTATCTATATTTATGAAGATCTTATCCATTATTTCCCCTAAGGTATCTAGTGTCACTCACGAGTAAAAATTAACCACCCGAAGAGCTCGTTCATAGAAAGCCAAGGGTCAGTCCTAGAGCAACCAAAAGATCTATACTGAGCATAGTGGTTCTATCCATGTTGTCCTTAATTTGTAACATGTGTTCCCTCTTATTCTATAGTTAGTGAGGCATATCTTTCCAACACGCAATTCCCTAACAAGAACAACATAAACTATATGGTAAGAAACCTAGTAAATTCACTCAAATTCAAGACAAATAACTATGGCATAAGTAATATTGTAATAAGCGCAAAGCCGAAGATGTAATCAAGGGACAAGTAATTAGATATATCAATGTAACAAGTAACAATTTATTAGAACTAATTATAAAGTATGAGGTATTGAATTTATGTTGTTCACCAAATTTAAACCAATTCATTTCATTCACAGTGTTCAACTATGTCATGAAGCATATTTATTAACAGATTGAATAAGAAAATATACATGATTAATGGACTATGAGAATAACCATAAAGATTAGGGAAAAATCAAGGCCTACAAGTCATCTTATTTCATTTCAATAATTATTTAATTTGAAAAAGTTAATCATAGACACACATGGTGGGTAACATCTCCAGGCATGGGAAAATAGCATGTCTAAGTTTGGTACACCCAAGGGAGGGATCACTAATTGGAGAATATCCCAATGATGGTTTTTTTCATAGGATAAGGTCACAATTGACATTATAAACTATTTATATTAATTTATTTATCATCTTATTGGAATTTTTATAAGGGTCTTATGTGTGAAACAACGATGAACTATGTTAAAAGAAACAAAACTTGTGGGAAAGAACTCAATCACCAACCTTGGTCCTACAAAAGACCACTCATCCATTTATAACCCTTTAATCAAGTGAGAATAAATGAAATTGATGTAATGGTCCAACACACTAATAATAGAAAAACATTTCTTACAACTAAATAGTGAAATATAGAATAGAGACTATGAATAATGGAAGGAAAATGACTGTAAGGATTACCTCAATCTTTTTTATACTTATGATGACGATAGATTAAGATGTCAGAGGAGTGAGATATCAAAAAAAATATATATATAGGAGGATAAAACCTCTCATGTAAATGCTATAGGATAAAATTTGGGAGGGAGATGGAATTAAGGAATTTGAGAATTTTATGGAAAAATGTGGATTTCACCAATAAGGATAGTGGAACACAGTTTGGCCGCACAATTTGTCAAACTTTACACCAGCAATGTGAATGGCCTCTATCCATGAGGTCTACAATATTATGTGTCCAATATCCTATGGTCATATAATTGTAGGAAAACTATGTGGGACCAAGAATCCCACTTTCTCATGCCGCACTATTAGATAAACTGTGCAAGCTGGGAAACACGATTTCTCATAACCATTTTTCCTAGTCTACTTCTCTCATTTTTAGTGATGTAGGCTCTGAACAAGCCCCAAACACCATAATGACCTCAAGGAATCCATTAGAAAACATTAAAATATACAAAAATGGAGACCAAAGATAACAAATAATGGTTCTTACCTTTTGTGAAAACCATTGATGGTACATCCTCACCTCTTTAGGAAATCGCGTCCCGGATTTACCCTTCCAAGGGTTGTAATAAGTCATCTGAGAAATGTTCCTTCTAGTGAACATGTACATTGGGTTCCAACATCCTTGTCTCATCTTGTACATGGATATTCTTCCATATAACCCCAATCTGGTGAATTAACCTACCTTAAATAGACTTCATGATACAATCAACTATAGTAATTGGATACTCTTAGATGAATCCATTTGTCTCCAAATCTATATCCTCGAGGTTAAACTAATTATATGTTTCATGATGATTGTGTTTAAGATTTCATGCCTAGAATACATCATGCATGGACAATTACCTATAAGGATACTTTACCCGATAAGCTACATACCAGAATCTCAAAACTATCCGAAAATGACTGAAATATTGAGGAAATATATTTCACTATCTTCAAATTCATCTATGACACAATCTAGGTGATACATGAAAAAATTCCCAATGTCAAACCTCAAAATCTAGAGGTAGATTATGAAAATCAGTATAATACTTATTCTTGGACTCACCTATATCCATATGCTTCTTAATTAGTTTGAATTCCATTGAATACTTCAGAATGTGAAGAGGAACCAATAAAGATGCATCCCCAACCTCTATCCAACACATTGGTGAACAGAACGACCTATAAAAAAAAGGCTTTTTATGGATCAATATGAATCATTTCATGAAAAAAATTACTATAGGAAAATAAAAAAGAGGTATATGATTTACCGATGAAACTATAAAATCATTAATAACCTCCCACATAATGTCATATGACACCCATGTCACCTGCTCGGACTGCTCATTAGTATGGCTGTGATATGTTGTACTCAAAATCACCTATTGACCTAGTTATTTATTTAAACCTATCTAGAAGTATGACATAAAGTGGGAATAAATTTCAAAAATGATATAATGGGTAACACCATGAAGGTTCACTATATCCTAGATATAAAGCCCCATAAGATCTTCAACGGAGAAGGTCTCTCATATACGTAGGAAGTGTGTGACCACGGTTACCGGTTTGTCAATAACCAATACTACATAACTTCTTATAGGGAATTTAAATAGGCTCATCACTAAATACATGGTGATGTCATTAAATTTCCACTCATGAATGGATAGTGGTTGTAGGATCCTATAATTTCACTGGTATTATGACCTCACCTATTAATAGGTGGATCACTATGGAAGGCACTGTCATAGGCACTTTCAAATTATGTGATTGTTGAGTACTTAGGTGAAGCAGAGTGGCTGACCAAGGCTGCCTCTCAAAGAAGGAAGTAAATTTAACAACATATTAAATGTATGTTTAGAATAAAATAATGAAAATATGAATACTAATAAAAAGTGTGGTTTTTTATCTTTTATAAATATAGAAGATGTTTTCTTGAAGGATATTTTATTTTTGAAATGATGTTCGATTAAAATGACACAACAAGAATTTGGTTTTCATTAGAAAATATTTTAAAGGAGTTAATGATATAACAATACCTATTCAACAATTTACTAATAATTATAATTCAAATTAATATCCACTTAGTTATGATCCCTTATTTTTTTTAAATCCCAAATCCTACAAGAATTAACTTTACTACAAAGATGAAGTAAATTTAATTATAGGCTATCTTCGAAACATGCAATCGAAGAACCCTAATGTGATTTTTTTTCTAAGGTTATATTATGGTTATTTGTAAATTAATTAACATTTAACTTCTAGAAATTATAATTAATTGAGTTTTTGGATTATATTTGATGATTACAAATTTATCATGTATGGTTTTTTTTACCGATTATGGTTGTGCTCTCACAGTTCCCAAAATTTCTTAACTCGTGTGATTTTTGTTAATTGTTCAATTTTTGGATTATTATAAATTAAATTCAAATATAAATTAATATATCATATTATTTGAATTAAATTATATCATTGATTCAAAATAAACGAATGAAGAAGGATAGAGGTTCATATATTACTAAAAAAACTACTTTTCCATGGGTGGTGTAGTCATCGTTGATACAAATTTCATTTGAAATGGTTTAGAAAGGGTAGAACCAAATTTCATTTATAAACTTTATTAAATCCCAATTAGGGATATTAATTGAAGAATAAATTTGAAAAAAAAGGATAAAATGGTATAAATAAAATAAGAACTAAATATTTTATTACGCAAATACAACCATTACAACATGAAGAAAAAGGCTTCAATGAGGGGATCCTTGCTTCAAGAGATACCCCTCTTTCAATGGTTTGAAAATTTGATTGAAACCAATTCCCCACTTCCTTAAATCTAATAATGAATTTTCCAACACATAAAAACGTGTGAAAAAAACATATTTATATAGTGGAGGGGAGGCTAGGTTTAAAGAGGTTTCAAGTGTGAATGGGGAATCTCACCCAAATACTTTAATATTACTTGCACCTCCCATTTGACCTCCACAACGTGTAAACCATTAGTTTTTACAAAATGACAATTTTAGTGAAACTGTGTTGTCATACTCCTATAAAAAAATTGGGATAAATCTATTTATGGAAGAAGAAGTTATGGCCCTAATATAGAACAAATGTCCAATCTGGCGAGTCCAGACCCACTTTGAACTCATGGCCCATTTTCAACAACCAAATGCATGATTTAACATAGATGTCTGGAATAAAAGTTTTATAAAATTATGTTAGTAACACTTTAAAAAAATATTATGTTCAAATAATTCAAATAAGAGTATTTATGTTTGAAATACTATACATATTTTTCAATGGGTAAAACAAGAATTTTAATCAAATTTTCAAATGAATGATCTAATCCCAAATATTACTTAAATAAACATAGTTACCAAAATTTGAGGAAATTATATCATTTATTATGAAGAAAATATTCAATAAAATTGTGTTTCATCAACTCCCCATACTTACCCTGTTTCATTCCTAGGAAAACCCTCATATCATGTATTCCAAAAAATGTGACAAGATATTCATATTCATATTTCTCATTCCACAGTACATATATAGGAAAAGTAAGAATCCCATCAAGAGTAAATATCAATAAATTTTAAATTCATTGTCTCATAAATTGTGTCAATTCAAAATCCTGTGAGAATCATAACACTAATCATAGATAAACTAGTCATGGGTCTATCATACCACTAATTCTCCAAGTGTGTTTGTTCCAACCATTAAAAGATCATAAATAAAACCTTCATTAATTATATCCATTTCAAGTAAAATAGTTACTCTTACCCGGTTTAATTCACTAAACATGTTCTATATTCCATTGCAATCAAATTTCAAGAACCACTAACTTAAGCATTCCTAAAATTAAAACTTTTATCTCCCCACCTAGATATCAACATATGTTGAACATTTCATCACTCCCATCATTTATTTTTTTATGGTGCACTTAAAAAAATATCACACTCAACTCTCAACCCATTTTTGATCTCCTCATGACACTAATTGTAAAATTTATAACAAGATCAAAGGTCTATAAAGATTGGTTCTTAACCTGTCCAAGACCCAGAACACATTTTTTTAAGATGCAAAATAATCAGATAACATGTAGGCCTATATAGGTCAATTTAGTACAGTAATGAAACTCATCAAAAGGGAAACGAATGTATGGATCATCTAATGATTTTTTTACCTAACTTGACTATACATTCAATTGAGTAGGGCAAATTTATCATGTCATGGTTGAGTGAAAATTTGTGTGAAGAAATAAATGAAACAATTTACCATGAACAAATATAAAAAATAATGATTTCATAATTTAAAAGGTTTTATAATGACACAACCATTCATATCACCAATGACTTCAATTTTTATAAAAATCAACCCTTGATGATGAAACTTACTCATTCTTATAATTCTTCCAAGGAATTTTGAAAACATTAATTTCCCATATGTTTTGCATGATAATGTTACATGATATATTTGTTTCTTTTTTGGTTATTTTCTCATATGTTTTTTATTTTTTTAAATTTTAAGATAAAACATAATAGAAAATACACACAAGAACCACACATTAAAATACTTAATATCTACCCCAAAATGTTTTCCCCTCACCGTCACATTAATTTTTTCATTTTCCTCCATGGGAACCTATGAGATAATTTATTAACATGAAATGTATAATTTTAAATTGTATAATGAGTATAAAAGTGAAAGTGTTTGGAACAGCCTGGTATGCTCAAATGATGATGAGGCCATGCAGTGTGATGAAATCCACTATATAAATTGGAAGTCCCTAAATGTATTTATTTTAATAATCACGAATGAAACTTACCAGACATCTGCTTCATTCATCAACTATAGAGAATGAATTTATCTCTAACATGAAATTCACTTTTCTGGATCATTTTTTCATGAGCTTCTTTAGATATTTCATTATAGATCCTTGAGTTCCATATAAAGATAATTGAATCTCCTCAAGCACTTGAATTTATAGCTTATGCTTAATTAAATCTTGTTTATAATCCATGTTTCATTTTTTTATAACCCAAATGGCCCGATGATAGACTCCATGGGTAGATGAAAAGATTTTCCAAAAACATTCCTAAATGGGTACATACTGATGGTTGTCTTATATGCCTTCCTATAATCTCATAGTGCATCATCCAATCACTTTATCCAATCCTTCCTATTCTGTTGCATGGTTTTCTCTAAAATTTGTTTCAACTCACGATTTGAATCCTTATACTATCCATTGGTTTGGGGGTGGTATGGTGTGTTTTGTGGTCACCCCATACTTTCGAAAGAGGGAATCCAAATTCCGATTGCAGAATTGTGTCCCTTGGTAACTATTGATGGCCTTCTGAACTCCAAACCTACAAAAATTTTGTTTCTTGAAAAAGTCCACTACAACATGAGAATCATTAATCCTGGTGGCCTTGGCCTCCACCCATTTACTCACATAATCAATAACCAAAATGTACAATAATCCAAATGAAATTGGAAAAGGACCCATAAAATCAATGCACCATACATGTAAAAAATCACAGAATAATATGGGTTGTTGGGGAACCTCGTGTCTCTTATAAATATTACTAGTGTGTTAGATATGTGAGAATGAATTAAAAAACACATGAGCATCATGGAATAAACTAGGAAAATACAATATAGAGTCCAGAACCTCCCTAGCTATCCATTGGGGTCCAAAGTGTCAACCACAAGCAAGTGTATCACATAATTGCAGATCAAACTCAATCTCATGATCAGGAACCCACCACCTAATAACTAGGTCACTAAACAAGCACCCTATGTTTGGATCTTCCCACAAATAAAATATAGAAACACTATTTATCTTTTGGAATTTATATTTTATTTAATTTTCAGGAATTTAATAGGGAACAAGGTAGTTAACTAAATCAGCATACCAATGATGCGTACCTATGATGGAATAAAGATGCTCATCGGGGAAAGTGTTCCAAAGTGGTACCCGGTTAAAGGTTTCATCCTCTAGAGTGTTAGTAATCTTACTCATGTGGTTTTCCACAAGGTTTTATGACTTATTCTTGTATTTAATCTCAATATATAATTTTTGACGAATGAGCATGCATGAGATAAGTCTAGGCTTAACATCTAGATTCTTAAAGAGGTACCTCAGAGTTTCATGATCAGAAAAAACAACTACTTTAGAGCCCAATAAATATGAATGAACTTTATCTAATGAAAATATAACCGCAATAAACTCCTTTTATGTGGTTGTGTAGTTTTATTGGGAAAAATCCAATGTCCTCAAAGAATACACAATCACATGTGAACATCCCTTCTTCCTCTGAGATACGACAGCTCCAACCGTGATGTTGGATGTGTCACACATATCCCTGAGTGTAATGTATCATCACCGAGGCTATATGATTGGTTGTGTGGTCTGAAATTTCTTCAGTTCATCAAATGAAACCATTTAAGAATCATAAAATAGAAAATAAAAATCCTTTTGAAGTAATCTTGATTTAGGAAGGGAAATCTTACTAAAATCATTGATGAATCACTGATAAAAAAACTACTTTCCTTAAGAAAGATCTAACATCACGCAAACATGAAGGATAGGGTAAGGATGAAATAATATCTACCTTTGATCTATCAATCTCTATCCAATGTTTTGACACTACATTCCCTACGACAATGACATATTATACCATGAAATGATATTTTTGAATGTTCAAGACTAGATTCTTCTCAATATAAATCTTCAACACCTTTCCCAAACTATAGACACAATCATCAAATGGAGACCCATACACTGTAAAATCATCCTTAAATACCTCAATGGAAGTCTCAATTAAATAAGAAAAAAATACTCACCCAGCATATGTGGAAGGTACCAAGGTCATTGGAAAGTCCAAATGGAATCCTTTGATAAGATAATGTACTGAATGGATAGTTGAATGTTGTATTCTCATAATCCTCCAAAGTAATAGGAACCTGAAAATATTTAGAAAATTCATCCATGAAACAATACTGTGTTTTCCTAGCTAGTCTCTCAGGAATCTGATCAATAAATGGGAGGGAAATGGCCCTTGTGAGGGGACTGATTTAGTTCTTATAATCAATAAATGCACGCTAACTATTTTGTACCCTCATCGGAGCTAACTCATCTTTCTCATTTTTAACGATAGTAACACCACTTTTCTTAGAAATAACCTAAATATAACCCACCCACTGGTAATATAAAATTGGATATATTACACCTTCCTTGAGTAAATTTTTGAACACTTTTTTTACATATTCCAAAAGAGTTGGATTCAATATCCTTTATAGTTTCCTAATAAATTTAGACCCATCCTCAAATAGAATCATATGCATGAAAATAGAGGGTCTAATACCTGATATGACTTCCAAGGTCTAAAAAATTTGCTTAATGTTCTCCCTAAAAAATTTATGTTTTTTTTCTTCATGTTTAAAAGGGATATTGATATCAACTATAACAGGTAATTTCTCACCACTTAACAAGTATGGTAAATTTAGATTTTGGGGTAATGGCTTGACTTCCAATGTAGGGGGTGATGTGTGGAAAAAGAAATTTAAGGAACTGAAATATGCTCACAATGAACATCAGTATCAAAATATACATAATCAAAATCAGAGAATAAGGCATCAAATCCACTAGCATACTCAACATCCATATCATAATCAGATAGAACATGATAAAAATAAGACCATGAATCTATTTTAAAATGAAATATAAGAGAGTCTTGTGCATTAGAAACAAGTGTGAAAGTACTCTTATACATCCAACTGAAACCAATACTCATAATCTCCCTAAGCATTGGAAAATAAAATTCCCGGGGATTGTTATTTTGGTAGTTCAAAATATGAGATAAAAAAAAGAAGAATTGTCCTATAAGGGCTTCTTCATGGATTCCATAACATTAAACATCACAACTTCATTCCCAAAATCAATGTAAAGTGTACCCTAATTGACATTTATGATAGATTTTTCAGATTTGAGGAATGGACTTTATAAGATAATGGGGTCAGGTGAACATACCCGATCATCCTTCATTTAAAGCATGTAGAAATATACTGGAAAGATAATGTCTCTTACTCAGACAAGTACATCCTCAAGGACTCCCACTGGATACATTGTAGGTATATTCACCAACTGCACCACTACTCTCATCATCTTCAACTCACCGACCAGTAAATAAGAAAATACAGAGTGATGAATTACATTAATGGAAGCTCATAAATCAAAAATAGCATCATAAAAGTGTAACTACCTATGGTACATGGGATGGTGAAAGTCCCGGTATCCTTGAACTTTTTTGGATTTACTAGAGTTGGTGTAATGATTTTTGACACATTCCTTCATAGAATGATCCCCTCAATTCCCTTAATCCCTCTTCAATTGGTACAATGTTATTTTAAAATTTTCTCATACCTCGGGATATTCTTAATGTCATCAAGTAGAAGGAAGTTGATCTCCACACGCTAGAATGTGTCCAAAACCTCTTTTTGAATTACCCTATCAGCCATCTTCTTGGTTTTTACAAAACTGTTTGGAAAGGGAAGGGGTTTAGAAGGAATATCATAAATGTTTTTACCTTTGTCTTTATCCTTTGGTTTCCCTTTAGTTGGTATGGAATGGGGCTTCTCCAGAGTTTAGGTGAATCTAGGTGGAACAATATGTGTAGATGTATCATATTTTTTGTTCCCACATTTCAATGTGATAGCATTGACATTACCCTTGGTATTTGAAGTAGGTTGGGAAGGTAGATTTCGAAAATTCTTACTTACCAGTTCATTAAGGGAAGTGGAAATCTGGCTCATTTGAGTCTTCAACTCCCTCAACATTTAACATTGATGCTTTACCTCATTCAATTAATTTGGAACAATTTTCATTAAAAGTTCATCAGTGTTAGAATCGACCATGGGTAGGTGATTACATTGTTACTTGCTTGTGAGGCTTGGGCTTCAAATCTCTTTTGGGTTTTTGGAAATGTTGCAATTGTGGTGAAGGCTACTGGACGTTTAGTTGAAAGGGGGGCCATTTTTGTTGTGAATAAGCATACCTTTTGTCTGATTGATCCTTCCACCATTGGTTGTATGTTGGTGCATTGTAATCAAGCTTCTTTTGGGGAGATGGTTGTTGTTGTTGTTGATATGTGTAAGAACCTGGTTCTTATTTTTTAGGTACGGGCTTCTTCTTTTCTCTTTTCCTTTACTATTTTTGGAGAAATATGGAAAATGGGGAAAAATCCTAAATTTTGGAAATATACGTCGTGTACTTTTCCATATGCCGTGTACTTTTGGCCATGTGGGATGGGTACACGGGGCGTGTAGCCATGTCAGTGACGAAGGGTGTAGGAACCGACTACATGCCATGTAGTGGTACCTTACACGCCGTGTAGTCAGTCGGCAGGCCTAAACAGTAATGCGGTGGAGTAGCCGCCAGTTGGGCGGCAGTACACGCCGTGTAGTAGGGAGTACATATCGTGTACTCATGTCGACGGATGAACAGTGTGGCGGTCCCATCAAAGAAACAGTTAAATGAAGGAATTACATGTTGTGTACTTTGTTTTTTCAGCTTAAAAGAGGCATTAGCCACCTCATTTGGAAGAGGAAGCATTTGAGCCGTTTTGGAGCCAAGGAGGATGGTCGAACCTTTGATGATCCGTCGGGTGTTCGTCTGGAATCCGATTCAGCTTCGGACGATCTCGTTGGAACCGCACGGGTAAACCCTTTATTCTCCTTAAGTCGTTCTTACCAATTCTTTCTCAAGGTAATGTTATTTATGTTTGAATGGGTTTTCTGCATCGTCAGATCTATGTTGTTTTTGGGCGTTTCTTAGATCGGCATTCGGGTATAACGCTCATTGGCGTATAAGGTAGGTGGCTTGGTGTAAATTTCCAACTATCATGCGTTTTTGTGCATTTTCGTGCCATAAACCCATGTTGGGGTGTCGTGTGGCTGAGGCCGTTGCTATATTCAATGCCTAGAATTGCATAGGTGATTAAATTGTGATAATAAAATGCTAGTTGGGATCGTTTCTTGGATCTGGAACCACCCCGGGGGAGTGTTTAACTGTTTAGCCGTTTGGCCAGGATACCCGAGGGTATGCCTTTAAAGTAGTAATTGTAGAATTTCCTTGAGAGTAATTTCTTATTATTGCTTGTTTACCTGTTGGGCATGGCCCGATTACCTGTTTATCCTGAGTGCGTTGTTGTGATTAGCCTGAGGACACTGCACTTTTTAGCCCGAGGGATGTAGTTATTTTTCCTAAGGGCAACCTTTCGGGCCTAAGGGCTTGACTTCTATGCCTGAGGGTGACACTTCCTACGCCTGAGGGAAATTTCTGTTACACCTGAGGGCAATATATGCGGGTTGGATTTTTTATAGCCTGAGGGAAAGCCTGAGGGCGTGGTTTACTATTTTAGCCTGAGGGCATGGTACTAGTTGGCCTGAGGGCTTGGTGCATTTGAGCACAAAAATGATACTAAATTAAATGATTATATGAATAATAAAATGGAAATATAACTGGTAGTTAGTTACCTTTCAGTACTGCTTACTTTATTTCATTTTACTACTGCACAATATTGTTTCATGCTTACACGCAGTTGAGCACAGGCCTTTGGTGGGTGCCTACTGAGATATATTTCTCACACCCCGTTTGGGTCAGGCTTTTCGGCCCAAACCGATTACGTTTCTACATGTGTAGATAGGGGAAACCGTCCCTATACAGGTACGTGACTGTTGCTAAGGAGTAGGAGGGCATGTGACCGAGCCTAGGCTCGCGATGCCACTGCCAGCTGTTTGCATTGTTTTGTTGTACTCTGCTTTTTTTTTGTATTGTACTAATGTATAACATGTTCTGGCTATTTTCATAATACTTGAGACATGTAGCATAACTATTTATATACTGTTGATTAATTCATTTGTTTATGGTTTACTGCTTCCGCTGTTCGTTGTATGTTTTATTTCATTTCCACTGCGCTACACTTTGAAAAATGAGGGCATAGTTTCTCCACTATCAGACCTGGCCCCTCACTAGTAGTCGTCAGCCTCTGGCATTTGGGGAAATGCGCTTGAGGTCACGTGGTAAACCAGGTTCGGAGCACCCGTTGCGTGGCACCTGGGTCCAAGATGTTACAAAGTGGTATCAAAGGGTTTCTTTTCTTTGACTTGCTATTTGGAGCCGTATTCAGAGATAGGATGAAAGGTAATTGGTAATAAGATGTGTCTGGGCATAGCTAACCCGTGTACAGGGAAAATCTAGTCTACCTCGTATTTTTGCAATTCTTTTGTTTTTGCAAATTTTACAATTGATATGTTTTCACCGTTGGGTGACACACTTGGATTGTGCTATTTATATTTTATTTGTGGATTCTATTTAGTTTCAACCCGACGAGATGTGGGTATGCCATCTCATGCATCATATAGGAACTTGCTAGATATCACATGCCATGAATAGTTTCCATGCCATGTAGGTTCATTAGAAATTCACATATTGTTGTGATAGTTTTTGTGCTAGAAAATCATGTTGTTGTGATAGCTTCTTAATAAATACCTGCTTTGTGATAGGGTATTCATGTGTGATCTTGTTTATAGAATGGATGCCAAAATTTGGTTTTTGGGGAGTATGGGCCCCCATTGACTGAAATTTGGTGGATCAATGACTTTTTATTGGTTATAACACATATGAGATAGAAAACATTGATTCGTGGGGAGTATGGGCCCCCTCGGGTCAGAATTTGACACTTAGGTGTCGTTTACCAGTATTTTCTGGGTTCCGGGAAAGTTTCTGAGTTATACTGTCCGGAAAACCAATATACACGCCGTGTAGTATTTTTATACATGCCCTGTATGTTCTTCTGTTCGGGAAGAAAAATGAACTTTTTGAGTACACATCGTGTACCCTGAGTACACGTCGTGTAGTCTCTTCCCGTGTCACAAACCGTGTGGGCAGTGACATGGGGTAGGGAAAGGTTTGGTTAAAACACGCTGTGTAACTTTTGTACACGCCATGTAGTGTTGACTCGACGTCCGGCCGTGTAACTAACAACATGGGTCGGTGAACTCCTTGATAGAACACATTGTGTCAATGATGGACATGCCATGTGGTGTGACCTGGGGACTCGGCCATGTAACTAACAACATGGGCTGGTGTCACCTCTCCCTGAACACACCGTGTACCTTTGGGACACACCGTGTAGTCTTGTCTAAGGACAGACCATGTGGTGTTAGCTGTGTGGATGGGAAATGGGGTGTTGTACATGGCCTGTATGGGTGTAACACGCCGTGTAGTGTCAAGCCGAGTAGTCGGCTGTGTCACAGATGACACAGGTAGTGGGAAAATAACAACATACATGATGTGTAGATTATATACACGCCGTGTAGGTTTTTTTCAATGGAATCTGTGTGGCTTAGCCGTGCGTAAGGACCCGGGCAGGGGAAGATAAGTCAAGTACATGACGTTTATTCAGTGTACACATTGTGTAGTCTTGTTTTGAAAATTTTAAATGCCTTTTCCTCTTGTTTCCTTTGTGGTTCCTTCGCTTTTCAGTCAAAATGATCTTGAATCTGAGGCGTGGTTTTAAACTTGTAGTGTCATGCCGCCCAGAGGACCGTCAGTTGTTCGCCAGGAGAGTGGCGACGATTATACTCCAAATATGGTGGGCCATGGGATACCAGTTGATCCTCTAGCAGAGCCAGATGCGGTACCAGCAGCTATACCAGACACAAGCGTGGAGGCGAAGTTCCATTAAGGATTTATGCGGTTCATTCAGACCTTTTAGGGAGCACTGTAGGCTACCACATTTATGGCCGAGCTGACACGTATCTTTCAGCAGCATAATCTGCCTACATTTTTAGGGAATGGCGGACCACAAGCTGTGAAGTCTTGGCTAGGATCGATGTAGACTATTTTCGAGCATCTTGAGATGCCTCCAGGGCGAAGGGTCAAGCTCATGACTTACATGCTGTGTGATTCCGCCAAGAGGTGGTGGGATGTTACCACCCAATGAGAGAATCGCAGGGACATGGCGTGGGAAGACATTCATGCAGGCTTCTATGACTTCTTCTATCCTGAGATGCTGAGGGCAGACGAAGCTCATGAGTTCATGAATCTGCAGCAGGGCACTATGTTGGTGATGGACGATTCTACTCGCTTCACCGAGCTTCAGTGTTTTTCACCTGTGCTGGTGGGTGATGAGACGCTGAGAGCCAGACGTTTTGAGGATGGTCTTTAGTATGACATCTGAGTGCTGGTGAATGTTCTCAGGTTTCCTTCAGTACACTCTATTGTGAATCAGGCACTGATTACTAACAGGAACCTGTGGGAATCTAGTGGTGTGCACCAAGGCGGTTCAGCACCAGTTACTGGTACTATTTCTACTAGCAAGAGGGAGAGACAGATGGACTTCTCTCAAGGTGCCAGTACCAGCCAAGAAGCTTCTCCAGGTGCACCGAGCAGGTGCTACCAGTGTAGCAGAGAGGGGCACAAGAGACCGCAGTGTCCACGAGACCCAGTAGAGTTCCGAGCTTGCGGCAAAGATGGGTCATCTGCAGGGATTTTGCAGGGCATTTCTACCTGTGGCTAGTGAGAGGGGTTCTATGCAGACTCTACATGAGGGAGCAGGACCAGTGGCTTCATAGTAGTCAGGGAACCAGAATACGTCAGGGCGTGCAGGCAGAGATGTTGTTCGTGGCCGTGGTAGCCAGACACCAAGATCTTAGAGGCAACAGGGTGGGACAGCTCAGGGTAGTTAGGCTATTTCGCACGTCCAAGGCACTGGGCAGGCTTATATAGTGCAGCAGACCTAGCACGAGCAGGATCCCGGACCGTTTACAGTCATAGGTACTATTTTAGTAGCTTCTGTCTTATCTTCAGTACTTTTTGATATGGGTTCTATACATAGTTTCATATCTGTACCCGTTGTGGAGAGCCTTGGGATTTGTGTTTCTACTTCTTCCGATATCATGATGCTAGACACTCCGTTGGGGACTAGAAAGGTTGGTGCGCATCAGTGCAAGGAGTTCCCCCTTGAGGTTGGAGGGTGTTTCTTTCTATGGGGCCTCTATGTCTTGGAGATGATGAGCTATGATGTCATTCTCGGGATGGACTGGTTGGTTCCCTTTCGATCCTTTGTAGACTACTATCATCGTAGGGTGAGTTTCACATCACCAGATGGCAGAGAGTTTCTATACAAGGGCATGTAAGATGTTCAGGCGAGTTGAGCTGGACCAGAGCATCATGGGCGAGGTGGAATCATGGCCCAGATTGTGAGATTTTATCTGGATGACTAGTGGACTTGTCAGATATATTTCTCTATAGTTTCTGATCGTTTCAGGGATGTCTTCCCGGAAAACTTTTCATGTCTACCTCCGTAGCGAGAGGTGGATTTCTCTATCGAGCTTGTGCCATGTAGAGACCCGAATCTTTATGTACATAGATATTACATTACATTTGCGGAATACTTAATACATAACAAAAACAGACACACAAGGACCGTAATAGTTTACTGTCTTTGGAAACTTGGAACGTAATATTCTAATCGTGGTGAAAGATCCTCAACATCTCCCATAAAGATCTTCCACTTTTGGTTTCCTTACCTAAAACCATTATTTTAATCCTTAGGAAAAATAAAACATAAAAAGGGTGAGCTCAAATGCTCAGTAAGGGTAAGCATGGATAAAATAAAACATACCATATACATTTGAACTTAAAAAAGTGAACATAATGTTTAAACATCAAAAGCTTGAGAATTGACATAAAACATGGAAGTACGTAACGCATAGTTCATAAAGAAACATTAGGAATGATAAAACAGCAAGGGTATAAAACATGTAATTGTGGCATCCATTAAGCACATGTAATTATTTCCATAGTAGCCAAGGCATTGCTGCCAAGACCATTTTAGTGGATAAAGTCCCTTTCTGAATCGAGTTCACTCCTCATTCCAGTCCTGTATTACTGAACCGGTTTAACTTGTCGTTTCAGCCATGTCTATTTCATGAGATATAAATCTTTACCCAATACATTGGAGGGAGATATAGGTCCCACCCATCTCATAATGAAATCGTTCTTAATTTTAAATAAACATACATAATTCATAAAACCCCAATAAATAAAATGGGTTTCATAAACATCATCCCATCATCACATAATACATATAAAGGAAATGGATATCATTTCATAATAAGAAAAGTGAAACCATGTAAATCATAGAGAAATTATACTTGAAACATACACATATGAAATAATTTCATCTAAGATGAAAATTGGTTTTGATAAAACACTTTAAATGAATTCTTGAGGAAAATATCATTCTTTCTTCAAAATAAATTTATTTTCACAAAACATCATGAAATTTTAAAAGAAAAGGATTTTGTTGAAAATAATCATGAAATATTTTGGAGGAAGCTTCATGAAAATAAGGCTTTATAAAACCGTAAAAAATATGTTCGTGCCGTATAAGTTAAAAAAAATTCTTCTTGTACTTTTGTCAGAAAAGTCAAAAAAGTACCTCGTAACGTAAAACAAAAGAAAGATTACTTACATACCATGTAGTAAAAGTCAAAAATGGGTAAAAAGGACTTTAAACATACATGAAAACATTTTTATAAAACATGTATATGGATAATAACAATAACCTCAGTAAATATTTACGAATAAACAATATCGGATAAGAATGAGATTGGAATATTTATCCCTTACCTTAGGTCTGATATGCTTCGTACGTATCCAAAACTCCTGTATAATTATTTAAATAATGTCATTGACTTATTACAGAATCATATTCATTGTTATTATATCATATATGGTTCATTTATGACTTTATATTACATTTTCTTTTGTAAATTCATGTTAATGTAGCGTTTTGGGTAAAATCGTTTCATTGGCCGTTCGTGTTTTAACTTGTAATTATTCATATGATTACTAAGATCATTATTACATACATCCAAAATGTAAAACATGATTTATATATAATATATATTCAGAATATATATATAATGGATTGATAAATGGAAAGAAATACACCGTTCATGGAGACGGTAGGTCGTACGTACGCATGAACGCTGTTTTCGTTTCCTTATTGAATTGAATGGAATTAAGTAGATGACATGAATATATATACATAAATAAAGTAGAATTATTATGTCATATATTTCATGATTACTTATTATATATACATTATAATCATTCTTGAATGGTTATCATGGAGAGTGAATCTCATCGCGTCGTGGAGACGGTATTCCGTACGTACGCACAAGCGATGATATAATTATCATGATCGTGCAATTGTATTGGAGTGTATGTATACTATTTCAGAATCAATATCACTTTACAATAATCATATACAGTTATTATTTACACCATTATACCCATCCAGGTATGGTGGTGGTTGAAAATAGATTACACCACAGCGTGGAGACGGTATTCCGTACGTACGCACGCACGGTGATTTCGTTTTTTGTATGATGGATATATGGTGAAATAGGGTTGTTTCATACTTATAATAACATATCAGTATCTGAGTGATACTGATGTTATTACTTCATAATGAAACAACTAAAGAATAAGAAGAAGAAGAAGAAGAAGAAGTAGATTTGAAATAATTTGTAACGAACATTACCTCTTCTTTGAAGCGCCTCTTAGAGACCTCCTTTTAGGGCACTAAAATTGGTCTTTGAAGAATACCAGGACCTCTAAGATGTTTCTAGGGAAGTGGGGAAGTGAAATGGTCAGGGGTTGGTCGAGATTGAAGGCTCAAATTGGTGTGATGAGGAGAGGGAGGAGGTGCCCTTTTATAAGGGAGGAGAGGGGAACCTTTGGAAAAACAAAAAATATTATTTTATTATAAAGCCATATTCGGTTTTAAATAGCTCCAAATTGATTTATTTAGAAGATAAGGTGGGGATGGGTCGAAATCCTCCCATCCAATAGAATTTGGACAAGTTTAGTTTACTATTATAACCTTATCATTTAGATTTAACTTTAAGTTAGATAATTTTACTTTTACCGTGTCTTTTTGTGTTCTTACACTATAAGGTTAATATACTTACTATAACAAGCCAAAAGAACCCCAAGTTGTTTATTATTAATATATATAACCTTATCTAAGTCATTTGGCCGAACCTTAGATTTTTAGAAATATAATAAAATTTAATAATATAATATTTGTTTTAAAAACTATTTTATGTCAATTTTGACACTATTTGGTAATTGATTTTTTTGAAAATCATAACAGAATTATTAGTTCGAAATATTTAATTAAATCAATAATAACATGTCATATTAACATATAAAATTATTTTATTTCATAAAAAGTCTAAAATTACATTTATTTGGTTATTTATAACATCAATTATGTCAATATTTCATGAACAAGATAATTACTGCATCATCATTGTATCATAAATAAATTAAATTATTTTAAGTGTAAAAATTAAAAATAAAATACCATTATGTTGGAAATATTTTTATATTTATAATTAATATTTATAGTCGAATTTATATTATGTATAACCCTATATTAAAAATGATTTAGTTATTAAACATTGATTTTAACTTTTTTAACCCTTCTTTACGTAAATTGATAATAAATGTCCTAATCTAATCCAAGTGGGCCTAAATAGTCATATTTTATTCCTAAGGTTGTTTTTGGTCGAATTACACTTATCCAATAGAATTAGTACATGTGTTAGGGTAATAATAATAACACTTTTACCCTTAATTACCCTATTTACTTTTAACCGTGGTATAAAAAAGAAAAAATTTACTATTCACCAAAAATTATTTTCATGTCATTGAAACACATTTTAGTCCTTGATATTAACCATGTCTCTCGGATTTTCTAAATTCCACTCACAGAAGCGGTAAAATTATGTTTTATGACAAATTCTATTTTTTTAACTACCACTTAGTGGTTTCACTATTCATCAAGTTTCCAGAAAAATACCAAAAATTAGGCCTAAGCTATATTTCATATTATTAATTCAAAAATGATGTCTATTTTACCAAATTCAAAACATATCAGTTACATTAACTAATTTAAAAATTAATTCCCGTCATCAAAACAAATAGGGTGTTTTTAAGAGATAATAACTATCAAAAGATTAACACTTGTTTATGTCTGTTTAAATGTGAAATTACATCCAATGACCAAAATTGTATTAAATTGTAAAAATATATTCTAAATATAATTTAAAACCACTCAAATTAGTAATTTATCACTATTAATTAATTCTATTAAAAAAAATTTTATTCAAATTTAGTAACATTCACTATTCATCAGAATATAAAAGTTATCCGAAAAGTACCAAAATTTCACCCTAAGCTAATTTCGATTTTAAGAATCCAAAAATGAAGTCCATTTTCAAAGATAAAATTTATAAAACTTCAAAAATTGGGTATTACTATTCATAACGGCTAGTTCATAATAATATTAAAATAATATCTCGTTTAGTGAAACTCGGTATTGCATACTACACACGCTATCGAGGAAGGTCGTGATTGCGTGTAATGAAAGGCAAGTTAGGGATGCATGTTGTGCAAGCTCCTTTTGGTGTACCTTACAACACAAGACATTAATTAAAAAGAATACAATCTCAAGGTGTTACATTCTACCCCCTTAAAATGAATTTCGCCCTCGAAATTCGTCGGGGTTATAAATGGTTTACTACTCGAAAGTTTTTTTAATAGAAACCCACATCGTAAAAAGGAATACCAATACTTGGCTTTAAAAACTAAAGTCTGAAATGTAACAGTTACCCAAATTAACTCGTCATTGGGTTTCCACATAGGAGAACATAGGTGAAAATATTGATATGGAAGAAAAATCTAACCATCAAGTTCTGAGGGAGAGTGGTAGAAAACATAGCTATGAAAAATCCATCAATCACAAAGCCATAAATTTTTGATGGCCTAAGGTACCATCTGATTCATCGGATATAAGAGCACTAGGACAACATTTTTCGTTTTCTAGTTCATTTCCCTAATGTTGATGAAATTGGAATTAGAAGAAATAATTTCGTGATTTTGGTACATTCTCACCATTGGTCGTTCTTTGGTCAATTTTCACTTCATATTTTAAAGAAATGAAGTTGAATTTTTCATTCGTGATGTGTTAGCAGATCATGTGATAGAATGATGGGTCATTCCATCTGTCTCAAACAAAAGGTTAGAAAAGTTATCAAAAAATACATAACTCCATCTATAGTGAGATTAATCATATTTGGTTCCTAAAATGGACTTATACTTCATATATCATACTTCTTAATATAATAAAAATAGTTCCTAATAAACAGGGACTTCCTGTAGGCCAGTGGTAAGGGATATAGGCCAGTCGCACTTCAGTTGTGGGTTCGATTCCCACAGCCTTGTCTGACGCGATGGGTTGTCTCTCATCCTGCATGTTGTCCTTTTTCTAAAACTACATTACTATAACATCCCATAAATAATATCGAAAAAACATCTATCCTTAAACAATACTAACTTATGTCCAACATAATCCATTCCAATATTTAGGATTATCCAAAATACTGTTGTCCAGTCTCATATTATAGTGAAAACGATTACCAAAGAGTTCATACAACTAGCATGTTAATACCATCGTCGGTCCCCATATATCATGAGATATGTCTTGTTGGTCACATTCCAATCATTCTAAGGCCTTAATCATGTATTCTCTTAAAAAAATGAATACCCATTGAATCTTAGTGAAAACATGAGTGTTGTCAAAAGTTAACACTTTTCACATACCAAAACCTCGAACCATGATATAACTATTTCCTTATATCAGTCATGAGCTCATGAATACTGTCAAACATTTCATTTTCTCATTTTCCCTTCAATATGCGCATATCATCTTTTTTTCCAGAAATATCTCAATCACTTTCCATGGTTACCGGTACCATAAAATTATTGAAAACCACAATAGACCAATACATAAATATTCCAATATTCCATGATACTATATACAAAATTATTTTGGAATCCCATTACATAAACACATAATCATTCCACCACATCATTGTCATATTCAACATCGCCAATAGTGATCACATGTAACTTCCCTTTGTCCTTTTCCTTAAGAGTTTGTTGACGTCGACCATCATCATCAACCCTTGGATTTGGGCATTGATTGGCATAATACCCCATCTCCTTGCACTTGAGAAATTGAAGTGTAGTAGGTTCATTCTGTGTATCCCTTCCTTTGATTGAATCATTAGACATCTTCTTCCCATCATTGCGGAATTAAAATGCCCGATGACCTTATTTTCCACATTTGAAACATTTACTTGTCCCTTTAAGACAACTCCCTCCATGTTTCATTCCACACTTTGAGCATAAGGGAAAGCTCATCTTCTTTTCATTGTTCTCTTTATATTTTCCTTTGAATTCCATTTTCCTCTTCTTATCAAACCCATATGACTGATGGGTTACTCCAATCTCCATCTCAACTTTGAGAGCACATCGAACGATTTCCTCGTAGCTATTGAAGTCCCTTATGGCTAAGGCCCTTCGAAGACTTGGTTTTAAGCCACTAAAGAATCGATCGATCTTACTCTCAGGTTGGATAATAATACCAGAAGCGTACCTTGAAAGTCTTGTAAAATTTGCTTTATAGGTACCAACAAATTCATCATCCTTTTTCTTCAGTTCAAAAAACTCTTTCTCCAACTTTGTTCGGAGAATACGAGGGAAGTAACTATTGAAAAATAAGTTCTTGAACTCTTCCCATTCCATGGACTCAATTTCATCCCTTTTCCTCATATTCTTAATAAGATTTCACCATTGATCAGCATCTCCTTCCAAATTATACACTACTAGGATGACTTTATCATTTTCAGAACATTAAAGAACTAAAAATATCTTTTCAGTAGTACTAATCAATTATTCAGTAACTAATGGATTAGTAGACCAGCTGCATGAAGGTGGACGCTGCCTCATGAAGGATTCAACAGAATGTTGCTCCTTCCTTTGCTCGTTTGGAAGTCCTACATGATTCATAGCTTGATAAAGTTGTGTTAGCATGGCTACAAGATTTTTCATTCTAGCTCCCATAACATTTTGTTGCTCAGGGGGTCAATCATTGCATTTCCCATCGCATTCCGCATTAACATGGTTCCTTTGGGTTCTATCCATTGACTAGAACCAAGAAGAATAGTGTGAGAAACACTAATTATAATAGTAAAACCACATAATCATGAATAAAATTTCACACTTAAGGTCTTATCCTAGGTTATTCATGGCCATTTCTAAAACACTAAGATTTTGTTCTATGATTAGACTTATCCTTAGGGTTCTTACTAAGGATTTCACATCCTAGATTCCAAAGGTTGACTATACCTTTCCTCTGATACCAACTATAGAGACCTGAAGCTTGACGTACATAGATATTACATTAATTTTTCATAATACTTAATACATAACAAAAACAGACACACAAGGACCGTAATAGTTTAGTGTCTTTGGAAACATGGAACGTAATCTTCTAACAGTGGTGAAAGATATTCAATATCTCCCATAAAGAACGTCCACTTTTTGTTTCCTTACATAAAACCTTTCTTTTAATCCTGGGGAAAAATAAAACATATAAAGGGTGAGCTCAAATGCTCAGTAAGGGTAAGCATGGATCAAATAAAACATACCATATACATTTGAACTTAAAAACATGAACATAATGTTTAAACATCAAAAGCTTGAGAATTGACATAAAACAAGAAAGTACGTAAGGCATAGATCATAAAAAACATTAATAATGATAAAATAGAATGGGAATAAAACATGTAATTGTGGCATCCATTAAGCACATGTAATGATTTCCATAGTATCCAAGGCATTGCTGCCAAGACCATCTTAGTGGACAAAGTCCCTTTCTGAATCGATTTCACTCCTCGTTCCATTCTTGTATTGCTGAACCGGTTTAACTTGTCGTTCCAGCCATGTCTATCTCATGAGATATAAATCTTTAACCAATGCATTGGAGGGATATATAGGTCCCACCCATCTCATAATGAAATCAATCTTACTTGTGCCACAAAATAAACATACATCATTCATAAAATCCCAATAAATAAAATGGGTTTCATAAACATCATCCCATAATCACATAATCCATATAAAAGATATGGATATCATTTCATAATAAGAAAATTGAAACCATGTAAATAATAGAGACATTATACTTGAAACATACACATATGAAATAATGTCATCTTAGATGAAAAATGGTTTTGATAAAACACTTGAAATGAATTCTTGAGGAAAATATCATTTTTTCTTCAAAATCAATTTCTTTTCAAAAAACATAATGCAATTTTAAAAGAAAAAGATTTTGTTGAAAATAGTCATGAAATATTTTGGAGGATGCTTCATGAAAATAAGGCTTTATAAAACCGTAAAAAATTCGTTCGTGCCATATAAGTTAAAAAACATTCTTCTCGTACTTTTGTCAGAAAAGTCAAAAAAGTACCTCGTAACGTAAACCAAAAGAAAGATTCCTTACATACCATGTAGTAAAAGTAAAAAATGGGTAAAAATGACTTTAAAAATACATGAAAATATTTTTATAAAACATGTATATGGATAATAACAATAACCCGAGTAAATATTTACGAATAAACAATCTCGGATAAGAATGAGATTGGAATTGGAATATTTATCCCTTACCTTAGGTTTGATATGAATCGTACATATCCAAACCTCATGTATAATGATTTAAATAATTCAATTGAATTATTACAGAATCATATTCATTTTTATTATATCATATATGGTTCACTTATGACTTTATATTACCCGTTCTTTTTTAAATTCATGTTAAAGTAGCGTTTTGGGTAAAATCGTTTCATTTGTCGTTCGTGTTTTAACTTGTAATTATTTATATGATTACTTAGAAAATGATTAATTACATATAGAATGTAAAACATGATTTATATATAATATATATTCAGAATATATATATAATGGATCGATAAATGGAAAGAAATACACCGTTCATGGAGACGGTAGGTCGTACGTACGCATGAACGCTGTTTTCGTTTCTATATTGAATTGAATGGAATTAAGTAGACGAAATGAATATATATACATAAATACATTAGAATTATTATGTCATATATTTCATGATTACTTATTATATATAATTTATAATCATTCTTGAATGGTTATCATGGAGAGTGAATCTCATCGCGTCGTGGAGACGGTATTTCGTACGTACGCACGAGCGATGATATCATTCTCATGATCTTGGAATTGTATTGGAGTGTATGTATACTATTTCAGAATCAATATCACTTTACGATAATCATATATAGTTATTATTTACACCGTTATACCCATCCGAGTAAGGTGGTGGTGGAAAATAGATTACACCACAGCGTAGAGACGGTATTCTGTACGTACGCACGCGCGGTGATTTCATTTTCCGTAGGATGTATAGATGGTGAAATAGGGTTGTTTCATAATTATAATATCATATAAGTATATGAGTGATACTGATTTTATTACTTCATAATGAAACAACTAAATAAGAATATGTAGAAGAAGAAATAGAGTTGAAATAATTGGTAATGGACATTACCTCTTCTTTGAAGAGCCTCTTAGAGACCTCCTGTTAGGGCACCAAAATTGGATTTTGAAGAAGACCAGGACCTATAAGATGTTTCTAGGGAAGTGGGGAAGTGAAATGTGCAGGGTTTTTCTGAGATTTAAGGCTCAACTTGGTGTGAGGAGGAGAGGGAGGAGGTTCCCTTTTATAAGGGAGGAGAGGGGCACCTTTGGAAAAACTAAGAATATTATTTTATTATAAAGCCATATTCGATTTTAAATAGCTCCAAATTGATTTATTTCGAATATAAGGTGGTTAGGGGTATAAATCCTCTCATAAAATATAATTTGGACATGTTTAGTTTACTATTTTAACCTTATCATTTAGATTTATCTTTAAGTTAGATAATTTTACTTTTACCGTGTCTTTTTGTGTTCTTACACTATAAGGTTAATAAACGTATTATAACAAGCTAAAAGAACCTAAAGTTGTTTATTATTAATATATATAACTTTATCTAAGTCATTTGTCCGAACCTTAGATTTTTAGGAATATAATAACAATTAATAATATAATATTTATTTTAAAAACTATTTTATGTCAATTTTGACAGTATTTGGTAATTGATTTTTGAGAAAATCATAACAGAATTATTAGTTCGAATTTTTTTTAAATCAACACTAACATGTTATATTAACATATAAAATTATCGTGATTCATAAAAAGTCTCAAATTACATTTATTTGGGTATTTATAACATCAATTATGTCAATATTTCATTAATAAGATAATTACTGCATCATCATTGTATCATAAATAAATTAAATTATTTTAAGTCTAAAAATGAAAAATTAAATAAAATTATATTGGAAATATTTTTCGATTTCTAATGAATATTTATAGTCGAATTTATCTTATGTATAACCCTATATTAAAAATGATTTAGTTATTAAACTTTGATTTTAACTATTTTAACCCTTCATTAAGTAAATTGATAATAAATGTCCTAATCTAATCCAAGTGGGCCTAAATGGTCATATTGTATTCCTAAGGTTGTTTTTGGTCGAATTACTCTTATCCAATGGAATTAGGACATGGGTTATGGTAATAATAATAACACTTTTACCCTTAATTACCCTATTTACTTTTAACTGTGGTAAAAAAAAGTAAAACGATACTATTCACCAAAGCTTATTTTCATCTCATTGAACCAAATTTTAGTCCTTGATATTAACCGTGTCTCTCGGATTTTCGAAATTCTACTCACAGAAGTGGTAAAATTATGTTTTCTGAAAAATTCAGTTTTTTAACTACCACTTATTGGTTTCACTATTCATCACAAAATGAAAGTTTCCAGAAAAATACCAAAAATTATGCCGAAGCAATATTTGATATTATGAATAAAAAAATTATGTCTTTTTTACCAAATTCAAAACATATCAGTTACATTAACTAATTTAAAAATTAATTCCCGTCGTCAAAACAAATAGCGTGTTTTTAAGAGATTATAACTATCAAAAGATTGACACTTGTTTATGTCTGGTTTAAATGTGAAATAACATCCAATGACCAACATTTTATTAAATTCTAAAAATATATTCTAAATATACTTTAAAACCACTCAAATTAATAATTTATCAATATTAATTATTTCGATTAAAAAAGTTGTTTTTAATTAAAATTTAGTAATTTTCACTATTCATCAGAATATGAAAGTTATCCGAAAAGTACCAAAATTTCACCCTAAGCTAATTTCGATATTCAGAATCCAAAAATGAAGTCCATTTTGAATGATAAAATTTATAAAATTTCAAAAAGTGGGTATTACTTTTCATAACGGCTATTTCATAATAATATTATAATAATATCTCGTTTAGTGAAACTTGGTATTGCATACTACACACGCTATCGAGGAATGTAGTGATTGCGTGTAATTCAAGGCAAGTCAGGGATGCGTGTTTTGCAAGCTCCTTTTGGTGTAGCATACAACACAAGACATTAATTAAAAAGAATAAAATCTTAGGGTGTTATATGCCAGGGGCAGCACCGGTGTCCATTCCTCCTTATAGGATGGCTACACCTGAGCTGTGGGAGCTCAAGAGATAGTTAGAGGAGTTGTAGGAAAAGGGATTTATCTGACCCAGTACTTATCCTTGGGGTTCTCCGGTCCTTTTCACAATGAAGGCGGATGGTACCCTTAGACTTTGTGTGGATTATCGGAAGCTGAACCAGTTGATGGTTAAGAATCAATACCCCTTGCTGAGGATTGATGATCTGTTTGATCAGCTTCATGGAGCAAGAGTATTCTCAAAGATTGACTTCATATCGAGATATCATCAGCTAGGCGTGAGACCATCAGATATACCGCTTACAGCTTTTCGGAGCAGATATTGTCTGTACGAGTACTTGGTTATGCCGTTCGGACTCACGAACGCGCCAATAGTTTTCATGGCTCTGATGAATCATGTGTTTCATCCGTATATTTATTATTTTTTAGTTGTATTCATGGATGACGTCTTGGTGTACTCTCACACTCGACATGACCATACCACCCATCTTGAGATCGTACTGATTACACTGAGAGAGCATCAGATATATGCTAAGCTCTCTAAGTGCCACTTTTGGATGGACCAGATTCACATCCTGGGTCATATCATCTCAGAGGCAAGACTTGCAGTAGACACAGAGAAGGTGAGAGCAATAGTTTCCTGGGAGAATCCTAAGAACGTGTTTGAGAGGCGGAGTTTCTTAGGGCTGGCTGGTTACTACAGATGCTTCATACAAGACTTATCCCGCTTAGCAGCACCATTGACGGGTTTTACTATGAAGGGTGTGAAGTTCGTTTGGTCAGAATCTTTCGAGGCATCTTTTCAAGACCTGAAGGGAAGTTTGACATAAGCACTGATCCTGATACACCCAGAGTAGGGGAAGAGATATACAGTTTACTGTGATGCATCGGGGATTGGGTTGGGAGCAGTTTTGATGCAGGGCGACCGAGTTGTTGCGGACAGGTCTCGGCAGTTGAGGCCACATGAGAGGAATTACCCAACGCATGATCTCGAGTTAGCTGTAGTTGTACATGTGTTGAGTTGTTGAGACATTATCTTTTGGGAGAGCATTTTGTGGTTTTCACCGACCACAAAATCCTCAAGTATATATTTACTCATCGTGACCTGAATCTAAGGAAAAGAAGGTGGGTCGAGTACCTACAGTCCTTTGATTGTGAGCTTTCCTATACACTTGGTAAAGGTAATGCAGTAGATGATTCACTGAGCAGGAAGACTCAGATACAGGTAATGCAGGAGGCCAGTGGTGAGTGGCAGCTTATGGCCTTATTCAATGAGATGCATCTGGAGGTGTACGACAGTCAGGGGCAGACTTATCATTCAACTTTAGCTGTGACATCTACCGTCCTGGACACAGTGAGGATGAGGCAGCTATCTGATCCGGAAGGCCTAGTTCTATGGGAGTCGGTGGCATGTGAGGACCCTCCTCCTGTTTGGACGATAGGCTATGATGAAGTCCCGCATCTCTATGGACGAGTATGGGTTCTAAGGGATATACACGAGGAGATGATGCAGGAGTTTCATGCTTCATCTTGGTCAATCCATCCCGGGTTTACCAAGATGTACCATGACTTGAGACGTCAGTACTGGTGGCCGGGTATGAAGAGAGATGTAGCTGGGTTCGTTACGAGATGTTCCACATGTGATCAGGTGAAGGTAGAGCATCAGAGACCAGCTGGGCTGTTACAATAGTTACCCATTCCAGATTGGAAATGGGATGATGTCATGATGGATTTCGTGACGGGATTGGTGAGGTCACCTAGAGGTAATGACGCCAAGTGGGTTGTTGTGGACAAACTCACGAAGGTAGACCACTTCTTGCTAATCAAGGAGACCTTCGGTGTAGACGAGCTCGGGAGGCTTTATGTCCTAGAGATCGTAAGTCTTCATGGGGTCCCTCGTTCTATCATTCCAGATAGGGATGCCCGTTTTACCTCTTGTTTCTGGAAGAGTTTTCAGAGGGCATTGGGTACACATGTGCGTCTGATCACATCATACCACCCTCAAACAGATGGCCAATCAGAGTGTACGATACAGGTGCTAGAGGACATGTTGCGTGCATGCGTCCTAGACTTTGGGGGCTCTTGGGAGAATCATATACCCTTAGTCATGTTTTCCTATAACAATAGTTTTCAGGAAACTATTGTGATGGGACCATATGAGGATTTATATGGTAGGCCATGCCGATCACCTTTTTGCTGGTTAGAGGTAGGTGAGGCAGCTTTACTGGGAACACAGCTCATGCAGAAGACATATGAGTAGGTCCAGTTGATGTGGCAGTGAATGGCTACCTCGCAGTCTCGAGAGAAGTCATATAATGATCACCGCAGACGACCTTTGGAGTTCGTGGTCGGGGATCAGGTTTTCTTGCGTGTTTCACAGAGGCTGGGACACAAGCGGATCAGGAGACATGGCAAGATTTCACCGAGGTATGTGGGGACATTCAAGATTCTGGAGAGATTCGGGCCGGTTTCCTATCGGTTGCAGTTACTGCAGTGATATCGAGCCATGCACGATGTCTTCCATGGGTCTGAGTTGTGCCACTATCATTCATACCCATCTCACGTTTTTTAGCCTATGGAGGTTGAGCTGGGGGAAGATGCGTCCTTTGAGAAGCATCCAATTCGTATCGCTGATAGGAGCACGGAGGTTCTCCGAGGTCGGTCAGTTCCTCTCATATGGGTGCTATGGTATCATGGGAGAGTGTAGGACGAGTCCTAGGAGTGGGAGGCCGATGTACATTCTCAGTGGATAGAGCTGTTCTGATCTTTATCTTCTCCACCCTTCGAAGGGGAATTCAGGGACGAATTTCTATAAGGGGGGATGTTTGTAAGAACCTGGTTCTTATTTTTGAGGTACGAGCTTCTTCTTTTCTTTTTTCCTTTAGTTTTTTTAAGAAAATATGGAAAATGGGGAAAAATCCTAAATTTTGGAACTACACGCCATGTACTTTTCCACACGCCATGTACTTTTGGCCATGTGGGATGGGTACATGGGGCGTGTACCCATGTCAGTGACGAGGGGTGTAGGAACTGACTACATGCTGTGTAGTGGTACCTTACATACTGTGTAGTTAGTCGGCAGGCCTAAACAGTAAGGCGATGGAGTAGCCGCCAGCTGGGTGGCAGTACACACCGCGTAGTCAGAAATACATGCCATGTACTCATGTTGACGGATGAACAGTGTGGTGATGCCGCTAGAGGAACATTTAAATGAAGGAAGTACACGTCGTGTACTCAGAAGTACACATCATGTACTTTGTTTTTTCGGCTTAAAACAGGCAATGGCCACCTCATTTGGCATAGGAAGCATTTGATCCATTTTGGAACCAAGAAGGATTGTCAAACCCTTGATGATTCGCTGGGTGTTCATCTGGAATCTGATTTGGCTTCGACAATCTCGTTGGAACCGCACGGGTAAGCCCTTTCTTCTCCTTAAGCTGTTCTTACCAATTCTTTCTCGATGGAATGTTATTTATGTTTGAATGGGTTTTCTTCTTCATTAGATCTACGTTGTTCTTGGGAGTTTCATGGATCAGCATTCGGTTATAACGCTCATTGGCATATAAGGTAGGTGGATTGGAGTAAATTTCCAACTGTCGTGCGTTTTTGTGCGTTTTCGTGCCACGAACCCAATTTGGGTGTCGTGTGGCTGCGGTCGTTTCTATATTTAATTCCTAGAATTGTATAGGTGATTAAATTGTGATAATAAAATTCTGGTTGGGATCATTTTTTGGATCCGAAACCACCCCAGGGGTGTGTTTCACTATTTATCTGTTTGGCCAGGATACCCAAGGGTATGCCTTTAATGTAGTAATTGTAGAATTTCCTTGATAGGAATTTATTGTTACTGCATGTTTACCTATTGGGAATGTCCCGGTTACCTCTTTAGCCTGATGGAATTATTGTGATTATCCTGAGGGCACTGCACTGTTTAGCCTGAGGGTTGTAGTTATTTCGCCTGAGGGAAACCTTTCGTGCCTTAGGGCTTGACTTCTGTGCCTGAGGGATACACTTCTTATGACTGAGGGCAATTTCTGTTATGCCTGAGGGAAATACCTACGGGTTGGATTCTTTATAGCCTAATGGCAAGCCTAAGGGTGTGGTTTACTATTTTAGCTTGAGGGAACAGTACTGGTTGGCCTGAGGGCTTGGTTCTGTTGAGCACAAAAGTGTTACTAAATTAAATGATTAAATGAATGATAAAATGGAAATATAACTGGTAGTTAGTAACCTTTGTGTACTACTTAATTTATTGCATTTTACTACTGCACACTATTGTTGCATGCTTACACGCAGTTGGGCACATGCCTTTGGTGGGTGCCTAGTGAGATATATTTCTCACACCCTGTTTGGGTCATGCTTTTCGGCCAAACAGATTAGGTTTCTATATGTGTATATAGGGGAAAGAGTCCCTATACAGGTACTTGACTGTTGGTGAGGATTAGGAGGGCATGGGACCGAGCCTAGGCTTGTGATGCCGCTGTCATCTGTTTGCTTTGTTTTGCCTTAATCTGCTTTTTGATGTACTGTACTGATGTATAACATGTTCTGGCTGTTTTCATAATACATGAGACATGTAGCATCACTATTTATATACTGTTGATTATTTCAGTTGTGTGTGGTTTACTACTTCCGTTGTTCGTTGTATGTTTTATTTCAATTCCGCTGCGCTAGACTTTGACAAATGAGGGCATAGTTTTCCCACTATCAGTCATGGGCCCTCACTGCTAGTCGACAGCCTCTGGCGTTTGGGGAAATGCGCTTTAGGTCACGTGGCGAACCGGGTTCGAGGAACCCGTTGCGTGTCACCCGGGTCCAGGATGTTATAATATGGTCTCCCAATGAATATCGCTACACAATCCTATGACTCTTTCAACTGGGAGCAATAGTCAGTTGGGTTGTGTGTCTCCCTACAAATTCCACAAGGATTCGAAGGAGTGGGATGAGATGCTTTCTGATCCTACGAAATCTACCTAACCATAGTGGTCAATTATTCCAACATGGTATCAATTAAATGACATTAAAGAGAATAAGGAAATACCTAATGTACCCCCCTAACATGTGGTGGACCTTGATCGCCAAATTATTGAGAGGTTTATTCCATTTTTTCAATCAAAGCATGTGCAGCTTCTGCTGTCTTGCCTATGAATGCTCTTCCAGTTGTGACATCCACCATGATCCTCTCCATAGGTGTGAGTCCTTTATATAAGTATTAGTTGGGGATTTTCTCATTGATTTAGTGATGTGGGCTGCTTTCACAAAAATTATTGAATTGCTCCCAGTACTCATACATTGACTTCCCTTGGGCATGATTGATCCCTGAGATCACATTAAGAATGGAAGTGGTCCATGATTTGGGAAAATTATTTACAAAAAAAAGTAGTTTCAAATCATTCCAACATGTTACATCTTCCGGTTGTAAAAAATACATCCAATATTTTGTAGCTCCATCAAGGGAAAATGGGAATGCTCTTAGTTTTATTTGATCTTCAGAGACATTTCATGATTTGAGGGTTATTAAAACACATTTAATTCTTTTCAATATTTTTGTTGATCCTCACCATATAATCCATGAATCATTAGACGTAGGTAAATTAACCCAGATTTCAGTTCCACATCGGATTTGAGATTTGGGTATACAATACAGTTTGGTTGATAGTAAATATCAGATGCAGCGAATTCTCGAATGGTTCTGTTATGTTAATTTTTATTTTCATTTTCATCCATTGGTTAATGTTTTAGATTTGATATAGAAGTTTTTTCAATTTCAATGTTTTTGGAGAGGAGGTGTAACACCCCGAGATTTTATGAAAAATTATCTTTTAATTTCATTAATGCCTTGTGTTGTATGCTACACCAAGATTACCTTGCTCTATACGCAACACCGTATTAGCTTGCAGTATAAGCAACACTATTCTTGGATCGTGTTACACACAATTTTGATAATAGTTATTCTACGCAACATTGAGTATATATATATATATATATATATATTCAATGTATAAATGAAATATGGTTGGATTCTGTTATACGAAACAACGAAGGATTCTTGCACAACACACAACCTTGACTTGGCTTGCATTACACGCAATTGCGACCTTCCTCGATAGCATGTGTTGTACGCAATACCGAGTTTTACTAAACAACGATATATTATTATAATATTGTTATGAACTAGCCGTTATGAATAGTGTTAACTAAATTTTGAATTTTATAACATTATTATTCATCTAACACATTTCTAGAACATTGTATAAGAACAAAATAAATTTTTCGGGTAAAATAAGTATTTTTAAAAAAATGTAGTTTTGCCGCCTTTTGATGGTGCACCCAATTTAAATCCAGTTTTTGACATGTTTATAAGTTCAATTTGAAAAAATAAAATTCTTCTTTTGAATCAGGATATAAAAATTTACATTAGATAAAGTTTTGATATTTTTCCAATAACTTTCATATTTTAATGAATAGTAAAAACACGCTATATTTTAATTAAAAACAACTTTTTTCATCCTAATATCTTATGTAGTTAAATTATAATATTGAATGGTTTTAAAGTATAAATAGAATATATTTTTACCATTTAATATAATGTATGTCATTAGCATTGATTTTACCTTGAATTCGTAGGTTAAATCAATTCAATCTTTTGCAATGTTTTAAAGAAAAAAACTGGTTTTCTTTCGACAATGGGATTAATTTTTATTTAATTTCTTCATATTTTGTGTATTGAATTTGAAAAAATTGATTCCATATTCAGAATCAGTGGGTTTAAATTATGTTAATAAGATACTTTTTATTTTTGGGCATTGTGAATAGTAACTACGGTAAATTTTATTTACTATAGTTAAAGGTAAATCGGGTATTTAAGGGTAAATATAAGATTATAAAATTACCCTAACACTTGTAAAATCCTATTGGATGGCTAAAAGTAGACCCATATAACCTAAGGGTCGGATTAGATTCATTTTATGGACTTTTTTCCATGAAAATAATTTAATTATTATTAAAACCAAAGAATGTGACAACATGTCACTTTCTTAAATCTTATAAGTATAATAATTTTAATTTAGTGATACAATTCATGAAACTTCAAATATGAATAGTCCCCAGAAATCTAATACAATTATCTACATCATAAGAATTTATTTTGAATTTTTAGGGATTAAATAATTATCATTTATTATGACACAAAGATGATACAGTAATTGTCTTATTAATGAAATATTGACATAATTGATGTTATAAATGCCCAAATAAATGTAATTTGAGGCTTTTTATGACATAAATTAATTTTATAGGTTAATATGACATTTTATTGTTGATATATGCAACTTGGTTCGAACTTATCATTCTGTTATAAATTTCATAAAAATCATGTACCAAATAGTGTCAAAATTGACATAAATTAGTTTTTAAAACAAATATTATATTATTAATTGTTATTTAATTCATAAAAATATAAGGTTCGGCCAAATTACTTAGATAAGAATAGATATATTAATAATAAACAACTTGGGGTTCTTTTGGCTTGTTATGGTATGTTTATTAACCATATAGTGTAAGAAAACAAAAAAACACGATAAAAGTTAAATTATTTAACTTAGGGTTAAATCTAATTGATAAGGTTAAAATAAATACCTAAACTTGTATAAATCCTATTTTATGAGAGGATTTCGACCCATCCCCACTTTATCTTCAAAATAAGACCCTTTGGAACCATTATAAACCGAATTTGACCTTAATATAAAATAATATTTTGAGATTTTCCTAAGGTGCCCCTCTCCTCCCTTATAAAAGGGCACCTCCTCCCTCTCCTCCTCACACCAGTTTGAGCATTCACGCTCGGCCAACCCCTGCCAAAATATCTTCTCCACTTCCCTAGTATCATCCTAGAGGTCCTGTTCTTCTTCAAAGACCATCCTTAGTTCTTTAATAGGAGGTTAAGTGAAGGCGCGTCAAAAAGAGGTAATATCCATTACCGATCTTTTTCAATTTCTTTCTTCTTCAACTTCTTCTTATTTAGTTGTTTCATGATAAAGTAATAACATCAGTATTTCTTATATACTGATATGTTATTATAAATATGAAACAACTCTAATTAACCTTTTATCCATCCTACGGAAAAAGGAAATCACCACGCGTGCGTACGTACGGAATACCGTCTCCACGCCGTGGTGTAATCTATTTTCCACCACCACCTTACTTTGATGGGTATAATGGTGTAAATAATGACTATATATGACTATTATAAAGTGATAATGATTCTTAAATAGTATACATACACTCCAATACAATTTCACGATCATAGGAACGATATCATCACTCGTGCGTACGTACGGAATACCGTCTCCACGATGTGATGCGACTCGTTCTACATGATCTTAATTTCATAATGATTATATAAATGAATTGAATGAATGAATATGATATATGTTACACTAATACCATTATGGAAATGAGGTATCTATAACCTAAAGATAAGAATAAGAATTTATTCAACAAACATGCATAAGAATAAAAAGTAATAAACACCCGAATAACAAGTAGTAATGAAATATTACTAATAAGAAGCTAAGAATATGACCATATATGATATCATAACAATAAGTATGATTCTAGAATAAGTCAACAATATTTTTTAAATCATTATACAGAAGGTTCGGACACTTACAGAGCATATCAGACCTAAGGTAAGGGAAATATCCCAATCTCATTTTTATCCGAGATTGTTTATACTTTAGTATTTACTGGGGTGTATTTTATCATCCACATCCATGTTTCCTGAATATGTAATATTATTTCCATCCACCTAAAATTTTTTAAATCCAATTTTACCCTTCGGTGAGTTTTTAGTAAAGAATATGAAAGGAATCTTTTGTCGTTTTTCGTACGATGTACTTTTTGGCTTTTCCGACAAAAGTACGAGAAGAATGTTTTTTTAACTTATAAGGCATGAATGGATTTTTAAAACATTATTTTCAAGAAGCTTCCCTCACAAGTTTTAATGTTTATCATTAATCAACTTCTTTTAGTTTAGAATTGTAAGACATGTTAATAAAGGAAAAGTGTTTTTGAAGTAGAAAGAATATTTTCCTCAAGAATGGAGTTCAAGTGTTTTATCAAAATTATTTTCCATCTAAGATAATAAAGGGTTCTGTTTCTAACCCTATTATTACATTGATTTGATTATGTTGTGATGGAATTATTTTTATGAATTCCTTTATCTTATATGAATTGTTTTATGATGTCATGATGTTTAAGATTCCCATTTTTATTACATGGGTTATGCTATGATGTATGGTTTATGATTTTGTGGCACACATAAGAATGGTATAATTATGAGATGGGTGGGACCTATATCTCCCTCCAATGCATTGGGTAAAGATTTTATATCTCATGAGATAGACATGGCTAGAATGGTAGGTTATACCGGTTCAGTGAAACAGGACTGAAACGAGGGTGACTCGGTTCAGAAATGGACTTTGTCCACTAAGATAGTCTTGGAAATGAGTCTTGACTAATAAGAAATGATTCTCTATTATTGTGTGTGTATGCCAAAAAGTTTCATGTTTTATGTTATGATTATTGGGATTTCATTTCACTACTATGATTTATCCCATGTTATGAAATTATACTCTCTTTTGCAGGTTAAGATTTCCAAAAGATATGTTCTTATGAATATGACGTGATTGATATTTCTTTTGTTTACCCTTTCTGAGAATTTGAGCTCACCCTTTTATTTATTCTTTTCCCAGTACATAAATAAAGGATTTAGGTTTAGAAAAAAAATATCTTTATGGGAGATGTTGAAGATCTTTCCCCACGATTAGAAGATTATATTCCGAGTTTCCAAAGACACTAAACTATTACGGTCCTTGTGTGTGTGTTTTTGTTATGTACTAATTATTCCGCAAAAGTAATGTAATTTCCATGTACGTCAGGATTTGTGTCTCTACAGTTGGTATCAGAGGAAAGGCTTAGTCAAACTTTGGAAACTAGGATGTGAGAACGTTAGTGAGATCCCTAGAGATATTTATAAGGTATGTCTAGGGATGTCCCTAAGGATAAGTATACGTATAGGATATAGTCCTAGAACTATGGTAACAATATTAGATTAAACCAAAGATGTTAGATATTGAATTTACTCCCCCTTTATTATGATTTTTGCCTCTCACACTATTCTTTTCGGGTTTTAGGAAATTGCTGGAAACAAGATGATTCACGATAATGGAGGATATGATGGAAAATGGAATAATATTCTTCATGAGCAACCAAATGAAATGGGATTTAGATGTCCAAACGACATTATTATGCTGAATCAGCAATCTCGTAATATGATCAATAAAGTAAAATTTGGTAAGTTTCCTGACTCAGCTAATAAGAGAAAGATGGAGTTTCAGGATGATCATAGTGGAAAGAAAGTTCAATTTACCCTATGTAAATCATGTGGGAAGAGGCGTCGAGGAGAATGTTTCAAAGGAACTGGAAGATTCTTTGGGTGTGGAAAAGAAGGACACAAAGCCAGTAAGTGCAAAGGAAAAGGTTCAGTTAACACCAGGGATGAGGATAATGGTATTGCAACGACATCAACAATGGTTAAATGTTTTAAATGTGGAATGTACGAGCATTATGCAAACCAATGCCCTAAGGGAAAGTCTCATGAAGAGAATCAGTATGGTAATCTGGGTAGTATTTATGTTGATGATGATGAAGAGACTACAACTGATATGTGAGATGAAAGAATTATTGAAGCTCGGTCAATGGTTTAAGAATTTAGTGGAATGATTACATGTTTATCAAGTGTAATGTTGTATAAGTAATCTCATGGTACTATGGAATAAAGATACATCTTAGGATTGTTACATTGTTGTCTTTCCTTGAGTTTTGAAAGTGTATGATTAATGCTACCAGTATCCATGAAAGGTTATTTAGATATTTTTGTAATGAAGATGATATGCACATAATGAAGGGATAAGGAGAAAATTAAATGTTTGATAGTATTCATGAGCTCATGACTGATATAAGGATAAGTTTATATCATGGTTTGAGTATATAGAATTTTGGGATTTTGGTATGTGGTAAGAGTTAACTTTTGACAACACTCAGGTTTTTAATAAGATTCAATGGGTATTCATTTTTGAAGAGAATACATGATTAAGGCCTTAGAATATTTGGAAGGTGACCAATAAGACATATCTTATGATATATGGGAATCAACGATGGTATTAACATGCTTGTTATATGAAATCTCTGGTAATCGTTTTCACTATATTATGAGAGTGGACTGCAGTATTTTGGATAAGCCTAAAGATTGGAATGGATTATGTTGGACATAAGTTTGTATTGTTAAAGGATAGAAGTTTTTTTCGATATTATTTATGGGATGTTATAGTAATGTAGTTTTAGAAAAAAGACAACCTGCAGGACGGGCGACAGCCCATCGCGTCAGACAAGGCTGTGGGAATTGAACCCACAACCGAAGTGCGACTGGCCTTTTTCACCTACCATTGGCCTATAGGATGTCCCTGTTTAGTAGAAACTAGTTTTATTATATTAAGCAGTAAAAGTCCATTTTAGGAACTATATAAGATTAATCTCACTATAGATGGACTTATGTAACTTTTCTAACCTTTTGTTTGAGATAGATGGAATGACCCATCATTCTATCACATGATCTACTAACACATCACGAATGAAAAATTCAACTTCATTTCTTTAAGAGATGAAGTGGAAATTTTCCAAAGAACGACAAACGGTGAGACTATACCAAAATCACGAAAGTATTTCTTCTAATTCCAATTTCATCAACTTTAGGGAAATGATCTTGAAAACCAAAAATGTTGCCCTAGTACTCTTATATCTGATGAATAAGATGGTATCTTAGATCATCACAAATTTATGGCTTTGTGATTGCTGGCTTTTCCATAGCCATGTTCTCTACCACTCTCCATCAGAACATAATGGTTAGATTTCTCTTCCATATCCATATTTTCACCTATGTGGAAACTCAGTGATTAGTTTATTTGGGTAACCATTACATTTCATACTTTTTTTTAAAAAATATTTGTTTTGGAATTCCTTTTTACGATGTGGGTTTCTATTAAAGAAACTTTCGAATAGTAAACCATTTATAACCCCGATGAATTTCGAGGGAAAAATTCATTTTAAGGGGGGTATAAGATTTTATGAAAAATATTCTTTTAATTTCATTAATTTCTTGTGTAGTATGCTACACCAAGATTACCTTGCTTTATATGCAACACCGTATTAGCTTGCAGTATACGCAACACTATTCTTGGATCGTGTTACACAGAATTTTGATAATAGTTATTCTACGCAACATTTAGTATATATATATATATATTCAATGTATAAATGAAATATGGTTGGATTTTGTTATATGAAACAATGAAGGATTCTTGCACAACACGCAACCCTGACTTGGCTTGCATTACACGCAATCGCGACCTTCCTCGATAGCGTGTGTTGTACGCAATACCGAGTTTTACTAAACAATGATATATTATTATAATATTGTTATGAACTACCCATTATGAATAGTGTTAACTAAATTTTGAATTTTATAACATTATTATTCATCTTACACATTTCTAGAACATGGTATAAGAACAAAATAAATTTTTCGGGTAAAATAAGTATTTTTCAAAAAATGCAGTTTTGCCGCCTTTTGATGACGCACCCACTTTAAATCTAGTTTTTGACATGTTTATAAGTTAAATTTGACAAAATAAAATTCTTCTTTTGAATAAGGATATAAAAATTTACATTAGATAAATTTTTGATATTTTTCCGATAACTTTCATATTTTAATGAATAGTAAAAACACGCTATATTTTAATTAAAAACAACTTTTTTCATCGTATTATATTATGTGGTTAAATTATAATATTGAATGGTTTTAAAGTATAAATAGAATATATTTTTACCATTTAATATAATGTATCTCATTATCATTGATTTTACCTTGAATTCGTAGGTTAAATCAATTCAATCTTTTGTAATGTTTTAAAGAAAAAAAACACGTTTTCTTTCGACAAAGGGATTAATTTTAATTTAATTTCTGCATCTTTTGTGTATTGAATTTGGAAAAATGGATTCCATATTTGGAATCAGTGGGTCCAAATTTTGTTAATAAGCTACTTTTTATTTTTGGGCATTGTGAATAGTAATTACGGTAAATTTTATTTACTATAGTTAAAGGTAAATCGGGTAATTAAGGGTAAATATAAGATTTTAAAATTACCCTAAAACTTGGAAAATCCTATTTTATGGCTAAAAGTAGACCCATATAACCTAAGGGTAGGATTAGAATCATTTAATGGACTTTTTTCCCTGAAAATAATTTAATTATTATTAAAACCAAAGAATGTGACAACATGTCACTTTCTTAAATCTTATAAGTATAATAATTTTAATTTAGTGATAAACTTCATGAAACATCGAACATGAATAGTCTCCAGAAATATAATACAATTATATACATCATAGGAATTTATTTAGAATTTTTAGGGATTAATTAATTATCATTTATTATGACACAATGATTATGCAGTAATTGTCTTATTAATGAAATATTGACATAATTGATGTTATAAATGCCGAAATAAATGTAATTAGAGACTTTTTATGACATAAATTAATTTTATAGGTTAATATGACATGTTATTGTTGATATAAGTAACTTGGTTCGAACTTATCATTCTGTTATAAATTTCATAAAAATCATGTACCATATAGTGTCAAAATTGACATAAATTAGTTTTTAAAACAAATATTATATTATTAATTGTTATTTAATTCCTAAAAATATAAGATTCGGCCAAATGACATAGATAAGAATATATATATTAATAATAAACATCTTGGGGTTCGTTTGGATTGTTATGGTAAGTTTATTAACCATATAGTTTAAGAAGACAAAAAGACACGGTAAAAGTTAAATTATTTAACTTAGAGTTAAATCTAATTGATAAGGTTAAAATAATAACCTAAACTTGTCTAAATCCTATTGGATGAGAGTATTTAGACCCATCCCCACTTTAGATTCTAAATAAGACCCTTTTGAACCATTATAAACCGAATTTGACCTTAATATAAAATAATATTTTGAGATTTTCCTAAGGTGCCCCTCTCCTCCCTTATAAAAGGGAACCTCCTCCCTCTCCTCCTCACACCAATTTGAGAATTCAAGCTCGGCCAACCCCTGCCAAAATCTTTTCTCCACTTAACTAGTATCATCCTAGAGGTCCTGGTCTTCTTCAAAGACCATCATTAGTTCTTTAAGTGGAGGTTAAGTGAAGGCGCGTCAAAAAGAGGTAATATCCATTACCGATCTTTTTCAATTTATTTCTTCTTCAACTTCTTCTTATTTAGTTTTTTCATGATAAAGTAATAACAAAAGTATTTCTTATATACTGATATGTTATTATAAATATTAAACAACTCTAATTAACCTTCTATCCATCCTATAGAAAAAGTAAATCACCGCGCATGCGTACGTACGGAATACCGTCTCCACGCCGTGGTGTAATCTATTTTCCACAACCACATTACTTGGATGGGTATAATGGTGTAAATAATGACTATATATATGACTATTATAATGTTATATTGATTCTGAAATAGTATACATACACTTCAATACAATTCAACGATCATAGGAACGATATCATCACTCGTGCATACGTACGGAATACCGTCTCCACGATGTGATGCGACTCGTTCTACATGATCTTAATTTCATAATGATTATATAAATGAATTGAATGAATGAATATGATATATGTTACACTAATACCATTCTGGAAATGATGTATCTATAACCTAAATATAAGAATAAGAATTTATTCGACAAACACACATAAGAACAAAAAGTAATAAACACCCGAATAACAAGTAGTAATGAAATATTACTAATAAGAAGATAAGAATATGACCATATATGATATCATAACAATAATTATGATTCTAGAATAAGTCAATAACATTATTGAAATCATTATACAGGAGGTTCGGACACTTACGAAGCATATCGGACCTAAGGTAAGGGAAATATCCCAATCTCATTTTTATCAGAGATTGTTTATACTTTAGTATTTACTGGGGTGTATTTTAACATCCACATCCATGATTCCTGAATATGTAATATTATTTCCATCCACATAAAATTGTTTAAATCCAATTTTACCCTTCGGTGAGTTTTTAGTAAAGAATATGAAAGGAATCTTTTGTCTTTTTTCGTACGAAGTACTTTTTGACTTTTCGGAAAAAAGTACGAGAAGAGTGTTTTTTTAACTTATACGGAATGAATGGATTTTTAAAACATTATTTCCAAGAAGCTTCCCTCACAATTTTTCAACATTATTTTTAATCAACTTTTTTTAGTTTAGAATTCTAAGACATGTTAAGAAAGGAAAAGTGTTTTTGAAGTAGAAAGAATATTTTCTTCAAGAATGGAGTTCAAGTGTTTTATCAAAATTATTTTCCATCTAAGATAATACAGGGTTTTGTTTCTAACCCTATTATTACATTGATTTGATTATGTTGTGATGGAATTATTTTTATGAATTCCTTTATCTTATATGAATTGTTTTATGATGTCATGATGTTTAAGATTCCCATTTTTATTACATGGGTTATGCTATGATGTATGGTTTATGATTTTGTGGCACACATAAGAATGGTATCATTTTGAGATGGGTGGGACCTATATCTCCCTCCAATGCATTGGGTAAAGATTTTATATCTCATGAGATAGACATGGCTGGAACGGTAGGTTATACCGGTTTAGTGAAACAAGACTGAAACGAGGGTGACTCAGTTCAGAAATGGACTTTGTCCACTAAGATAGTTTTGGCAATGAGTCTTGACTAATAAGAAATGATTCTCTATGATTGTGTGTGTATGACACAAAGTTTTATGTTTTATGTTATGATTATTGGGATTTCATTTCACTACTATGATTTCTCCCATGTTATGAAATTATGCTCTCTTTTGCAGGTTAAGATTTCCAAAAGATATGTTCTTATGAATATGACGTGATTGATATTTCTTTTGTTTACCCTTACTGAGAATTTGAGCTCACCCTTTTATGTTTTCTTTTCCCTATACATAAAGAAAGGATTTAGGTTTAGAAAAAAAGAAGATCTTTATGGGAGATGTTGAAGATCTTTCACCACGATTAGAAGATTATATTCCGAGTTTCCAAAGACACTAAACTATTACGGTACTTGTGTGTGTGTTTTTATTATGTACTATGTATTCCGCAAAAGTCATGTAATTTCCATGTACGTCAGGCTTTGGGTCTCTACAGGAGGAATTCTCCTACTGGTATAATTCTTAAACCTCTAATAGACTGAGAATGTCTGATTTAAGCCCTAAAGATGCATTCAATCTCAAGGTCAAGATCTAGGAGATCTTTGGGTTTAGTTCAGGTCATCAATCAACTAAAGATAATAAATAAATGAATAAGAATGGACTATAATTAAAAGAAATGATGTTTGAGTTGGTTCGATAAAATTTAAAGAAGAGAGTAAGAGAAAAAACATGAGAAAGGGGAAGGAAGAAAGAAGGAGGAGAAGAATATAATTATATAAAAAATAAAATAAATACCTTTAATTGGTTGAAAAAATGAGTTGCCTCCCGAGAAATGGCGTAAATTCTAAAGGCATTGTCATAGGCACTCTCAAATGATTTGTGATTGTTGAGTACTTATGTGTAGTATAGTGGATGACCAAGGTTGTATCTCAAAGGAGGAAGTAAATTTAACAAAATATTAAAGGTATTTTTAAAATAAAATAAAAGGAAATAAGAATACTAATTAAAATGGTGGGGTTGTTTATCATTTATAAATATAGAAGAATTTTTCCAGAAGACGATTGAATTTTTTGTTTTTGTTTTTGAAATGAAGTTATATTAAAATGACACAACAAGTAGATGTTTTCTTTAGAAAATATTTAAAAGGGGTAATCAATCTAAATATTACTTTTTAATAATTTATTAATCATAATAATTTAAATTAATATCCACTTAATTATGATCGCAATTTTTTTTAAATCCCTAACCCTATGAGAATTAACATTACCACAAAGATAAAGTTAATTTAACCCTAGGATAGCTTCGGAACATGTAATAACAAAACCCTGCTTTGATAGATGTTATAAGGTTAGATTATGGTCATTAGTAAATTAAGGAAAATTTACTCTCTATAAATTAAAATTAATTGAGTTTAGGGATTATATTTGAAAACTAAAAATTGATCATGTATGGTTTTGTATTACCGATTAAGGTTGTGCTCTCACAATTCACAGAGTACCCGATGTTGCATGATTTGTGTTTATTGGTCAATTACTTTCTATGATTCAACTAAATTAAAATCTCAATTTATAGATCATATTATGTGAATTATACTATATCATTTTTTCAAAATAAATTAATGATGAAGGATTTATGTTGATTGATTACTAAAAAACTACTCTTCCATGGAAGGTGTAGTCATCGTAGAAATAGAATGCATTTGCAAAGGTTTAGAAAAGGTACAACCCAATATCATTTCTATACATGATTCCTTTACTATTAGGAATATTAAGAGACAAATAAATTTGAATAAAACAGGGGAAAAGAGAATAAAAAAATAATAACAAAGAAGTTTATTATGAAAATACAAACATTACCACATGATGAAGAAGAAGGAAGCTTCAATGAGGGGATCTTTGATTCAAGAGCTACCCCTATTAAAATTGTTGGATAATTTGAGTGCAACCAATTATAAACTACCTTAAATATAACAATGCACGTCCCAACCCCTATTAAAATTGTTGGATAATTTGAGTGCAACCAATTATAAACTACCTTAAATATAAAAATGCATGTCCCAACCCCTATAAATGAGAAATACACCAATTTATAGAGTAGAGTGGAGGATAGGTTTATAGAGGATTCAAGTGTGAATGGAGAATCTCGACAAAAAATTTTAATCAAACTTGCACCGTTCATTTTCCATTTAAACACATGAACCATCTATTCTTCCAGAATAAACATTTTTGTTAAACTAGGTTGTAAGTATCTGCTCAATATTTGGGCTCACTCCATGCACAAATGAATATGTTATGTCCCAAATACAGAACCAATTTCCATTCTGGCGAGTCTAGACCAACATTGAATTCATCGCCCATTTTCACAAACCAAATGCATGATTTAACTCATATTTCTTGAAAAAAATGTTGTAGAAAGTTTAGTAAGGAACACATTTAAAAAATATTTATTTTAAAAAATAAAATTAAAATTATTTATGGTCTAACTAGTACAGTGAATTTTTAAAGTGTAAAACTAGAATTTTCATCAAATTTTCAAATGAACATTCTAATCCAAAATATTTTATAAATGAACATAGTTACCACAATGTGTTGAAATTATATCGTTTATATTCAATATTTTTTTCAATATTTTTTTTATCAAACTGATTGATAAATACTACAATTTTACTGTACATAATAAGACACCAATACAGTAAACATTTATCTCGGTATATCATGGTAAGACCAGAGTGAGGTGACCAAACATAGCCATGCGATTCCCACATCAACAATTCTTGTATCTCGGAAGGCACAAATATATTCCACATAATTGTATAGTGTCATTAATATATAAAACACAACCATGAGTTGGGTTTCCACCCATGATGCTCTCCCTCAATATGAGACCCTTGTAATCAGACAACTATCTCATCTGAACCTGATCCAGAAGGGTGGATTTCACTACTAGAGTTCCTGAACTGGGATTCCTATTATAATCCTGAACATAATAGTTCTTATTAGAAAATAAATCCCTCAACTGCCTCTCACTACTAGTATCCTATATGGCTTACATCTGAGTCTCCCACCTCTTGGAATCTTCCATGGGATTACTAATACTAGGGGTATAAACATGACCAATGTCAAATGACAACTGTTATTCGACCCACCCAGACTACCTCAGATTTAGGTATCATTGTGTGGAGATGTATTTGAGACATTAATGATCCATGTAAAAAATGAATTGGTCACCAAACAAATTAGTTCTTCTAACAACATAGATCATATACCACATTTACTAGTTTGAGGATGTACATAGTGTAATTCCCCTCATGAGGTCTCAGCTATCGGGAAAAGTACAATATAGCTTAATCACCCAACATTTGAATTTCACCCAACCTAATTCATGAATCATCACTGTAAAAACTATGTTCCTTTTACAACTCAAGATGAATTAGGAATACTGTTGAAGTTATCCATCACATTAGTTATTTAAGAGCAATCTCCAAAGATTCAAACCAAAAAAATTGCACACCCTTATTAATCAAGCCCGTAAGAGGTAGTGTAAAATAAAATAAATAATAAATTCATATATTGGAAAATCTATCAATCCATAAGAACCTATGTACTTCAAACACATTCTTGGTTTGTTCCCAGAAAACCACAGTGATCACATTCAATTAGTCAACAGATACATGTGATTCTGATATTATTTGACCCATGAAGTGAACCTCAATTATCAAAAATTTAAATTACAGAGCTTCTCATATGTATGGTTTTATATTTTTTTATTCATCATGGTACAAGAAGGTTATGATGGTCATGTATAGTACATGAATACACTAATATAACATTTATGAATATTACTAAAATGGAATCAAGATACTGGTGAAAGAACTGATTCATTAGATCCATAAATACTGCTAGAACATTATTATTGCTGAAAAAGTTATCCAGATACTCATACAATTCATACCTATTTTGGAAATATATACTTTGTATCTCTAATGTCCTCACATTAAATTGATTATAGTGATAATTCCAATCGATCATAGTGAAAATTGTTCGTCATTAGATCTGGTCAAATATGGCATCTATACAAGGTAGTGGATTATAGTTCTTCACCATAAGAAAGTAAAATCGGAGGTAATCTACAAAAAATCTATGGGTATTGTCTACCTTCTTTGAGAAAATGATAGGTGAAAGATATTAAACCATTTGGTTCTTGATCATTTTTTTGAATTCCTAGATCTCTATTGATTCCATCATATTGTGAGAAATGGTCATCTGTTTCACACCATGAAATATCCTGATAGTGAACTCAACATCTATCTCGGGATGTAATCTATAGAAACTATTTGGGAATAAATCAATGAAATTAACCACAAATAGAGGCAACTTGACAAATTTCATCCCTTAATTACTCATAAATAGACTCACCAGTTGGGTTGCCACTCCCCCTAGCCTAGTACACGCACAACTTTGCTAATTATCCCATATATCATATTATCTCATATCCATATTTTTACTATGCTCGAGTGATGGGATAGGCATCAGCTGACAATATAAACCCACATGTGATCGATAAGGAACAAGAATTTCTATTCTGAGAAATACATCAAAACTGCTCATCTCAAGGATGAAGAAATTATAAACGAAGTGTCAGCCACCAATCTAAATGTGGTAGTCCATGAAATAACATATACCATATGCTCAAAGCCCAAAAGGTGTGTCTAGAGTCCTAATTCCAATAGAGTACTTTTTCACAAGGTTGATACTTCCCATAGTTGCAGTAGATAGAAATGATTGGAATTCCCCTACATCAAAAAAGGAAGTAACTAGATTAGAGGGGACCAAAAAAATAGCTTATATAGTAGATAGCCATGGATTCAACTCCTTCAAAATAAGCTAGACTACATATATATAGCTATAACGATGACCATAATAGGTTTACTCAGTAAACTGAATAGATCAACATTGGTGACATTGAAGCTCTAAGGCCTGTATATTTCATCAATAACCATCTCTTCATCCTAATCGGCCAACTGAATACTAATACATATCCATGAATGGTGTCACAATTATTGTACATGATAAAGGTACTGATATAGATCCCATATCCCTAGATGTTGGAGGAAAGTATCAAAAGAAGCATTGAAGGTGACCCATCCTGTCGTAATATCGACACATGATTAGGTTCTTGATGCACTGATGCTTCTTATGCCTGGCTTAATACACTAGTGACACAACACATGACAATCCATACATGCCACATGGATGGTACTTTCCCCCTGTTCACTTTCAAAGCCACACTTCTTACATCTAGATGAACTATCACCCATCCTCGAAACAAAACTTTTCAATAACAGACTTCCAGATTCCCTCATATTCTATTATTTATTAAGTGCATAGTTCCATATTTATGTAATGGTAGGGAACCATAATATGTTCACCTATGATCAAAAAGAATTCACAATCGTTTCCTCGAAACACCTCACAATCATCAAATAATCTCTGGAAAGAGTTGGAGAGAAACTCTATAGCTTGATGAAGCAATAATAATACACATTCATGGTCATAAAACCCTAATGAAGATACATGGACTCCCAAACATAGTCTAATTTTAGTGTTTGTAGAATTAAGTGATCCTATAAGGCTGTATATAAGTCTACCCAAATGATATCCCAATGATGATTTATCCTGAAAAGACATCCCAACAATTCTTGGTAGTGACATGAAGCATGTATAGAGAAATTTTGACCCTCTAATCTGGAGGTGTCTTGAGAGGATAAAAGATCAACACCATGGATATTTACCATGAAAATGTAGCATGAGGCCCCCTATCCCCTTTGAAATTGGGCGTATACTGCTTCTGAATATCTAGAGTCATCTCTACCATACTAGAGGCGGGGCAGGGAGCACCCAGTACATGCTCCATTAAGGGGATGAAACTATCACGTAACAAAACATTGAAATCTAATGTACAATAAGTAAGAGGTACTGAATGTGGAACATAGAATGTATCTATAGTGTCTTAGGGATCACCCCCTCCAGAGTGTGCTCATCACTGCCCTCTTGGAACAGAACATGAGGATGTCAATATATCATAGATATACAATTTCTAACTGCACTCCTCCTAGAATTTCCAAAATTAGATAGTAAAAATGATAACAGCAAAGGACTTGTACCAAGACATCCTATAATGAGTCGTAACCCTCATCCTGATCCTAATTCTAGTTCTAGGTGTTAAGAATAGTAAAAAAAGTATAACATGAGACATAACCTACTACGCACTAATAAGTTCATGTTAGGGTCGAGGTCTCATATAACAGCCTAGGTTCCAATATATGGAAATTCAAATACATGATTTAAAGAAAAACACTCTCAAATTTGAATTTAGAATATTCATCTACCAGCACCATTTTTAATTTTAAGCATTATTTTATTTAGGCCCATCATTTTTTATTTAGTTATTCACATCATATCTTAGTTAATTACATCACCAACTCCAAATTTATAAGGTCTATACACTTGTAAACAAAAAATTTCACATCATGTAGTTGCGTGTTAGACTGTACATTATGTATTATGACAAATTTATTCATACCTTGTGATTTCATTGATTGAATTTAATTCCAAATTTAGATATACATGCAACTTAATTTTCCTTCGAATTAATCAATCAAACTAAAGAACATGAAATAAGTGGTTATTTATGTTTCATCACAAATCCATGTGGGAAAATAATATTTAAACTGATATTAGAGCTTTAATTAAACAAATTATCACATCCTCTAAGAATCACTTTCACACTTTATGGTATAACAAAAAATTAACAATAACAAGAATATGCAACATATGCAATGAACTTCTAGAAAGTAGATATGGAATGTAATATTTCATGACATTAAATACATTTGGTGCCAAGTATGATGAATGAATTTGATATTCCCACATATCATCAAACAATGGTAGAAGAAATCCCATCATGATAATAGTAATGAAAAAAATATAATTCACTTGATGGTGAAATCAATGAAACTATAAATGTGAAACGAACACCAAAACTTACCCATACATGGTAATTTGAGTTTTCCATGTACATGAATTAGCTACTCACAAGAACATGCTCAATACTAAATTCTATTTTCTAGGAATATTTTTAAAGACAAAATAGTTAGAAAAAAGTACAACAAATCTCTGATAACAAATTTTTGTGTCCCACACTAGATTCCACTTATGGTTTTCTTGAGACAATAGGAAAAAAAATTAAATGTGTGCCTAAACTATTTCTAGAGGCCACTGAATATCAGTACGGTAAATGGGTGTTTCTGTGGGGAGATTGTGACCTCATTGGTTAAAGTTAAGAACAACTATATATATATATATAATAAGAAGTATTATAAGTAGACACTATATGAACAGATAGGTAACCCACCATAGCGGAAGCCGTAATATCATATAGATAGTAGTTTACCAATAATAATAAATCAAACATTATCAATAAATAACTTGTGGAATCTGAATAGAAAATAGATATAAATGATTATTATCATGACGGTATAAACAATTAGAGGACACATTGAACAAGGGATACAATTATATACTAATTGCTATATTAAAATACTAAAAAGAACAAAATAATATACAACTTTCTTCACGATCATAGGTTCGGTCCATGGCCCCCGTAATCTATCCTAGAACTGTAAATCAATCATAGGAAGTTGGAAAGTTCCCTATATCATTTCCTAAAATCATGATGTATTTTTGGTATAATAGGCATCCCAATCATGGTGTGAGATATACACTCAATAGGCTACCCCCATTAGATTCTAGATCAAACTAGTTCATGCCATTCCAAAATGAATAGTGTTCCACAATAAAAGAAAAATTTAGTACAAGAAATAAATAACTCTTCAGTATGTTCCCCTCGATGGATACCTGACCCAGTCTACATAATTCTCCAAAAGTTGGATGACTGATCCAAAGGGTACTAGTTTTAGTAATATAATGTACAAATTATACACCATGATTTACATGACAAGTGCAGACCGAAGATAATTATATGATTTTTCTTGTCACACACATCCCTAGAATATCAAAATACCATTCTTAAAATTTAATTTAGAGGCATCACATAAGAACTAGGAAAATAATCCATCAAATCAAGTATAACATATTGATGTAGTCCTAGGTGATCCATAAAGGAATCCCAAGGGCCTCTACCAGGGCCTCTAATATAAACATTATCACATAGTCTATCCAAGGAAACCCATAAAAGCATCCCTAATATCACTATTGGAATGTTTATCTGTGATTCTATAATAGGTGTCTTACATAGGGGACTGAGTATCACCCAAGTCCTGTCATAACTATATTTTCAATGTGTCCATCCATAGTTTCTCCACTTGGTAAGTGTTGGCAGACACAAGCACAAAAAAACCACCCGGAGAACCTATATAAGGGAATCCAAAGGTCTCTCCCATTAAATTCAATAGATCCATATTGAGCATGAAGTTTCCATTCAAAACGTCCATAAGTTGGGAACCATGTTCTCTTCTACCCAATATTAGGTGATGCATAACATTCACAATAGCAATTCCCCTAAAAGACACAACATATATAATAAGATATGATTGCATGTAAACACACTTTAATTCAACAGAAACAACTATGACATAAGATATATGTTAATAAAAATAATTAATCAGATATAAGAATGGAAAAAAGGAATAATATTTAACGATGTAACAAGGAAGAATGTATAAGTCATAGAAATATAGAATGAGGCATTTCATTTGTTCTGTTCAAAGAACATAACCTAATTTATTTAATTAATTGTGTTAAATTTTGTCCTGAAGAATTGGAATTAATAGCTTTCATAAGAAAATAGATATATGTAATAGTGTATGAGAATAATAGACAAGGCAAGGGTGAAAATCAAGGCCATCCAACTAACTTAATTAATTTAATTAATTGTGGTTTTTATTACATGTTCTTTGAAAATAAACATATGGTGGGTAACATCTCATGGAATGGGAGAATATGCTATTTATGGCGGGAAATCCCAAAGGCTGTCACCAAAAAAGGAGAACAACCCAAGTATGGTTTTCAATATTGTCTAAAGACTAAAATCGAATAAGAAATTATTTTTATTAATTTATTTATCATCTATAAGGTGTCACAAGAGGTGTCCATCCCACAGAATAAGGAATCAATGTTGGAAAAAGAAATGAAAATTGAGGGAAGGAACTAGGACACCAACCTTGATCCCTTGGGAGACCACTCATTTATTTTTGACCATTGAATCAAGTAATTTTTTTTGAAATGGTCCAATGCCCATAAAATAGGAAAAAACATGAACCAAAATAGCACAATAGATAATAGAAACAATTAATACTGAAATGAATGGTAGTGTAGAGCATACCTCAAGCTTTCTGATGAATCTGATGATGAGATATCTATATTCTAGAAGAGGGATATATCAAAATACCTATAGAGGTGATGGGGAAACTTCCAGGGATGGTTGAAGTGGAGAAAAGAGAGAGGTATAAGGAATTATGGGATTTAATCATTTTATGGGATAAAATGTAATTTCACCCATATAGACAAGGCAATATGGATTGGATACATGGTTGGACTAACTATGTTCCAACTATGTTAATGAAATATATCCAAGAGGTCTTCAATCCTACATGACCATGCACTTGAGGTTGTGTGGTGTAAGACTAAAGGTGTGTCCCTAGCACCCCACTGTCAGAAGCTGCATAGTTAGATAAACCATGTGGGTTAGCCACATGGTTGCTTCTAACCATGTGGGTCAATATACATATACAATTGTTTAGGATCCAAGCATTGAATAAGGCCTCGACACCATCCTGACCTCCACAACATCATTACGCTACATTAAATGGAACAAAATAAGGAAGTAAACTCAAAATATATGGGTACATAACTTATTATAGAATCCGAGTTCTTAAAATGATCTTTTGAGAGCATGAAAATGTATAATTACAATATTAATAGAAATAGAATAAATATTTCAGAAATTGTAAAAACCTAAAATAAATATTTTTTCTCAGACACCTTCTATCATTTATATTTTTATAAAAGTGGGTGTATGAGGATCTTGTAAGCCAAATTTCTGGGTTTATCCAAATACCGCCGATCTCTTTTGATAATGATGGGATGAATTATATAAATTTGGATAGAATGAAGAATACAAATATAGCTTTATAAAAATTTAAATGTAATCATTTATAAAATCGTATTTCTGATTTTAGAAGTTCAGACATCACTCAACATATAAAAGATCCACCAGTTAATGTGGATTCACATAAAAAAACCTACCTTGAACACTCCATGTATTGACATAGGAAATTCGTGTTGACTATGTGTGGAAGCTCAATAATACTTGATATAGGAAAAATTTCTATTGGACATCTTGGAGAATAATGTTCCAGAGACACATACTAAATAGTAGTGAAAACCCCATTTATTGGTTTTTTATTCACCATCGTTAGTGATAAATAGTTCTTCAAGAATAATATTTCTTATATGTAAGCGGTATATAGAAAATTGGCTATAATTGAAAATAAAAAATATATTTTAATAATGGATTCATTTTATACAAGTAAATTGATCTTATTATTTAGAATATTATGCTGGATATTCAAGTGATAAGATACATGGACGGTAAAGGTGTGGCACCATTAACTATCAATTGGTAAGTATTTTTCCTAAATTTCTTATAATTTAACATTCTATAACCAATTTATATATTCATTTTATTATGCATTGGATGCCAAGACCAACATTCAGGGATATAGTCTATAAAACATAACCAAAATTGGTTGGTTACATCCTAGAATGCCAATAATGGGTTCATGTTACTGAAATATAGTTTAGGATTAAGGTAAGAAACTAGGTCATAAAATATTTTTATGGAATTCCTATTTTCTATGTGTATAACATACATTAGTGGGAGCGTAATATTGTTTCAATTAAAATATGTTCATTATCATTTCTAAACAAGTTACTAGTCTAATATTATATTAAGACCAGAAAGAAATAAATCCTCTCACATGATGTTAACATGATGTTGAAAACTATGTTCTATTGAATGAGATCTATTAAGGTAGATCAAAATATTTCTTGGACCTAGTCAAAATATACTAACAATGTTTTAAAAATTCAAGTTGGGAAAATTTGGGAAAGATTTATTAGCATTGTCACAAAGCATAAATCTCTACAAGAATACATGTGCGTCAGATGAGGAGAAATTTAGGTGGTAAGTTGAATTCAATTTTATTTTATGAGGGATAAACCACATATAACATGAGATGTGAAAGATATGAAATTTCTAGAATATAATTTATGGAAGGAAAATATTAGTTATATATAGGAGGACCACATCGGTTGCAGTCAAAACTATACAATTGTATAATAACATCTGAAAATTATAAACACAGTCATTTGAGATGAATGGATAATAGTTTTAGGGGGGTCTAGTCTTCCTATTATCAAAGTGATCTAATATCATAACTATGCTATGGTGACGAGTGATAATGGATCATAGAATCCTTTGTTACCCATATCTATTAAACACCATGTGCATTACTAGTTAAATGGAAGATGGAGAAGAAATATATAATACATATTGATTAGTTCAACATGTTAAAATTTTACCTAGTAAAAAAAAGATTTCTCATAATATGAATTATGATAATTATAATAGAATTAAATTACAAGATTTAATGTTTTGATAGTGGACAAAAAATGATATACTAAGAGATATAATCTATTGAGTACTTTTCGTCAATGAGGTAAAGTAAATATATTAGATTAGATGCACAATATATATGTGGCAGATAGAGAAACTAAATTAATGACTCAGTAGAAAAATGATATTAGTCTTATGGGAGCTTACATGGATGGTTAGCATGTTAGTTCAAGAGAAAGTGGTACTTTTTTAAATTTGGGTTCTCTAGCCCAAACATTATCAATAATGTTTATTACCATACTATGTATACATTTTTATATACATGTTGTACACTTACCATTAGAGTGTAGACATTTCTACGTCCTAAATTTAAATGGTAGTGTTCATAAATTAGTTATCATATTAAAAGGTTGTATTAGATCCGAAGCTATAATGAGATCCTTGGTATACTGTGACATTATTCTTAATTATACGTTGAATAGTTTATATATATCATACTTGATAAACCCAGTTGATGATTGAATATCAGGTGATGGGGGATCATTAGAATTGAGAATTCTTCTCATGAATTTCTCACATGGTGATATATGGTAGGAGAGATCTTGAGGACATACCCACCAATTGGAACCCAAGATGTTATCGTTGTCATTGGTTGTTAATATATATTGAGATGTGTATAGGTCTCCTAACATAATATCATTATCAATTTGTGTCATTTGATCACATAAATATATGCTAGGAGAAACCCATGACATGGAATTCACGGTTACATAGTTTTTGTTGGTAGAGTCATTGGTGGTATGGCATTGGTAAAATGATTAATTGATAAATTTATTCTTCTGAGATGAGGAAGAGACATCTCTAGAATGGTTGATCAAGAAAGTAGTGCCTTCATTAGATCCATGTCCATAGTAGTGAAAAGTATTTATATATAGTTAGATTAAAAAATAATAAATGAATAATGGATGATGACCAAATTGTGCATCCTGATTTATGATATATCATATGAGAAAGATATTATATTACATATTACTTCTTCATAGGTCTATATCCTTAGCTATGAATACTCCTTATCACTTTAGGGTCCATAATTGGTTTCTATATTCCATTTTTAATCTGTGAATATTATTCAATCCAATTGAGATATGGGCCTTGAGGGTCATAGACAATAACACGTTCATGATTATGTCATATTCTACTGAATAGGTATAAAGGGAATGGTAGCCCTACCATGGAGATCGTGTGTTTTCCAACTATTATCAATCACCGATAAGTAATAAATTCATTTTTAATAGAGTATAGAATAATTGGACTGAATTTATTTAATAAATGTATTTATATTTGGTTAAGTAAATACATTTAATATTATTATATGAATTAATATTTTAATTAATATTCAAGGTTTAATTAATATTATTTGGAATTACGACTCAATTTAATGACTCGAGTTTATCACGTAATAAATTTAATATATATTAAAAGAATGCAATGATTTATAAATATTAATAATGATGTAGTTAGTTCCTCATTATTATTTATTTAGTACTTATTTGTATTCCTAAGATATATTGGGGTTGGGAACCCTAACTAGGTATTCTTCACATCCACTATTTTAGTAGATGAGGATCTTATTTATGATGTGAAACTCATTCTAAAGGATTGAGGGTATCTATCTCCTACAAAATCCTTGATATTGAAAATGTTTCCATAAGTTTGAACCACGTACATGTACATGGATCTTAGGATTGGAGTCAAGGTTATCATCACAAAATTTAAGGAGTTGTTGGATATTTTTTATATCATCCATAATTTGATGATTGGTGGTCAGGAATATTCTTGCAGAGTGTGTGGATAATCAAGATGGGTTTATATTCAAATCCATCAAGAAAAAATCACCAGTGAAAAGATTTAGTTTACCCTGTCATCATGTCAAATAACATACATGTTTGTTTATTTATTTAGTTTTTATAATATTCAAATGAGATCCTCCTACCTCTACCGGGGATTGGATAACAAGACATGATGAATTTATGTTGCTATAGTGATAAAAATATTAAATTCCCATCCCACCAGCATATGCTAATTTCCCATGTACATTCACTAATACGTACACCCTTCACCCAATTCATTATCAAGTTATCTGTACAAAACTCAACCCATATTCTATACCATTCACAATCATTAACAAGAACTAAAAATTAATGAGGCATGGACTTCTCAAAAAATAAGATCATAATCCAAAATCTCGTTCTTTGATTCAAAAAATAGGGGTATTATATAAGACATGAAATGACGTTAAATAATAGTAGGGGATAAAATTAAGATACTCCCAAAACCACAAAATAGTATGTGACTCTCCCTTAGAAACCCAATATACAATTTCTCAGATCAAAGAGGTGTTGAGATATCATATTTGGACATCTACTAATCCAAACAATTTCCAGAGATAGCTAACAAAAACAAACTAATGATAGATTCTATGAGATATTAGACAAGATTTAATAATAGGTATGAACATCCCACACTCGAGGAACAATTACAGGTTCAATTTTTCTATAGTTTTATCACCCTCACTAACAGCAAATGAGGTCAAACATTAATTTCCATAGCTTTACCTGCTATTAATTCCTCAGTAATTATACCCTTATACATGAAATCCAAATTAATAGTCCAAATAATTTAAAACACGACCAATATAATTTCCTGATTATGGGCTCTTATAGAGATTCAATACTTCATGGATTCATTAATATCCAATTATATAGAGAAAGGAAAAAATCTAGTAAATCATTCAATATAGTTCATCACTAAATTATTACCATGGTTACCATCCAAGAATTCCATATCCTTTTAAATTATAACTTTATTAGGATAATACCAAATGAATAAAGTATCCTATAAATAACCCCAATATTACACTTCAAACAGTTGGGTTTGTATAGTGAATTTCCACCTACCCAATATGAACCCTTAGATCAATGGAGAGGTGTACCACACTCTATAGGTTTATGGAGTTCGTAGGGACTCTACGATCTCATTTTCATGATCATGAAACTCCACCACATCCTGGAATACATGATCACCATTAAAAATTGATGGGTATAGGTTCAGAAACTCACAAAAATGATCTAGATACTCAGATGAATAGTTCCTTATCACTCTATTAAGTATAAAAAGAGAATCAGGGTTTGGGAAAATTGTATCTTAATCACTATAACTATTACCTCATTTATTAAATTTTATATTGTTGTACTCCATTATGAGTTTTCATTAAAACACAATAAAAACCCTATCTTCCTTCAAACCATTCAATTTACCAATAATATGGATAAAAAATATTAGTATAAGAATCAAGATCAAAAGAAGCTCCTTATAAACCCATTTTAAATCTCATAACATTAAATTATTTCTATTTAAAAAAATAACATGGGTTCATATAATTCCACATCATGATTCCATTTGAATATCCCTAAAAATTATCAATCCATTTTATTGAAAAACCACATATTTAAAACAAATATTTTATTCAATCTACACAAATAAAAAAATATTTTATCTTGCGTAAATAAATTCAAATTTTATGAATTTACATAGACCCATTACATTTTAATGAATTTAATCTTACATAAAACCCCTAAAAATTATATACATGAAAACAATTATAACCCAAAATAATTTCATCCACTTAAATAACTGATGTTAAAATTCAAATGGTTTTCAAAAAGGAAACTCAAAACACCCAGAACAATGTATTATAAGAAACCTCAATTACTAAATCATAAAACATTACATTGAATTCTGATGAATAATATTTTTAAATTTATACCACATAGCTTAAATAATCATAAATAGGACATTACAATTGTAATAGAAGATAAATGCTTGAATAGAGTGAAAATAAAAAAAACTATTTTCTCTACAATGCTTGATTTGGCTCCATGGATTGTCATAACATGAAAAAATTATGTGATCTCCAGTAGATAGTTTGAAAAAATATTTTTTATGACCATGAAATAGATTTATTAATCATTCTTCGTAATCATTCTTCATTTTTTAGGGCCTCTATATTCATTCCAAATCTATTAATTTTATAAGATGTCTCCCAGAATCTTCCCACAACTCAAATTAGTAGCAATGAAAGATTAAATGTCTCAATAATAAACATCTATAAATCCTTAAAAAACTCAACCCATAGGTGAACTTGTGGGAATGATTATACCATTAGGAAAACTATTTTCAATAATGATTCCCACTAGGAACCTAGAATGAGGCATCCATGTATTGGAAAACTGTGGCAAAGTAAAATTAGCATATCTTAAAAATAATTTCTAACCAAACATGGAAAAAAAGAAAGATAAATCTAACTAATTATTTTTTTAAACATTTTTATATATAGAAGAATAATTTTTATACAAATAATTTATATTTCATTATATGGAACTAAGATTAAATAAAAGAAGGAGGCCAAAGAGGCTAATACCCCATAAGAATAAACTAGTCTAATTAAATACATAGGAAACCTCCCCCATCATCAAAATAATATCAAGAAACCCCCATAAACCCAAAAACACATGTTTCCCATTGGAGAGAAGTACCAAAACAACATGAAATCCATAACCATTAAACTTATAAAAAATAAAGACTACATACCCACCATAAAAGTATATAGGTTTTGAACTATAGGATTTTAGGATACCTCAATGATTCCATATTATTCCTTTTCAAAAGAAATTAATAAATCTATTTTGAAAATAATTATGAGAAAATGTATTTTAATTTCTGTATATAATATGAAATAAAATATTAATACTCTAAAACTATTATTAAAACACCAATTTATTAAACATGCTTCAGAGGGGATATAATATGTAATTTATATTTCAGAAATAGATTATTTCCCTATTTAAACATATGAGATTGGAATCAACTAATTAAACCTCTCAATTTATAATTTAAACATCAACTTTGAAAAGAAAACCATCTCATTATTTAAAATCACTTAAAATGAATTTTCGTAATTTCTAGATCATTAAAAACATATTCCCCCTTTCTGGATTAAAATATTTACACACCATGGCCATGTATGATTAAAGGTCGAATTGAATCTAAAATTAAATATAAAACCCCAAAAAGTAACAAAATAAAAACCATAATGTCATCAAAAAATCTATACAATAGTAATGCTCACACATAATTAACCACTACATCAAAGTGGGCTCAATACAAGAGATAAGAAACTCACATTTCAATAACCATTGAAAAATAATACCATAAGATATATATCATGAGGAAAAACATTAGAGACTAATGGGACAAGTTCTCAAGACAAATTTGTGGAACCGAATTATTATGGGTTAATAACCACACAACTCATCTTCTGAATTTCCCTCAACTAAAATCTTTATTGATACACCCCTAGAATGATTAAAACAACCAACTATGGGATACTACATAGTTAGTAACTATCCAATACTATATTCAATTCCTATAGACACTACACATAGTTGACTCAGGTTCCTCGTGGAATAAACAATTTACAATGGACACTATTAATTCAATTTCAATCGCATGACAAACTCATTTTTAAATTCCAATATTAAAAAACATTAAAGTATACCTCAAACTACCATAAAGACCCTTATAAAAATCTACCCCTACCTTGAACACATAACGTGAATAAAAATTCATTTAACCAGTTATGTATTCTCACATTAATAAAGAACAAGCATTAAAGGATATCAACAAGGGTGTAAACATCAATCAATAAAATTCATCTTCCATGCAAGATTTAAACTGAACTGTTAACATTAAACCAAGAACCACATCCCTATAAATCCCTTTAAAAACAAAATTTTATAGAAAGGTGTTAATATATGGGAACGCGTGAAAACAAGAAAGAATGGTCTCTATCAATCTATGTATATCACCAAAAAATAACATCAATCAATGCATCCCATTTTAAAAATTGGGAAAACCACTTTAATATAAGACAAACCATATAAAACAATGGAACAAACATCAAGATAAAAAATACAAGTTTTAAAGAAATTAAATACCCTTTAATATAAGAAAAACCTTAAATAAAATTGGAACACCCCACTTATGATATAAAACATGTCTGATAACATCACAGAAAACCATTTTTCTTGATTAAAACCATTAATTGCATTTTATAAAACACATAGACATCAAGAAACACCATTGGGAAGTAGTTAAATTGGACTATAAAATCCACCCGGTTTTTTAAGTTAAAATAGAACATAACCTGAAAAACCATTGTATAAACAAATAAAAATATAATATATATCATTATTTTAGTTGAGGTCAAAATTTCAATATCACACATTCAATTAAATCATAAAAAGGCAATAGAATATATTCACCTACCTTAACTAGTCTAACCATGTACCGAATATTGAGATACACATGATTAGCTCTAAATATAAGAATCACATCACTTATAATCCAAATTCCACAATTATATAATTGTTTTAGACAAAGAAAACAACCCTCATTGCCATTAAGGTTATAGAAAATTCTTGAAAATGGGAGAAACATAAATGATAAGTATGTAAAACCCCTGATAGTTAAATCTGGGTGGAGAGCCATAAGTAAATCACATCATATCTTCTTGGAAATTATTTTTTTGAAGAGATGAGAAGAAAATAGAGATTATAAGATACTTAATTTTTTCCATGTAAGACATTAACATATTTCTAAATATATTTCCAATGCTAGGTGCTGAGATAATGTGTGATTATGAGGCCCGGTGTTCCCAGAATAAATTATAGAAAAATATTAAGTATATTGTATAGTATTCACATGATAGAAACATGATATCCCTTAAATGGTATCTCAAATTAGAAATCAAAGGGTATAGTTGAGTCCAGAGCATGTCGTTTACCGTAGGTGGGACAAATCATTTTCCGATGTGGTCTTTTTGTAGAAAATGCCATGGAAGACGTAATCAGAATAAAATTATTGAATAAAATTATTTTTCCTTAGATTAAATTTCATATATGTGTTGAATTGTGTATTTAATTGGAAATATGATACCAACTTTGAGTCTGTGATTGTGTGTTTTAGCTAAGCATGACATTAAATGAAGGGGCACGAAAGGATTTAATCCAGCGACCATTGGTAGGAATTTTTTTGGTTTTCTATAAATATGTGTTTAAGGTAAATAAGAAAAGGTTGGATAATTTCATACATGGAAAATTGAAAATCTCTCCCATCTCATTTTGATAAAGAACAAATGTTAGATCTTTGGTGGACTAAAATAAACAATAGATATGAGTAGATTAGAGTGTATCGAACACAACGATGGATCGAAAATCTAGGTAGTAATTTTACGTTGAATTCCAAACCTACATGATTAAATTTGTTATCGATTTTTATTTTTTGATCAATTTTGATGCCTTTATATCCTTTCTCAATGGTCAAACTAACAACGACTATCGACCTGTTTATTTTCCAGATTTCTGGTTCGTCTCATTCTTTCACAATTATTCATCTTTAACTTTTCACTTCATCAAAACATTAGGGAAATATGGGGTGAATGATAGATATTTGAAACACTCAATATGAGGAGTCCAAATCTATTCTTGTTTTTGAGTTTTGAGTACTATAGTAGGCATAATGGTGAGAAGAAGCAGTTACTACTTTTCGGAACATCCAAATAGTGATGAATCATGGAACGAAGATTACGAAAATGTATATTGGGATCTAAGAATCCAAGATATGTTATCTGTTCAATTTTCACCCATAGGAGTAGTCCAGGTGGTCTGCGAAAGGAGGTATTTGTGTGGGTCATGTGATGGGATGACACCGGTTTCCACATCGATGAGCCATAGGGTGAGGCCGAGAAATGTTGTGCAGGGGGGCCGAGTGCACAGGTCGCCACGACAAAGCTCATGGGGGCAGTCATAGTGCGGTGGTGGTGCAGGTTGGTGCATGAGGATGGCGGTCATGATCTAACAGGCCAATTTAATATCCGATAATGATAAAAGGGCTAAATGACTAAATTATATGACTCATGTCAATAAGGTTCACCTTTCTTTTTTGGGAGAAAACCCGATTTGAAATCCATAGTTAAGCATGATTATCCTGGGGTAGTTATAATGATGGGTGACATTTTGGGAAGTTTCACAGATTATGTGTGAATGAGGTCAAAAGAACACTAAAAAGGACATCTATTGTCCAGTGGGGATTATCATTAGTCAGATGACCTATTCGGGCACATGGGTGGGACCTAGGGTGGAGACCACGTGTCTGTGGGGAAACTGGTATTACCTGGCAGGCCAGGGCCCAACGACCAAGATAAAAGAGTGGTGTACGTGCTGTCAGTAGGACCCAATTTTATTATTTTGAATTAGAGGTGGTACCCAACCTTATGTGCGGTGCACTTCCTGGGTTATGTTGTAGGGCCCACAACAAATATTTTTTTCTCTAAAGGGAGTGAATGTAACACCCTAGAATTATAAAAGGGTTAACTGACTAAACTATTTGACTATTTTCAACAAGGTGCATCAACCTGTTCAAGAGAATACCTGATTAGAACACCACAGTTACACAATCTTGTCCTGGAGTAGTGACAAGGTTGGGTGAACTTTTTTTAATGTTTCGCATGGTGTGTGTGAGTGAAGACAAAAGCACCTTGTTAATGACATTTGTTAGCATGTGTGTGGGCCCTAGGGTGGGGACCATGTGACTGCTGTAAAATTGGTGTTACATGGCAGGCCAGGACCCAACGACCATGTTAATGGTGGGGTATTTGTGTTGACATTGGGAATCAGTTTTCATAACCATGATGATGCAGGTCGGGTCATGGTGGAGAAGGTCGGGTCACTGTGGTTGGACTGGTCGGAGCTTGTCGGACCAAGCATGCCTTCAGGCCATGCTAGAGTTAAACCCCCCTATATTCTAGACTAGGATTCTAATTCATGCACCATCTATGGAAACATGTTTCTCATATCATGATGGACATTTTGAGTCATGTTTAGGAATCTTCTATTTTTTCTTCGTGGATTGGTTGCATGAGACATTGAAATAATAAAAATATAATATTATTATTAACACATTAACCCACCATAATTTTAACATGTGACATATCATCGATGTGTAGTCACTGATGTTTTGATCCTGATGTAGAGGCATATGATTCAATACCAATTTTGGGTTCTTAAACTGAAATTGATGTGTGGTCCCCATGAGGCCCAGTTTTGGTGTAGGCATTGAAATGTTATTTTTTCACCAGGATTCGTTTTTTGGATGAATAAATGCCTAATCCCATGTTTTTTCCAATGATAATCAGAATGGTTTGATCCATATGATGTGTACCATGATAATGGTGTAGGCCCTTCGAGACACTGTTCATGTACGATGTTGAGTGATATAGCACTTTCACCAGGAGTCCATTTTAGGAGAATGAATAGAAGTTCTTGGCCTAGAGTAGTGATCAGGATGGGTGACCATATGGTAAAGTTTCCCAGGGTGTGTATGAGTGATGACAAAAGGCCACAGGTAAGAATATGTGTTGGCCGGTGGGGATGATGCTAAGTGATGTAGCATCTTCACCAGAAGTCCATTTCAGGAGAATGAATATTCTATCTTGTGTGATTTTCTACAAGGGTCTCCTTGGAATGTTCCATTTGGTCATATGGGGTTGTTTCAGGATGAATTCCTGTAAAATTACTTTTTTCCCTTTGGATCAACAATGAGCAATGCATGCTCATCGGCATTTTGGCTGGAGGTGTCATGTACTCTGAAGTACACTGGGATTCCTAGGGGTACATTATCATAGTTAAATATCTAGGAATGGTTAGGTACATGACCAGGACATGAGGTGAGTCCACACACTATGTGGGTCCCACACACACTATGTACCACATTATTAATCATCTATCACTCATATCTCGTTCTTTTAGGCTCTGATTTTGGACCAGGAGTATCCTATGTTGATTTTTTTTAATATATGAGATGACGGTTCCCTTCATAATGGATTTCGGGATATGATGTGAGATGTTCTGGGTGTGACTCCTATTCCGGAAATGTCCAACAATGGTAGTGATTAGGCGCTGACATATAAGGTATTTCCAAGAGGTAACATCCATTATGGATATCCAGTGTAGTTTCTCGATAACATCTGAGTGGAATACCCCAACAGGTTAAGGAATGTTCCCTTGATGACCTAGTGTATAATCCCCCATCAATTTGGGGAATCCCTCTAACACACTAGGGAATGGGTCTTCTACGACTACTATGAGAGTGTAATACCCCTAATGCACTAGGGTTTGTGTCCTCTACAACTACTATGAGAGTGAAATCCCTCTAACCACAAGGGTGTGTGTCATCTATGACTACATTCAGAGTGGAATCCCCCTGACATACTGGGGTGGGGATCATCTACATTGGGTTTTCATCATCTGGTCATAGATCCATGATGTTACATGTTTTGAATTACCTTTGGACTCATGAGAAAGAGGGGCACTTTTCCCACCATGTTGCATCCTTTTGATGTGACATAAAATAGTTCAAGAGAGACATAGCCTCTTAAAGATGATATTGTCATGTTTTTTTGATTTATCCCCATTGACTTGTGTGTTCCAAGAAGATTTGGGGGATGCTGGTCATCATTGGTGGTTATTATATAATTTTTGGAGACACTTTTCCTAGGATGAGATGTAAGATGAGGTCCCCTTAATTTTTTGTTAGGGCTTCTTTGACTGGCTATACATACATATATATATATATATATATATGTATGTATGTATATATTATTTTTCTAGTACCCACTAAATGGGTTTAAGTAACTCTCATTCCTGGACAGGCAAAGACATGTGGGGTATGCCATGTGATTTCGGTGTCTAGATTATCGTGCTTGGAAGATTCTACTCTCCTACTATAGGTAGTGATGACTTAGTGAGAATTTAAATTTCTCCCTTTTCTAGATTCTTTTATTTGGATGGGATTACATCCCTCTCTTATTGGGTTGAGATGTACTATTTTTACTATAATTTTTCAAATATAAAGCTTTCTTTTTAAGAGTACCTCTTGTGGCTCCCCCTTATCCTTTTTGGGGAATCCTATAGAGTATTTTCATAATCACCCACACATGGGATTTCCCCATACGTTTCATGCATTATGTTGATTATAGATAGGTTGATCATGGCTTTAGAAGAGCCTAGGGATACATGTTCTTAGGTTGCATACAGTGGTATTTCTTGGTATTTCGGAATGAGTCTCTCTTATTAATTTTACCTTTTCAGTTACTTCTTGTTTGTGGCACATTTATATTTGGTATTGTATTTTCCCCAATTTTCCTTTCATTTTAATTTTTTATACTATTACTATTAAGTGGTTCTTTCATGTTTGGTTTATTATATAGAAGCATTACAACTTTTGTTCCCTTCCCTCTACACTTTTTCATTGAGTTGGATTCATGTGTGTGTAAAGTAATTTAGCTAAAGGCCACCTCATGATTTTTGTTCCTTCTGTGCTTGTCACCCCCCAGACCAATGGAGGTAGGCTTGGGGTAGTTGCAGATCGAACCCCAACATTGGCTGGGTTGTGGAAAAGTGGTATCAAGGTGGGTTTTTACTTGGGAAATTCTTCGAATGTTCTATAAAAATTAATTGGTTGCGTTATATGGAAACAATGTCAACATGATTCAAGAGTGGATCACAGGATAGGGAGTCTGGTAATGATGCAGTGTCAGACATATCCATTCACTTGGATGATGAGTACCCACTTTTCGACTCATCATGTTGGGACATTTATCTTAGGGAACATTGGTACATTCATCAACTTGGATTGTGTTAATTAATATCATTCTTGATTCATCTCCACATTTCTTTTGATATATATATGTATATATATATATATATCCTCATTATATCATGTTACTCCTTCATGGATTCGGGATGCCTCCAAGATGATAAGAAACCCAGATACAATCATAGGTTTGTGATGTAGATCATGTGAATGGTGAGGCCTTGTTTCAAGATCTATTATATGACCCCATTCATATAGGTGGGAAGGTAGTAGCACGTCCACCTATTGAGTAGAAGATATTCCCAATAGAGTATTTTGATGGAGTGCATAGGATGCATTCACTATATGAGTTCTAGTGCCAGAGACCACTAAGGGTACGTGGTGAGAAAGATCCTTAAGCAACCAAATATTTTAAATAGTTATTTATCCACCTCTTCATGAATTTCTAGAAACTAATGAATCATATGGTGATTTCTCTAACTATAATTTTCCATGGAATGACTGAACCTTTGTGGATCTTGGTTACTCAGATGCATGATGAGTCAAGACTCTCATGTAAAAACTCCTAGAATTTGTTTTATGAGGAGTACTACTCATCCTACTTACAGTTCATTCAGACTTAGGAGCCTTTGGAGCTATAGTTATGAGGGATGATAGTGGCTGAGTATGTGACTAGGTTCACTGACCTTACACTATAATCTTTAGACATGATCTGTGATGGATACTTCTAAGAATAATGTTTTATTAGGGAATATACAGAGAGATCATATTGAACATATTCCCTTGTGCTACACCACCCATGTCAGGGTATTTGAGCAGGCACTGGCGACAAAGATTTTTCATTTTTTGGAATTACATTGTGAATGTTTTGGCTATGGGAACATTATAGCTAAGACTTCTACATCATATATTAGACATCATTGGAAGGACCTCAATGTAAGAGGTATTCCCAACACAATACTCAAATAATTGGTAAGAGACATCTTAGAGAACTAGGGTAGCCTAGGGTGGGATGGTGTTATTCCTTCATTGGAAAAGGTAACATGGCTCAAGATTGATCAACCGGATATGTTGAGCTTCCTAGAAAGACCATAAAATGACCTCCATGACACATACTATGTCGTGATCATGGATATACAAATAGAGGATGGGGTTGTTCCTTAGGAGGATGTGTAGTATGAGATGAATGTGGATTTTTGGATTGTGGAATGAATCTATGAAGTCCTTCAACCACCACCAGGCAGCCCATGTCAGGCTTAAAGAGCTAGAAGTTTGGGTTGAATGTAACTTCATGCTATAGATTTTTATGATCCTATAGTGCATGAGATGATAAAAGTAACTCACTATTCCTTTTACACGTTTTATCGAATAACATATTATAAATTGTATGAGGTACTCTTTTCTCCCTACTTCTTGCTTTGGGTTTTATCAGGGTGACATGGTGCATTAGTGTAACCCTATATTGATATTGTTTGATGTAGTTTTGAATGCATGAGGAAGTGGGTTCTTTCCCCCATAGATAAAATTTTTTTATGTGAGACAATTTTTTAGGGAGAGTTAGTGCCACCCAAAGTGGATTGTATCATGGTTTAGTGGATGAGTCCCTATAACATGTGTGTTTTTTATGGGGTTATGTAGTGGAGTGTCAAAGCCGGTATTGGCACTACTAGTAGAGATTTTCTACTTGACATCCTTTTTATTACAATCCACTAAGGGGTATTGCTTATTTTCTAGTTTTAGTATTACTCATAACCCAATAAATGAGATGACTCCTTGAGTATACCACATTCTTTATGTGTCTACCTTCTATAGGTTGGGTGAGTGTTCACACCTGCCATTTTCTGGTACCTTTTTCTGCACAAATTTTACCTCAATAAAACAGTTTTAATGTAAAGGTTGAGTAGATAGAGGCTGCATGAATAGAACTATGTGACTCATTAATTGGTGGATTCATTAGTAGTAATTTTCTTTAGGATGTGAAGACACCACCTTTTAGGAGAATTATTATTGGTTTTTTCATACCACTAGGGTCTCAGGTACATCATCACTCATAGAGAACTGACCCTAAGATGATGACACTAGTTGAACTCTCTATGGGAAAATGACTCTAATATAGTCTATACACTGGGAATGTGAAATTTTATTGTAGATTCCCTTAAATGGATGGCCCAAACTCACCCAGTGTGTGATGTTTTAGAGTAGTTATCTTCCATGTAGCTTACCCTAGTGGAGAAAGAGAATAAAATTTTCCATCAATCGATGTTGTTGACCCCTTCTCTCCTTGAGCATGTGAGAGTGTCCCAGCTATGATACATTGACTGAGAGAAATTGTGTCAATCAGATAACCACATGTGACACACCCTATGGATATTATGAAGTATGGAATCAAAAGATCTTGTTCCCTAGGCTAATAGATGTCATAGCCATGGTGTGGGAGGAGGTGAATCCGTAGTTCCACAATTCAACCTAAGCTATACATCCTGGTGTTGTGAATATGTACAGGGACCATCGGTGATGGTTTTTGTTGTCTAGCATGAGACAAATCATAGTTTACTTGCCCTCATGATGCCTCACATATCAGCAGGTGATGTTTGAGCACAATGTTCCGCTTGGTTGTTACATCATCTTTAAATCCTATAGTGGGAACGAAATGGAATATCCATAGAATTTTTTATTGGGATTATTAACGTAGTGAAGGGCTATGAGACAATCTGTGTGATATTTGACCAACTCATGAATTCGGCACACTTGCGAAGAGGGAGTGGATTTCAGTGGAGTGTTTTGGGAAGCAGTACATACGGTAGATCATTCACATTCACGAGGATCCCTTTATGTTTGCCTCTGATCGTGACACATGGTTTATATCTAGGCTGTGGATAGTACTATAGGATTTTTTTGTTCCTTGGTTTAGATGAGTACAACCTATCACCCCCAAACAGATGGGAAGCTTGAGGGAACTACCCATGCATTGAAATATATGTTAAAGTATTTCATGTGGGTTTTTGAATGAGTTGTTAAGCTATCTTTAGGGGTCATTGATCTTTTCAAGATCATGAAAAGGGACTGAATAGTTTTCTAATCATTTCCCTTCCACCAATTGACGGAGTGGGTTAAAAACATTTCCAATGTTTCATATATGAGGAGATATGTGTAAGATCATATGCACGTCATCGATTGGATCAAGATGGACTTTATAGTTTCAGCAACTTTTTCAGATCACCTAGTGGCCATTTATCAATGATAAGAGTAGTCCATACATGGAAAACCATTCCTTTGGTTCACGTGTTGTGCCAGTATGGAAATGAGTAGGAGCTTTCCTAGGAGTGGGAGATCTAGCTGTGATCTCATTATCCAAAGTATTATCCCTTGTTTTTATTTTCAAGGAAACAAATATGGAAGGATGGAATGATGTAGAGCCCCATTTTTTCCTTTTAACAAATTGAAATATTTTTACATATATTTACAGATCTAGGAATAGAAACAGTGTGCAATTTAATGGTCTGATGTGCCTAGAATAAATTATACAAAACTATTATGTATATTTTATTTTATTCACATGATTGAAATATGATTTCTCTTAAATGGTCGCTCCGATAAAAAATGATAGGGTACATTTGATTCTAGAGCTTCGTGTTTACCCTATGTGGAACATAACTTTTTTCGGTGTAGGCCTTCTATAGAAAATTCCATGGAGAATGTAACAATAATAAAATAATTGAATTGAACTATTTTAACACATTGATAATTTCTAATAAAATAATCATCGGAGTCTCATATTGGAAATTTGAGACCACCATTGAGTATGTTATGGGGTATTTTACCGAAGCATGCCATAAAATGAAAGGGAGTAGAAAGTTAAGACCCTGTGACCATTGGCATACATTTTTTGGATTTCTAAAAATATGTGACTATGGAAAATGAGAAATTTTTTGCTCATTTCTCTGATGGTTACCAGTAATACTATAACCTCTCATTCAGATAGAGAATTGATTTTGGATCTTTTTAGGATTGTGATAAAACAATTGAGCCCAGTAGATCCAAGTGTTGCGAACAAAACGATGGATACAAAATCTAGTAAGGATTTATATTTCAGATTCCACTCCTCCCTGATTAAAGAATTTGTTGTTGATTTTTCACCTATGATTGATTTCTCTTTCTTGATATCATTTTCTGATGGCCTAAATAACTACATCCATCTATAATTTAATTTATAAGTTGCATCTTATTCAAATTATTTATCCGTTCTTCATTTTCTACATCTCACTACGTCGAAACATCTCTGAAATGTGGTAATAAGAAAAGATCTGTGATTCCCTTGATCTGAGGAGTCCAGATCAATGTTTGGTTTAAAGTTTCGAGTGCTGGATGCGGTGTGACAGTGACGCAAATAAAAAATTACTTTTCATCACATTGAAATTTCCACATATATCTGAGTGAAGCGTATGGCTGTGTAGATCAAGATCTAAGGATGCTGGATATGGTCTCAGTTTGTTTTTATGACCCCTGATGTAGTCCTACTAGTCAGAGGAAGAAGGAAATAAAATGATTTTCGCAAGTGTGTGGTACCTCTTTCCAGAAGTGGCGAGCCACATCGTGCGGCCAGGAACGCGGGGTGTGTCCAGGAATGCGGCGGCCACCGTGGAGCAGCTCGATTTAATCAGACTGTGGGGCAGTGTAGTTTGGTGCGTGGCAGGGCGCAGGTGGGTGCATGAGGTGGACCAATCTTGTGGAGGCCAGGAGTTGGTAATTCCTATAGGCCATGGTGTTGTAACCTAGGCCACAGCCATGAATGCACGATCATGGTGGTTGGGACGGCCATAGCGGGTCAGACAGACTACATTAGGTGGGGCCGGGTAGGCCTTCGGGCATATCTAGAGTTGAACCCCCATGTCTTCTAAATAGGTAATCTTATGGATGTTTTATCTAATGAAACATGTTCCTCTTATTGAAAAGAACCTTTAGAGGCTTGTTTATTATTTTAATGTTTTGTATTCTTGGCTCGATGGCATGAAATTTTCAAATAATAACAATATATTATTATTATTATTATTAAAAATTTTACCCACCAGAATTTAAACTTGGGACATCTATAGGATGTGTCATAAGTGGTGTTATGATACTAATGTTAAGGAAGATGTTTGAAGACCAATTTTGGAAACTTATACTGGAATTGAGGTTTGGGCCCCACAAGGCCCGGTTTGGGGGTTTGTGTTGAAATGTGCCTTTTTTACTATGTGTCCATTTTGGATGAGTGAATATCTATCCCATGTTCTCTTTTGGGATTATCAAAATGATGTGATCCATAAGATGTGTACTAAGATCGAGGCATGGCCCCCATGAAACATCATTCGCATATAATGTTGAGTGATGAAACTTCATCACCAGGATTCCGTTTCGAGTGAATTAATAGTTGATCATAATAACTTCTCTACAAGGATCATAACAGTGTGATTTATTTAGTCATCTAAGGTCATTTGTAGAGGCATTATAGAAAATTTATGTTTCTTTCCTTCGTATCATCAAGGAGAAATTTTATATCATCAGCCTTTTGGTTAGAGGTGTCTTGTACTCTAGAGTACACTTGCACGCTTATGGGTACTTTATCACAGTTTATTACCCTTGAATGTCTAGGTACATGAACAGGTGATGATGCAGGGAAACACATCATGCGGGACACACACCCCGTTTACCAATTTATTAATATTTTATCTCTTCTATCACCTTCTTTTAGACTCATATTTTTTTCACACAACTAGCCAATACCATGTGTTTTCGGCGTATAATGTGAAGGTTCCCTTTATAGTGGCTTTCAAGATTCCATTCGAGATTTTCTAGGTGTGATGTTGATTCAGGTGATGTCTAATGGTGGTAGTGAGCAAGCACTGGTATATTAGTGCTTTCTGAGTGGTACCATCCAGTAGGGATGACCAGTGTAGTTCCTTGATACCTTCAAAGTGGAATCCCCCTACTTGGTAGGGAGTGGGTCCTCGATACCCTAGACTGGAATCCACCATCGGCATGGGGAATCCCCCGGACGCACTAGGCTTTGGGTCATCTACAACTACTGTGAATGAAGAATATCCCTAATTCACTAGGGAATGAGTCCTCTATGACTACTATGTGAGTGTAATCACTGCGACACTCTAGGTCAGGGGACCTTTATAACTACTATCAAGTTATAATATCCATGAAATACTAGGGAGCAGGTCCTCTACACTAGGTTTGCATCATCTGGCTACAATTTTGTAATGAGACATGTTTTTATGTACCTTTGGACTCATGATGAAGAGGTAAATTTTTACCCCCAAGACACGTCCTTGTGACATTACCTAAAACCCCGAAGGCGAGATAGATCTACCCAAATAAAATAGTATCAATCATTGGTGATTAATCCCCTTTTAATTTCATATTCAGGTAAAACATAAGGGATGGTGGACATCATTGGTGGTTACATTTGGAAATATTGGAGAATCTTTTTTGGGGATGAGATATCATATGGAGATCCTCTTACTCTATTGTTTGGGTTTCTTTGACAGATAACACATATAAATTATTTTTCTAATACCCACTCATTTTGTTTTGTTTACTCTCCTTCTAGAAGATGTGAACGAACGTGTGGCATACCCCATGTGTTCCATTTCTATCTTCTAATTGTTTGAGGAGTCTACTCTCCAAATATAGGTAGAAAATATTCAATGATAATTTCATCCTCACACCATTTCTAGCTCCTTGTGTATGGATGAACTTACTTCACTCTCTTGTTGGGTTCAGATACACTCCTTTTACTGTACATTATCTTGTCTAATGATTTTCTTTTCTGAGTATCTATTATAGCTCCCCTTTACCTTTTTTGGGTGTCCTAATGAGATTTCTTATTCTCACCCCTATATGGGATTTTCCCACTCATGTCGTTCCTTATTCAAATAATGGATAGGTTGATCGTGACTTAAGAGGAGCATTGAGAAGCTGGTTATTTGACTTTGTATTGTAGTCATAGCTCGGGATCTATGAGTTGGGATCTCTTGGATATTTTACCTTTTATATACATCTAGGTTGTGTAAACTTTTTGGTTGGACATTTATTTTCCCCTTTTTTCCTTTCAGTTTACATTACTATACTTTTATTATTTATTGGTTCATACTTGTTTGGTTTTTAATAGTATTTTTTCAAATTTGATTCCACTCCCTCTCCACTTTTTTATTAGGATGGATATGTGTGTGAGTGTAGTTTTATAGGAAAATTCCTCCCAACATTTGTTGGGTCATTGGTGCTTGTCACCACCCCCTATCCAATGGGGGCATGCTTAGGATGGTTGAGGCTCAAGTCCCCGCATGGGTTGGGTCATAACAAGATTATGGATAGATGTGTTCTAGTTAAGGGATATTTTTGGAGAAAACCCAAATAAAACAACATGAAAAGAAAATGGTACCCAAAACTAGGTTGGTTTTATGGTTTACTCACACATTTTACTAAACCATGTAGTGAACGTACAACATCCACTTTCTAAAACTATATATGGTTCATGGTTTCTACAAAAAAGCTTCCAAAACCCCCACTAAAAAATATAGACCAATAAAAGCAAAAAAAGTATACAAAATCACCTAGGAAACATGATACTTAGCGGAGAAGTCAAGTATATAAATAAAAACATGAAATCAACAATAAAAATATCATTCTTGTGGAGATAATTTTAATGTGTATCAAAAAACATTTCTTATGGAAGGTGAATTTAACATGTATAAAATTTTTGTTACGAATTTGACATGATGACTATTGAAAATCATATTTACTGTTGATTGAAGAAAAAAAATCTGGTTAGAAACATTAAAATAATTCGTCTAATTATAATGAATAAATCTTTCTTTTATTTGTAGATAATATAACATGGATGGTGATTATATAAGGCTGAGTATGATGATGGGAAGTGTTGAGGTAGTGAATTTCTATTTTAGAACAAACATTTGAGTTCTCATATGCTACTATGATTTAGAAATGTTGTTTTAGTGATTTTGGAACATTTTAATAATTTCCAGACTCAATTAAGCTGTTTCGATATGTTTTAGAAGGATTAGAGATTCCTTGAGTATGTTTAATATGGTTTGAAGCCAATTTTATGAAGAATAATATCTTTGAGATGAATCTAAAATTTGGACAAGTACTCTATATATATGGGTACCCTATAATGTGCAGTACATAAAAAATGGATGTCTAAAATACTCATACTAGAATGTAGAAAATAAATCAAAGGTTATTAAACAAATATTATAAAGGGTATCTATGGAAATATAATTAATAAAAATGGGTTTATTATAATATAAAGTGTAAATGAATGGAATATTAATTATTCTCACTATAATATATAAAATTACTCAATATGAAATGCCTGACTAACTCTAAGTATCTTTCACGAATAAAGGTTATAATAGGGATACCTAAATACACTTAGGGGGAATGGGACTGGTAAAGTAAAAATAAATAATTGAATTCATAACGGTAACAACATGTTATATAATATTCACATAACATTTTTGAAGAAAACATAAAATTCATTTGGATGATACATAACGATTAAAAATTTAAAAAATCTGATATTTTAGCTGACATAAATACATGATAATGCTTTATATATTTTCAGCAATGGATTAAACATCACAATGAATCAAAGTGATACTATTATTAAAGTGATATTTTAAGAAGATAATTCATGAAAAATTATGGATATGATCCAACTGTGACACTATATAAATATAAAAAACTAGATTATGTTAGTTCTATGAATTTTGATTCAGTTATTATGTATAGAGAAGATCAATTCACAATGTGTGATGGAGATAGTTTCATAAGATTCACAGCACAATAATGTTTTTTATGTTATCTAGAAGGAATAAAAATTATGTGCTTTGGGAATTTATTGAATACAATAGATAGAGATTTTATCATTCTTATTTATTATTTAATTATTGAAAATCAAGGATAAAATCATGGGAATATCACTACCAGTTTCCTAAGTGATTAATATTTTATAAAATGATGACTGAGAATTATGAGGAATAACATAATGTCTCATTTCCATGAAGTTTTTATATATTCAAAAATAAAATTAACATTAATTTCATTATATTATAGTAAAAATAAAATTAATAATATAATGAAATTAGATGAGTGAAAAAGATAAAACTAGTACTATATTTTGATGTTACGAGTTTGTGGCTGAGAACATTTTTATTCCCAATATTTTATTTTTCAGTGAAGGATAGGGATCCCAATTCATGAAACCCATAATATAATTTACAATTGATCTATATTAATAGATATATAATAACCCACTATTATATTTTTCTATCCTTTTTTTCTTATTCCCAACATTTAAAGAAATAAAAATATAATGTTTTCATAAAGTGGTTCCAGAAATATTACACCAGTCATGATTCATAGAAACCAGTAAATGATAAAAACTAAGAATATATTTCTACATGAAAAATAGGTTAACCAAAAACATTTCTAGTGTACGTAAAATATATTCTAGGATATTGAAATTTGAAATAGAACTGAGGAACTAAATCATTCGGATCACTCATTTGAGTTATAGATATAGAATCCCCTAATATTTCAAGGTGATTCATTACCTAAGAAAGAAGAATCGTGGTTGGGTAATATGAAAAGAATGTTTTATTTCCTTCTAACTCCAAGAAATATTAAGGTCATACTAGTGATATAAATTCCAAAAAAACATAGAATAATAATGGTGGGACCTAGTTTCCAAATCAAATCATGATTAATGTATTATTCTCAAGGGGTTTGAAAAATTTTCAATAAAAAATTCTATATTAATTCATTCTATGTGTAAAAAATAATAAGATTATTTGATAAAAAATGAGGAAATTTATTTTTAATAGAATAAAGGGTCTAGTTTTATTATATGAAATTATTTTCCTCGAAGGTACTGGTCTAGTTATCACTCATGGAAAGAATATTTGAGTCAGGTCTATGGAAAGAATATTCAATTGCATTTTTTCATGGTCTATATTGAAAATTATATGGACATAGTGAATAATGATTTTGTTGAAGAAAAAGATATTTATGGGAACTAGATGGAAGTGATTTTTTATTTAGCTTCACATTTTGTGGGAACATTTATGAGGGAAATAGTAATAGGAATAAAAGACTCTCTCTAGGTAGATGAGAACCAAATAACCAATCCACCATATTAATCTTTTTACCCCTCATTATAGTAACTAACAATGTTGTTTCCAGTGTGGATCATTAGGAAAATATGGAGGAATGTATGATACAGTCATAAGAGAATTATAAATGTGGATGAAGTGGAAACCTCAAGAATGATTTTTCCAAACCTCAAATGATAACAGGTAAGGATTGATCATATCAGTATCAAGTATCTCATGCTTAAACCGGGGGGTCTCATTAGATTAGATCTCTACCTCGGAATTGTGTGACCCAATATTCTTCTTTGAAAACCACAATAGTCTATAAAATACCACTATAATAAAGAATAAATAATTACTCAGTGGTATTTAACAAAAAAATTATTGAATATGAGTAGTAAAACAAAAAGTAGAAAAAGTACCCTCGATCGTTTTAGGTACCATCCATCATAACTACACCCTTATTCATTTATTGTTTGATAGTGGATCATACGAATGGTTTATTTCATATCATGTGAGAAAAAAATTAGGTTTTTACATGTAAATTATGTCTTATGTTCATAAAAACAAAACACCTATTAGGTAATGGGGACGTAGAAGATTTAAGAGCCCATTATGTTACATTAACATTGATGGAGTTCCATTTTTTTGTGAATTTACTATCGTAGAAATAGTTATCATTAAATTAATATTTAAAATATAAAATTTGGTAAAATTCAAATCTTATTTTAGTTGTCTTTTTAGAAAATTATCCTTCACATCCCTCAATACTGTTAATTACTTATACAAATGGGGTTAGGATATGAATGCATGAAGAGTGGTACCTTGAATGAGAGTGGAAGGAAAAATATTTTAGATGAAATCTATAATGACCTTATATGGGACTGATGAAACAGTGAATTTCAATATTCATTCTATATGAGACTGATAATTGGATATATTTCATCTAAATTTCTCTTGGATTCCACATGAATCATAGATAAATTTTTCTGTTAATCTATATTCAAGAAATACTCTATTTTACTTTTGTAATTTATTATGAATCCAAAAACTCTAAAAGAGATGAAATTACAATTACAATATTAGGAAACAAAGTTATTCACTAGACTTTGTAAATCACATTTAGAAACTCTGGTGTCATTCGTAAAGAAGGAAAATGTTTTTTTTATGTGTCGATTATCGTAAATTAATGAAACCATAATCCTGAATTTATATAATCTTCCTCAAATTGATGATTTTTTTGATCAATTTATGGGAGTTAAATGGTTTTAAGAAATTAATTTACAATTTTTGTGTCACAAACTCCATGTTCGAAAAAAAGATATCCCAAATACATCTTTTGGAAGATGATATAGTAATTATAAATACATGGTCATTCCATTTCATCTATTGAATAAACCTAATGCTTTCAAGGAATTATTAAACTTTATCATTGATAGGTCCCATAACTCATTTTCGGTAGTATCCGTTAATGATTTCCTATTTTACAAAAAAATAATAAATGAAAATGAAAAGTACATAGAGGTTGAATTGGGTGCATTGAGTGAAAAAAAACATTTATGCTACATTATTAAGTGTAACTTCTCAGTACATGATGATCATTTCCTTTGTCATTTTATTTTCGAATAATGAATATTTTTTGATCCTATATATATCAAAAAATCATTTATTGAAAATATATTAATATCATATTCAATTTAAAAATATTTCATGGTTTACCATACTATTATCATTTCTTTGTATTATATTTATCAAGAATTTCATACCCCTAACGTCAATGAATTGGGAAGGGGTTCAATTTAAATATATTAACAATTTTCTATTAACGCTTAGGTTTGGGTTTAACATACTTTAGAATCCATCCTCATATTTGGAGAACTATTTTGAGGTTATATAATATATTTTTCAATGTCTACATATGTAGTAGGATGTTTTCTAATGAAGGTAGACCACGTTGTAGATTATAATTTGAATAAAATGAAATCAAATGAATGGAATTGTACAATTCATGACCTATATTTGGTTTTAGTGGTCCACACATTATAAAATTGTTCTACTAACTCTTTATTTATAGTTTCACCATGTTTACTAATCACAAAGTATTTAAAAACATATTTTCAAAAAGGTACGTGAACCTCATGAAACATTGATGAATAGAATATCTCCTATTGTATATCATTAACTTGGCTTATACCCATGTGAACAAAAATATAGTGGCCAATTATATCAGAAAAATTTCATATAATAATGTTTTCAGTAATGTTAATTTCAAGTGGAATCGTATGGGGGAAATTTCCAACCTAAATTTGGATTATATGGAATAGAACTGGGTTATTTTCATATACTCAGTTACAAATATTCCTAAATTTGTTAACTGAGTAAGGGATTCTCAATAATAAAACATAAACTATCTATCCATCAATGGTTGGGATATCATTTAATGTTTAAAAAATATGTTTCACTTTTGGGCTCTAATCATAGTTCCTTCATCAAAAAATATCATCTCTTTTCTTCTTATCACTATTAAAAATAGATATCCCCTTGGTATTCAGAAAATGTATAGGTCTATGAGGACCCGTTCTGGTGGTTGGTTATGAAATAAAATCTAGAAAAATTATGTTAAAATATTAATCACTTTTCAACATGTAAAATATGAACATTCATGGCCAATAAGAATGTTGAAGTTTATGTATATATCGATTTGTAAATGAGAACATATTTTCCAAGAAATAGACGATGGATTACCATATTCTGTTCCAAATCATGATATTATTTGGGTGATTTTGGACAAACTTCACACGTAAGAACATTTCATTCGAATTTAGGTGTCTAATAAAGTAGAAGACTAAGTGAAAAACTATATATGAGAAGTGGATAGGTTTCCTGGAGTACCAATTTCTATTTTCACTATCAAAGACCCTAGATTCAACAAAATGATATGAAAATACTAATAACATGACCTTAGAAATTAGTTTATTATGATCATGATATATCATCCAAAAACAATGGACCATAAGATCATAATATCATGACACTATATGTCATGTTTATGGATTATGTTATAGATTTCAGTGGTTTATGGAAGATTATTTGTCATTATTAGATATTTCATTTAACAATAGTTATCTATCAATGATTCAACTGCACTGTTTGAAGAATTTTATAGCCATCCATGTAAATATATACTTTTTTAGGTTGATACTAGGGAAGCAACTCTAATTAGACCATGAATTTTGATTTAATATATTATAAAAATACAAATAATTCAGAAAAATATTAATGTAATGTAAAACATTAATAAATCGTATTAAAACCATCGCTGAAGAACCCTATATTTTGATTTAGGTGACCATGTATTCTAGAGATTGTTGCTAATATTGGGTCACTGGTGTTTGGAAAAGTAGGAGAAATTGGATCCTCTATTTTCTATACCACTTCATATTTTGGATTGTATTAGTGATGTTCTATATTTATTAGCATTACCACAAATATTTAGTGTTTTACAAAATGATTTTCATACATACCAGTTAAAGAAAATACTTCTTAATCCTAGAAATTATATTCATTGGTACCATGCTTATATTTAATCAGATTATATAGATATCAATTACCCTGTTTGTATTCTGGATTAATATGTAATGAATTTTTGGGGATGGGAAATATATTTTGTAAGGGTATTCTAAAAGTGTGGTACGATTCAAGAATGAAAATTAGAGTGGTAAAATTTAATATTTGTTAAATTTATATAGATATTCTAGTACACAAAAAACCTCTAACATTCCAAGGATGGAAACACAAATGTTGGGAAGAATATAACACCCCCAGTTTGAGGTAAATTTCATTTCTTATTCATGTAATATAATAAATAGGTTTAGGTCAATGCTTTTTTAGATGTTTTTGAGTAGTTTAGGAATCATTAATGAGGTTTTATTATTTAAGAATTATTTTTTGAATCAATAAATATTTCGTATGTTGATAATAATGGGTAGATGAGCTTCACAAAATAGAACACAGTTGGGGACCATGTGTATATTTTTTCTTTCTGGCAAAGAGAATTATGTAATAAATAATTCATTAAATTGGTATAAATTTGACTAATTTAAATAAATCGGGCTTTCAATTTTGTACAAATCACATTTTTCTCTTAAACATAAATAATACTATATAGAATTGGGGAGATTCTATTTTTCCTAGTGGCTAATTCTGACTAATTTAGGTGCATTGAATAAAATCCTACACTAAAACACTCTAATTTATAGATAAAATTACTATAGTTAAGCATTTAATTGATAAAAATATGTGATGACCCAAGCTAGACATATTTTTATTTTAAAAATTGAATATTAAATCTCACACTCATTATAAAATCCCATGAAGAAAAGGTTTATTGTCTTTGAGCATCAGTAACTTATCTTATCATATTTGTTAATTTTCTCTATAATTGAATGATTCTACGATATCTTTAACATTTTTCATAAATTATACTTATCTTTGTCAACATGGCAAGTGAAACATAAGAAATGGGGTAGTTCAAATTCCTTTTATGGGAAAACATATCTATATGTAATCAAGGGTTAATCATGATAAAAAATTAATAGGGTAGAAATAAGTTATTTAAAAAAATGTGGTATATAAAATTTTACCACAAGTTATCATAAATGTATATGTAATCTCATATGAAAAAATAGGTACCATGGATTAAATTTATGATAAAAAAATATGATCCATAGAGAATAATAAATGGAATATTATATAGAAATATTGGGTTTCATTAACCAAAATCATAACAGTATATTATGGTATAAAACAGAATTAAGGGGAATCATTATATTGTGATTATATTCAACAAGTACCATGCTTTATATAGTGATCACATCTAAAAAGGCAAACAATTTTTTTGTGAACATATCTAATAAGTATTGATATTAATTTTAATATCATATCCAATAATTATCATCTCTTATGTTGACAATATATCCAATAAATCATAACCATTATGTTGTGACTGTATCTAATAAGTATCACCCATTATGTAGTGAACATATCCAAGAAGGATAACCTTTTATGATATGATTGTATCTTAGTTGGAACACAATTCATGTTTTGAGTTTATATATTAGGTCTCACCATTTGGGTTGTGAAAATATCTATCATGGTTTACCCGTTATAGTCTTAGATCATCCAGGAAGGATCACTCTTCATGTCATGATGAAATCTATGTATGTCCAAAATTTATTTCTGTGTGGGATATAAAACCATAACCAATATATTGGAGGGAAATATTAGGCCCCACCCATCATCATACATACAAATGTACTCCATAAATTTTCAATCATTAAAAATATCATGAAACCCCTTAGGAATAAAATGGTCTTTATTCATCACATGAAAAATTACCCATGGATATAAAAAAAGTTTCACTAAATTTTTAAATGATATAACCAAAATAGGCCACATGAATGTAAATGGTTGATATAAAAAAAGTCACCTTAAAAGAGTGTTTTATAAGAGAATAAATATAACGTGATTCATGAAAAATATTTTGCAAATAAATAAATCATTTAATAGTAAGTGAGAAAATTTTACCAAAATTATAAAAAATAGATTAAAAAGATATTTTTAACTTTCAGTTAAAAGTGGATGTTACGTATCACATTTATAAGTATTTTTCAAAAATGTGAATTGAAAAATTTAAAAACATTTAAAATAAAAATATTCATCAATATTAAATCATTAAAATATATACCATAATTCAAAAATAAAATTTTGAGAGTGAGATAAAAATTATTTATTTTAGAATATGGAAAAACATTTTAACATTTTAGAATAACTTTATTGAAAATATACATAAAAAGAGTAACAAAAAATCAATTTTAAAGAAGGAAAGGAAAATATTATGGTAACACAATATTACACATAATGATGTTTCAAAATATAATAGAAACATTTTACGAGAAAGGAACATAGGGTGAAGGAGTGAAAACCATCGTTAAAAAGTATATTAATGTTTATAAAAAATGATATACTTTTTATGGTGATTAAATTCATTGATGTGGAATATTTGGGGGAAAAGTGTTATTTTCTCCTGATAGACTAAGAATGTACCTTGTAAGAAAATCATAGGGTTGGATAATCCAATCATCAAATAGATATGTTCAATAATAAGCACTATAACTCTTTTTAGGTAGTCGAGATAATAAATACCCCTACAACTTTGGTACATTTTGAATTGAAATCCATTGAATAGTTGGGTGAGAGATAGATTTTTAAATACTCTATATTTCATAAAAAATTATGATAAATGAAATTGATGGCCAATATATACAGTGTAAAAAAGAAAACAAGTGGTGAATACACATTATATCTTAGTGAAGAAAGATTAAGATGCCAAAACCCTTACCTTGTAATCTCACTAAATTGAATGTTATATAAACACATTTATAATAAAAATAACTATAATAATCACATATTCAATCAAATTATATATATATATATAATATAGATACCAAGGCATTTCATAAATTTATATTACATATTTTTACATTAATATTCAATACATTACACAAACACATGCTTGGGGACTAAATTAGATTATTGTCTTTGGAGACTAGGTACACAATATTCAAATTTGTTTAAATATCATCAGATTCTCACATAAAGACGTTACACATTATTATAACAATATGATTAAGATATTTCGTTATAGTATGGGGATATGAAACATAAAAAATGCTGAGCTCATATACTCAATAATGGAAAACAAGGGAGACACATAGGCTTAACCTGAACATAAGGGTATGAGAACATGATCATAATATTTGAAAACCATACCCCGCATATCAAAGTGTGTAATATTTTGTCTAGAAATAATCAGTGTCAATTCTTAAGACGTGAATCATAAGGAAATAAAAGAACTTGAATCATTATGGAATAACATGTGAATAAGATAGGTTTAATCATTAAGTTAAGTATATGAAATATGACCCAAACGTGAACTTATAGAAAGGAAAATAAGACAACATAAAAAATTAGGGACATGAGATATAGTTTAATTCATGAAGAAGTAATCATGTTCACACATAACATTGTGAACATGTTGTCTTGTTCATGAATTAAATTGTGAACATGTAGGCATATTCATACATGAAATTGTAAACACATAGTCAGGTTTGTTCATAACATTATGAACATATAATCACGTTGATGTATAAATTATGAACATGTTATTAGTTTCATGAAGAAATACTTATTCATGAGTAATATATCTATACCCAATGCACTGGAGGGAGATATATTTTTCACCAGTCAAATAATAAAGATCATAATTATTTGTGATAGAGGATCTAAAAATATTAATCATATCACAACCCATAAAATAAAAGTGGTTTAATAAAAATTTCATCATATCAAAAAACTTCATAAGATAGATTGGTTTAATAATCATTTCATCATTTAATCATACCATAAACCATAGAAAATGTTTTGGGTTTCAGAAGAATTTTATCATGATATATCCCATGGAATAGAAATGGGTTTTATAATCATCTTAAAATAATAAATAATTAAGATAAATAATAATTATGAAATCCATATTTTATATCCCTAATAAATCATAATTTTAATCAAAGGATTTAATCATCCATAAATAATTATTTTAAAATATCACATGGAAAATTTAATGAGGAAAATAACCATTCCACAAGAAAAATCACGTTTTTGAAACATAAAATATATTGAAAATAATTTTCTTCAAAACTTACTTTGAAAACATATAATTTAATATCAAAAAAATAATGGTAATGAAAATAAAAAATTATGTGGATGATATAAAAAGTAAAATAAATATTCCATTTATATTATTGATGAAACCCAAATTGGAATTGTTTGGTAAATAACGTGAAGATTCTTTTCAAAAAAGATCCTAAAAAATAAAACAAGTGTAAAAATTTATGTAAAAATAACTTTATTAATGTTAAATATTTTTGAAAAAAATATTTTAAAACATTTGGTGGGGAATGTTTAATCAAATAATTAGAGAAATAAATATGATTTTTCTTTAATTCATAATATTTAAATCATACCTAAATAAAGAGAGTAAATAGAATATAATAATTTATCATAATGAAAAAAAAATAGAAGAGTGAAATTCATTAGTTTATTTATAGATATATCATAATATTTAATTATTTTATGCTTAAATAGAAGAAATACTAATATATGATGAGATTGTAACATTAATCCCATAAACAATATTTAACGTAGAACTATAATCCCCATAAAAGGATAACACTAAAAGAATCCCAAAATTTCCCAAGACTAAATAAATTCATGATATTAAATTGAACAGTGGCTTTATATACACCTCATAAAACAATATAGGTTCATAACACGACATTAGTCTCAAGGAAGGAAAATTGAGACAAAAATAACCTACCGCTTTAGTAATATTTGGACTAATAATCCATAATCAAGAATAAACTAAAAAAAATTAAATGATAGAAAATTAATGGTATTCATGATATAACGTGTAAAATATGAATTATATACACCACACAAAATAAAATAGATGTGAATTTGAATATGTCTACAAGAAATAAAAGAGAGACAACAAATCCATTACCATATGTCCCGAAATCCTTCATAGAAGATCAATCCGACTACAAAATAAATATAATTTTATAATAAATATATTATATAACCATAAATATATATATTATACCATATAGTATTTAATTTCTAACAGTTATTAATAGTTTATTGCCAATTTCTTGTTAAAATAGTGTTTTGGGTAATAACCTTTTTTTCGTATATGTTCTGGTTTGTTATATTTCGTAATATTACATTGATAATGGTTCCATAATATAGATAATAAAATAATAAAATAATTTTCATATTTATCTATCAATTATATGTTTATTTCCATCAGTAATGAATGTTTTTATAGATGAAGTATGTTACAATCATGGGGACGGTATGTCGTCCGTATGCATGAGTATTGTTTCCATTTTTTCAAAGATCAATATAGAAAGAAGTATGTAATACTTTTTATTTATATAATGAATAAAATGTAAATTGTTTATATTAAATATACTTATAAAATTCATCCATTTGGTTTGGTGATTAAAGGATATATTCTCACAACTTCGTGAAGGTGGTAGTCCAAATAAACAAGAAATACATTACAATCTTTCGGTGAGTGAAAATGTTAGAAATAAAATGATATATTATCATTGATGTATTTTTCATCTGTAATAAATATCATAATTGTGTCATTTATATAAAATAAATTCATTAATTTTCTAATTATTATCATAAATGTAAATCGTTAGTGAAAAACTAAACACATCGCTTTGTGTGGTGATAGTCCTCTGTACATACGGGCGACTTTATTATATCACCTACCAAATTTAATAAAAAATGAATATAAGAAATAATTACTCAAAAGATAAAATTATTTTATAAATATAATATATATATATATATGCATATATACTTTATATACAATAGCATACCTAACCAAACGTGGTGCTAATGGAAAAATGAATATCCTAAATTCACGATAAGTTAGTCCACTATACACATGAATGATGATTTCCTATAGCATTATATGGAATACGGGGTGGATGTACATCATGAAATAAAAAAAAAATATATATTTAAGACACTAATTTTAATATATCATCCATTTTTAAGAATAATTTATGGAGGGTGTAAGAAATAAAATAAAAATGTTCGTTAAACAACATTACCTCTTCTTCGAGTATCCTCCTTCAGTTTCCACTGAAATGTTTAATAGTTATATTTTATGTAAAAAATATGGATTATAGGATGATATGAGGGAATTTTGAATGTGTTTTCTTGAGTTATTATTGAAAAAAATGATTGATGGTGTGCAGAAGATAGGCGAGGAGTGTCCTTTTATATGATTGGTGAGTGGCCCCATTTTTAATATTTTAAAACAAAAAAGGTGTATCCATATTTTTAACATACAAAAGGGGTACTAAATGGTGTATTTTACATAATTAGACATTATAATATAAAAATATTGATAAAAATTAAATTTTAGAAAAGTTTTTAAATCATTTTAACACTAATCGTTTTAGTTTAACACCTAGTAAAATCATTTTTACATTAAACACAGTAATTAATTTTTAATCTTTCCACCAATTATTTTAGTTAAAATAAGTTGGAATTATCATGTGATATAAACTATTATAGCCATATAATGGAACTAATATTTATAAATTCAATTCATAGAAGTGGAAGAATTTAATTTAAAATTAATCCTGCTATTATGGACAAAAAGGAGTTTTAAAGAGAAACAATTTGAAAGATTACAATGTTTTTATATATCAATTTGTATGAAAATTATTAAAATAATATATATTTGATTAATAGAATTATAATTTAACTACTTTTAATATAAAACCATTTTACAATATAATTTACCTTCGTAAATAATTTAAACAAAAATAATGTTTTCAGTTAAAAGTATGTATTTTCCACTATTTACTGGGAAATTAACAGTTGTATAAAATTTTCAAAAAATAATCGTATTATAATTTTTGAATAATGATATAAAAAATTAACATAATTTTTTAAAATGTTTTTTCTAAAAGTTTTTGAAAATTGTTTTAAAATATTTTTTTTAAAGAGGTGAAAATTTTACTATTTAGAAAAATAATGTTTCGAAAAGTATGATAATATTTATTCTTTTATATTTTCTCTAAAATACATAATATGAGTGTTGAATAGTTTATTGAATATATAAAATATTTATTTCATTATAATAATTAAAAAAATATTTTTAGTTAATTTATTTAGGTAAACCAAGGTAGTTTTCAATGAAATAGTTTTTTATAAAATGATTTCATTTGTTTTTAAAGAGTTTTTATTTTCATTTTTAATTTTTTAGTCCCAAAAGAATTCATATTATATACATGTCTATACCATCTTTTTTCATAATTTATTTAATTATTTTCATACACACTATTCCAAAGGCTAGTATTTAAATATCATAATAAATAATAATATCTAAATATCATGTCATGTTTCATTTAAACTTAGTATTGCATGTAATGAAATATAAACTCAATGTTACCCATCACTACTGGAAATACACTATTTCCCAACGGTTCACAACCGTTGGGAAAGCCCCTCAAACCGTTGGTATATCATATACCAACGGTTCTGATAACCGTTGGGAAGTAAGCCATTGGGAATGGTTTTCCCAACGGTTTACTGGAAACCGTTGCAATAGGCCCATAGAAGTTACCCTATCCCAACGGTTTGGGTGAACCGTTGGGATAGTTTTTCCCAACGGTTCTCCCAAACCGTTGGGAAAGCCAAGATATACCATGTGGGAACATTTTCCCAACAGTTCCAAACCGTTGGGATATACCATGTGGAACATTTTCCAAACGGTTCTAAACCGTTGGGAATTGGTGAAGTCTTTCCCAACTTATATGCCAACGGTTTGAAACCGTTGGCATACCCTATGCTGAAAATTGCAGCACCCTGCAATTTGCACAGCCCCTGTCCCCTGTCCATCACCACTAGTCATCAGGCCTCATTTTCACCTCATTTTCACCTCATTTTCGATCCAACTATTGTACCAGTAATAAAATAAAACATACATATTCAATTACGAACAAATTCATACACATTTAACATATAATGGATCCTGAAACTATACAAATCCATAATTAAATTACAATTCATAAACATACATAATTCATATAGAATTCAATTTAAAATTTAGATGACAATTATACGTGGAATCTGAAATTCAATTCATAATATGATCGGTTTTTTCTATACCATATATTTTTACCTCAAATGATGTCCATTTTAAACAAAATACATACACCTGAAGTGATACCGGCCACACCGCACCTCAGATTGAGGCGGGGTTAACTCGTACACGTCACATTTGACTCATGGATCGTTGTGCTAAAGTATCGACAGAATCCTAATGCGTTTGGTCGGTTTTCCGTATGCCAGTTGATGTTTTTCACTTAAAATGGCGTCCTTTTGAAACAAAAGACCGACACTATGAGCGGTGCCGACCACACCGCGTCTCCAATTGAGGCGGGGTTGATTCGTACACGTCACAAATGACTCATGGATCGTTCTCCTAAAGTTTCAATGGAAACCGAATGCGTTTGGTCGGTTTTCCGTATGTACTTAAAATGGTGTCCATTTTAAACAAAAGAGAGCCACTTAGACTGATCTCGGCCACACCGCGACTCGGATTGAACCCGGGTTGCCTCGTACAGGTCACATATGACCCATGTATTGTTGTGATAAATGATCAAAAGATTCGGAATGCGTTTGGTCGGTTTTGCGTATGCCAGTTGTTCTTTTTCAATTATAATCATGTCCATTTTAAACAGAAGAGACATAGTTAGAGCGGTGTCGGCCACACCGCGTCTCGGATTGAGACGGGGATGATTGTTACACGTCACATATGACCCATGGATCGTTCTCCTAAAGTTTCAATGGAAACCGAATGCGTTTGGTCGGTTTTGCGTATGCCAGTTCTTTTCACTTATAATCCTACCCATTTTAAACAAAACAGACACAGTTAGAGAAGTGTTGACCACACCGCGCCTCGGATTGTGGCGGGGATGATTTTTACACCTCACATATGACCCATGAATCGTTCTCCTAAAGTTTCAATGGAAACCGAATGCGTTTGGTCGGTTTTCCGTATGTACTTAAAATGATGTCCATTTTAAACAAAAGAGAGCCACTTAGACTGATCCCGGCCACACTGCGACTCGGATTGAGCCCGAGTGGGCTCGTACATGTCACATATGACTGATGGATCGTTGTGATAAATTATCAACAGATTCAGAATGCGTTTGGTCGGTTTTGCGTTTGGTCGGTTTTGCGTATCCTGTCCATTTTAAACAAAAGATAGACAGTTAGAACGGTGTCGGTCACACCGCACCTCAGATTGAGGCAGGATTGACTCGTACACGTCACATACGACCCATGGATCCTTGTGCTAAAGTGTCGACACAGTCCGAATGCCTTTGGTCGGTTTTTCGTATGTCACTTGATGATTTTCACTTAAAATGACGTCTTTTTGAAACAAAAGACCGACACTTTTTGAGTGGTGTCGGCCACACCGCATCTCCGATTGTGGCGGGGTTGATTCGTACACGTCACATATGACCCATGGATCGTTCTCCTAAAGTTTCAACGGAAACCGAATCCGTTTGGTCGTTTTTCCGTATGTACTTAAAATGGTGTTCATTTTAAACAAAAGAGAGCCACTTAAACTTATCCCGGCCACACCGCGACTCGGATTCATCCCAGGTTGGCTCGTACACGTCACATATGACCCATGGATTGTTGGAATAAATTATCAACAGATTCGGAATGCGTTTGGTCGGTTTTCCGTAATCCAGTTGATGCTTTTCACTTAAAATGACGTCCTTTTAAAACAAAAGACGGACACTTTGAGTGGTGTCGGCCACACCGCGTCTCCGGATTGAGCTGAAACCACCGTGAAACATTCTAATTTTTATTCGTGACGTGTACGCGCAGACATCACGTCAATCGGACGTGCGGTTTGCCCGGTACGGATCAATATTCATGTTTTAAGTGATGCGCGCGCTTCGAAACGCGCGTGAGGGGGTCCAAACGGGCCGAATGATGTCGGAATGGCCTGAAATCAGACGATAAATACGGGTGAGTGATTTATGAAGTGGTCGAGCAGACGACACGTCAATCGGACGTGCCGTGTGCCCGCGGTGACCGACAACGCCGTCATGGTGTCATAAACGGCCAAAACGGGCGTCCAACGGTCAAATTCATAGCGGAAGACCACGGATTCACCCGAAACCACCGTGAAACATTCTAATTATTATTCGTGACGTGTACGCGCAGACGGCACGTCAATCGGACGTGCGGTTTGCGCGGTACGGCTCAATATTAGTGTTTTAAGTGATGCGCGCGCTTCGTAAACGCGCGTGAGGGGGGGTCCAAACGGGCCGAACGATGTCGGAATGGCCTGAAATCAGACGAAAAATACGGGTGAGTTATTTATGAAGTGGTCGAGCAGACGGCCCGTCAATCGGACTTGTCGTGTGCCCGCGGTGACCGAGAACGCAGTTATGGTGTCATAAACGACCAGAACGGGCGTCCAACGGTCAAATTCATAGCGTACGACCTCAGATTGAGTTGAAACCACCGTGAAACATTCTAATTATTATTTGTGACGTGTACGCGCAGACGGCACGTCAATCGAACGTGCGGTTTGCGCGGTACGGCTCAATATTCGTGTTTTAAGTGATGCGCGCGCTTCGTAAACGCGCGTGAGGGGGGTCCAAACGGGCCAAACGATGTCAGAATGGCCTGAAATCAGACGACAAATACGGGTGACTGATTTCTGAAGTGGTTGAGCAGACGGCACGTCGATCGGACGTGCCGTGTGCCCGCGGTGACCGACAACGCAGTTCTGGTGTCATAAACGGCTAGAACGGGCGTCCAACGGTCAAAATCATAGAGGACGGCCTTGGATTGAGCTGAAACCACCGTGGAACATTCTAATTATTATTCGTGACGTGTACGCGCAGACGGCACCTCAATCGGACGTGCGGTTTGCGCGGTACGGCTCAATATTCGTGTTTTAAGTGATGCGCGCGCTTCGTAAACGCGCGTGAGGGGGGTCCAAACGGGCCGAACGATGTCGGAATGGCCTGAAATCAGACGAAAATTACGGGTGAGTGATTTCTGAAGTGGTCGAGTAGACGGCACGTCAATCGGACGTGCCGTGTGCCCGCGGTGACCGACAACGCAGTTCTGGTGTCATAAACGGCCAGAACAGGCGTCCAACGGTCAAATTCATAGCAGACGGCCTCGGATTGAGCTGAAACCACCGTGGAACATTCTAATTATTATTCGTGACGTGTATGCGCAGACGTCACCTCAATCGGACGTGCGGTTTGCGCGGTACGGCTCAATATTCGTGTTTTAAGTGATGCGTGCGCTTCGTAAACGCGCGTGAGGGGGGTCCAAACAGGCCGAACGATGTCGGAATGGCCTGAAATCAGACGACAAATACGGGTGACTGATTTCTGAAGTGTTCGAGCAGACGGCACGTCAATCGGACGTGCCGTGTGCCCGCGGTGACCGACAACGCAGTTCTGGTGTCATAAACGGCCAGAACGGGCGTCCAACGGTCAAATTCATAGCGGACGGCCTCGGATTGAGCTGAAACCACCGTGGAACATTCTAATTATTATTCGTGACGTGTACGCGTAGACGGCACCTCAATCGGACGTGCGGTTTGCGCGGTACGACTCAATATTCGTGTTTTAAGTGATGCGCGCGCTTCGTAAACGCGCGTGAGGGGGGTACAAACGGGCCGAACGATGTCGGAATGGCCTGAAATCAGACGACAAATACGGGTGAGTGATTTCTGAAGTGGTCGAGTAGACGGAACGTCAATCGGACGTGCCGTGTGCCCGCGGTGACCGACAACGCAGTTCTGGTGTCATAAACGGCCAGAACGGGCGTCCAATGGTCAAATTCATAGCGTACGACCTCGGATTGAGCTGAAACCACCGTGAAACATTCTAATTATTATTCGTGACGTGTACGCGCAGACGACATGTCAATCGGACGTGCGGTTTGCGCGGTACGGCTCAATATTCGTGTTTTAAGTGATGTGTGCGCTTCGTAAACGCGCGTGAGGGGGTCCAAACGGGCCGAACGATGTCAGAATGGCCTGAAATCAGACGACAAATACGGGTGACTGATTTCTGAAGTGGTCGAGCAGACGGAACATCAATCGGACGTGCCGTGTGCCCGCGGTGACCGACAACGCAGTTCTGGTGTCATAAACGGCCAGAACGGGCGTCCAACGGTCAAAATCATAGCGAACGGCCTCGGATTGAGCTGAAACCACCGTGGAACATTCTAATTATTATTCGTGGCATGTACGCGCAGACGGCACCTCAATCGGATGTGCGGTTTGCGCGGTACGGCTCAATATTCGTGTTTTAAGTGATGCGCGCGCTTCGTAAACGCGCGTGAGGGGGGTCCAAACGGGCCGAACGATGTCGGAATGGCCTGAAATCAGACGACAAATACGGGTGAGTGATTTCTGAAGTGGTCAAGCAGACGACACGTCAATCGGACGTGCCGTGTGCCCGCGGTGACCGACAACGCAGTTCTGGTGTCATAAACGGCCAGAACGGGCGTCCAACGGTCAAATTCATAGCGGACGGCCTCGGATTGAGCTGAAACCACCGTGGAACATTCTAATTATTATTCGTGACGTGTACGCGCAGACGGCACCTCAATCGGACGTGCGGTTTGCGCGGTACGGCTCAATATTCGTGTTTTAAGTGATGCGCGCGCTTCGTAAAAGCGCGTGAGGGGGGTCCAAACAGGCCGAACGATGTCGGAATGGCCTGAAATCAGACGAAAGATACGGGTGAGTGATTTCAAAAGTGGTCGAGCAGACGACACGTCAATCGGACGTGCCGTGTGCCCGCGGTGACCGACAACGCAGTTCTGGTGTCATAAACGGCCAGAACGGGCGTCCAACGGTCAAATTCATAGCGGACGGCCTCGTATTGAGCTGAAACCACCGTGGAACATTCTAATTATTATTCGTGACGTGTACGCGCAGACGGCACCTCAATCGGACGTGCGGTTTGCGCGGTACGGCTCAATATTCGTGTTTTAAGTGATGCGCGCGCTTCGAAAACGCGCGTGAGGGGGGTCCAAACGGGCCGAACGATGTCGGAATGTCCTGAAATCAGACGACAAATACGGGTGACTGATTTCTGAAGTGTTCGAGCAGAGGTCACGTCAATCAGACGTGCCGTGTGCCCGCGGTGACTGACAACGCAGTTCTGGTGTCATAAACGGCCAGAACGGGCGTCCAACGGTCAAATTCATAGCGGACGGCCTCGGATTGAGCTGAAACCACCGTGGAACATTCTAATTATTATTCGTGACGTGTACGCGCAGACGGCACGTCAATCGGACGTGCGGTTTGCGCGGTACGGCTCAATATTCGTGTTTTAAGTGATGCGCGTGCTTCGTAAACGCGCGTGAGGGGGGTCCAAACGGGCCGAACGATGTCGGAATGGCCTGAAATCAGACGACAAATACGGGTGAGTGATTTCTGAAGTGATCGAGCAGACGGCACGTCAATCGGACGTGCCGTGTGCCCGCGGTGACTGACAACGCAGTTCTGGTGTCATAAACGGCCAGAACGGGCGTCCAACGGTCAAATTCATAGCGGACGGCCTTGGATTGAGCTGAAACCACCGTGGAACATTCTAATTATTATTCGTGAAATGTACGCGCAGACGGCACGTCAATCGGACGTGCGGTTTGCGCGGTACGGCTCAATATTCGTGTTTTAAGTGATGCGCGCGCTTCGTAAACGCGCGTGAGGGGGGTCCAAACGGGCCGAACGATGCCAGTTGATGTTTTTCACTTAAAATGATGTCCTTTTGAAACAAATGACATACACTTTGAGTTGTTCCGACCACACCGCGTCTCGGATTGAGGCGGGGATGACTCGTACACGTCACATATGACCCATGGATCGTTGTCCTAAAGCATCAACACATTTCGAATGCGTTTGGTCAGTTTTTCGTATGTCACTTTTTGTTTTCACTTAAAATCTTATGGAAATTCATATAGAATATTTTTATATCATATTTAGTATGGATTAGATTTTAGTTGATCGTGCTATGAAACATTTCAGAGCTAATGAAATTAAGGAAGGTGGAGGGGATGTCCGGGGGGCTGTCCGGGGGGGCTGTCCGGTGGGTGTCCGGGGGGCTGTCCGGGGACCAAGGAGGAGGGTGGGGGGGCTGTGCGGGGTCTGTCTGGGGGGTTTTTTGGGGTTGTTCAGGGGGTTGTCCGTGGTTGTTCAGGGGGCTGTCCGGGGGTTGTTCAGGGGGTTGTTCAGGGGGTTGTCCGGGGGTGTTCAGGGGGCTGTCCGGGGGGTGTTTGGGGGGTTGTCCGGGGTCCAAGGGGGGGTGGGGGGGTTGTCTGGGGTCCAAGGGGGGGGTGGGGGGGTTGTCCGGGGGGCTGTCCGGGGGGCTATCCGGGGTCCAGGGTGGAGGGTTGGGGGCTGTACGGGGGGCTGTCCAGGGGGCTGTCCGCGGGGGCTGTCCGGTGGGTGTCTGGGGGGCTGTCCGGGGACCAAGGATGAGGGTGGGGGGGCTGTGCGGGGTCTGTCCGGAGGGTGTTTGAGGGTTCTTCAGGGGGTTGTCCGGGGTTGTTTAGGGGGTTGTCCGGTGGTTGTTCAGGGGGTTGTCCGAGGTTGTTCAGGGGGTTGTCCGGGGGGTTTTTGGGGGGTTGTCCGGGGTCCAAGGGGGAGGGTGGGGGGGTTGTCCGGGGGGTTGTCCGGGGGCTATCCGGGGTCCAGGGTGGAGGGTTGGGGGCTGTACGGGGGGCTGTCCAGGGGGCTGTCCGCGGGGCTGTCCGGGGGGTGTTTGGTGGGTGTTCGGGGTCCAAGGGGGAGGGGGGGTTGTCCAGGGTCCAAGAATGAGGGGGGTTGTCCAGGGAGTTCTCAAACACACAACCACTAAAAGACAACAACATCCATAAAAACAGACAATATATAAAAATTACTCAACTCCAATACTATACTACGAGTCTAGATAAAACCAACAACTAGAATAGATTAAACATCAAATCTCATGTCAAAAATGTAACGGATCAATATGTCCCACATCAGCATCACCATCTCCATCATCATAATCATCATCGCCCTCGTCATCGTCCTCCTCATCGTCCTCACCCTCCACAACGCCTTCCTCCTCGCCTTCGCCCTCCTCCTCGCCCTCCTCATCTCCCTCCTCTTCCGCATCAGACTGCTCGCCATCATCATCTTCAAGCTCGACATCAACCTGACCACCACTGGAACTGCCACCTGGTGCACCATATATAGAATGTATCGACGACATGTATTCATCAATCGCTGGGCTGGCCTCTGCTGGAAGTGTTGGACGTAGAACTTCAATAAATTTCATAAATGCACTGTTTGCCCTTGCAGACTATTCTGCCGTCTTTGTGGCCCTTTTCTCAGCCTGTTCTGCCTGTGCCCTAACTTGCTGCAGCTCGGTGGCACTACAACTCGTACCTGAGGCAGGCCAATACCTCGTCGGGGCTATCCTAGGTCGGCAGCGTACTCTGCCAGAATGATCATCTCCCAACACCTGATGTAAGTGATCAGATGGCCCAAAATTGTCTGCTTCTTGGGCATCGAGGGCCTCTAAAGTATCCTGTTACAAATATAAATATATTGTTAAGTTACGAAATAGATATTAAAATATAAAATCAACAGATTAAAACTTACAATCTGCTGTTGAGTCACTTCGTTGACAGCATGTCCATCCTTTTTTCGTCTACTCGAGCAAAATAGTTTTGCTCGAGGCACACGTCCTTCAATATTTTGTACTTGCCTCTACAATGACATTGAAAACAAAATTTATATAAAGACTTCAGGAAATAATTAAATAATTGAGGAAACAAAAGAAAATGTAAGTCGTAAAGAAAACTTATAAACAATTGTCATACCTGCTGCCTCTCATGATCCGGCATCGTCGTGCGTCCTAGTGTATGGAGGTATTTTTTTGCATCAATGTTTTTTTTATTTTTTCCAGATGATTCCTAAATAAAATTCGATAATGGACAGGATAATATTAATGAAAAACTTGAAAGTTATTATTTAAATACCTCAAATGTAATTCATACCTTAAAATGGGTACTCGTCCAATGAGTAATCATCTGACGATACTGCTCTATAGGAAAATCATCCACGACTGGTACCGCCTCTAACTCAGTGCCAACTCTAGCACGCCAGCCAATATACAGCTCATTCTTGTAGGCTCTCCAAAGCTCGCCTAAATCCTTTAGACGTTCCATTCGTGCACCCTCACCATCAGGAAAATTAAATCGAAGCTGAAATGAAAATATTAATTTATATAAATACAAAAAAAATTCATGGCATTAAATACAACAGATTTTTTTACCCATATCTCTGCCCAAGCTCTATCTTTGACCTCATGTGGCAAATGTCTCCACGACAGCGGGCTGACGGGAATGATGTCGGAGTATTTGGCAAGCGTCGCCATAAAACTCCGACATTGCTGCCCTGTTTTCTCAACCATCTGATTGTCTTCATTATATTCCACCATAACCTGTGTGCGACGGTTCCACACCGAACGCATGCGTGTACGGCCCCGCCCCCGCCTCCTTTCAGTAGATGTATCTGTCATGAAAGAAAAACAAATATTTTATCAAAACATGTTATAATGAAAATAAATATTGCTATAAAAATTTGATAGGGTTTTATAAATATACCTGTGCTAGTCTGATCAATGAGTGGCGCCGGATCCACAGAACCTGATGGAACACCCTCTGGTGGAACAGGAGTCGAAGACGATGGAATATAAAAGCTCGGAGAGACAGAAGTAGAAGGAAAAGAAGATGGAACAACTGTATGACCTGATGCTGACTGGGGAGTGGGAATCATCATGGGATGTGAAAATGATGGGGCAGAAGATGCAGAAGGTAGCGAAAACATGGGAGGTCTAAATATCCCGTGTGTCCCTAACGACACACCGGGATCAGAATGTGGGAAGGCTGAAATGTCAGTGGGAGGGGCAGGGTCTAGTCGGGTACGCGCAGCTCTATGTCCACCTCTGGTACGAACCCTCCTCGTACCACCGGCCTGAGTACTAGGACCAGTACTAGGCTCCTCGTCGAATAACTGTCGACGTAATGGTGGATCCTACAAAAAAGTTTACAAAAAAAATTAATCACATGACATTATATATTCTGTAAATATATATATATATATATATTTGAAATAAAGTACTCACTGTAGGCACTAATGGTGGAATGCCCATCTCCTCCATCCGACGATTGTTCTCCGCCATTTTTTTTCTTCGTCTCTCTTCAATTGGCTTCATTTCCTGCATTGGAAAACAAATATGTAATTAATTAGAAAAAGAAAATTAATGTGTAAACCAAAAAACTAAATATATGAGGGAATGAGGGGATTCATTGGTAATTTAGCTATCAATTGTTTTAGAAGAGCTTGAATGAATTTAATAAAACATACAAGTTTTAATGTTCACCAAGTTAGAAATATTGTTTGATTTGGTTTGAATACAGTTCAATTCCAAATTAGAAAATGCAATTCAAATAAAACAGCAACCAATAAACATTGAAAATTCACATAACGGTCAAGTCAGCTAAAAAATATTTGTGATCAATACTAAATAAATATGAATATTACCAACCTTAACAACCCAACTCGAGGTAAACCAAAAGAATTGAGAACATGGATGAATGATTCTATACATTTCCAACCACAACTTCAGGTTCACAATCAACTCTGACAATTGATCTATTGGAGTCATCAAAAGAAATAAATGGATTGGTTCCAATGGCAATAGGGACAGTGTCAATTCCATCATCAGCATCATCAAAAATATGTCTTGGAATTACTTCAACTACGACACCAAATTCAGGTTGAAGTTGATCTTTGACATAAAAAACTTGTTTAGCCATTGATGCCAACACATATGGTTCTTCGGTTGCAAGAGTCCGGGTCATATTAATTACTCGAAATCCACAATCCTCAATAAATGTGCCATGTCTCGTCATCGAATCAAACCAATGGCATTTCATCATTGTGACTCGTCCATGAGAGTAATAATCCAATATTATTATTTTCTCAACGACTCCATAATAAACCACATTTTCAAGTCGCGGTCTACTATCTGATGCGCTGGCATAACAATCTGTTGTGGTAGTAACCATAATACCATCATGTTGTGTTCTCATGTTTTTGGCTCGTTCAGTGACAATAAATCTGTACCCATTGATAACAATTGATTTACAGTCACGAACCACGGTATTTGGACCAAAAGCCAAAGCTCTTATTTCCTCAGAGACAGAGTCAGCAGACAAACTCAATACCTGCAATATAAATGACAGTTAAACTTAAGTAAATATTGAAATAATTAATTTAAACAGTAATAATTTTACCTTCAATTTTAACCAAGCAGAAAACTCTTTGCTATGCAAAGTCTCTCTCCTTCTCAAAGATAAAGAACGATGCTTCCTATTTATCATTGTTTTATGTTCCCTGTAGATAAAAAAATATGAATAGTTTAACAGATATATATGTAAGATATACATATTCAATTTTGTTACCTGATATAGTCATCGAACAAATCACAGTTGAACAAAACTGTGCGATGTGCCATCTCCCGCTCTTCATGGCTTAATGTATTCAATGTATATGATCCAGGAATTCCTCCTGTTTGAGGAAGTGATGGAAAACTGGGTTCAATTTGCTCATATTGTTCTTCTTCATTTCTCATTGGTCTGTTCATTCTTGTAGTAAGATCAGACAAATACATTGAACAGAAATCCATACATTCTTGAGCTAAGTAACCGTTCACGATAGAACCTTCGGGAGGATTCTTGTTTCGAACATAAGACTTTAATGTGAACATATTTCTTTCAGTTGGATACATCCAACGAAAAGAAACAGGTCCTCCGAGAAGTATTTCAGTTGGAATATGGACAGTCAGATGCAGCATGCATGTGAAAAATGATGGGGGAAATATTTTCTCCAACTCACACAAAATTAATGGGGCATCTGTCAACATTTTTTGCAAGAAAGACTTGGACAACTTCTTAGCACAAAGATCTCTAAACAAATGGCACAACCGAATAACACCCACCCTTACATTATTGGACAAAAGATGACGGATTGCTATTGGAAGCAACTCATGCAGTAGAACGTGATAATCATGAGTCTTCAAAGATTTTAGCTTCAACTCTCTTCTGTTGACCCGTTTAGATATGTTGCTTGAATAGCCATCAGGAACTCTAATAGTCTCTAATACTTCCAAAAATTGTTTTTTTTTTCAGTAGGTGTCATCACATAAGAAGCACATGGAAGTTGCCATTTATTTTCACTGATACGCACAGGATGCAATTCTGGTCTGATGCCCCAATCCACCAAGTCACGTCGAGATCGTAAATCATCTTTTGTCTTCCCCTTGACATTTAGAAGAACTGAAAGAAACATTTCACATATATTCTTTTCAATATGCATTACGTCTAAGCAATGACGTAGCAAATTGGTTGACCAATAAGGAAAATCAAAAAAGATACTCCTCTTCCTCCAATTGTAACAGGTTTCTGTGGAAACATTCTTTCTCTTTCCAGATTTCATTTGACCCTTCCTGAACGAAAAACTGAAATCTTTCAATTCATTAAGCACATCAGTTCCAGACATACGCTGAGGTGGGTCATCGGTCTCTATAGTATTATCAAATCTTCGACGATTCATTCTATATGGATGATCCTTTGGCAAAAATCGTCGATGTCCCATAAAACTGAAACTACAACGATGTTTCAGTCTTCTAGATCGTGTATTCTTCATACAAACTGGACATGACAGTTTCCCCTTCGTGCTCCATCCAGACATCATTGCATAAGCCGGAAAATCATTGATTGTCCACATAAGCGCAGCGCGCATCTGAAATATGTCTTTCGAACATGCATCGTATGTGCGCACACCCACATCCCAAAGAAGCTTCAACTCTTTTATTAAAGGTTGCATGTATACATCAATATCAATGCCAGGATCAGAAGGACCAGATATGAGTATACTCATGAAAGTGAAAGGTTTTTTCATACACAACCATGGGGGAAGATTATAAATGTGTATAAAAACTGGCCATGTGCTGTGCGAAGTAAGCATCTGCCCAAACGGATTAAAATCGTCGCATGAAAGACCCAGCCTCACATTACGCACGTCAGCTGCAAAATCAGGATGTCGAGCATCAAATCTCTTCCATGCAAATCCATCTACAGGATGAACCAACTCATCATCAGTCTTCTTTCTCTCGGTATCATGCCATCTCATTTTTATTGATATGTCATCAGACATAAAAAGATTCTGGAGTCTGGGGATCAATGGAAAGTGCCACATTACTTTCTGTGGAACGCGGGATGGTGTTCCATCAGATTTTGACTTCCAGCGGGATGTGCCACATTTTATACAATCATTTCGTTCAGCGGTTTCCTCCCAGAATAAACTGCAATCTTTCGGGCAAGCATGAATTTTGTTTCTTGAAAATCCAAGTTCCTCAACTAACTTCCATGCCATATAGTGGTTTGAGGGAATATCTGCATCATCTGGAAGTAAATCCTTCAAGAGGGTAAGAATGTAATCGATTGCTGTATTAGAAATCCCATACATAGTTTTCCCATGAAATAATCGGATTAAAAATTCCAGCTTTTTCATTTTATCGCATTGCCGATATACTGGAGTCGTGGCAGCATCATTCAATTTTTTCACCCTATCAATATCATCATTTTCACTAGATGCATCAGCTGTCCTCATATCGAAGTCTTCTTGAGTCGAAATCCTTTCTTTTTCATGATGACGAATAAACGGAAACCGATCATCTAACAAATTCTCCATTCCAGTCTTTTCATTTCGATCATCACCAATTTGAGATTTCGTTTTCTCCCCATTGTGATACCACAGAAAGTAGTTTGCTTGAAACCCATTTTTGGTTATGTGGTAGCTGACTTCTTCACGGCTCAACCAAGGTCTACCAACACAACTGGAACATGGGAAGTGTATGCGACCACTATCTGAAGCATTGTGAAATGCAAAATCTATAAAGCTCTCCAAATTGTTTTGAAAATCATCTGAGATCCGATCGGTTTCATACATCCAACTTCTGTCCATTCTGTAAAAAGAATTTATATAAGTCATTTTGTCATAAACAATTAAATAGGCATTAACTATAATAGAATATACATTTAAGTAAACGATAAAGGAAGAAAATTATCAAGGTATCAACTACACATGTCAAAAAAACATACAAATGTGTTATTGAAAAAATGTAAAACCAACAAGAACTTAATGTGTTATATCACATAACAGCATGACTCATCCCATAACCATATTAGTAGGGTATCATGAACATGAATAACATCAACCTTGTGCCATCCTCCTACCCTACATGACCCCAACCACATGCCACATCTTATTATAGCCTTATCACATCACACCTCATCGAAAAACACTAGGGAAATCATAGTACATCTCACCTGAAGACACATGGACAATCACATCGCATCTTGCCTAAAAACACATGGTCAATCACTTTTGAAGTAAGAGTAGGGAAGACATGGTAGCTATCCAAACATATAACCACCATCCTAGATATTAGAAAAAATACCCATAACTCAAAACCTCAGATCGTTGGTAAGTTTATCCAACTCTGGTTGGGAATGTGTAGAAATAACATAAAAATACATGATATATAGATAGCACAAAATACTCAACCTATGGGTTCACATTAACTACATAATCACACACTTCACTACTACTATAAAACACATAAACCACACCACCACCACACAAGACGCATATCATTGGAATATAATTCTACATTCAATAAGTCTATCTATGGAATTATCATAAGAATCCATGTATCAATTGGAATATAATTCTACATTCAATAAGTCTATCTATGGAATCCCTCCCTTGGATCCATGTATCACCAATGGCTTAATCAATATTCAAAGAAATGAGTCTATCCATGGAATTCCACTGTGAATCCATTTATCACATAAAGCATATAAGTTAATAGAAACAAGATTATATACCTGACATCCTAATAGAATCCATGTATCACTATTTACTATTAATCATTTAATGAATTTCATTTCATTTAAACAATTCATTAAACATACCAAGGTCAAAAACAAAGGTATTTAATACAACTCACCTCAAAATGGCGACTCAATCAAATAATAACCTGAAAACAATGAAGCTTCATTTACTCATGTTGTAATGACAAGATAATGAGATTCTCTTGCTTAATCAATCAATTCCATATCATGGTCTCAACATAACTCATAATGGCTAGAAATTCAATGAAAATTCAAGCACTCACATGGGAATTTTTAATATAACACTCCTAACAAGACTATAAAGATATCACATGCATTAGTTATAATATATCTAACATGGTAGCATAAAATATAAGATAAATTCAATCCAATTTCATAGATTCATAGCATAGTCTCTACTTTACTCACATTGGCAAGGAAATACAATTAAAACATGTGTTAAAAAATAATTGGCATTCATGTGTTAAAGGGGAATGCAAACCATAAAATACCCTTAATTAATTTAATTTACAATTCAATTCAGAAATCGAACAATCAATTCGATTTATATAACCTTTCACAAATGACATCCCATGTTCAAGGGGTAAAATCCAAAAAGGAATTTTCAAGAAAACTCACCCTTAGGCGCCGGCAGTAGCTCCAAAATCGTCTAAACTGAAGGGAAAAATAAAAATAAGTTTAAATACTATCCAAACATTTGAATACCTTTTGGTGGTGTGAATTTCACTTTCAATTGTTAAAAAATCAAATTGGTACGATGTTAGAACCAAAGTGATCTGAGTTTGAGAATGATAATGATTTTTTATTTTTGTAAATTTATTTTCAAGTTGATCAATGTATAAATATGAAGGACTAAGACATAATTTATTTCATGATCCATAAAATACATTCCCAATAATAAAATCCAAGGATCTAGAGGAATCACATCTTTGTAAGATTACATACATAAATTCATGATCAGAAATGTAAAAAATAGGATTATTTAAAACTCCACATAATTCTTATACAATCCATAGAAATTATAAAACTATATATGACAATCCAAGGCACAAAAAAACAACTTTGAAAGTTCTATCAACACCCCACAAGCCGGATGCCACACTAGTTAGGGATAACACTCAACTAGATGGAGGTTTTACTCATTGAGATCCAAACATTTGAATACCTTTTGAGATAAAGAAGAAGAAGAACCTGAAGAAGAGCTGGAATCCGGCCGACAGTATCTCCAAAATCGGCTGCTGCTGCTCCCGTTAGGGCTCTGTAACGCGAATGGGGGAGAGAACGGGCGGCTGGGTTTTTTGGGGAAAACCTTTGCCAACGGTTTTAAAAAACCGTTGGCATATGTATGTTTTTCCCAACGGTTCTATAGAACCGTTGGGATAAACTCCCCCAAACCCATCTATCCCAACGGTTCCTTAGAACCATTGGGAAAAACTCCCAAAAACAAGGCTTCCCCAACGGTTCTAATGAACCGTTGGGAAAAGCCTTCCTAAACAATCTTACCCCAACGGTTTCATAGAACCGTTGGTATGTAAGTGTGGGTAAAAACCCAAATTCCAGTAGTGCATAACAAAAAATATCTAAAATATTAAATATATTTGAAAAAATATTTCACAAAATAACGGGGTGTTATATTCTACCCCCATGAAATGAATTGATCCCTAAAAATACTTCAATTTTTTACCAATAATTTGGGATAATTATTCCTCACATCATCCTAAGGCTCTGATACAGGAAACTAAAGAAAGTGGTTTCTCCAAAAGAATTTGAATATGTGATTGGTTTCATTTCATAGAAATTTCCTAGAATGATCTAGAATTGTAACTAATTATTCAATATAAGAACATTTTTTCTCCAAAGGTATGTCCTCTGAGTATAGTACATGTGAAGGATCAGGTGTTTAATTCATCATGTAAGGTACATGGAAAACCTTCTAAATCTGATAGAGGTTTGGAAGATGTTCCAAACAGTAAGCTAGTATCTGGATACCAAAATTTTTTCAAAGGGACCAATATACCTTGGGTCTACATTTCCCTTAATTTTTCAGTGGATAAATTCATAGAAATACCATATCACTATCTTAATATTCTTTCTCACATCGATTATTAGAATAATATTATTTATTTAAATTTTATTTGTCCTTAAGTGTTCCTAAATAGATCTAACCTTATCTTTCATCTCATTATCTTTCTATGGTTTTAAATTCTTTCTTTCAAAAACATTATTCCAGAACATTGTAGTAATAAACTTATCGAAACAAAGGTCTTCATAAGGATACATATGAATGATTTAGTGAACTATATTTAAAAACACACAAATTTTGGATGGTTTTGATCCCAACCACCATAGAAATCCATATATAATATTCATATAATAACACATAGAATTTTAATTATTCTCTTATACTTCCTATCAACAATGATTAAACTCTAAACTATTTCAAGATCTTGTTGATGTCTTCACCATAATATCATGTTAAACTTTATATCCTAATCATTTTCAACTTAATGTGGTTCCCCATGCATCCTTACCACTTTATAAATGTATATTCTTACAAGGGTATCTGAATAGAAAATATTCCTAAAATCGATAAAGTTTGATGAGTTTGTAGGGTGAACAATTACAAACCTTAATTACATAAAAAACAAAGATAATATAAACATTAATGGATACTATTACAATTAATCATATTTCAACAATGACTAAAGGCATGCCACTACAAATAAATTTTTTAGTAAAACATATACAAATTAAATGGGTTGTATTGCAATAAATGTCTATTCAAATATCATTAATAGTGAAAACTCCCATCACATATGTCGTAAAAGGGGTATAAATGACATCGAAATTATGAGAAAAATTTAATTTATAAAACCATTATGGTATCCATAATTCTTAAGTTAATCTTACATGGAGACATATATGCATCATAAAATATAATTCTCCCATTACTCTTTAAATAATCCCTTATATCATAAAAAATATCTCTATTGGAAGATTGGCTTTAACTTTGTACTGTTAAAATATCAAATTTGATACAATTATTAGATAATCATGGTAAATGCAGACAATCAATTCTCAAAATTATATGGTATCTTATTATTGGTTGAACATTAATATTTTCAATGGGATCAATCACACAAAATAAACCATGAAATACCCAATTAGGTAGGGAAGGATAAGTGTGACATAATTATCTTGATTCACTTTAACCGCAGTGATTGCATAAGATTTAAATTTGTCACATCTCTTTAGATGATGTTGTGGATAACAGTATTCATTATCCCATGTGTTGGGGAATTGTTACCCATAATTCCCAAATTCCCTAAATTTGAAACACTAGAGTGTGGGTGGTTCATTATGTGCATCCTTATATCTAATTACATAATTAGTTAAGTTCTTTACATCACATCGGCTTTTGAACACATTGAAATTCATTTCCACACTTCAAAAATTTTATATCCCTTTAAGAGAATTTTCCTTATGGTGCTTCCCACAATTTGGGAATAATAGAATTATCATCTTATTTTCACCATATTTTTTTATTTTCTTCAAATTATAATTTTCTATTTATATTAATGACATGAGATTTATACTTAACTCCAACATCAATTATCTCCTTCATAGCACATCTATCAATATTTTCATATCTACTCAAGTCTCTTAAGGATAACACCCTTTGGAGACTGGGTTTTACCCTGTGGAATAATAGATCAACCATACATTCAAGATGGATGGTAATACCAGAAGTGTACCTCACAAGCTTGTAAAAATTTCCTACTAGGTACCAATATATTCATCACCCTTTTCTTTATCTCAATTAAATCCTTCTTCACCTTGTTATGAAGAATATGAGGAATGTACTTATTGAAAAATATTTTCTTGATCCTTTACCAATAAATGTAGTTTATTTCATCATATTCCATAGAGTTCATGATGAGAGCCCACCATTGATTATCTTGAACTTCTAAGTGGCAGTCAGTGAGAATAAAATTCTCATGATCAAATCTCTAGAGTAAATAAAAAATATTTTCAATAGTGGAGATCCATTTCTCACAAATAGTCGATTAGAAGACCCACTAAAATGATGTGTACATTGCCTCATTATATTCTCAACCAAATTTTTTTCTCACCTCTTCTTATTTGGAAGTCCATCATGATTCATAACTTAATAATGTTTTTTGATCGTAGAAATGTTATTTTTCATTATATCTCCCCAAAAATTGAGTTTCTATGATTGAAATTAGTTTAACTGTACATCATATTGATCATTAACATAGTATCTTTAGGTTCTATCCATTGAAAAATACCAAAATAATATTGTGAGAAATAGTAATAATAGTGGGGGACCACATAATCACGTATCTATAGTTATAGAATGTAATAATCATGTTAAATTAATTTTAATCAAGGAATCCTTAGTTTTATCCTAGTTCAATCATAGCCATAATCTATTTAAATAATTCTTGTTGGTTCACAAAGAGTTTTTCAATTTCCAAATAATATCCCCTAAGAGTATAAAAACTAGGTTTGCATTAAGGATCATCTTCATTTAAGAGGTGATGATCATATCTCAATAAAGGCATATTTTCAAAGTTATTACCCCCAGATACCAATGTGGAAGAGTCGCGTCATCATTTTGTATACATAAAGGGATATAATATTTTGGAAACCACCTGCTCTATCATTAAGAAAAATTCTAGTATACAAGACCATAATTTTACTCATCATTTAACATATCATTTAAGATATCCCTATAAATATCATTAGAAATATACCTAGGGGATTCACTAAATTTTTCTCATCCTTATTTATAATGGTTAACTATAACTTTCCGTTGATACTGACTCTTTTTATAAAATGAATTTCTTATATAGATATTACATATTGTTTTATTTTTTTTCAATACATTACACAAACATATGCCTAAGGACAAAAATAGTTAAGTTTCATTAGAGACTAGGTACACAATATTTTAATTTTTTAAAATAGATTTAGCATCTCCCATAAATATATTCCTCTTTTAGTACAAACATACCCTATATAAAACCATTCTTAAAAATAGAAGAAAAAAATATAATAATGGGTGTTCATATTTGCTCAGTAAGGATTAACAGTGGATATTCATAAGTATAACATAAAAATTGTTGTATTAGAACATGAGTATAAAATTTGAAAACTATACACATCATATCAAAGAACATAGTAATCAGTCATGACATAATGATGGGCATTTCATAATACAAGAATCATAAGGAAATCAGTGAACATTGTCCATGAGAAAATAAAATTGTTTTCAGACATGTAATTATAGAATACATATCAACTTCTTATATTGTTAACATGTATAAATGGATACAGGTTCACAAATTAAGTAAAAAAAATTAATTCAGGTCTTTACATAAACATATAGGCACGAAAAAAGGCCCAGGAGTAACATTATCAAAATTAAATACAATTCCACTAATAACACAATAAAAGGTTAATATTATTATTTTTTTAACATTTTCAACATTTAATCATGTTCACACATCAAATTTTTAACATGTATTGTAGTTCACACGTGAAATTGTGAAAATGATGTCAGTGTTATACATAACATTGTGAACATTTAATAAGTATCATGTTTTTTAAACATGTAATTATGTTCATGCATAAAATATTTACTCATGATTTATCCATCATTTCCCATTTCATTAGAGGGAGATATAGGTCCCAACTGTGACATAATAAAATTCATATGTATCTATGACACAAGATCAAAATATAATCATTATATAGTAACCCATGATGTTAAATTGTTTTCTTAAACATTTCATCATATCATAACCTCTGTAAGAGATATGGGTATCATAACTATTTAAAAATTTTATCATATTATGACCCATGTATAAAGATGTGGGTTTCATAATATTTTTAACATGTTATAACCTGTGGAAGAGAAATGGATTTCATAAACGTCTTTCCATTATGAAAAATCATATAAAAAATAAGAATGTAATCATTGGATCATATACATGTAAACATATAAGTTAAATCAAAGGATTCTATGTAGATAGATAATTACTTTGAAAGATCACATATAACATTTCATCGAAAAAAATATTTCCCCTTTAAAATAGAATTTTAAAAACATAATACATGTTTAAAGTAATTTACTTTAAAAATAAAATGTAAAACATATTATGTAATATTAACATAAAATAATGGGTATTAGGAACGATTATTCCCTTCATTTAGTACTTGTTAAAATAAATAATCCTTTAACATTTTTGATGAAATCCAAACATGCATTGTTTGGTAAAACTAAATGAAAATTCCTTTAAAAACTTTTGATTAAAGTGAAACATGGGTAAAATTTTATTTAATAATTCATTTTATGAATTTTAAGAGTGTTTTTAAATAAAATTTATGAAACATGGTTTACGAAGAAAAAAGGATTTTTGACTTAAGAAAGAAATAAAGTTAATTTTCCTTAAAAACATTATTTTAAAATATTATGTACATATTGAGGAAAAAATAAAGTGAAAACATATATTAACAATAAAAAATAGAGGAGAATTAAATTCCAGAGTTTATGTAGAGATAGATAATAATATTTCTTCATTAAAAGTATAATCCGGAAAAATATCGATAAATAATGAAATTGTAACATAAAATACTTACAACATTGGTAACATAAAATAATAATCCCCATGAAATAATAAATATATATGAAACATAAAAACTATCATAATAATAAATACACTAATAACATTACATATCAAAGTGTCTTTATATAAACATCATAAAGCAAGATATGTGTATAACATGATAGAATTATCAAAGAAGGAAAATTGTGGCAAATACCCCTTACCGCTTTACTAATGTTTGGAATCATAATTCCCATTAAAGAATAAGATAAAATTAAAATTTAAATATCATAAAAGATATTATTTATATATAATTACAAAGATTTAGTATATTATATAGATTTATTATTAACATACAAGGATATTACATCAAATTTTGGGAATATTCAGCACATTAATAATCTATATGGACGAGGACCATAATAGTTTAGTGTCATTGGAATATATGACCAATTTATTATAACGTGGTGAAATATCTTCAATATTTACCACTATTATCTTCACCTTTAGTACATTTACTAAAAAAAATTCTCATAACCTATGGTAAAGGAAACAAGAGAAAGGATGAGCTAAGATGCTTAATAAGGGTAAATAGATTATATATGTAAGCATAATATGATCATAAGGGTATGATAACATGATTATATCATTAGAATATCTTATCCTTCACATCAAATATCATATAAATGAGTCAGGGAATAATGATTATAATTTCATAAGAAAATAATAAAAAATTAATCAATAGAATAATCAATTAAATCATAACACAGGAATAAAACATGGAATTTGTGGCATACGCAAAATCATATTAAATCATTCCCTACAAGTCAAGGATTATTTCCAAAAACCTATCAGGGATCTTCATGAGGGATACATGTACTATGTGGGAAAATACATTACACCCATTTTCTATGCTTTTAAATAGTGGAATTAGTTCACACCAAAAATTATCTTAGTTTTCAAGGTTCACTACCAATACCATCTTAGTGGGAAAATTACATAACAAAACTAAGATCACTCCCATTCGAACCAAGTCTGTATTATGAGATATAATTCATTATCAAACTAATTATTGGGATATATAAGTCTTACCTGTTACAAAATTAAATCATACATAAATGTGATGAAAGATAATAAAACATCCATCATTTCAAAACCCTGAAAAAGAGATGTGTTTCATAAACATCTTATCACAACCCGTGAAATGGAATGGGTATCATAAACATTTTATAAAGTCAAAACATGTGAATAAGAGAAAAGTTTCATTATCATTTCAAAATAGAATTTCCCATTAAAGGAAGTGGGATTCACAAGAATTTTATCATGATAAGATCCATTGAAGGGGAAAAAGCTTCATAAATAACATTTCATCTTTATCATATTCCATTAAACAAAATAAGGATGGGATCATTGTATAACATCCCTGGTAATGTAGAAACTATTCAAAATTATGATATCTAATACGAAGAAGTATTTTTAATGATCATATAAAAAATTTCTTAAGGAAAATTATCCTCCTTTGAATATCTCTTTTAAAAACATGAAATATTTTTAATTTTTTTTTGAAAACCACATTGAAAAAATTATAATGTTATATTATAAAATATTTTAAAAAAATTCTTCAATATTAAAATTGGAATTTTATAAAGGAATCTCGAAAACATATTAATTTTTTTGAAGATAACAATGAAAAATATTAAAGGAAACATTGGAAATCCTTGAATTTTATTTTATATGAAAACATATTAAAATTTCATAAAACAATTTCTCATATTTTAAAGAAAACATGGTTCTTCATTATATTATATTCCAAAATTAAAATATAACTAATGATGAATTTTATTATTACCATTTTATTAATTATCTTAAGTACCAATTCGTATAATAACGGTACCATTACTTGATGATATCATGAATAACCATAGGAGAATAAAAATAGTGATAATTTCTGTTATATGTTTAACAATAATTAATAAATGGATTCATTGTCACAAAAAATCCAAATAAACATTGTGATTGTATCAACAAACTATTACCAATTTGGAAACACTGAATCATAATACTCCTGAAAGAATAAAAATAAATAAATATGAAAATTTCATGAAAATATGTATACTATAGATATGACATGTCAAAGGTAGTTATGTACACATCTTAGAATAATATATGTGGACAACATGGCATGTGTCTCAAAAAAAATAAAATTGTGAAAAAATTAATTGACTGTAACGACCCGAAATTTTGAATAAATCTTGTTCTTTAATTTTATGTGTTATTTTATTTTATTTTTATACTCAACAAAAATGTTTCATTTGATAAAATGAGTATAATTAAAATGAGACCGTTGGGTTTTGACTGTTATATGACCATTGGTCAATATGACCGCTGTAAACTAAACGTTTTGATTATTGTCTCTAAATACAAGTAATCTTGGTTAATTATTATAGAAAGAAGATTCGATGGCCTCACCCAGTAGTCTTGGACCGATCGAAGCCCATCTAACAGAACTTGGGAAGGAGGTAGCACCACTGGGCATTTCTCTGGACCAAACCCAAGCCGAACTTCATCGTGTGAAGCTAGAACAGAATCGTCTTTGTGAGAAGTTCAAACTAATAGAAATTACTACTCGTGCAATGTTGACCGAGCCTCCCTCAGTTTCTCTCACCTTAGCACACCTTACACTTAGGTCCTATGGTGGTGTGATAAGAGGCTATGTAAGGAGACCGTAACTGCCTTGTCTAATCCTTTGTTTTAAATAAAAATTGGGATTTCTTCTTATAAAGTTTATGAATTTCCAAATGTCCGGATAAATATAGTATGCATATTTTTGGTGAATTTTAGAGAAAGGATATTTAAAAAATGTTCATTTAAATCGTAAATAATTAAAAATGTGTAATGATTTTCAAAAAATTGTCTTCTACAATTATGTTCAGCACGAAATTTAGAGTCTAATAAGATCAACTTGATTTTTAATGAATAGTAAATTATGAATAGTGATTTTGTGGTTAGGATTAGTAATGTGTCCAAATGGATTAGTAATCTCACTTAAAGAAAGTATTAATATAATCTAGGCACCTTGATTAAGTAATGTGATTCAATAAAATGGTTAAATAACGGTTTCATAAATTATTATTCAAGTATTAGTTTTTTCGAGTGAATAGTGTTTTTTAATTAAAAATTAAATTAAAAATATTTAGAAAATTATTTTTATAAAATTGATTTCATTTTTGAACTCAGAGCACCGATATTATGTTATGGTAATTTTTGGGGTATTTTCTGAAAAAATGAATTTTCGGTGAATAGTGTATTTATTTAAAAAAAATTAAAAATATTTAGAAAGTTATTTTTATAAAATGGAGTTCATTTTTGAAATCAGAACATTGATATTTTATTAAGGTGAAATTTTGGGATCTTTCTGAGAAAGTTGAATTTTCAATGAATAGTAAAAATACAGTTTTAGGGTTTCGGTATGTTTAATGACATCATAAATGTGTCATGTTGATGTCATGAGATATTTTAAGGGTTGGCGAACATAAGGTGATGGGTATTTGTATTGGGGGCCCCATGTGGCCAAACTTAATGGGAAATATCATGGGAGAGCGCATGGTTTTGAGAAAAGCACATGTGAGGTGTCCTTTGGCCATTAATGCCTAGTCCCCTCAATTTCCCTATAAATAACAATCCCTCTTCTCATAGTTTCAACTCCAAAACCATCCTCAACGAAGTTCTGGTCTCCTTACCTTCCAAGGAGTCCTCCCAATGTTCCCCCAAGCCCTCAAGGTCCAAACCCTTGAGTTTTAAGAGTTACGTTTTAAGGTTAGGGATCTGATCTTTCTCTTTCTTTTCAAGAAATCTCTTTTATGTAATTTCTTTTATTCTCCATGTTCTTATGTTAAAGGATGTTATTATATACTACTATTACTGCCCTTTTCATGTCCATATAATGAGAGGCCCCCTCTTACTCTCATTAGTTCGTTTTATGAAGCTTTAAGTGGCACCGTTAGGCTGCCGAAATTTTTGTAACAAATTCTTTCTCCCTTCTCATTTTTCAAGATCTATTTTCATGTAAAGTATTTCAAGTTTCTTTTTGTTATGTTGGGGTATGATCTATATATTTATCATACTGATTTTTTATGATAATATGATGAGATACCCCATTTGATCTCGTCAATTCAGTATTTTGACATTTTAAGTGGCGTCGTTAGGCTGCCGAATTTTTAAGTGCTTCTTCACCCTTCTCATTTTGAAGTTCTACTTTCATGTCAATTCTTTCAAGTTCCTTTTTGTTATGTTGGGGTATGATCTCTATATTGATCATACTTATATTTTATTATCATATGATTAGAGACCCCATTTGATCTCTTCAATTCAGTATTTTGATGTTTTAAGTGGCTCCGTTAGGCTGCTGAATTTTTAAGTGGTTTTTCACCCTTCTCGTTTTGAAGTTCGACTTTCATTTCAATTCTTTCAAGTTTCTTTTTGTTATTTTGGGGTATGATCTCTATATTTATCATACTTATCTTTTATGATCATATTATTAGAGACCCCATTTTATCTCTTCAATTCAGTATTTTGACGTTTAAGTGGCGTCGTTAGGCTGCTGAATTTTTAAGTTGTCCTTGCACCTTTCTCCCTTTTCAAAGTTCTGATTCCATGTCAAGTCTTGCAAATTCCTTTTTATTTTGTTTGGGTATGAAATCGATATCTATCATACTGATCTTTTTTGTTCATATGATGAGATACCCTATTTGATCTCATCAATTCATTTTTGGTTGATGTTTATGTAACGCCGTTTGGCTGCCAAATTTTCATAAGAGAAATCTTATTTTTGACTTCCATTCATGTTCTTCATTTCATATGGTATATTTTCAAATTTCATTACCATTTTCTTAAATCACTTATTTTCTATCCCTCTACTGTATTATGGGTCATTTATGAATGTTTGACCCATGTCCCCTCTCTTTTCAATGTTTTCTAAACCCCTGTAACATAGTCGTTATGCTGCAGAATTTTCGTCTCAAAATGTCTCTCTTTTTCTAAAGTTCTTTGATTTTGTTAAGTTAATACTCAAAGATCTATCTTCTATATGGGTATTCACATATATACCAAAATTTTATATTTTAAATTCTAGGATTTACATACATGAAACCCGCTCTCCCCTTCCGTGGGTTTAAAGTGATGTAAAGATCATGTCTTTAAAGTAGTTTTTAAAACGTTATGATTATGAAATGAAACCCATTTATTTTATTCTAAATGGGTTATTTATGAAATTTTTGATGATGATATATGTGTATCACATAATAATAAAGGAAAATTTAAGGGTTCACCCTGATAGCGCTCCAATGCATTGGGTAATGATGTAACCACTAGAGATTATAATTTTCGCGATATCTTGGTGAATAACCTTGGTAATTTTCAAATGACACATTGGGGATGGACCTTGGTGATATGTTCATGATTGTCTATGTTAAATGTTTTAGCCACATATTCATGTTATGAAAAAAAAATGTTATTTTTATTATGATATGCCTCATGTTTTCTTTTGCATGCCTTAAAGTTCTTTTCATGACATTATTGATGTATCTAAAGTTCACATGTTAAATGTTTTCCTTGTTTCCCTTACTGGGCCTTCTGCTCACCCTTTATTTTGATGTATGTCACCTGGTTATGAGATGCTGTAATGAACCTAGGGTGAACATGAGGAGAAGCCTTTGAAGTGTTTAAGAAGAATGTTTTTTATGTTTTCATGTTTTAAGTTCCTGGTTTCCAAGACACTAAACTTTAAAGATCCTTGGTTTTGTAAAATGTAATGAAAGTTTATGTGATAAAAATGAAGGATGCTACAGTTGGTATCAAAGTATGGTTTAGTTATTTGTGGAAATTAGGATATGAAAACTTTAGGAAGAAGCCTATAGAAAAGTTAAAATATAGGAAATCTTCCTGGTATTTCCATGAGTATTGAGTAAGGGGTTTCCAAGCAAATACATCCCTATTTGGATACGAGCAGGTAGAGGTGGCTCTGGCACAGATGTACATAGGGGTAAAACCCGAAAACACACCAATTTGAGCTAGACTCGAATGAGAACTGGTACATGACAACGGGTCTTACTGCACTCTCAGTTACGAAACTCCCGAGGGATATGCTTTAGTAAATTCATAAGCTTAGTATGAACCATTGTTAAAGGAACACAGATAAAATAAAATAAAGATTCACATAAGAATATATGATCATGGATAACCTATATGGGAACCTAGGGGATCACAAGTTAGGGTATACTTTTCTTCTACAAGTTATCCTTATATGCTTTAAGTTTCTTTTCATGTTTATTAGCTAAGTATTTAAGCCCCTAATTATTGTTTCTTTTCTTAGTTAATGGCGGGAAATGGAAGAACCTGTCCCAACAACCAATGTGATAGGAAATGCGACGATTTTCGTATTAATATGAAAGGGATTATTAGGGGATTAAAATATGATTTTTATTTTAGAAGACGTTCAATATTTTGGGGGACCCTATATGATCGAGGTAAATAGATTACTACGGTATTTTCATTGAGGAGTAAGGTTGACTTATATTTTGAAGAATCGATGAATTTAAGGTGGACTTATAGTAATTTAGGTTACTTATGGGAATGATTAATCCTATCTTGGATAAAATATGTTTAGGTGAGCTACTTTTGTTATAAGATGTTAGGAGTGGTTGATGTGTTTTGTAGATGAACAATGAAGTTTATTTTGGAAGACTATGTTATCAAATCCTTCTTGTATTTGGGTTTCAATATTAGTTTGGTTTATTTTGAGGAATTTTAAGGACCATTATTTATGTAATGGACTATGATGAACTTTGGTTAGTACCATGGAACTTTTAAGATTTAAAAGTAGTTTCCATTCCTATGGGATTCTTCCTTTTTGAAGAGTTTTTTAACCTTACCCTTTCTATTTTTGGGATAATGTTTAAAGATAGAAGAAATAGATAGTTAATATTTTGTGGATTATGTGATTCTGTAGAATATTATTCTTGTGTTTTGTTGAGACCAAGTAGTTATGAATGCACATCGTTTGGAGAAAAGATTAGTTTTGGTAGAAACTTATTAAAGGATTAAACTCTACATGAAGACATGTATATTTTCTTATGTTTCTATTCTATGTAGTAAATGAATTCCTAGAAATTATGAAAAGGAACGTAAAACAAAAATGTTGTTGGTTTACGTTTCCTAATAGGTAATCAAAGACCATTTACACACATCCTATGTTTGGGATTTTCTTATTGTTAACTTTCTCCTAATCATGTTTTCTATCACTCTCCCCCAGAACATGACCCTTTGTTTTTTCTTCCATGTCCATGTTTTCCAACATGGAATCCTAGTATGGTTTAACTCGGGTGACCTTTTTACTTCCCTTTATTTCTTTTAAAGTAATAGTTTTACTGACTCCTTTTCCGATGTGGGACTTTCAATAAAATTTCAAAACCCAATTTTAAAAATTGCGAGGACGCAATTTCTTAAGGGGGGAAGATTGTAACGACCCAAAATTTTGAATAAATCTTGTTCCTTAATTTTATGTGTTATTTTTTTTTTTATACTCAACAAAAATTTTTCATTTGATAACATGAGTATAATTAAAATGAGACCGTTGGGTTTTGACTGCTATATGACCATTGGTCAATATGACCGCTGTAAACTAAACGTTTTGATTATTGTCTCTAAATACAAGTAATAGTGGTTAATTATTATAGAAAGAAGATTCAATGGCCTCACCCAGTAGTCTTGGACTAATCGAAGCCCATCTAACAGAACTTGGGAAGGAGGTAGCACCACTGGGCTTTACTCTCGACCAAACCCAAGCCGAACATCATCGTGTGAAGCTAGAACAGAATCGTCTTTGCAAGAAGTTCAAACTAATAGAAATTACTACTCGTGCGATGTTGGCCGAGCCTCCCTCAGTTTCTCTAACCTTAGCACACCTTACACTTAGGTCCTATGCTGGTGTGATAAGGGGCTATGTAAGGAGACCATAACTGCCTTGTGTAATCCTTTGTTTTAAATAAAAATTGGGATTTCTTCTAATAAAGTTTATGAATTTCCAAATGTCTGGATAAATATAGTATGCATATTTTTGGTGAATTTTAGAGAAAGGATATTTTAAAAAATGTTCATTTAAATCGTAAATAATTAAAAATGTGTAATGATTTTCAAAAAATGGTCTTCTACAATTATGTTCAGTACGAAATTTAGAGTCTAATAAGATCAACTTGATTTTTGATGAATAGTAAATTATGAATAGTGATTTTGTGATTAGGATTAGTAATGTGTCCAAATAGATTAGTAATATCACTTAAAGAATGTATTAATATAATCTAGTCACCTTGATTAAGTAATGTGATTCAATAAAATGGTTAAATAACGGTTTCATAAATTATTATTCAAGTATTAGTTTTTTCGAGTGAATAGTGTTTTTAATTAAATATTAAATTAAAAATATTTAGAAAATTATTTTTATAAAATTTATATCATTTTTGAACTCAGAGCACCGATATTATGTTATGGTAATTTTTGGGGTTTTTTCTAAAAAATTGAATTTTCGGTGAATAGTGTATTTATTTAAAAAATAAATTAAAAATATTTAGAAAATTATTTTTATAAAATGGAGTTCATTTTTGAAATCAGAACATTGATATTTTATTAAGGTGAAATTTTGGGATCTTTCTGAGAAAGTTGAATTTTCAATGAATAGTAAAAATACAGTTTTAGGGTTTCGGTATGTTTAATGACATCATAACTGTGTCATGTTGATGTCATGAGATATTTTAAGGGTTGGACGGCCAAAGGTGATGGATATTTGTATTGGGGTCCCCATGTGGCCAAACTTAATGGGAAAATATCATGGGAGAGCACATGGTTTTTGAGAAAAGCACATGTGAGGTGTCCCTTGGCCATTAATGCCTTGTCCCCTCACTTTCCCTATAGATACCAAGCCCTCCTCTCATCCTTTCGACTCCAAAACTATCCTCAATGAAGTTATGGTATCCTTACCTTCCAAGGAGTCCTCCCAAGGTTCCCCCAATCCCTCAAGGTCCAAACCTTTGAGTTTTAAGAGTTACGTTTTAAGGTAAGGGATCCGATCTTTCTCTTTCTTTTCAAGAAATCTCTTTTATGTAATTTCTTTTATGCTCCATGTTATTTTGTTAAAGGATGTTATTATATACTCCTCTTACTTCCATTTTCATGTTCATATAATTATTGGGCCCCTCTTACTCTCATTATTTCTTTTTATGATGTTTTAAGTGGCGTCGTTAGGCTGCCGAAATTTTTGTAACGGATTCTTTCTCCCTTCTCATTTTTCAAGATATATTTTCATGTAAAGTATTTCAAGTTCCTTTTTGTTATTTTGGGGTATGATATCTATATTTATCATACTGATCTTTTATGATCATATGATGAGAGACCCCATTTGATCTCTTCAATTCAGTATTTTGACGTTTTAAGTGGCGCCGTTAGGCTGCCGAATTTTTAAGTGCTTCTTCACCCTTCTCGTTTTGAAGTTCTATGTTCATGTCAATTCTTTCAGGTTCCTTTTTGTTATGTTGGGGTATGATCTCTATATTTATCATACTGATATTTTATGATCATATGATGAGAGACCCCATTTGATCTCTTCAATTAAGTATTTTGATGTTTTAAGTGGCGTCGTTAGGCTGCCGAATTTTTAAGTGGTTCTTCACCCTTCTCGTTTTGAAGTTCTACTTTCATGTCAATTCATTCAAGTTACTTTTTCTTATGTTGGGGTATTATATCTATATTTATCATACTGGTCTTTTATGATCATATGATGAGAGACCCCATTTGATCTCTTCAATTCAGTATTTTGATGTTTATGTGGCGTCGTTAGGATCCTGAATTTTTAAGTGGTCCTTGCACCTTTCTCCCCTTTCAAAGTTCTGATTCCATGTCATGTCTTGCAAGTTCCTTTTTATTTTGTTGGGTTATGATCTCGATATCTATCATAATGATCTTCTATGTTCATATTATGAGATACCCTATTTTATCTCAGCAATTCATTTTTTGTTGATGTTTATGTAACGCCGTTAGGCTGCCAAAGTTTCATAAGAGAAATATTATTTTTGACTTCCTTTCATGTTCTTCATTTCATATGGTATATTTTTAAATTTCATTACAATGTTCTTAAATAACTTATATTCTGTCCCTCTACTGTTTTATGGGTCCTCTATGAATGTTTGACCCATGTCCCCTCTCTTTTCAATGTTTTCTAAAACCCTGTAACATAGTCGTTATGCTGCAGAATTTTCGTCTCAAAATGTCTCTCTTTTTCTAAAGTTCTTTGATTTTATTAAGTGAATACTCAAAGATCTCTCTTCTATATGGGTATTCACATATATACCAAAATATTCTATTTTAAATTCCGGGATTTACATACATGAAACTCTCTCTCCCGTTCCGTGGGTTTAAAGTGATGTAATGATCATGTCTTTAAAGCAGTTTTTAAAACGTTATGATTATGAAATGAAACCCATTTATTTTATTCTATATGGGTTATTTATGAAATGTTTGATGATGATATATGTGTCTCACATGATAATAAATTAAAATTTAAGGGTTCTCCCTCATAGCGCTCCAATGCATTGGGTAATGATGTAACCACTAGAGATTACAATTTTCACGATATCTTGGTGAATAACCTTGGTAATTTTCAAATGACACCTTGGGGATGGACCTTGGTGATATTTTCATGATTTCCTATGTTAAATGTTGTAGCAACATCTTCAAGTTATGAAAAAAAATGTTACTTTTATTATGATATGCCTCATGATTTCTTTTGCATGCCTTAAAGTTCTCTAATGACTTTATTGATGTATCTCAAGTTCACATGTTAAATGTTTACCTTGTTTCCCTTACTGGGCCTTCTTCTCACCCTTTCTTTTGATGTATGTCCCCAGGTTATGAGATGCAGTAATGAACCTAGGGTGAACATGAGGAGAATCCTTTCAAGTTTTTAAGAAGAATTTTTTTTATGTTTTCTTGTTTTAAGTTCCTGGTTTCCAAGACACTAAACTTTAAAGATCCATGGTTTTGTAAAATGTAATGAAAGTTTATGTGATAAAAAGGAGGGATGATATATTGACCGATTAGGTTATTTTTGAATCATTAACACCATGAATGATATATACCAAATCATAAATGAAAATAAAAAATTTATAAGTATAAGAGTAATAAAGAACATCTATCGGATGTTAAAAAATATCATATATGAAATTTGTGGTAAAAATGGCTTTCATCTAATGAAAAATAAAAGTGAGATCAGAACCCCTTATATTAAATCCCGACTTTCATCTTACACATTAAAAAAACTTATTTAATAAATATAAGTTCATAATAATCTAAAAATTAACCATATTCTTATATCTAACTAGTACTCGCCCGTGCATTTGCACGGTGAAATAACAAAATTCCTAGTTTATGTGTATGCACAATGATATGGTTCAATGCTTATTTTTAAGAATACAATACTATGTTTCAAAGTTAATAATGAAATTTAATATTCAATATATTCGAATCATAAAATAGTGATACTTATTATTGGAAGACAATTGGTCAAAATATAGAGATGTCATGATGGAGAGATTTAAATAAAAATAGATTCAGCAAATCAGCATCAATCACATGAAAACACTTCTTTTAAGACTCAATTTTTGTACCATCTTGATTAAAATAATCCTACAAGTTTACTGAAGTTCATAAAGACATGTTACAAAATGCGAAGCATAAACGGGAGTTTTTGCTGAAGTGGTGGCCCACACCTGATTGTTGGCTTCACATTACTGTCCACCTCTACAGTAGGGAAAAAACTGGAAAATCAGAAAATGGGAAATCAATTTTACTGGAAACAAGGATAGGGATGAAATTAATGACCAAGACTTTAAGCCAGCCAACCTGTGACCTCCTGAAATGAGGTAGCCTTCCTTCATGCAGAGAAATTTGATCATTGAAGACAAATAGATGATAAACTGCCATCCATCCTTTGAGAGGATGATCCATTCTTAAGAGAGAAAAACTGCTTCAGGGGTCTTATCACAACAGAACTGCCATCTACACAGAGCAGGAATGAAGATTCCCTAAACTGCTTCAAGAAAGATCAAATAGAATAGCAAGCAGTACAGAGCAAAACTGGAGTAAAAAACCCAATATATCTTCAGAAAATGAAGCTGAAACCCGCACAATAGGCAGTCTGCCTAGCAGAACATAATCCAGGCAGAAAAAGCAGAAAATGATCTTTTTTCCAATCATAAAACACCTACCTTCTATCTTACAGGCTCAAATACACAGCCAAAAACAGTCGTATAGATAAGGGCAGACCATTCCAAAACATATAGTGACAAGGAGTAAAGCAAAAATTTGAAAGTACAACAAAAGACATGAGTTTCATACTTCTTATCATTAATGTGACCATATATAAGATTGATAATGCTAAAAAAGAGAACAGAACATCAGGTGGAACATTGTCCAGCCATATAGCAGCATAAAAGCAGACAAACAGAAGTCCATCTCATTCAAAAACCCAAACTAAACTCAAAGATCTCCTCAGAATGAAACCAAATTCAGGATTATATCAACTGACCAGAAAATGGAAAACCAAAACAGAATAAACCTTTTGATAATGTAGGAGTATTCATAAGCTCCAAGTTCATCCTTACTAACAATAAATGGGCATCAATTCCAAAGGCAGCTCATAAAGAGGACGATTGATGGAAATTGTATACCTGATCATGAGTAGGAACCAACTAAAATTAACAAACCTGCATAATGTGAGTTTATTCTCTAGAACCCCCTGATGAAATTTGGTCCTCATTAGTATAAGTGGAACATGTTATTAGAATACTGGTGGGGTGGAGAAATTTTTGAGACATCATAGAAATGACAATATTTAGTAGAATTAATCAGGAATAAATATTTTTTGTTAAGTGTTCAAGATGGAGATATCAATGATATCAATGAAAAAATTAATTCAAATGGATAATTCTAATTTTGAAAATAAAAAAACAAAGGATTGGATATGAATAAACATCACAAGAACAGACAATGAAAAGAAGAATCATTCCACTATTATAATTTGTAGGGTCCAAGAAGAAGACATTATGAAATTATAGTTTTATTATTCCAAATAAATAATAAAACACAACATGAATGAATAATTATAACTCAAAAAAACATGGATAAAGATAGCATTGGATAGTGTCAAAGGAATGGACAGTGGAAAAGATATCATTTACACACTCAAAAAGTACTTGAAATATGAGTTATAAGATACTGATAAAGAGCTGAATGTTAGCTAACCCAACAACTGAAAAATGAATAAAAATTCATCATCAAATTTGTCTTTAAAAATCACAAGTCGAAGTAGGAGAATCCAAATTAGCAACCTGTGGAGTTGAATCTTCATTTCTAAATTCATATCCATGTTGACCTATTGAAAAAATAAATAACGTAATCAGTAGATGAAATATAATAGGTTTGAAATTTCATGTATAAGGTAAATGGTTCGTGCTTCTTACCTCATTGGATAAATCAAACACACCTTCCTGAATATTCTGAAGAATCTTTGCAGTAGTTTGGAAGAAGGCCTGCAAGAAAACACTAATCTAGCGTAAAACAGTTTAGTGTATCAACTCAAGGCGATCATACCTACTCAACATTCTGTGTTGTTCTTACCGAAGCCTCGAAGAACAGAATCCCATGTTACTTTGCAAAATGATCTCCTTTCTGGCCGCGATGAGCAACATCACATTTATTCCCTTTTATCATGATCGCCATGTTGGGATTCACATGTTGACGGGCATCTTCCAGCCATCTTGCAAGGTGATTAAATGTCTCATGCCAGATCAAATAAAAAAATAAATAAAAGGATTTTGTATGGATTCATGATACAAGAATTTAACTACAATTAGGATACAAAAAATGAAAACATAAAAATATAAAACCATCAAAGTTACCCATACCACTTCTTACAAACAACACGAAGATTGAATTTGAGATTATAAATTGGAGTAAAAAACAATTAATATATTGGATAAGACGAGCCAACAGTTCATAATAATACCGCTCAATATCGAACTCTCTTATGCTGACATAGAGATACCCTTATCTGGTTATGTCATAAACCAGAAGTGCCCCAGTTGCTCCTCTGTAGTATGATCTTGTTATGGATCTAAATTACTCTTGACCTACCTAGCATGAAATGAAAATGGGGGCTAAGGATGCTCTAACATGAGTAATAATACTGAACAACTGAAGGATATAAAAAATTCACATCATTGACTAAAATAATGACAAATAGAATCCTCAAGAATAACCGATAAGATATATACATTCAAGATATTAACAATAGAGTCAATATGAAGGAGAAGCATTTGATCATGAAAACACCACGCCATAGAAAGGGATGTAATTTAAAAGAAACATTTAAATATAAATAGAAAAGTGCTACCCTCTTGAGGTGTAATGCAATGGAAAACACTAAAAGCATCAGAATAATAATTACTTACAAGAGTTTTCAATAATATGTGTTAGATAAACTCAACAACCTCACTTTATAATTTAGTGGATATAATTATTTTGAAGATCTCACCCAAATGATGGCTTAAAATAGACTTTTCTCAGTTAACCAATGTCCCATTACAATAAAAAAATTTGACACTAACAAATCATTAAAAGAAACACGATGAAACACCAATACGATGATGTCCAAAGACTGCATAGTGCTATTTATGCTGGGCGCATATTCACTTTTAAGATTAGAAAAACAAATAGAAGAAACCTTTAGAATCACTTGAAATAACACATGGCATAGACCTAAGGACCGATTCTGATATGAACACCTGGGAGTGCTTGCTTCTAACATGGTAATATTTCATCCAAAAAGGGAAAAAACTATGAACTTCAAAGAATTAAATAGAGTTAAAGTTATTGAATTCAAACACAGTAATATGTTTTACATACAAAATAATTGAAAAAGTACCCCAAATTCCACTCGGCGCAGAAAGAAGTCTTGATTCTGAGATGAAGGTCTAGGCCGGCTTGCTTCAACAGGTTGTCAAATGTGACCAAATCATATCTCCCATGGAGATAGTACTACATGCAAAGAAAATAGACAATATTTAAAACAAATATACAATTCAAAAAGTATATGAAACACCGCATTCCTAGAACATCAGTCAATAAATTGAAATACAATATAGAAATGTAATCCCAACAGATATTTTAAATGTATGTAAAGCATACAGAAATCAATACACATATTAAATTTAAATATTTAGAGTTAAAACCCGAATCATGGTTCCACAAATTTGGTTTTTTCTTTTGTGTTTGCTGTATGCCTAAAATTTTTAAACCAAAAATAGATATAGCAGTAAAAAAATTAGAGAAAGGAATGATGTAACCTTGAAACAACATATGGAAATTCTAAATCATCAAGTAAACTCCCAATATTCATATAACTTTCAGATCATATATCAATCAATTCAAGAATAAAATGTCCACAATCATTTATATAACTTGCAGGTCTCATAGAAATAATTTCATCTCTAATTAAATGTTCAGTCATTATGTTTTTCAATAACATGATTATAACCCAAAGTGAACATGAGAAGATTGATGAAATCCATGCTATTAAATGCATTTTAGAATATAGTCAACATTAATTGAAATGAAATTATCATAACAAAATGGGTTAAATGTTTCTCTTACGTAGATCATTTGGGATTTGTCTTATTTTCCCAGATTCCATAGAGATAGTTTTATCACCACAATTTCAAAAAATTGTGATGAATTATGTCATTATATCACATTCCATCGATGGAATTAGTTCAAAAACTAAAATATAAAAAACAGGAAGTGTATGTTCTGTTATGGCACCGTACATCTGTTAAAACCAGAATATTTAGAAACATGTACTTGTAATTTAAATTATAACCTGCATATTTCCATGCCTGAAGGGACAGTTTGTAATACATATAATACACTACATCCACTGAAATATTGCAATTTTTTAATGTTAATGGAATTAAATTAGTACTCATTAAACATAACCTGAGTAATAGACATATTCAAGGTTGAAATATAAAATCGTGTGCCAATGACACATATGATGTATAAATAGAATCAAATTTTCACAGAAAACATGGGTGAATTTTATAACAGTAGAAAGGCAGAAATTCTGGTAGAAGAATGTAAAAGTTAAAATTATAGAAGTACCCAGCTTGAAATTCCAATTCCGATTGCGTCGTATCTGAAATGATCCAATAGTTCTCCATGTGTGAAATTATCCAGCAGTTCTACATGTTGATTGACTACAGAATAGGTTCTTAGAATAGTTCAATATAACTCATGAAAAGTAATCTTAATATTTCTAAACTATGAATTGATTTATCAACAAAAGGATAAAATTCTGGTAGTGTAGTGTATTTCTAAGAATAGTTTGCTTTTTTTTAGTGACGACTTGAAGACAACTTTATTAGAGATGAAATTATGGAGGTAATGAAATGATATATGGTAACAAATATAATGGAATGAGGAAAATGAACACAAAATATCCTTATTCTTGTTAGTTGAAATCAACTTAATAGATGAAAACAATTTAATGAAGTTGAAAGAATACTCATCAACCGAAAGCATTGGATAGAGAAAACATATGTATACAGATTTGAATCTATATTAATAATATAGGGATTTAACAGTTGGAAACATACCGTCGGAATAAGATGAGTCATCGACCAGCTTCAAGGGTAAGTGAACCGAGAAGGGGGGAACATGTCACATGTCACTGTAATGCAATAAGAAGTGTGTATGGACACAAATTTATTAGAGATGAAATTATGGAGATAATTAAATTAGATATGGTAACAAAAATAATGGAATGGGAAAATTGAACATTAACTATCCTTATTCTTCACTTGACATCAATGTAATAGATGAAAACAGTTAAATGAAGTTCAAAGAATAATTAATAGCCAAAAGCGTTGGACAGAGAAAACATATGTATACAGGTTTGAATCTATATTAACAATAGAGGGATTTTAGAGTTGGAAGCATACCGTAGGATTAAGACGAGTCATCAAGCAGCTTCAAGGTTAAGTGAACCGAGAAGGGGGAACATATCAGATGTCACTATAATGCAATAAGAAGTGTTTAGGGACACATGTCTAGTATGAAAAAGAAAATATTAATACCAAAATGGGTTTCACTGGAACAGATTTCTTACAATGGAATGCAGGTGACAGAGCAGAAATGATATTATAGAGGTAAAGAAATCAAATAATATTTCCAGATTATAACTATATGAAAAAAAATACAAACAAACATGAATCTTCCGGCACCTAAAAATCCATTTCATGGATGAAAATAATGTAAAGAAGTTTGTATAATAATTATGATCTTCAAATGTCTCACATTATCAGAATGGTTTGAAATGAAGGAAGTAATTTTTGGAGGTTGCTTTCTTACCAGGCTTCATCCATAAGAGAAATTATTCCACCAGGTTTCTAGAAAACAAAGGATATGTCAGAAAAAATCAATGGAAAGATAAAGAACTAAAGAATAATGGAGAGGCAGTAATAGTGAACACAAACTAAATACATTTTCTAGTGGAATGAGTTAAACTTACAAAACCATTGATACAACTGTTGATTCCTTCATGATATTTACATCATTCATAGAAGTCATGTTGCTCGATTAACCTGCTAGTTCTATAATTGAAATAACTTATATAAATAGTTAGACTGTTGTTCAAAGATGAGAAACAATAGTGCCAAGTTAGTAGCATATATATGGTAATCTTAAACGACATTCATACTAATTGAGAATACTTTATTTTGAAAATAGACCAGCAATGTCAATGTGTGCAAGAAAAAATTTCATCATGTGCACCTTATAAATTAACCATCGATTGAGTTCCAAATTGCTACATTACCATGATAACATACCCTTATTTGATAACCCTGACTATAGGATCAGACCTAGAACGGTTTAGTAGAAAAATTTTGCAAAGATTTCACGTCACTTTAATAAGGTTGGCCAGATAATACTACTCCAAAAAACCAACGGAAAGAATCATGCACACCAAAAAGGTGAAATGAAACAGGCCATGACATTCTCAATGAATAAGAAAGTATGCACACCAAATCCATATATATCGGGATTTGATGTTTCTTTGGCTTTCCCAAAAACATTATCACATTTAAAACTAATTACATGACTATGGTTTTTTATTTTTTCACCAAAAATCCATGTTATCAAGTCTGCATGTTCAGAATACTCATTTATATAGTGGTGAAAATTTTCAAGCTCCTCCGATGAAGGATTTACACCCAATAGTTTATTCTCTCAATGGATACTTTCTTGTATAGAAAACCGTCTTTTAGAATCAACCCATCAAAAAACATAACAAAATATCGTAGTTTCACATCGAATACTTGGTTGAATAACAGTATGGAATTCCCAAAAAAAATTATGTTTCAATATAAAAAACAGCAGCAAAGTTTTTTATTGAGTAATAACAAAATTAAACATTAAAATTAATCTCACCCTAGATAAATTGAACTAATTAATGTAGTAACTGGTTGCATGCTCTTTAGAGAAACTCCCCCACTCTGTAATTGATTTCCAGGGATACTATAAGAAACAAATTATATAAATAAAAAAAATTAAAGATGCATGCAGTAAAGACAAATATTACAAAAAATTATTTCATTATCAAGATCAAATAAAAAATTTCCACAAACCTCCAATTCCATAGGTACTCAAATCACATACAACTCTCTAATAGACAAACAAAGATGGCAGAAACAGAGAATGCTGCATCATAATTCACCTTCATGGTTTTGATCATGATTGACAATGGTGATCTTTATATTAATTGAGTATGGATGATTTAATCATGAGTATGAAACATTTAAAAAATGTTACAAAATGTTTGTACCCCAAAAGTTACATACAGTAATTAATTTAATAGAAAAATCCAACACAATAAGCTATTTTAAAGTATTTTTATATATTAAAAGAACATCTAGACCATGCATATAAACATACTAAAAATACATTAATGTAGCACTAATTATGATAACCAAGAGCAAACCAATTATATCAACCCCTTCCCTTGCTCATACTAAACACATCCACATCTCATATTTCATTCCATGAAAATTGGTCTATGTAACATAATCTGAAACACTCAAAATAATATAAAAATCATTTCCATTGGAAAAAAGGAATAATGATGTATTATCAACGTGTCAATGAATGCAAGGAGGTTTATTCTAGGTAACAGTCTTATGGTTTCTCTATTTCATGACAGAAAACAGAAACAAAACTCTAATCATACATGAGCTGAAAAAGTTTCCATCAACAGAGAGTTGTATAGGCAAGGAAACACCAAAAGGAAAAAAGAAATCAAGGCTGTATAAAAAAGCATTACCACCAATGCTGTTTTTGTGTGTGTAAAGCTCGATTTTCAATCATGAATGTCATCCTTCAAGGAATTGATAAAACAAAATGAACTCTCGGAATATTTATAATCAAATGAGCAGTATGAATTGTGACAAGAAAATAGAAATCTATTGTTGTTGTTTGAAGGAATTTCATACTTGAGTAACATGATTTTTTTATTTCCAGATTTTAAAAAATCCCTATATTTCTCTATGGAGGTGATTTTTTTCATAATGTAGTTCAATCAAACCGATGCATATAAATTATAAATAGGAATAATCACCTTATAATGCTAATTCAAATGGGTGACACATATCTTTAGGCATGGAAAGATCCATGAAAGCCCATACCTACAACCCAGCTATAAAATGTTTCATTCAGTCATGAAACCAAACACAATCAAAGATCTAATCAGACATGATCTGAAAAATGTACAATCAACACAGAGTTACATTGGAAAATAAACAGAAAAAGGAAAAAAGAAATGAAGGATGCATAAAAAAGCATTACCATCAATTCTGTTTTTTGCCTTAGAAGCTAGATTTTCCATCACGAATGTCATCCTTCAAAGAATTGATAAAACAAAATGAATTCTCACAATATTTATAATCACATGAAAATTCAGTGGATTTTTGGCTTCAATGATAAACAAAAGAAATGCCATTAAAGGTGATAAGGATGCATTTTTCATGTAAGTAAGATTTGGTGGTCTCGTGTTAGCGGGATGGGTATTAATATACATTTAATATTTTGATTGAACTTAAGTTGGAAGGTCACATCTGCAGATGAGAGAAACACAAAATGATAATATGGTGAACAGTAAATGTGTTTGCTAAAATTTAAAACATGATTGATATGAATATACTTAACCATCATACATTGAACACATTCAGACCTGTCCTTGATTACCTAAACTCCTGAAAATTTAGAAGGGCCAACCAAATGCATTTAAAAATATTACAAGGATTAAAAGGTATTGGAATTGTAATGGTAAATTGGAACAAAATAGTACAATAAAATGAATTTTTTAGTGGCTACTGCAGCTACAAGGAACTAAAATACTGACCCCAAGGAAGTTTTACGATGCGTAGATTAGATTCCCCTGTAAATGTAGGGTTACCATAGATATAGGCAGAAAATATCATAAACAGAAGGTATTTTTAAGGGAGATGATAATAACAACATACCGTGCGAGATGAAAGTGGATGTAAAGAGCGGGAAGGGGTGGGGATTGGATATATAATGAGTGGTGATAGACATAGAAGGAGCACATGGTCGATGATGATAAAAAATTCAGACGCACGGAAACGAAGCAAATGAAGACGGGGCAGGTGGAGAGGCTGGAAGCGTAGCAGAAAGAGGAGGATGCTAAGATGAATGTGAAATAGGCAATGCAGGTGGAGAGATTTGAGGAGGGCGGCGTTGCATTAGGAGAAGTCGGAGGAAGCGAAACCCTAACAGGTAGGGAAGAATGAGGAAGCGCGGGGGGTAATGGAATCGGGTTGGAGGATCGTCGCTATATGGGAGGGAGGATGGAAATAAGTTAGGCGACGTGGATGCATATGGCATGATTGCTGATGAAAAAACCCCAGGTTCTTAGAAGGTATTTTCCGAGCAGGTTCGCGGTTGCATGAGAGGTGGTGAGTTTGCGTGAGTGGGGGAAGAGTCGCAAGTGTAGGTAACCCTAGATGGCGTTGAGGATGGTTTTGAAGGAAAACGGGCGCCGATGAGGGGAATGGAACATCGGTGGTGAGATTCGACGACGAAGGAGTCGCGCCTGGGTCGAGGATGGAGACAGAATACATGAGGAGAGGGAGGGAATCGATGACTGCGGAAACCCTAATCGATTCTGGGAGGTGTGTCTACGGGCGGAGGCAAAAGAATTAGGAGGTCGGGCGCGAGGCTTTGGTGGTATAATGGGGAAGAAGAAATTGTTTTGGGTGACGTGGGTTGCTGCGGTGGTGACACATTAGGCTGGAAGAACCCAGGTTTAGTAAATATAGTGGATTACATATAATATTTTATTATTAATTTTTTCTAACCATTTATTTACCATTCCATGTTAATGTTACGTTTTATGAAATATTGTCGTTGTTTTTCATATATGTATTGAAATTTAATATTTGATTATAGAACTTAAATCATTATATTCTTATTTACGGAATTAAATAAATATATAAATATTATATATATTCAGTATTTAAATATTTATAATAATTTATAAAATATATAAATATGATATTCAATACCCCATTCATGGAGACAGTGTGTTATACGTACACATGAATGTTGTTTCCATTTCCGTGTCGTATTGAATGAATGAATGTAAATTACATATATGTATATATACTGCCATGATATTATAATTATACTTTTATATATTTCATATGATTTAACTAAACCCATTAGTAATATATTCCATGTAATGTATGAACGAATCACATCACTTTGAGGAGTTGATAGTCCATACTTCCCAAAATGAAGTTTTCACATTCCTAAAAATAGAAATCATGAAGTTATGTGTTATATATAAAATATATATAATTAATATATTCCAAATAATGATAGGTGGTAATGGAGAATTTAATGACCTCATTTTTCAAGGTGGTAGTCTTCCGTATACATGAATAATGATTTCATACCCCATTTTATGGAAGTGGCGAAGGTTTTTGATTATACACTTAACATAAAAAATATAAGTAAATTTTTGATACTCAATATATTATCTCATCATGGATTAATAAGAATTTAAATAGGTGCATTAATAAATTAAATAATAATGCTTGTCGAAGAACATTATCACTTTTTCAAGTATCCTCGGTAGGTTTTCACCAAAAGCCTTCCTTAGTTGGATTTATTAAATAATGGTTTTTTGGGATGAGAGTGTGTAATTTTATATATGATTTGGGTGGGACTACTCTATCACAAATGGGATTCATGGTGAGAAAAGTATAGGAGAGGGGGTAGTCATTTATAAGTGTAGTGAGTGGCTCACTTGTAATGTGATCGAACATAAAAAATTGTACACCAGTTTTTCATGTGAAAATTTTTACCAAAAATGAATATTTTTTAATATTATAAATCATAGGATCAAAACATGGCCCTAAAATTGATTTCATACTATCTTTTAGGTCATTTTAACCATTATCTTTTTATTATTACCCCCCACTAACCCCATTTTTACCTTTACGGTGATAATTATTTTTACTATTTTTACTATACATTTTGGTAAAAATTGTAGATGAAATTATTAGATATTATAAATTCTTATTCTAAATATGGAATTTATTTTTCAAAATTAAATTCATAAAATTAAAATTTTGAAATTTAATATTAATCATATAGACATGATAAGAAAGTGGTTTTTCAAAAAGAAAACGTTCAGAATGCTACAATGTTTATTATCAAAATTCAAAATAAAAAGGATTAAAATTAACTAATTTGGATTAATATATATATTATTGCCAAAATATTAATTTAAACCCAATTTATAATATAATATAAGAATATAAATAATTTAAATTAAAAGACATCATTCAATTAAAATTCATTATTTTTCTATATTTGATAAAAACATTGCTCTTGTAAAATAATAAAAACTTCATCCTCAGATAATTTTAAAATTATGATTTAAAAAATGAACATTATTTTTCAAATAAACTTCTAAATTTTTCACTATGTAGTTTTAAAATATGTGCGAAAAAGGTGAAAAAAATGTTTTTTAGAAAAATGATTTTTCTAAGAATAAAATTTGATTTATTGTTATCTACTGTCTAGAAAATGCATTATATGAATTTTAATTATTTTGTTTTATTTATAATATATTAAATTTATGAAAATAATTAAAAAAAACTGATTAATTTATTGAGGTAAAATGTGTTTTTTTCTTTAAATTTGTTTTTTCAGAAAAAAAATTCATTTATTTAATTATTATTATTATTTTGATTTTTAATTAATTGGTCAAAAAGTAATTAATTTTATATGCATGATTAAATATTTTTTTTCTCATAATTTTTTTAATCCTATTCATATCCAATTTTCCAAATGCTATAATATAACTATCATTTTAAATATTAATATTTTAATAGTATTTCATTTTTCAATTAAAATCACTGTTACCTATAACACAAAATAAACATTGTGTTGTATGTAATTCAAAATATCAAGAAAAATAGATTTATATTAATAAATATATATTTAAAAAATTCATAAAATATTAAATATAACCATATCTAACATTCAAATATAATTATTCTCTTAATGAATTTTGTTAGTTCTTATACATATTTATTATATAGTGAGTAATTGTCATCATTTCAAACTAGTTTCTTAATAGTGGTGTTATTATTCATTTATATATCAAAGATCATCATTAGAAGTTTATTAAATAGGGAATAATAAATATTTTTCAATTCTCCTTTAAGTAAAATTTCATTTGTTGAAAAATATAGATATGGTTACTGAAAAAAGTAATTAAAATGAACTAGTATGATGTGTTTAACAATCAAAGGGGATATATTAATAAATATATTAATTATAAACAACAAAGTTCCAAAAATAATAATCAAAATATTAAATACATTATTAATAAATTGTATTATAATATTATTACATTAATTAATCATTCATGATTTCAACATTATAATTTCATTCACATATGTGGTAAAAATTGGCTCAAATAAAAGATTATCATAATGATTTTACAAGTAAGGGAATTTTTTTATATAATATAAATTTAAAGTTTAGAGCAGATTGAAATTTCAAAAAATATTATTTACCTTCATTATAATATTTTTTATAAATAACATTATAGGGCATTGATGAAAAAAATTATTCATAGAGTCAGTAGTATGATCATAAAAATGATTAATTATTTCATTTCAAAATTAAGAGGAGTGAAGATATGTATATAAAAAATCATCATTTTTTGAATTTTAATTTTTAAATATTCTATATATTCATTACTCAAAGCTATAAATTTTAGTGACCATGAGAGGTGAGTATGAAATATAATCTACCTGACTTCGTGGTAGAGATAGTCTATACAAACATACAATTGATGTAGTTTTATTTTTATTAGATAATTAAAGGAATGAATAATAATTTTTACTTTAATAAAACCAAATTAATTTATTATAATAATATTCATTTTATTATAATAGAGTGGATAAAATCATTATAGACTAATAATATTAAGAAAGAAAGATTAAAAATTTAAGAAAGAGTCTTGTTTAAAAAATTATATTTCTCATAGAAGAGTCCTTGTATATTGTGGCCTTAGTGTATATAATTAACACTAGAGGATTATGAAATTTAGAGAGGATTATTATAGTATAAACAATGAAGTTTTTTTAATGGATTCAAAAGGTGTGAAAGTTATGCAAACTATTTTTCTAATCGTGTGTATATCTCGAGTATGGGGGTCTCACCCGGACAGTGGGTAGCGCATGGGGTGCGTACATTTTGATAAACCATTCACATGAACCATTTGACATGTATATGTTTTGATAATATTAGCAAAGTGGAAATATTTGTAACACCTCAAGCTTCTACGGTACACTTCTCTTTGAATAATACAACAGTGTGTGTTATACGCAGCATCGAGCTCTAACACACCACAACCAATCAAACTAGCTATTATGAATTGTAATACCCACCTTTTGAAATTTATAAATTTTATTTTTCAAAATGGACTTCATTTTTCGATTTGGAATATCGAAATTAGCCTAGGGTGAATTTTTGGTGTTTTCTGAAAAACTTTATTTTTTGATGAATAGTGAAACCACTAAGTGGTAGTTACAAAAACTGAATTTTTCAGAAAACTTAATTTTACCGCTTCTGTGAGTTTAATTTCAAAAATCCGAGAGACACGGTTAATATCAAGGAGTAAAATGGGGTTCAATGAGATGAAAATAATTTTTGGTGAATTGTTACTTTTTTACTTTTATTTACCACGGTTAAAAGTAAATAGGGTAATTAAGGGTAAAAATGATTTTAATATTACCCTAAAACATGTCCTAATTCTATTGGAAAAGTGTATCTCGACCCAAAACAACCTTAGGAATAAAATATTATCATTTAGGTTCACTTGGATTAGATTAGGACATTTATTATTATTTAATTCAAAGAAGAGTTAAAAGAGTTAAAATCAATGTTTATTTACTAAAACATTTTTAATATAGGGTTATACATAAGGTAAATTCGATTTTAAATATTCATTATAAAGATCAAAATATTTCCAACATAATGGTATTTTATTTATAAATTTTAGACATTAAATAATTTAATTTATTTATGACACAATGGTGATGCAGTAATTACCATAATAGTGAAAAATTAAAATAATTGATATTATTAATACCCAAATAAATATAATTTGAGACTTTTTATGAATTAAAATAATTTTCTAGGTTAATATGACATGTTATGAATGATTTAATTAATGTTTTTCGAAGTAATAATTCTGTTATGATTTTCACAAAAATCAATTTTCCAAATAGTGTCAAAATTGACATAAAAGAATTTTTAAAACAAATATTATATTATTAATTGATATTCAATTCCTAAAAATCTAAGTCTAGGCCAAGAGACTTATATCATGATATTTTTATCATTAATGGACCACTTTGGGGTCTCTTGGAGGTATATAGTAAGTTTATTAACTATATAATATAAAAATACAAAGTGACATGGTAAGTGTCAAACTAATTAACTAAGAGGTAAAACTAAAAGATAAGGTTAATATAATGACCCAAACCTATATAAATTCTATTGGTTGAGTGTTTTTAGACCCATACCCACCTTAACCTTTAAATAGTCCACTTTTGAGCCATTATAAACCGAATATGAATTTATTATAAAATAATATTTCTGGCTTTTCCAAAGGTGCCCCTCTCCCCTATTATAAAAGGGCATTCCCCCTTTACATTAATTCACACCATCAATGACATTTGGATTGGCCAAACTCTTCCCCAATACTCTATCAACTTCCCTCACTTCATCCTATATGCCTTCCTTTAGTCATAAATCCAACTTAGGGATCCCTTTTGATCAAATCAAAGGGAAGAACCCGAAGAGGAGGTAATGATTTCACCACCCCTTTTCAAGTTCCTTTCTTCTTCCTCTTATTTTTTCTTTGTTATTCCCATTCAAAAATAATGAATCCAGTATATCCTATACACTATAATGTTATTATAAATATGGTACAACCATATTTAGTATTCTATCCATCATTTTAATAACATGTCACCATACGTGCGTACGTACGGCTTACCGTCTCTACGTCGTGGTGTAATTATTATTCAATAAATTATTATTTGGATGGGTATAATAATAATGTGTAATTCATGTAAATAATAAATATAACATGATAATTATTCTGTATGTATTATATAACATCGAATTATATATTATTTTAATATCAAAAGAATGATACTGTCGCTCATGAGTACGTACGGACTACCGTCTCCACGAACGCGATGAGATTCATTCTCCATCGTATCCATTCAAGTCTAATTCTCATTTGATGATTAATAATAGTATCTAAGGACTTGATATAATTCTGGATATGATTAATATACAACCTATCCATGACAAACATCGCTTAAAAAACAAAACATATAAAAGAAAACGCGTATGTTAACACCCGAAACAACGATAATACTAAGATATTATTAACAAATCAATGTTAAAAGATCATATATGATATCATATTAATGTATATGATTCTTGTATAATTTAATAACAATTATTTCACCATTATAGAGTAGGTTAACCTACACCATCCAAGGAAAAGTACAAGGTAAGGGTTTATTTCTCAATCTCTTCATTATCCGAGGTTGTTTATACGTAATAATATACCAAGATTTCTTTATCATTCACATCCATGTTTCTTAAAAATGTATTTCAAAAACATTTTCACTATTTACTAGAATATGGTTTAAAGTCATATATACCCTTGTTGACTTTTATAAGTGGTTTATAAAGGAATCTTTCTGTCATTTTCCAAACAAGATCTTTTTTAACCTTTTCGACAGAATTAAGGTAAGAATGTTTTTTTAACTTATATGGCGGGTGCGGCTATTTTCTGCCATTATAAAATCATCGAATCTTCCCTTACAAGCTTATAAGAATATTTTCAAAGAAAATGTTTTATTTTATAAATATATGACTCTTAAATGATTTCAATATAGAAATAGATATTTCTCTAAAAAGAGTTTTGATTTCATCTATGTCAACATCCTTTGAAGGATTTTATGCTTATTTGAAGTTGATTTATTATGATACAAAACTTATATATTATATTGAATTTTTTTTTATATGTTTGACTGTGGATGTGTTATTTTTATACCATTCATAGTATATGGATGAATTATTTACATTTCGTATGCTAGTTTTAATACGAATGTTTATGTTTTGTTTAAACCTTTTCATATGGGAATGCATTGGAATTAATATATGACGGGTGGATCCTTCTGTATCTACTCAATTCATCGGTTGGTCTCATGAGACAAACTAGTGTCTTGGAACAATGCCTTGACAAAATCATAGTTTTAGTCTTGGCACGAGGCCTTGGCTATGTGGTTATGATAGTCTGGCATTATGAATTCCGTCATTATGAAAGTGGTTATTGATATTGCATGTTATTATTCGATTAGTAGAATATCCATGTGAATAAGTAAATGGAATTATTTCATTTTATTTTTTCCATACTATTTTTAAGTTCAAGTTTAAAAGGTTTTTGTTTTATTTATACATTTCCTTGAATGTTTATTCTTATTTATAAAAGTTTCCGCTATATTGTTATCCTTAATGGGCATTTGAGCTCACCCCTTTTCTATGTTTTATTTTTTCCAGGATGTGAAGAAGTAATTTATGAATGACCTGCAGGGATAGTTTGAGGGGATAAGAGTATGGACTATGGAGACTATATTGTTGTAGTATTTATTTTATGATGTAATGTAAACTTTATTAATGTATCTTGTTATTCCAAGGCTACTAAACTAATCCGTCTTTCGAGATTTGATCTTTCTTGTGATCATGCCAATGTTATGTAATAATGTACAGACTCTGGGTAACTTGTGTCGGGGTGTTACAGTTGGTATCAAAGGAATTTTAGTACAAACCTGGGAATCTAGATTTAGATAAACTCTAATTAGAGCACATAGATTTAAGATGGACTTTGAGGATTAATATTTAAGAACTTCCTAGAATTTTGGTATTGTAGAGATTTTGTGAGTTTTCCGAGCAATACATCCTTGTCTGGATACGAGCAGGTAGAGGTGGCTCTGGCATAGATGTACCTAGGGCTAAAATCCAAAAACACCGCTTTGAGCTAGACTTGAACGGGAATTGGTGCACGACAACGGGCCTTGCTGCACTCTTGGTTACGACACTCCCGGGGGATATGCTTAGGATATCTCTCATTTTCTTTACAAATCATTATGAAGGGTTTATGACTATATACTTCCTCAAAGATAACATTTTTTTATGATTATGGATTATATCCATAAATAGTTCAATTTATGTTAAGTGTTTTATAAGTATGGAATTATGTATTTTGATTCATAAACTGGTCTAGTTTATGCCATTGTTTATAAATGGCACCTAGTGGAAGAAATGGAAACCGTATCAATGGATGCACTCCATCTAGGGATATCTCTCCTATTCAAGATAATTATAGAGGAGCTGGTGATGCAACTGGTGCTGATCAACTAATCACCATATTGGGACAACTCACTCAGGTTATGAATAATAACATTACCCGCATGGAGCACCTTGATCCTCAGCGTGGAGGATCAATGTTAGATCACTTCATGAGGCAACAACCACCAATGTTCAATGGGAGTTCAAATACCTTCGTAGCTGAGCAATAGATAAATTCCCTAGAGAAAATATTTCAGGCTTTGGGGAGTATTGAAAGGGAAAAAGTTATCATGGTACTTTACCACCTCACTGGAGATGCTGATCAATGGTGGTCATTGATTCAAAACACGAAGGAAGATGATGAAGTATCAAATATGGAATTGAGGGAGTTCAAAGATTTGTTTTCATAAAAATAATTTCCTCGTGACCATTGAGCAGATATGGAAAGACACTTTCTGAGTCTGAGACAAAAGGAGGATAATAATGTCGCAAAGTATGAGGCTAACTTTACAAGGTTAGAAAGGTATGTTAGAGATTATATACGTAAATCAAGAAGTAGGATTGATCATTTCATTGATGGGTTAAAACCATTTCTTCATCGAGCATTAGTCTCACAATCCTTCTCGTCATACGAAGACATTGTCTCATGTGCTATCAAGACAGAGAAAGAATTATCTAAGTCATATGACTTTAACGCAAAGTAAGAGAAGAATAGATCTACTGATCAATCGGGGAATGGAAATAAAGGGAAGAAGTGAAAAGGTTAATATCCATCCTGTAGTAAATGTGGGAAGAAACACCCTGGTACTTGCTTAAAAGGAATGAGAGTCTGTTACAAGTGTGGTGAAAAGGCCCACCAAGCTCGTGATTGCAAGGGGAAGAAGGAAGCTACTGATTTCCAATGCTACAATTGCAGGGAGATTGGACGTTATGAAAATGAATGTCCTAAGAGTCAGGGGAACTTAGCTCAGAAAAGGCCAAGGGATCAAGGACAATATTATGATATCACTACTGCTGAGGTATAAGCTCCGAAAGATGTGGTGGCAGGTAATTTAATGGTTTCCTCAAGTTTAGAAAATTCATTATTTGATTCTGGATCATCGCATTGTTTTCTATATTCCCAGTTTTTAATAAAATTAGATATTTCCAATTTGATTTAACAAGGGATTTGTCAGTTAAGACTCCTAGGGGAAGTATCATTGCAATAAAGTTTTGTGAATCATTCCCCATTAGAGCACATAAATGTTCTTTATCTGTTGATCTCATCATCATACCTATGATTGAGTTTGATAAAATCCTCAGAATGGACTGGCTTTCGGACCATGATGTGAAGAATTATTGTTAGAAGAAGGAGGTTACGATTTTTGATGAGGATGATAAGGAACACCTTATCTTTAGAGAAGAATCGTCACCACCTAATTCTTATCTAGATCCACCACCAGTATCTCAACTAAATTAAATTATTGGGGAGGAAGAGGATGAAATGACTGTGGGAGAGGAAAGGAATGTTCAAATAGAGGATGTACCTATTGTGAAATAATATGTAGATGTGTTTCCGGATGATTTACCTGGACATCATCCAGAACAAGAAGTTGAGTTTTCCATTGATTTAATTCCTGGATCAAGGCTTATATCGAAGACCCATTATAGAATGGCCACTATAGAATTAGTTGAACTAAATAAACAACTAGAGGAATTGAGTAATAATGGATTTATTCTCCCTAGTGTTTCTCCATGGGGATCCCCTGTTCTTTTTGTTAAAAAGAAAGATGGTTCAATGAGGTTATGTATCGACTACAGGGAGATCAATGCTATAACAATAAAGAAAAAGTATCCCCTACCTCGCATTGATGATTTATTTGACCAACAGCATGGAGCTCAATACTTTTCAAAGATTGACCTTCGACCTGGATACCATCAGTTGTGTGTGAAGAAGGAATACATTCTGAAGATAACATTTCGAACCAGGTACGAGCATTACGAGTTTACAGTAATGCCTTTTGGATTGACTAATGCACCCTCTGTATTCATGAATCTGATGAATAGAGTTTTCAAGGAATATATTGATGAATTTTTGGTGGTATTTATTGATGATATCTTGGTATACTCCAAAAGCTATGAAGATCATGAAAATCACTTGCGCATTATACTGAAGACTCTAAGAAGACATGAATTATATGGGATGTTTAGCAAGTGTGAATTCTGGCTTCAGGATATTTCTTTTCTTGTCCATATTGTCTCTAAATATGGAATCTCTGTTGATCCTTCTATGACCAAGGCAATCCAAGAATGGCCAGCACCTACGAGTATAATTGAGGTACGCAGTTTTATTGGTTTGGCAGGTTATTATCGACGTTTCATCCAGAATTTTTCCCGATTCACAAACCCATTAACAAAACTCACACGTAAAGGGGTAAAATTTGTTTGGACAAACGCGTTTGAAGAATGTTTCGAAGAACTGAAGATAAGATTAGTCAATGCTCTTATATTGACTCTACCATCGGGGAATGATGGCTTCGTTATTTATAGTGATGCCTCGAATAAAGGACATGGTTGTGTCCTTATGCAGAATGATAGGGTTATTGCCTATGCATCACGATAGTTGAAAATTAATGAACAAAACTATCCTACTCATGATCTCGAGTTAGCAGCTGTGATCTTTGCATTGATGATATGGAGGCACTACCTCTATGGTGAAAAATGTGAGATTTATACTGATCACAAGAGTTTGAAGTATATTTTATCACAAAAATAACTCAACATGAGGCAAAGGAGATGGATTGAATTACTCAAGGATTATGATTTTATGATACACTACCACCCGGAGATAGCAAATAAGGTGGTAGATGCTTTGAGCAGAAAAGACCATGGAGTTTTGAAAAATATGAGAATTGAAAGGGATCCAATTTTCATGGATCTAGTGAAGATGGACATGGGAATAACCAGGGAAGGTGAAACATCAATTCTTTTTCAAATGGTTTCTAAACCATCATTACTAGAAATGATTAAGAGTTCTCAGACCGATGATGAAGAATTTAAAAAGAAGATTAAAGCTATGAATGATGGGAGATTGAGAGACTTTGTGTATGAAGATGGAATTTTGAAATTTGGGAAGAGACTTTGTGTTCCCGATATACTTGATCTAAAAAAGGAATTGCTGGATGATTCTCATACTTCAAATTTCTCTACACACCCTAGGCGCACCAAAATGTATAGAGATTTGAAGGAACATTTTTGGTGGGACAACATGAAGAGGGAGTTTGCATATTTTGTGTCAAGATGTATGGTTTGTCAACAAGTGAAAGCTGGAAGGCAACAACCCAGTGGAGTATTGCAACCTCTTCCCATACCTGAGTGGAAATGGGATAATATCATGATGGACATTGTCTTGGGACTACCAAAGACTCATAGAAAAAACGATGCAATATGGATTATTGTTGATCGTCTTACCTAGTCAGTACATTTTCTTCATATAAGAGGAGATCTACCACTGGAACATCTAGAAAGACTATATATTGATGAAGTTGTGAGACTTCATGGAGTACCCCTATCGATTGTTTCTGATCGTGATCCCTGTTTTACTTCATGATTCTGGAAAAGTCTTCAGAAAGCCTTGGATACTGAAATTCATTTGAGCATTGCCTACCACCCTCAAACAGATGGACAATCAGAATGAACTATTCAAACCTTAGAAGACATATTGAGATCCTGCTCACTTGACTTTCGGGGTATGTGGGATCAATATTTACCTCTGTTAGAATTTTCCTATAACAATACCTTCCATTCGAGTATTCAGATGGCACCATATGAAGCATTATACAGAAAGAGATTTTGCACACCAACCTGTTGGGATGACGTTGGTGAAAGAAAACTTGTAGGCCCATAACTGGTGGAGGAAATGATGGAAAAGGTGAAGGTAATCTAAAACCGTATCAAAGAAGCTCAAAGTAGGCAGAAGAGCTATACCGATAATCAAAGGAAGGATTTGGAATTTCAAGTTAGTGATCATGTTTTCCTTAAGGTATCTCCATGGAATGGAGTCATACTTTTTGGTAAGAAAGGTAAATTGAGTCTCAGGTATATCAGACCTTTCGAAATTCTAGAACGAATTGGGGCTGTAGCTTACCATTTGGAAATGCCGCCAATCTCTCCCAAGTTCAAGATGTGTTCCACGTATCACTATTGAGGAAATACATGCATGACCCAATGCATGTACTCACCTATGAGGAATTAGAACTTGAACCCGGTCAGTCTTATTGCGAAGATCCCATCAGGATTCTTGATACGAGAGAACAAGTACTGAGAAACAGGACAACTCGTCTGGTAAAAGTCTTATGGAGAAACCATAAGATGGATTAGGCAACGTGGGAACCAGAGGAACTTATGATGAAGAACCAGCCAAGTATTTTCATGTGGTAGTATTCTAGAAATTTCGAGGACGAAATTATTTCAAGGTGGGGAGAATGTAACACCACATGTTTCTGCGGTACACTTCTCTTTGAATAATGGAATAGCGTGTGTTGTACGCAACATCGTGTTCTAACACAGCACAACCAATCAAACTAGCCGTTATGAATATTAATACCCACTTTTTGAAATTCATAAATTTTATTCTTCAAAATGGACTTCATTTTTGGATTCGTAATATCGAAATTATCCTAGGGTGAATTTTTCGTGTTTTTCTGAAGAACATCATTTTTTGATGAATAGTGAAACCACTCAGTGGTAGTTAAAAAAACTGAATTTTTAATAAAACATAATTTTACCGCTTCTGTGAGTGTAATTTCAAAAATCCGAGAGACACGGTTAATATCAAGGAGTAAAATGTGGTTCAATGAGATGAAAATAATTTTTTGTGAATAATAACGTTTTTACTTTTATTTACCACGGTTAAAAGTAAATAGGGTAATTAAGGGTAAAAATGATATTAATATTACACTAACACATGTCCTAATTCTATTGGACAAGTGTATCTCAACCCAAAACAACCTTAGGAACAAAATATTATCATTTAGGTCCACTTGGATTAGATTAGGACATTTATTATTATTTAATTCAAAGAAGAGTTCAAAGAGTTAAAATCAAAGATTATTTACTAAAACATTTTTAATATAGGGTTATACATAATATAAATTCTATTGTAAATATTAATTATAAATCTAAAAAGATTTCTACATAATGTTATTTTATTTATAAATTTTATACATTAAATAATTTAATTTATTTATGACACAATGGTGATGCAGTAATTACCATAATAGTGAAAAATTAAAATAATTGATATTATAAATACCCAAATAAATATAATCTGAGACTTTTAATGAATTAAACTTATTTATTAGGTTAATATGAAATGTTAGGAATGATTTAATTAACTTTTTTCGAAGTAATCATTCTTTTATGATTTTCACAAAAGTCAATTTTCCAAATAGTGTCAAAATTGACATAAAAGAGTTTTTAAAACAAATATTATATTATTAATTGATATTCAATTCCTAAAAATCAACGGTTCTGCCAAGATAATTATATCATGATAGGTGTATCATTAATGGACCAATTTTGGGTATCTTGGAGGTATATAGTATGTTTATTAACTATATAATATAAAAATTCAAAGTTACATGGTAAGTGTCAAACTAATTAACTAAGAGTTGAAACTAAACGATAAGGTTAATATAATGACCCAATCCTGTCTAAATACTATTGTATGAGTGGTTTTTAACCCATTCCCACCTTAACCTTTAAATAATACACTTTGTAGCCATTAGAAACCGAATATGAATTTATTATAAAATAATATTTCTACCTTTTCCAAAGGTTCCTCTCACCCCTCTTATAAAAGGGCACTCCCCCTTCTCATTAATTCACACCATCAAAGCCATTTGGATCTGACAAACACTGCCCAAATACTCTCTCAACTTCTCTCACTTCATCCTAGATGCCTTCCTTTAGTCATAAATCCAACTTAAGGATCCATTTTGATCAAATCAAAGGGAAGAATCCGAAGAGGAGGTAATGATTTCACCACCCCTTTTCAAGTTCCTTTCTTCTTCAACTTATTTTTTCTTTGTTATTCCCATTCTAAAATAATGAATCTAGTATCTAAAATATGCTATAATGTTATTATAAATATGGTACAACCATATTCAGTATTCTATCAATCCTTTGAATAACATGTCACCATACGTGCGTACGTACGGCTTACAGTCTCCACGTCGTGGTGCAATTGTTATTCAATAAATTATTATTTGGATGGGTATAACAATAATGTGTTATTCATGTAAATATTAAATATAACATGATAATTATTCTGTATATATGATATAACATCCAATTATATGTTATTTTAATATCAAAAGAATGATATTGTCGCTCGTGAGTACGTACGGACTACCATCTCCATGAACGTGATGTGATTCATTCTCCATCGTATCCATTCAAGTATAATTCTCATTTGATGATTAATAATATTATCCAAGGACTTGATATAATTCTGGATATTATTAAGATACAACCTATCCATGACAAACACGGCTTACGTAACAAAACATATAAAAGAAAACGAGTTATTTAACACCCGAAACAACGATAATACTAAGATATTATTAACAAATCAATGTTAAAAGATCATATATGATATCATATTAATGTATATTATTCTTGTATAATTTCATAACAATTATTTCACCATTATACAGGAGTTTAACCTACCCCATCCAAGGAAAAGTACAAGGTAAGTGTTTATTTCGCAATCTCTTCATTATTAGAGGTTGTTTATACGTAATAATCTAATAGGATTTCTTTATCATCCACATCCATGTTTCTTAAAAATGTATTTCAAAAACATTTTTACTATTTACTATAATATGGGTTAAAGTCATTTATACCCTTGTTGACTTTTATAAGTGGTTTACAAAGGAATATTTCCGTCGTTTTCCAAACAAGGTCCTTTTTAACCTTTTCGACAGAATTAAGGAAAAATGTTTTTTTAACTTATACGGCGGGTGCGGCTATTTTCCACCATTATAAAATCTTCGAAGCTTCCCTTACAAGATTATATGAATATTTTCAAAGAAAATGTTTTATTTTATAAATATATGACTCTTAAATTATTTCAAAATAGAAATAGATATTTCTCTATAAAGAGTTTTGATTTCATCTGTGTCAACATCCTTTGATGGATTTTACACTTATTTGAAGTTGATTTATTATGATACAAAACTTCTATATTGTATTGATGATTTTGTGATATGTTTGAATGTGGATGTGTTATTTTTATACCATTCATGTTTTATGGATGAAGTGTTTACATTTCGTATGCTAGTTTTAATATGAATGTTTATGTTTTCTTTAAACCTTTTCATATGGGAATGCATTGGACTTAATATGTGACGGGTGGATCCCGCTATAGCTCCTCGATGCATCGGTAGGTCTCATGAGACAAACTAGTGTCTTGGAACAAGGCCTTGACAAAATCTTATTTGTAGTCTTGACACGAGGCCTTGGCTATGTGGTTATGATAGTCTGGCATTATGTATTCCATCATTATGAAAGTGGTTAATGATATTGCATGTGATTGTTCGATTAGTAGAATATCCACTTGAATAAGTAAATGACGTTATTTAATTTTATTTTTTCCATACTATGTTGAAGTTCAAGTTTAAAAGGATTTTGTTTTAGTTATACATTTCCTTGAATGTTTATTCTTATTTATAAAAGTTTCCGCTATATTGTTATCCTTACTGGGTATTTGAGCTCACCCATTTTCTATGTTTTATTTTTCCCAGGATGTGAAGAAGTAATTTATGAATGACCTTTAGGGATAGTATGAGGAGATAAGAGTGTGGACTATGGAGACTATATTTTTGTAGTTTTCATTTTATGATGTAATGTAAACTTTATTAATGTATCTTGTTATTCTAAGGATACTAAACTAATCGGTCTTTTGAGATTTGATATTTCCTGGGATCATGCCAATGTTATGTAATAATGCACCGACTCTGGGTAACTGGGGTATGGGCGTCACAGTATTATGGTTTGAAAAAATGTGTGACCAAACCATGAACCTCTTGAAAACTATTTTCAATTACGTTTTTTACTCCATTTTAAAATTAACAGCCATTCACGCCCTTTAATTATTTCCATCAGACCACTTGAAAATGAGATATTTCTTCTCATATTCCTAGGATTTTAATCTATCCTTCATTTGGACTCTAATTCGAGAGACATATATCACATTTTATCACCATGTTCATGATATTTAATCTATTACATTCCTTTGATTATCATTCCATATCCGATCAATTTTTTATGCCAGCTAATATAGGTAATTTTCAAGATGTTTGTCTAGTTTAATAATTTGATCTTATTTAAGACAATCCAAAGGCCAATACTATATTTGTCCACTTTTATAGGCATAATTGTTTTTATGATTTTTCCATAATCAACTTCTTAATGTTCATATTTTGTTGTTATTGTGCCACATGCTACTTTCACTGAGCATTTTCCCTAATGTATATCTTCCTTGAATATATTTCCCCATTTTATGACCTAATAACACTTTTTGGTTACTAGTGACATCATTGGTCATTAACCTCAACATGATCCATCCCTCTAGGTGATCCCATTATATAAATATTTTACCTATATTGTATTACAACAAAAATAACCATCTTTGTGTTTGGTATGACTTCTAAAATTTGATAACATTAATGAAACTATATAAATGATAGTGGTGTATCATGACTAACACACTTTCCTAGATTCTTTAATTAATAATAAGATTTATAAATGTTCTTTGTGAATTGGAATGAATTCTAAAAGGCCAATGTTCCCCTACCACCCTTAAACCTTATGATCTATAAATGAATGGTAATGAAATAAATTAAATGTAAGTATTAATTTAAAATGATTATTAATTTTACAATGTTAGAATTCATATTTACATACTTGCGGCCTTTATTATGAATATTTCCCTATTTATAAGAGTGGTCATACTTGATAAAACCTATTTTTTAAAGAATTCTTTATGCACTAATAGGATGTCACCAAAATTCATTACGACAATTTCCATGGAAACTACACACCATAGAATCTAATACATGCATTAATCTGTAAATAACTCAGTTTTTAATAATAATTCAGTTTTTTTATCACTTGTATATTCTATTTCCTTGGACACACTCCTCATATTCAGCTATATGTCTATGGAAACACATTTCCATGGATTCATCCCATTGGTCTCAGTCATGTCTAGCCTTAGATTATTTTGGATGAGCTCCACGGATATGGTTAGACTCATTTATAGTGGAATTCCTTAGGTGTACCCCTTGGATTACACTAAAATAATTATACCTAGACTTTATAATTTATTAATATGAGTTGGATTGACCATTTGGATAATGATTCCATAGTCTCAACATGAATCCTTTTAGTTATATTTTATTTATTGTGATTTTCTATTTTTTGATATCAAAATCATGACATATTGATATACTATGTGGACACATGGACACTACAACATTGGTCCACATCAGAGCATGTTTTTATGTTCATATGATTTAATTTTGTATTTATACATATACCTGATTTAAGGTATGAATAGATATTTCATGTTTAGTCCAAAATAGGTATGGCCATCCTAGAATCCCATGAAGAGACAAGTTCGACATGGTTTTTAGTTTATGAATTTTACATCACTGATGATTATTATAAAAACAAAATTTTACATTTATATTCATATGATGTATTTGAATAGACGCTATTAGTGGTGTCTTACTAACTATATATCACACCATATTTGGTCGACTGATTGGTACCCAGACATACTTTATAGAATTAAGTGGTGATAGGTGGTAGCTAATAGTTTTCGATGATTGATTGATAGTAACATGGGAGAGGTGGATCACAAGACAGATCTATGGATCATGATTCGATATGGGGATTGCCCATTTTTATTTTTGGGTTAATCATTTTACCTATATTTTTATGTTCCATCTCCCACATTTTCCTATTCCTTTTTTAGAGACATGGCCTTAAATCATGTTGTGTATGGTACTCGATATTGATATTGATGATTGATTTTTTATATGGTTGATTGTTCTTGTTCGTTAATTTTTTATTATTTGTATACCATTTATCCCCAATTTATATCTCCATGTTACTATGATTATGAGGGCATAATATCCTTATTTTACCACCTTAGACCCTCAATTATAGTCGGTAGCCTATAGTATATAGGGAGGTGCTCTTGGGACATTGTGGCTAGCTGAGATTGGTTTCTGATTAGTTAACTAGGTCTGAAACATTACAAATTGGAAACGAATGTTTTATTTTTCCTCTTTTCTTATTATTGGGTCATTATACCCATGGATATGATTTATCTGAATATGGCCTTTATAAAGTGTCCTAGAGTAGCTAACACCGATATGGGAGAAAAGTAAAATTTCATGTATTGGTATTTGATTTTATCTATTATGCCTTTTATGATTGCACTTATTTCACTGTTTGGTAACAATAATGTATTGTGTTTCTCATTATTACTATGGAATTTATTTTTACTATTGGACTAATATGGAATGGAGGTAATGCATCATGAATCAATATAAAAACGTTAGATATTCACATACCATGAATTATTTCATTCCATGTTTACTTACTTTGTGTGTTGTAAATGCATGTTCCTTTTCCATTGATAGTCCTCTTTGAATGGTGATGATGTTTCTTTCAGGGATGACTAATCTGAATAATTAAAGTGTTTTCAGAAATAAAAATTATTTTTTCATTTATAGTGTGATGATGACATATTAATTATCCAATTAGATTGAGTATGTGTTGTGAGCCGTTAGTTATAAGAGATGATATATGAGTTGGTTGAAATTATATATATTCCAATATCAATTTAAAGACTAAGTGTGCCACTATAAATTATGAATGGTGATCCATCTAATTAAAACATCTTAAATCAGGATATTAGTTATAGGTATTGGTATTGGAAATATATCGAGCATAATATTTTTTAAGACATGGGAAAGGTAGATGCATTAACTAGACATTTCTTTATATATTGATATCTATAATGTCACATTGGATAATTGTTGGTTTCTAAATTTATATGAAAACAGTTTCCATTAAATTGTGATTCCAATTTCCATGTAAAGAGAATTTCCCCCTAAAATTTATATTTAACACAATGTGTACAAGAACCCTAATATAAAAAAGATAACATAGCCCAAAATGAACTTAGTAGTTGGTAGTAAATCTAGATTATTATCGTTTTCTTCTATGATTCCCATACATGGATTTATGATAAATCATATGGGTGTGATTATAATATATGATGTCTTTTACATATCATATTCTTGTATCTATGATGTTATCTTGTGAAATATTAACAGAGGTGTGTGTTGGAAATTTTTAGAGATATTAAATCATGATGTCCTTATTTCTAACACTATAATGGTGTTGATGAACATGCTCTTGTGGCGGTGTGATCTAACCATCCAGTAGTGTCACATATTGATCCTCCTATTATTTTTGTAGCTGGAATCTATGTTAATTTTTTTTATTGTTCCCTTTGACTTATACAGACTACATAGTGAGGTCTTCAGCCTACACCTACTATGTCAGAGTTGAGGCGAGAGTTTCAGTGGCAGCAACTACCCATTTTTTATGGGATATGGTGGACCTCAATACATTGAGTCATCGATATAGTCCCAACTATCTATCTTTGAGAACGTAAATACACCATCAAATATAAGGGTTAATCTCTCCCCTAATATTCATTGGGGGTTCTGAAAAGCATTGGTGGGATGTTATCTCGCAAACATACCATCATTAAGACATGGAATAGAAAGATTTCTATGCTACATTATTTTAATATTTCATTTCAGAAACCCATGTAGGTAATAAAGATAATTATTTTCTTCCAATAGAGTATGAATTAGTGTCAGTTATAGATTATTAATATTTATATATTGAGATTCAAATAATTTAACCATCCTACGCTACTGATGAGCTTTCAAGACTGAGATGTTTCATGAATGGAATTTGGTATTATATAACATATAAAGTAAATATTTTTTATTTTAATAATGTTTCCAGAGGTGTCAACCAAGACCTTAATAATAATTTTAGTTAAATTTGGTATGTAATTACATGACACATTGGTTAGGTTCCATTTTAGGGTAGTTTCTTTGAGCGGCAAGAAACATCATTTGGAGGATTGTCAGCAGAGTAGTGGAAGATAGAGTCCACATTTAAGGAGCTTGTTTATATTCTATCAGTGTGGTATGAATGGTCATGTAAAACCGCAGTGTGATCTAGACCCATGTCGAGTGTTTTTACTATGGTATCATGGGTCATCATTTGATATTTGGTTAGACTCTCCAACGAGTAGTCTATTTTAAAAGATTCGCACCAGCTTAACCATCCATAATAGCATCACTAGCTCTATATCAAGTATGGATCTAGACCCCCACTATCCATATAGTACCAGGAGGTGGATGTGGTCAAGGTGACTAGAATCAAGATATGATGTTCTTGGAGATTGGACCCACTCAATATATCTTGGTTTTAATATAGTTTGACGGATTATGCTATATTTAATTAGAAAACCAATATGCAAGGATTAGGGTGTTGGACCATCAACCATTAGAGGTACAATTATGGTAGCCTCTACTCTAGTATATGATCTTATTTATACTAGAACATTTTAATATAATATATATGGAAATAATGGAATTCCTTGGGATTGAAATTATATACTTCTATGGTGTAATAAAATGTGAAACTCCATTTGGAATTCACTCAGAGAGTGTACAAGGGTTTAAGTAATGACCCATTTAGATATCATGTTATCGTTTCTAGTGGGACCTATTCATTCTAAAGATGACGGTATTCAATTTCATTCTCCAAATGGAATTTTTGGTCCTATATCATAATCATGTGGACTGATATCAATGTAGTGTACTATTTGTATCGCTATAGGATGATATTTATCTTCATAAGTGTGAATGGGATATATTGGAATGTATAGTTAGAAAAGAGAATCGTGGGTTAGGTGAAGTGATAGATAATATTTATTTCCTTTATATGAATGATTGGAGATATATTCATAAAAATTTTCATACTATTATATATTTTTATGGATTTATTCCACAATTAATTTTTTGTATTTTCACGTAAGAGATAGGTAGATTTATTTATCAGGATAAATTCTTGAGTAGCATTGGCATCCATTCCTCCTTATAGGATGGCTAATAATGAGTTGATGGAGCTCAAAATATAGCAAGAGGACTTGGAAGAAAAAGGTTTTAAAAAATCCATTTCTTTGTAATGGGATTAGCGTATTCTTTTTTTCTAAAATGTTATACGCTACTCTAATTCATTGTGTGTATTACCATAAGTTGAGCCAAGTTATTATCATGAACTGATATCCATAATCTCATATAGATGACCACTTTGAACAACATCAAAGAGTGATTGTTTTCTCCAATATAAATTTTAGGAAAGGTTATCATCAGGTATGAGTTGGAAATTTATACATACCTATCATAAAACTTCATAGAAGGCATGTGCTTTGTCAGTTTCTAGTTATGATTTTCAATCTTAAAAACATGTGCTCCATTTTCAAGTATTGGATGAATCGGGATTTTCTCCCATATATGTACTTAATTTTTTATTATTTAATGATGATATCTTAGTGTATTAATAAAATAAAAAACCATTTCAAACATTTTTAAATATTTTTAAATACACTAAGATATCTCTAAATATATTTTTTTCATGAAATGAACTTTTGGATTGATAAGATTCACTTCTTTGGATATATAATTTTAGAGGATGGAGTGTTTGTTGATGTAGAAATGGTGAGAACTATAGTTTTGTGGGAGAATTCAAAGATTTTTTTGGAATTATGGAGTTTCGTGGGGATTGATGGATATTACATGTTCATTATTAAATTCTATTGATGCATAGTAATACATCTTATTTTCTTGAATAAAAATGTTTTTAGATTCAAATGGTCAAAATCTTGTAAGATAGTCTTTCCATAGATGAAATTGAGACTCACTTTAGTGATGATGACGATTCTTGCATATTCGGTTTGAAGATATATACATTATTATGGTATAGTTGGTGTCAGTCTAGAAGCAATTCTGATATTGGAATATTGAGTCTAGGCATATGTGTCTCGTTATTTCAGAACATAAGAGATTAATTACTCAATTTATGATATCGATCTTCTAGTTGTGGTTCATGTCGTGAATTTTTGGAGGCGTTACATTCTTAGAGGAATTTTTTGGTCTATACAATTCAGAAATAATTCATTAATATCTTCATATAGTGTGAATTTAATATCAAATAGATAATGTGTGATGAAGACATGAAATCATTTTCCTTTGAGCATGCATATTTTCCTAGTAAAGGAAATACAGTGGAAGATACCTTTAGTAGGAAGATTCAGACATATGAAGTGCATCAGGAAAATAGTGAGTGGAAACTGATTGATCTATTCTCTATGTTGCATTTGGAGGTGAAGGAACATCTTGGAAAGCATATCCTTATATATTTAGTAGTGACCACTTCACTCCTAAAGAGATTTAAGATGTGGAAACTATCCAATCATAAGGGAATAATCTTAAGGGATAGTGCTTCAGGCTCAGACTCACCACCAATATAGATTTTTGGTGAGTATGAGTTATTATGCATCAATTGACATATCTGGACTCATAAAGATATCTAGTAGGAATTAATGTGAGAGCCTCATGATTCTACATGGAGGATACATCATTGGAATAAAAATATGTATTGTGAATTATGTCTCTAATACTACTGGCATGGAATGAAAATTGATATATTTGGGTTTGTTACATTGTGTTCCACCTATTAGTAGGTGAAGGTGGAAGAATAACTACTACCAGTGCTTATGAAGTCATTTTCTATTCCTTAGTAGAGGTAGAATAATGTCACCATGGACTTTATGAAAACCTTATTGAGATCCTCTCAAGGAAATGATGTGGTACGTGTGAAAATTTATAGGATCAAAATGGTCTCTCACCTTTTACTCATCAATGATTCTTTTTCGATGGATGAGATTTGATGGATCTTTTTAGATAGATTATATCACTTCACGAAATTCCACAGACAATTGTAAAATATAGGAATTCTCAAATCAATTCTTGGTACTACCAAGGGATTCATATGGAGTAATGTAAATTTGTAATTTTAAGTATAGCATACCACCCCAAGATCAATGGTTAGTCTGAGAATATTATACATATTTTAGAAGAAATTCGTCAGGTATGTGTCATTTATATGGGAGTTTATTTGGAGAAATATTTACCTATACTCATTTTTTCTAACAAAATTATTTTTAGGGTAAAATTCATATGTATTATTATGAGGTATTATATGGTAGACCATGTCATTTTACTTTATACAGGTTAGAGGCCGATCAGGCATCCCTTCTTAGAACTCATCTCATTCAGGAGATATAAGAGTATGTTTAGGAAAAAATGGATATAACTAAATGTAGAAAGATATCATATGTTGACCACCATTAATGAACTATAGTTTTTTAGTTTAAGTATTAGGTATTATTGTGTATATCAAATCTATTTTGGAATCGATAGTTTTTTTATCATGGTAAGTATTCACCAAATTTCATCATACACTTTTGGGTATTATAGAGGGTTGGATTGGTAGCTTATCATATATCACTTCATAAGAGATACGGAGCTATGAAAGTCATGTTAAAAATTTCCCTATAATTTAATCTCAATTCAAACCCATCTCACATCGTTTTCCTTCTTGGAGTTGAGATGAAGGTAGAAGTGTCTTTTGAGTACAATCTTATACACTTTGTGGATCAGAGCATGAAGGTTCTCTGAGGAATTATAGTTCCTCTAGTACATGTTCTATTTAATCATGGAATAGTATATTAAGTGACATGGGAGAGGGTGGCTGACATACATTCTCGGTTGCAATAACTATTTTTAGATAATAATGATCTACCATTAAAATAGAAACTCTAGGATTAGTTTCCTTACTTAGGGGAGGTTGTAACATCCCTATTTTTTACATATGGTGAGATCCCTTTAACTCAATGTTTAACTGAGTTATTTTATCGATATTGGTGTTCCTTGTGTTCTATGGAAGAAATCATTATTGTTTTAGGATTTTTTGAAGCACAAAACTATATGTTTTGAAGGAAATAGACCATGCACATAGTTTTCCTACATCAATCCCTCGAGATCACATGGTTTGGAAAAGCATGTGGTGTGCAACATTGGTCTATATGGGGTATTATTGGGATGTGCATTGTTTTTAAAACCATGAACCTAGAGAATGATAGTGGTTTGTCACCCAGATAACACATAGTTCTCATGGTGTGCATGGTTTGATAGTCCCTAAACATGAATCATGAAATGTGCCTATTATTGGCTAGTTCTAACTGCCTAATTGGAGTATGGTTTGGAAACATATATAGCCGAATTTTATTCCTATTAAAAAGTTGGCAGAATTATGTTTTTTAATTTATCTTCTTAAAAGGATATGCCTTAATCCCCCTCCTTTATTTTCGATGGGTTTCATTCCAGGAAGTGTTTTCCAATCCTCTTTCTGGGATTTGACGCAATTCCTTCATCTGGCCTCTGATTCGTATGCTATAAATTTTATTTAACTTCCACTAACAAGAGTTTTATATTTTAACCTTCCTTAATTCATTTATCTACACATAATCAGTTCTATTTATGTGTGATCTCATGTATAATATTTTCATAGTGTATTAATATTTTTCAGTTATATTCAATTTTGGAAAAATTAATGTCTCATAAATAGTTATTTTTTCTCTATAGTAATATGGTTTGTGTTCAATAAAATTTTCCTTAATGTGCTGATATTTAAAAAAAATCATCGTTTTCCATGATAGTTTCACCTATCATTGCACATAAAAATTAATATACCTTTATTTAGTTTCGTTGTTTTGGAACCTAATGAAATATTTTTTTTATTAATGATTATAGATTTCATAAAACTCAACATGATATATACCTTTAGGTGTTCCCATTATTTATATATTTTACCTCCATTGGTTTTATAAAAAAACAACTATCAGTGTGTTTGGTATGACTTCTATAATGTGATACCACTAATGAAAATGGATAAATTATATTACTGTATTATGGAATACACACTTAACATGATTATTGAATAAATAAATAAATTTAAAAATGGTCTCAGTGAATTGGAATGAATTAAACAAGGCCAATGCTCCCATTACACCATTAAAACTTGTCATTAACAAATGAAATGTATTGATTTGAATTAAATTGACATAGTAATTTTCAGGATTATTTAGATATCCAGTATCATGATTCATATTCACATACTTGGTTATTTTATTATGTACCTTTTATCATTTAGTTGAGTGGTTAAACTTGACATTGGCTTGGATTCTTCAGGGATTTCATTGACCTCTTATAGGGAACCACTATGATTCATTAAACCTATTTTCATGTGAGATGCCCAACATAGAATTTTATCGCTGACTTATTAAGTTAACTCAGTGTATCTCTACATATGATTCAATTTTGTATCATCTAAATATTATAATACCTTGAATATAATCATTGGATTCTACTTGACGTCTTCAAATATGCAGTACTTTGGATTCACCCCAATGGGACCATTCATGCTATGATTGATATAATTGTGTATGAGGTACATGCGATTGATTACAATCATTTATAGTGTAATGTCTCGGGTGTACCTCTTATATTACACTCAAACCCATATTTCCTATCTTTATGAGTTATTATTATGATTTGGATCAACCCCTTAGGTTATGGTTTCCCTATTCTCACGTAGGAATATTTAATTAATATTTTCCGTGTTATGATGATCTATATAGAGATCCAAGAGTCCTAAAATATTGACATACTATATGGACACCTGGACCCTAAGGCACAGGTCCAGTCCAGAGCATATAAATAAATTTATATTATTTTCTTACATATAATTATATATATTTACAGGATAGTAGGGGTGATTGTTTATTTTTGGCATAGTTTGAAGTAGGTACGATTGTCTTGTCATCCCATGAGGTGCTCGGTCTTAAATGGTTGTCACTTTACACATTTTACATCACTGATGATTATTTTACCAACACACTATTTTATTTATATTCAAAGGATATATTCTTGTAGAGATCATTAGTTTTGGCCTACTGAGTATATCTCACAACAGTTTTGGGTTGTTGATTTATACCAAGATAGACTTGATAGATGCAGATAGGGATAAATGAAATTGCCTTGTTGTCGATGCTTGATTGATTGTAGTATGGGATCGTGGAATCACAAGATCGATCTATAACTCATGATGATATTTAGATATAATATTGTGGTCTTTTTGTTATTTTTATAAATTCGTATATATGTGTTCTTACTTCAATGTTTTCATTTTCTTTGTTTAGGGAGATGACATTAAATCATTTTTCTATATGGTACTCAATATTGTTATTGAGGACTATTTATTTAATATGGATAATTCATATTCTTCTATCAATTAGTATTATTCTTCCATAATTCATCTACTGATTATACAACGGTGTTACTCTGATTATGAGTAATATTATCATCACCATAATAGTTAGACCCTTGTTGCTAGATGTATCATCTACCGTAGGTTGATGCACATTTGATGGTTTATAGTCATCTATGTTCTATTACTAATAAGCGAACCAGGTCTTTAATGTTATAAATATGGTCAACAAAGACACTAACACTAATTTTGAAACATTATTAAATAAATTTCCAATCCCTTAAAACATTATTTTTTATATTTTACCATTTTCTGGTTTTTCCCTTGATAATTATTTTTGTTACCCTAGTAATATATATTTTATTAAAAATATAATGTCACCCTTAAAAACAGTTTAATTCTATAAAATTGAATTTTTTATTTGTATAATATAATTAAATTTTGAAATAAAATTAAACTATTTTTTACATCAAAACATTTAGTCTAAGAAAAACATATTTTTTTAAAAAAGATATTATTTTCACCATTATATTTTCATAATCCTATATAATTTTATTTACAAATTAAATGAGTAGTAATATATTTTTTATAAGTGAAAAAAATATTAAAACAATAATATAATATATATAACAGTTAAATTTATTATTAAAAATTGACACAACATTAATAAAATAATTCAATGCAAAGAAATATTTCAAAAATATATATGGAATAAACATTAATATTACAAGTTATACTTTTCTATGAAAAATGAAATAAACTTTATGAAATTATATGGTCAATATGATCTAAAATATTAAATACATATATTTATATTTAATTTTTATAAAATATGCAAATATTTTTTAACATAAGAGACTAAAAATAGTTTTTAGAGTAAAATATTATACAAGTATTCAAAATGATACACATGTGGTTTATAATATAAACTTAGTTTTTTAAATTTTTTATTTTAATATATATATATATATATATATGTAGAAATTTATTTTAAAAAATATCTCATTCATGAATTATGATAATGTAATAAAAGTGATTCCATTAGAAAAATCATTATTTTTCTACTGTTTACCTCAATATAAATTATTTTATCAAGATTTAAATAATTTATCATAAGATAATATTGACATAATTCAAAAAAAATGTATATAATTTTTTTAAAATCAAAATATAAATTTTTAAATTAATCAATCAAATTTAAATTCACTATTAATAGAAACATGTTTTTATTGAAAAATTCTATTTTAATACTTTTCATTTTCATAATATAATTTATTGTGTTTTACTAATTGATTAAAATATTTATAATTTCTATAGTTTATATTTTCATTAATGTTTATTAATAATATTAATCTAATATGTTTTGTCTCATTTTATTTTGTTTTTTTGTGGGAATCATCCTATTCAAAATAACATTAATTTTTAGAAAAAATAACTTCCAAAATATTAGTGTGTTATATCCCCCCACATATAAACTTATACATACAATTTTTACTATAAAATATGGATGAAAATATCTAATAGTTCCAAAATGGTAGTTCTAGGCCAATGAATAAAATCTAGATAAAATCAACCTTACAATATTAAAGAACATATCCTCATCTTTATAATTGGATTGTTCATGACATTGAGTTTTCTATAATCATTTGAGATAAACAACCCTAATTGTTTTAAATCATAACCCTAATAATAGTATTATTTTTTGATGAATGATCATAACCATCCTTACACTGATGTATGATCATATGTTGTTTTGAAATTTCATTCCCCTATTGTGGTAATTAATATAGTGTCTATGTGAAGAGAGAAAATATGTTTCTAAAATCACATAAAATTCATCTAAATGAAGGATAATAAGAAATTCATGAATCATGATCCCATAAAACATAAAAGGGAATCATATTACACAGATAAAATAATGATACCACTATGATTTTTTATTTATAATTTTACAGTTAATAGTTGGTGTAACTTAAATGGAATAGACATCTAATAATCAAGAGTGAATAATACCTATCACCACTTACTTACCACTATAAACTTGAATAATAGTTTTTATAGAGGACTTACATTATTCTCTTAGTTTAGAAGGTTTTTTAGTTTTACTATCCATATTAACCACACGCTTAGGGAATTTATTTGCATAATTCCAAAACAACATGAAATGTAAGCATTGGACATTCATCCCATTCATTTCATTGATCGTATTTTCACCCCATCATAAAAATAATAATCTCAATTTGTAATCCTTTTATACATGAAAAAAAAATCTATCCATTAATACATTACATTTGGTTATTCTTATTTCCTTATTAACATGAGGGAGTTTAATCTTCTTTCGTTTATTATCACTATTACCCAATATTCTATAAAACACCATACTTACCTTAATTGTTTTGTTTGGATGATGGGAAATATTCAAATTAATGATTATAACTCAAGATAGTTGTGTTATAATAACTATAATATTTTCAACACTATATTCTATCCCACTAGGTTTCTTATAAGAAAAATTATTTTATTTTCTATCATATTCATTAGTAATATGGTTCCTCCAAGGTTCATCCATTTATAATACCAATAGGGTTAATATTAAGTCAACAGTACTAACATTATACAAGAATTATCAGATATATTCTCATGAAAAAACATCCTCGAAATGTGTTAATCATTGAAACTATCACATTATATTTAGGATAAGCTTAAATAAATCTTTATGGAATCAGGGTATATTTAGATTGAGTTCTATCATATTCCTTAACCTAATTCCCTAATATATTAAATCCATCATAATATCTCATAAAGGGAATATGATTTACCAAAACATATCCCTCTGGTGTGTCTAGAAACGTGCATAGTGTTTGGCCACTCATCATGCCCCATGTTGGATATTATTTTAATACTAGTCTAACCATTTTCAGGGATACTAACCCTATGTAAATATGGGTTATAGAAATATGCACTTTATAGTATCCTGATAGGGATATAATTTCTAGGATGACCACACAATATCTACATTAAAAATACAATGAGTTTTTATCCTACACTGAGAATTATACCTTAAACTCAAACTGAGGGTGTTTTCTAAAATTTAGCTCATTATATTCCCACAAATAACTGAAATAATATTAAAAAAACTAAATCGTTCTCTAATACGTACTATAGTTTCCTATAGCCACAGTCATAATATGATTCGAAAATCAAATTATTTAAAGGATTTTCTTTGATATAATGTGTGATATAAAATATATAGACCTATAAACATGTATATATATAAATAATTTAAACATTACATATCACAATCATCACACAATCCAACAAATAGATGGTTTTGTCTCTTTTTGGATCAGAAACATATTTTATTATAATTTTGAACACTTTTCCAAAATCGAATCACACTTGAATATATTATAGAGTTATCATAATATTTAATAATCATTATCACCTCATGAAGGGAAATATAATTAATGGTTGTGCTCAAAATCTTAGAAAGGGAAACCTATTCAATATTTCATCCAGGGATAAATGATGAGAAAACATGACCATGGGAGAAATAAATTATTAAAAAAACATGAAAAAAGTGTTTCCCATAATTTATGATAGGAGGACATGTAATCTCAAATGAACAAATATTCACCAAAATATAAAATTATGAGATATTAAATATAATAAATATATCATATTCATAGTCATATGATATAGAAATATCTAGTTGTATTGAAAAATATCATAACAACAAATTTTGGTTTCAAACATAAGAACCGGGAAGTAACATATTAAGAACATGTCCAAGAAGGGAAACACATTAGTTTGTGAAAAAATCCTATTAGTATTACCCTTTAATGTGAACATTTATCCAAGAGAGTACCCCATTTAGGTTTTTAGTGTATGTAAAAAAATATTACCCTTTATGTTGGGAGTATATCAAGGAAACCCCACCCTTTATGTTGTGAGTGAATCAAAGAAGGATCACCCTTCATGTTTGGGTGTATCCATGAATACCTGTAATTTTTTTAGTGTGTACAAGAAGGATAAAATTTTATTTTATGATTGTATCCAACAAGTTCCATCATTTATATTATGAGTTTAATCAATAAGGCTCACTGTTTATGTTATGAACAAATACAATTATGTCCATGCTTTATTAGGTCAGGAGATATAAAATCGTAACCAATGAAATAGAGGGTGATATGGTACCCCATTTATCATAATCCATATATATGTGTTCAATAAAGTATCAACCATTCCAAGCCTAATGAAAATCCATGTCAATAAAATGTTTTTAATTCATTTAATTATAATGTACCCATGCAAATAAAAATAATTTTCACAACATTTCCAAATGGTATCACAGAAATTGAGCTCATGAATATTGATTGCTGATAGCCAAAATTCAATCACCATAAAAGAGTATTTAATAATAACATATTCAAGGTGATATAGTAAAAATAATTTCCAATGAAATAAATTATTAAATGACGATGTGTAATACGGTATGCAAGCCGTAAATGAGTTTATTTATATTTTTCAAATTATCATAGAATAAAATATTATGGATGTAATTCAAAAGCTATTTTCTAAAAGGTTAAGAGAAATATATATAAATAATTTTATACAAAATTTATATTTAATATTATATACATGAAATTATATAATGATTATCAAAATAATAATGTGGTGTGGGGGAGAAATTGTTTTTAAAATAGAAAAAAACATTTTCATATTTTGAAATACCTTTATAGAAAAACCACATTAAAAAGGAGTAACAAACCCTCCATTTTAAAAATGAGAATGGAAGTATGATCTTCACATGTGATAACACATAATTACACTTCAAATTATAATGAACAACATTGTATGGAAAGGAAAACAAGGATAATCGTGGGAAATCATTGTCAAATAGCATGAGAATTATTCTCAACAATGATATACTTTTATGCGAAGGAAAATTATAGAGGTGAATATTTGAATCAAAATTATTATTTTAGACAAATAAAAATATAATGTAATATAAAATAAAATCTTATGGTGGAAGAAATAAATCTTGGAATAAAAATATTAATACATAGAATTATAACTCTATGATGGGTATAAAGTTAACAAACGACATCACAACATTAGTCTCTTTTGAATCAAAATCCCATGAAAGTAAGAATGTCAGATTTTTATTAAATACTATATATTTCATGAAAATATTATGATAAAATAACACTATGGCTAATATATACACCAAAAAATGTAAATTAGGGATGAATAAACATCATATCTCAATGAAGAAAAATTAATATTCAAAAACCCTTAAACTGTATTCTTGCAAACTCGAATGTTATCTATCATTATTTTATGTAATAATTAACATGAAAATAAATGATTAGATAAATTTTTCCATATATAAAATAATTTGTAAAAATTATTTATAATAATTCTCTATAGATATAATAGTTTTTTATTAGTTATTTTTGATATCATGTGTGAGTGATCTTGATCATTTTGAAATAATTTTATAACAGTGGATTCATTCCTTGTTCTTATCCAAACAGTCATCATTATAAGATTATTAATTATATATGAATATTTTTTTCTCTATGATAAAATAATTACAACTTCATTAGGTGGAATACATGGATATGGTTTGTGGAAAAGGAAATTTTGATGAACTTCATTAGCAATATTTAATGATCAAGATTTGATATATTAGTAAATATATTAAATAATAATTAAAAATCATTAAATAAATTATTATTAATCGATTTTACCCTTATATTAAATTAATTAATCATTCATTTTTTAAAAATTAAAACATTATTCAAATAGGTGGTAAAACAGACCCAAATAAAAGGGTGTTATAATGAGTTTACGTGTAAATACATGTTTACTATTAAGTGAATATAAATTTATATATTTTTAACAATTTAATAAATTTAATTAAATATCATTTTATTCAATATTATAGCCATCCATGTAGTGTTGTGATGAAAAATTTAAAATCATCAACCATTGATGCGGTAGTCCGCATATACTCATGATTAATGATTTAATTTTAAACGAATGGGATCAAATGAAGTTATATGATAAATTATCATATTATAATTATAATATTTGTATATTAAAAATATTTGTTACTATAATATATCCATGTCTCTAACCATGATTGGCAGTGTTAAGAGGGAATTACATAACTTCGTGGTTGTGGTGGTGCGCACGTACACCTGATCGATGTTGTTTTTTCATAGAGAATGGAAAAGATTGAGGAATGGTTCTCAAATTTATATAATAACATTAAATATATTAATATCCATGGTTTCATTATATAAGGTTTTATATATGAAATTTTGAACAATAATATTAATATGAAATGTTTACGGAGTAAGAAATACTCATGTTGAGAACATATGATTTCACACGGAAATATCCTTATAAATTGAGTCATTTGGTAATCTAATTGAGAAAATAAGATTATGAACATTGGATAGGATTATAAGAGGAGAATAAATCTGAGGTTTACGATGAAATTATATTTTATAGGTTTATCATTTAGTGGTGGATGTAATTCCCTTTAATAAGTGAAGAAAAGGGCACTTCTCTGGATACCCGTAATTTATCAGCAATGTAATAACATTTTTTAGTGTAAAATGGCTCCAAAGGTTAGATATAATGTGTTATTAGGTGATATTTTGTATAAATATCATAAAAAACTCATTTTAACCAATTGTGAATATGTTTACATCTCTTTATTAATATATTTTTTACATTTTACCATTTTGTGTTTTACCATGGTAATTAATTTTTTAAACTCGTAATTTATATTTTATTAAAACGTTATGTTAAATTTTTTTAAAAAAATATATAAAAAACCTAAATTTAATCTTATTTTAATATAAATAATTTTAAAAATAATATATAATTAATATTTACATTAAAAGATTAAATATAATGAAAATTGTTTTAAGTAAATAATGGTGTTTAAAACATTAAGAATTATTAATTTAATATAACATATTTACCAATTCAATGATTCATAATATATTTTTATAAATTTAAAACAAATATATAATATTAATAATAAAAAATATATTAATTTAAATTTTTAGATGAAATTTACACAACAATTCTTTACAAATAACTCTTTTCAATTTATCATGGTCATTAATACCAATATTATAAATCATACTTTTATTCCCATAATGATATTAAACTAATTAAATAATATGATCATGTTTATATAAAATATGGAAAAAAATTAGATTAAATTTCTATAATAGATGAAATTTTACTTTTAATATAAGTGACCAAACATGGTTTTGGATTAAAATATTACTTTTGTTCCCAAGACGATACACATGGATTTGATAAATTAAACATAGTATTATATATATATATATATATTGTATATATATATTTGTGGTTTATAAATATATTAAGTGATTATTAAATTATGATAAAATCATTAATGTGATAGTTTTAGTAAAATATGCATTGTTCCACTATTATTTTAAAAAATAATTTTAGAAGAATAATGAAAATTTTATATTAACAAAATATTAATATTATTAATCACAAAATATTGTAAATTATTTCAAATTAAAATTCAAATGTTATAAATTTATCTTTTAAATGAAAATATAGTTCGTAATAATAATCAAATTTTATTAAAAATCTCTATTTTAATACATTAATTGTTGTTTATCCTATTTTTTATGCATTTATAATTGATTACAATATATTTTTTAACAAGTTTTTATTTTCATATATTTTCTAAATAATATTCATCATATATGTATTTTTTCATTTTAGTTTTTTGTGGCATGTGAAACATTATTTCAAACATACCATTAACATATTGGAAAAATATATTCCAAGATTTCAGGGTGTTACACATTGGATATATAAAATTAAATGTGATAATATATTTATTACTTTATCTTTTTGTTCATATCCTTTATTCTGTAGATAGACCTTATTCGAGGTCTTCCATTGAAATATTTATGGTATAATTTTTTTATGGTTTCTTCTTTGGATTTAAGAAAATTATGAAATGGAGAACTGAGATCTCTGAGATTCTGAGTTGATTCTTCATGTCGAACACATAAAAGGTAGGTAAATTCTCTAAATTTACACTTTATTATTGAAATTTAAGGATATTAGAATAGTAAATAAATTTTATTCTTCTTTTTAATGGAATAAACCATTCAAAATCATCATTTTAAATCTGTCTTCATGGTTTATCTTAAATCTTGGGTTTTGTGAAATTCCCACAACATAATAGATAAAATAAATTAATTTAATTTCAAAAAAGAAGGTTTTGGTGTGGGAATTTAAAATATGAATGTTTAGTGTTCATCAAGAAATATATGGGAAGGGCCCTTCGGTTTATACATGATCATTTTTCTAATTCTGTAATATTGAATTATATCAATATGTGATGAATTTGGACTTGAGGGATGTGTTTTTAATTGTGAGTTAGATAGTTCATAGGTGATGATTTGATAGGAGATGAGTTGGGTTAGTTTATTACATCAGTGAGTGGGTTCATGCCTTCTTTGTACATTTTCATGGGTTGTTTCTTTCTTTTTTGGTATATCTATCTTGAAAAATGATATTTACTATTTTTAGTATATTTTATATTGAATATAAAAGTGTGAAAAAGTTTTCTTATTTTAGTGGAATATGTTCAAATAATTGTGGATTTCTTACAAAGTTGATATACTCACCCTCTACATGTGAACCTTTGGGTGTATATAGATGTTTTTTTATCATGATATAGGTAAAGGGAATAATTATTACATCACAAGATGAGAATCATGATGTTGTTAACATGGTTGATAATAGTTGGAGCATGCAGTTTTTCTTTTTGAGATGTATTCATGGTTCCCCATTGGATCATTTATTATTTCTTATTTGTGGAAATATATTCTAAATTTTTATCATCTTTTTACAATACCTTTTTTATAATTTGGTTACTCTGATTGATTTGGAATTGATTTTAAAACATGTATTATATTATGTGACATTATTTTTTTAGGTTTTTGGTTTTTTACAAAAGTGAAAATCATGTACCATGATTTTTTAAATCCCTTTTATTTTTTTGTTATCCATTAGTGTCCAAAGGTCATCACCATAGGTTAGTTTTATTTTGGTCTTTCATATGCTAGTGTTTAATTCCTAATTTTATAGTAATAGAGAGAGTTTTGTGGGAGTGATTCTTGTCATGGCTATGTCAATATATGTTATCATATATATATATATAAGTTATGTGATTTTATATTTTATATATTTTGTATATATATATTTTCACTTTGTTATTTGATATTTAATTATAGAATATAATTGTTGAAATGATGGATATATATCAACTAGTTTACTGTGTATTTAATATTGGTGAAAATAAAGACGAAAATTCTATAGAAGATTATGCAGCCCTAATTTGATGTGGATTTACATTATTCAAAAGTAGAAATAATGGTCATATTATTGTATGAATCTGAAATTTACAAGTTAAATAGAAGGAAATTTGATTAGTTATAGACAAGAACCTAATACTATAATATTTTATTTAATTTCAAGAGTATTAATAAAATAGAGTAATAAGAGAATCAATACTACATTCCATGAGAGGATTTTGTGTACCAAAGGGAGATAATCTAGTGATATTATAAAGATTGTATCCCATATGTAATGGGAGAAATGGGAGAAGGAAGACAGAGTAGAAGGAGTGAAGTATTTCTCTAATATATCACTATATAATAAAAAGATGTCCAAAATTCAAAATACAATGGTTGTGAAATGTTTACACTACTACATATAGTTTTGGATCCATATGTCAATGAACATGAAGAAAAATCAGGAAGAAAGGAGCATAATATATCCTATTATTCATATTCATGAATCATTCTGTTAACAAGTTGATAAAAAAGGATGGCACGAAAACAATTATACCAGAATATAGATAAGTAGGCAATTACATATTCTTGAGTAAGAAGATATTTCACCGTTGATTCATTTACATTTGAAGCAAACTAAAGATTTATTAATATATAAGAGTTAAGAAGATATTTCTAGGTGCATGGTATCTAGTATAATTATATCCTGACCACTCAAATGATTTAATAGTTATTGGGAGATAGTTATTTTAGGGTGAAATATTCACAATAATGAAATATGATTTCTTTCCTTCTCTTAAAACAACTTAAATAACATTCTAGTTGTCAAGTATATATTTTTTCCTTCTCTTGTTGAAATAAAAATATTCAAGGACATATATTTCCTTTCTTTGATATTAAATTGATTAAAATAGTGAATATATGTATCACAAACTCAACCTAAACACAACATGTATTAGATTCCCATATTGGGATTGAACCTTATAAAAAAATATTTTTTGTTATTTTGTCTTACTTGTTTAATATATTTCATGTAGTGTTTTGTGATGGTTTAGAATAATTGTATCCATACATGTTGACGTAATTATATGTATGAATATTAAAAGGGAAACAAAAGAGAGAGTAATTCGGTAAAAATGCCTAATGTAATTCACTATCCCCCCCCCCCCCCTTAAAGTGAATGTATGATCTACTATGTATTCATGTTATATCAAAGTTAATACATGTTCAATATTATTTAATATAATTTCCTTCCCAATTTTGTTATCACAAATATATGAAGAATATATTTTATGAAGGTTCCTAATTTCCTCCGATAAAAAATATAATTCATATCTCTACATATAAAAACATGGAGGGTTCAACCAAAATGTTGAAGAACAAGAATAAAAGAGATGATAAGAAATTAATAGATATTTAAAAGGAAAAATTGTACTCAATTTTAATTTTAGGTCATCAAAGTGGTAGTTCATCAATTAAATTTCTTGATAATGACGCTATTGAATTATCTAGTTCATAGTGTGTAAAGGATGGGTCTACTAGATTAGATGAAAACATGTATTGTGAGTTTAAGAATTACATGGTGAAGGATTATGTTGATATTTTCACTTATATATTTTATTCTATCTAGGAACTAAATGATGAGAATCAATAGTAGTATAAGGATATTATATGTAAAATTCATCTGCTGAATTGTCACAAAGCACGAAATTCTAATCAAATAATTTAAATTTATAGAGAAATCCTTAATGGTTGGTAAATAGATATTTTGAATTGATTAATAATTATTTAAATACAAAATTGGTGAGAAAAATAATAAATATGAAATATATGGAAAGAACATATATAAATTATAATAAAAACACATTTCATGAATTGATGTAATGAATGCACAATTGAAAGTCATAGAAAACAAAAAAAGAATCTTGATAAGGCTTTATAAGAAAGGAAAAAACATATCAGGATAATATGGATGTGATCAGAAAGGAATATAAACCATAACTAAATATATAATGATGAGTATAATATGTTTAATATGTTTTTTATTAGGCTTGATGTAAAATTATAAAATTTATAATTTGTTCAAATTGAGTTCTCACAAACGACCAAGAGAAGGGTTATTTCCATGCATCATTATGATAAGTGTATTTATGATAAAAGTGATCAATTATATAAAAAAGTTTATAATATAATCTAATTATATTTAATTTATATTATTTAATAAAGTAGTATATTTTCTCTGAAAATTGATTTATAAAATAAAATTATTTCAATGGCTCATAAAAATTAAAAATATCAATATTGAAATTATGGGTGACTAAAAATACTATGAAATATATTTCAACATAAAATATGGATGTGTAAATTTAAAAAAAACCACTACCTAATAATATCTCAAAAGGATGGGTTTTAACCCAAAAATAGTAATATATGATATCTAGATAGATTGTATCTATAGCAAAAAAATAAGAAGAAGTAAGTGCTATTGTGGGTGTTGTTGGGGATTTTTCATATATATATATTCGTTATTGGAATATTTTTTTAATTACTAAAAATTTTCAAAGTAATGGATAAGGGATGAAAATATTATTAAAGTAAATATTCATAGATAAATATTACAGTGAATTTTTCCGCCAATAATATATTTGTATGTTATTAGAATTTATAGGAAAAATAAAATAAAGTAATTATTATGATGACTTGTAATGATAAAAGTTTACGATGAATGATTCATTTTATCAAGTGGGGATAATACTAATATATTTGAAAAGGAAAAAAGTGATAAGAAAATATGGTAATAAATCGTTGTATAAGTAAAAGTAATGTTTTGAGAAAAGCATGATCATTAAGAATTATGTGGAGGAAACTACACATTGAAGGAAAATATTCTTCTACTATGGGAGAAGTACATGTATCATAGACCATTATAGATACTCCATGAATATAAAATTTTTATTAATAATTTTGGAACAAAAAGGATAAACAATCAAGAAAAATATAAAATAATTATTTTGGTAGAAGACATCCAATTAGAAGTACATGACAGTTTTCCTAAAAAGGGCAACCTAAATAATGTGGATAAGCTATATGAAAGATGTAATTAGAATTAACAAACTCCTAAATATATATGAATTGGATACTAGGATAATAGGAGCTATTATGAATGAAAAAAATGAACAATTGAATCAACGTGATAGGAATGTTTCCATTAAAAGGGGGAATACCAACAAGAATTAGTACAAGCATGTTAAAAACGAATGAACGTTCAATATATACAACATAGATAAAATATAAAAAAAAATTAAGTAATCACAAGAATGTAAAAATGAAGTACTTGTGGTTATGTGGAAATAAGTTCCCTTTGTGATGAATTATTAAAAGAGAAAAGACTCATTGTTTATAAATATATTTTTTTGGAAAATCAAGGGTAAAAACATAGAGAAAAATTAAGTTGTAATGAATTGTTTTTTGGTTTAGAATAAAATCTCACACTTATTTATCTCAATAATATCTAAAGAAATGAAATTTTATTCCCATAACTATTTGGTTGTGTTTATTGGTAGAAGATTTAGGGTGGTGTGTGTAAGAGGATAACTTATTAGATATTATAATAATTATAAAGAAATTCTATTTATCCATCATTGAATTCAATAATTATTATCATGATTCCTCTTCTCAATACATCATGTCTTATCATAATATATGTATAGAGTACATTCTAAAGAAGAAACTCATGCTTAAGAATGATGGAGAGTGTCCCTTAATGGGGATATTACAATAAAATAAGCTTCCTGATGATATTATTTCATATAAATATTTAAATCCAAATTGTTTGTAAATGGAGATGAGGTTGACCTATGCTAACAAAACATTCCCATCCATTTTTTCACTGAATCAAATATGATTAAGGGGAAATTTTATTTAATTTGTTAGATAACATAATGGTGGTGTAAAATTATTATGATGTATTTTTTTGATGTGTTTGTTGAGACGATCGAAAGATTAAAATTTCATAATAATATATTTTTATTGAAACTAGAATGAGAAAAACTTATTTATATCACATTCTGGAGAGTATTGTAATAAAATTTAATTTCTAAGTTAATTTTACACATTTTAAAGACTATGAAAGCTCGTGTTGAATTGTAAAAGAAAAATTGATGGATCATCACTTAGAGAAATTTGATTAATCCCTTTTCTCATGTGTATCAGAAATCACTAAGGAAGTGAATATGATATTTATTAAATATTGATATGTGTATAACTCAACCTTAATATTAAATTATCGTATTTTCTTTAATAAGGTCATAGAAAAGGACATCTACTGAAGATATATTAATTATTATTTATATGAGGTCGTTAAGGATATTATGAAATATATAATGTAAGATAATAAAGATTATAATATATTGTGATGCTTTTATTTGTTTTAAATGAATATGTTGACAGTCAATATGTATTGGGAGATATATAAAGATCCAAAAATGAATAAAAAATGTTAATTATGTATGAGATAAAAAATGGTGTTTTGATGGATGATATGTGATGAATGTATCTAACATTGTACACATTGATTGAGATCCATTTCAATGTTGGAAAATAAATTCACTCAATATGATTCTTGGTGAATGAATGAAACCTATAAAACTATAAATTTTGGAGCTTATCATAGTGACTATAAAATACAATTAATGATGTAACGTTAAACAAAAGACTATAACATGTTTTTTATAATGTTCAGATGTTGGATATTGAAAATATCAATAATATATGATTGGAGAAGCATAATAGTTCCCTGGAAGAGTGAGATTCCATACATAAATTATCTAGAATAAAGGTTTCATAAATATAGATAGAATATCACCTAAATCATGATCAGATAAGGATGAGTTTGATGTTATAAGTGTCATTGGGTTAAATATCTATTGAAGCACTCAAACTTGATTACTGATATGTTGAATTACTTTAGAAATGATTTATAAAGGATTTGGAAACATTATCATAATTTAAAAATACATTTATGTTTTTTATATGATTCAGAATTAATTTATGTTTATTAAGATTATTTTAAAATTATTTATGCTAATTTGAACAAGTTACTGAATTAGGAATTGAAGATAAAATTTAGAAGAGTAGTTCATACAAAAGGGTTCTCTTGATAGTGAAACATGTATGTACGAGTCTTGTAGAAGATGAATATTAGAATATAAAAAAATATCGGAATTCAATAGATTATGTAAGGTTAATCATAAGAAATACACAATGATAACTCTAAAAATTTTATGAATATTAACGGTTATCCCATAGTATATATTGTGATGAATTTGAAAAGATCAGATACTATGATACATAAAAGTAATCATAATGATATGAGAGAGTAACATTGAAAATCATTTACTTGTAATGGTTATCATAAGGATATGTGAAGGTACTTAGGGGTATGATAATTAGAAATGTTAGTGATAGAATTTTTTTCTTAAATTAAACAGAAACATTAAATGAAAATATATAAGGGTTAATCCTAAAATATTTAACAATGACTCAAATCCTCATTGTGATATTTAATGGTACAAATGACTTCCCTGGGAGAATTTAATAGTAGAAATGTGATATATTAGAGTCAAAAATTGTTTCAAAATATTATTTAAGACTTATTAGGATGATATCTAATTATAACCAGTAATAAAAATGTAAGATTTATAGTGAAAAATAATCCAATGATGTTAAAGTTTTTTCAATTAATTTAACATCACAATGATTAGAAGGGATATTGTGAATCCAGAAAAGTGTTAAATGTGGAATTTTTAAGTTGAATAAGAATATATTTCAAAAAATATATCTAGGTATGGAAAAAAAGTTGGTTAATTTAATTATCAAGCATTCATATCCCAAGTAGAAGGACACACCATTGTTCCAAATGATGATAGTATTTCGAGAAGTCTCCATCCCATAACAAATTCAGCTATATTTTCTCATAAAAATGTGGAAATTAGGTGCCCCTATATTTAATGAAAATTAAAACATGTATATAATATCATTTTTATTAAATATTTAAAGACCTTATATAGAGGATAAAATCATGGGATCGTAATTACTAGTTTATTATATATTTACTATTCAAAAAAATAATGAATTTGAATATTATTAAAGATAACACTACTTAAATTCAAGGGGGATTTTATGTATTAAAATTTTTAATAATATTCCTTGGATTAATTAAATATAATAAGGATAAGAACAATTTATTAACATTGGGAAAAGAACATGATATTGTATTCTATTATTGAATATATTGAGTATCAAATAAATTGGATAAGAAGAGAACTAATAATACATTATATGAGAGGATCCTATGTTTCAAAGAGATGGAGTAAAATTATAGAATAAGGAAGATAACGGAGAAGGGGGATAAATTAATAAACTATAATATACTTATATCATATATATGATACAAAATACAAAAGAGAAGATTTGAGAAAGGGAAATAATGTTGCTTCCTATTTATGATATTTTTTACATTGTGATTGAAGAAAAATGAAGAAAAAAACAATGTTATGAAACATGTTGTTATGAAATTTTTATAGTTTTGAAATTATGTTGAGAAGAAAAAGGTTTATGTTAATTATACAGTACCAAAAAATATTGGTATTCAAAGACATACTCTGAAGGAAGAATATCTGTCATTGTTAATGTAGTGAAAACTAGAGCATTATAAAGATTAATTTTTTTGACCAATGGATACTAGATGAATCTAGTATAATAATATTATAACTAGTTTGAATACTAGGGTTCTGTTGTTAGAGGGAATTTATCAAAGAAAAGTTTCATAATAGTAGATGATGTATTTGTCCCTTCTTTTATAAACCCATAAATATATTTTTTTTAATCAATGTCATGTTTTTACCTTGTCCTATAGACATAAAACAATATAGTATGTACTCTTAACATATCTTGTATTTAATTATGTAATATAGTTAATATTTGTTTCTCAAACTTGAAACTAACCAAAAAATAATTATACACCCACATTAGGATTAAGCCTTATAAAAAATAATATGTTTTTTTGGTCTCTTGTTCATTAACTACCTTACATATGGTGTTGTGTGATAGGGGATAATTAGTAGATCTATACATCTTAACAAATATAGTGGTTTTTTAATTATGAGGTAAAAATAAAAGGGAGAATAATTTGGTTAAAAGGGTCACACTTATTCACCCCTCCCCCTCTTTGGGATTACATGATGTACTAAGCAATTCATGTAAGATGTTAGACTCAAATTTTTGGGTGATAATAAATTTTATATGTGTTGGGGCGCCGCCAATAGGTTGAAACATTTATAATGATATGTGTATAAGATATTTTTTTCTAGACGTTCATATGGGTGGATCGGATTCCAGACTCAAATGACTCAAGATAGGTGGTTCACCAAGGCATGAGTGAGTTGTATCATGACATTTTTAGACAGTATTAGTAGAATATGATGAAGAATAAAATAGTGGGCTTATCATTATGTGGACTCACCTATCATTACATGAATATTGAGGACCAATAACCCACTAGTCTGGTTTTTCCATTATTCTTTCATGTATGGATACTGGATAAGGTTAGAATCAATTTTTGGATATGGTTGTCAAGTTCACACTAAGGAAGTGATAGAGTATGGGTTATTATTGACTGGTTGATGAAAATAGACTTATTATATTAATTTGAGAAATATATATTTATTTATGAAATTAATATTTTAAATGAGTATGACGTGGTATGAATACATAGTGAAATAAGATGTATTATGTGAGATCAAGATTCTCAATTCACAGCTCATTTCTTAAAGGGAATAAAATTATCTCAAGATGCATTGGTGAGTTAAGAGGTCATTAAGTCTTGAAAAAGTAATTATTTATAACTAATAAACCAATTATAAATGAGATAATATTAAATACCTCAGGGAATAATTTGGTGTGTTTTGAAAAAAAAATTAAAACAGTCAATAAAATATAATAGTAGCGATGGTAACAATAAGTAATAATGGTGTAAGTTTTTGGTGATGTAAATAAAATAATATATGAGTTGTTAAATAGATTAAGATAACAAAAAATCATATAGTAAGTGGCATGTAATTAATAAATTATGTAGGGGAATTTTATTGGCTAATTTAAAAATATTTTTCAATTCATTCATGTTAAAAATCCCTATAACTGAATGGAAAATGAATAAAAAAATTCATATGATCAACCTATGATTAAATAAAAAAATAAAAAAAACTATAGTTCTCATTAATTGATAAAAATAATGAATCATGTTCCACAATAGTAAAATTTATATCTTAACTTTGTGTGTTACTCTCAAGAGAAGATAACTTTTGAATTTAATTATCATATGATTACGAAATATTAAATAAGTTCAATTGTGATCAGTTTTCACTAGATTTTTTAATGTTTTGGAAAATGTAAACTTCTTAAGACTTGAATATTTGAGTAACATCCATAAATTAAACCCAATAATGATGTAATTAGTATAACTATCACACTATTATTCCCCAAGAATATAGCTAAATAATTGGAAAATTTAACAAATTTTATTTTATCATTAGACAACCAAATTTTTTTTCCATATAAATATTTGAAAAATAAAACTTTTCCCCATATATAAATAAATATTCATCTTTTCTCATTTAAATTATATTTCTATCATTAAAACAAAATCCATAAAACTAATGTGAAAAATGCTGTAAAACAAGGCCATATATAATTCCATTAACCATAGAAAATTTAGTATTCATAATAAATAGATTATCATGTTTAGAAGAAAAAATTCCAAACTAAAATAATTCAAAATCAGTTATCAAGAAAATTTCAAAAATAAACTCTTTAACATTTGTAATTGAATACAATAATTAAAATAATTTATTATAAGGTCGAATTGTGAAACATTTATTTACATAAAAAACATGATATTGTGATTGTCTATACATTTCATATAATTTTACCATTTTGGATTTTCTAGGGTAAAATAAACACCCCATAAATTATTAAATAAAAATATATTCATCACTCAAAATTTAATTCCTCTTATTTTAAAATCACTCACTGACTTTTTTAATGAAAGTTTAACATTCAATTCCTAAAGTGAATAAATATTATTCTTATATGGAATTGAATCATTAATAATAATAACATTCATAAATCAATATCTAACAGCTTCCCAAAACCAAATATCCACTTGTAAATTATTTGATATAACTCAAATTATTTTTAATATCTTAGTTCCCCTTATTTTTTTGGTTTAATATTCCCCCACCTTAATGAATTAATTTTTCAAAATTTGGTACTTTATTTCCATTTTTCCTTGATATGGATGTTCATAGAACATATTATATTTACAATTGTATTTTATTTACTAAAAAACATAATGCATAATGTATCATAGATTAATTGTGGTATCGTTGTTTCCCATTTTACTCTAGTTTAAAAGTAATTATTTGACTATAATTTGAGTTACCTCCTATAGGATTTTGGTATAAAAAATGAAATGTTACCTTGGTTTCAGTTCAAAGATTCATTTTACTACAATATACATTAAAATTTCACAAATATATTTTTATCACACACTATTTCCAAGTTATTAAAAGGATTTTCACAAAAATAATTGGCTACTACACTTGGAGATCATTCACATTCAATAATATCTGCACCACTGAAAATTTTGGTTACTAGTATTAAATTATCCACTATGAAAAACATTATTAAAATAAAACTAAAGCTTAATTCCCTTAAATATGTGTATTTTATAATTTTTTGAAGAACAAATAAACACATTAAAATATTTATCTCCCCAAAAATTAAAATCCAACTATTTTTTAGTATTAAATTCTATGGTGGGAGAGAATTTAATTAAATCTTATTCGTATAAGACCATCAATATACCATTTCATAGTATCTTTGAAGGGTTTTACGTATATCTGTAAATAGTTTTCCAAAAGCATACATGAATACAGAGTAATTTTATGGATTCTATCCCTAAATTAAATTTGATTCGATATGATTTTAAACATGTTGAAAATCAGCCAGCCTCACAACCAATAATGTTTTTTACAGAATTTAGTTCAAAACAAAAATAATACATCGATAAAAATAATATCTAGAAGGTGGACAATTAAAAATATATTTCCAAAAATTATTAGAAAATAAAGGTATTTCCTTAGAAATTTGATGCTTCTGCACTTAAAATATCGACTTCACCCTTCCAATTTTATTCATTAGGAAATTACACCCCAATTCCCCAAAAATATGAATAAGTAAACATAATTAATAATACATTAAATATCAATATTAACATTTGGAAAATATGAAAGGTCGGAAAGATGTGATTTGTATTATTTTATGAAAATAATTTCTTTATTTCCTTTAAAAAATAATGAATATTCTACTGTTGAAGATAGACTTAAGATTACAATAGACACAATAGTTCATGGGGGTGTAATAGTCTCCAATAACTAATTAAAAAAAATAAAATTGGACTAACCAAAATAAATAAATATACAATGTATTGAACACACAAATTGATCATGCCACAAGGAATATGTCAATCAAGCACATGTTAAACCCAGTTATCATTGATGATACATGGTAAAGAACCAAACTAACCACATTAAGAAGTGAAAATTTATAGAAATAAAGAAATTGACAACAATGTTCTTGAGGTGTGTAAATTGAATTCATGTTGATATTTTTACAAGGAAATAATAGATATAAATATGTCTCTAGTGGCCATTCCTAGACTGATATGACATTACACTAAAATTGACTATAGGAAAGGAGTGACTGCTTAAAGGAAATTGGTTGACCATAAAAAGCCTTTGACTAACAAGGTAAACTATGAATCTACCTTATTTGTAAGTAATAAACTACAAGAAGATATATCTACCATGGTTGGGACTATCTGCACCGAGGGACTGAGTAACTATAAGAAGGACCAGCAGACTTATTTTCATAAAATAAAAGTAAAATTTAAATGATTGACATGGTTTTACTTCAATTGATAACTGATTTTATATTACCTAGTTAATGAAAATAGAGGATCAAATTTTATGTAATGTGGTAGTATCCAACCCCTTTGGATTCCACTCAAAATAGTTTTTAATCCTCAATGAATTTACTTATAATGGTCTATTATCCTCTTGAAATAACTCCAATACCCATTGAAAAGAAATATAAAAATGGTTATGGGTACAAACCTAATGGACATAATATTTCATAATAAAATATTTAACATTGAATAAAAGAACAAACCCATATTTACAGCCATAAAATCCCCATTTCAAATGATATAATCATGAAATAATTTTTTATATCCTTATAAATCTATTAGCTTTCATAAGACTCACTTATAATGTCATTTAACTAAATAAATTCTAACAACCATATTTCACATATAAATAGGAAGTAAAAAACTATAGTTTTAATAGCCCAAGAGGATTTATAGTCCATATTCACAAACGAATGAAATTTATTACCAAAGATATTTATATATGATTACTTACATGTGGGGTCTTTTAAGTAGTCATATAGGACTATAGAGCTTCCTCAAACTTGATGGATTTTTTTATAATTTTAGACACGGTATTATACAAAATTTGTATTAGCTATCTATTATAATTATTTTCATCCCAATGTGATAATTGGTTTATATTATTCTAATTTTCCGACCACACCCATATTTATCCATTATTTATTTGTGCTTATAATAATTTAAAAGGGTTCCATTGTCTGTAATGAATTCCTTGGGCTCTCCAAATCAATAAAAGATATTCTTTTTTCTGTAATTAGAAATATTGATAAGATTTTTTTTTGATGGTCCACTACCTCAACACAAAAAGATACATAGTCAGTAGCTACTATAATATTCTAATTATAATTGGATGATAGAAATGGTATCATAAAGACTAATCTTCAGGAATAAAAATATATACCTGTTATATCCCCTTTTATGGTAACTATTGTTTCCTAAAAAAATTATAGCCATTTAAATGTGTCACATCCTACAACATGGATGTATGAATCCTTAGACAAGGTAGTCCAGAAAAAAAATTCTTGATATTATATTTAGGAGATCCTCAAAACCCCATTGTTTTAACCACATAGTGAAGGGTAATAACTCTCAAGTATAAGAAACATTTCTTTCTCATCCACACATCTCCTCATAATTCCATCATCACACATCTTAAAAAGTAAGGTGTAGCATCCCAAACCCAAGATCCACTATAACCAGTGCGACATGCTAGGTCACCACAAGACCTCAGGTGCTCCTCCCCTCATGTCATAGGCTATTATCCTCTATCGGGTCTAAAGATGAACAGGGGGAAAATATAAACTCTTTTTAGTGTAAGACACCATATATGTAATTTCAATAGATGAAATAATAATTATGTATAGTAAATAGACTATATACTACATGAGACAACTAGTAACCAAGTAAAACATGATAAAACAATATGAAGGATATACTACATGTCAAGAAGTAATACAAAGAAATCCCCAAAATCAAAACTAAAAAAGGTCCTGAATGAGAACCTATGCCCCATTCCGATTCTAAAATTATATTCTCTAACCCACCATCGCATGCATAAACCACCACCGAGTCCCTATCTTGAACATGTGATAGAAAAACAAGTATCATATTCTCGACACCAAAGTGACATTATAGCCTGATTAAGGTGTGTATATTAATCGTTATCCACCACCAATGGCGTCCAAAGAAATGACAATCTGTAAAATAGTGTGTGCTGATAAACCAAGGTGAAATAACTAAACATTGGAAAATATGAAGCATGTTTCACATTGAAATTTTATTTCTTATCTATTGTATCCTTTACTTCTAATTATATTATCCAACTAAACTAACTTACCCTATCCATGACACTAGCCTAAGCTATATCATAAAGGTTCACATACATTTAGTCTGAAATGAGTGTTCTCTTATAAATTAAATTTCACTATATATCATGAGAATTAGTCTAAGAAACCATATCATATCCATTCATTAGGACCATAGATCATATATCAGACATCCCAACCCATTAAATACGTCATTGGGTCCTATATCATTTGTCTAGCTTATCCTAGGGTTGAGGGGAATTAGTCCAATACCCTAATAAAAAAACTACCTCTTTGGGGCCTAGAGCATCAATCTAGCCCAAACCATAGAGTGTAGTCTTAGTACAACCCCCCACACATACCACTTTTTCAGGTTCATATTCCTTATTAATTTGTATACACATTTACTATTTATATTTTCCTTCAACAACACCACGAAAAACCCTTAAATCAAAGCATGGCCTAGAATACCAAAACTGATTTATTATTTAAAATAATCTTGACCCCACCCATTTAAACAAGATTCTTACTCTATCAAATATTAACCATTCCATCAAGACCTTCATTACCACTTTCAACCATTAAAATATCAATTTATATATTTTTATAAAATGGGAACCATTCCCTTTTCTAAAAATATCTTTCAAAATTATTTAGTAAAACCCCATTTTTAAATCAATTTGAGGTCAAAAGCTCTTTTTAAAACATCACCAACTATAAAACCATTATTTTCTGTTATTGAAAAAAATAATTGGATCAAATTATAAAATACAAAATTTAAACCATTTCATGAGCATCCTAAGAAATTATGAAACACTAATAAATGATCCTTTCAACCATCCCTATAACCAATCCCATTATTGAAGTACCAACCCCTTCCTGTTAACTCTCATAATATCCTGAAGTCATGGTTTACCAATTCATTCCTCCATTTCCATGGGTAATACATTCCCCATGTGTATCCCTATGTCTAGTCTCATGTCATCAATAAACTCAACATTGTCTATGAAGGGTTTGATATATCAATATTAGGCCCAAATTGACATCCTAATTCAAAGAAATCAAAATTCATCAATATATTATATAGAATAAACTTCATAACCAAATAAAACAATAATTGTTTGAGAAAAAAAATATTTACCACTGATTTAATTCTCGTAGACAACCTCTAATACAAAATAAACCCTTGATTCAAACTAAAACTTCCTCAAACATTAATCAAAATAAAACCCTGAAAAATAAGGGTTTAGATTTTGAGAAGGATAGGAAATAACACAACAAGACTGTTCCAAAAAATGGTAGGAAGCAGAGTCGAATAACTACTTGGTTATTTTATTAACACCCAACAGAACTCCCAATTCATAATAATAATTAAAAAAATACATAGGGGGAGGATCTCTTGATTCATCACCGTATCTCTAGGGGTCGAATAGTGGAGAAATTCATGTTATAACCCTAAATGCATGAGAGGGAAAAAATTTAAATTTTGACTTTTTATATGTTACACAGCTGGCCAAAACATGTACCAACCATGTGGCCCCTCTTTCTTAGAGGGAAAATATCATACATTCTTCTAGTGAGCCTACATGATTCGAAAACCATGCATAGGAATTTCAGGATGATTTACCAAAGGATTCATGGTTTTAGGCTCCCCCTTTTCATGGTTTCTTAACCATGCACCTCCTTCTACATTCCCACATGATTATAGTTCACCGTTACTACTCACCATGTGGAAACTATGCAGTATGCACTAGATGACCCTTCCTTTCCCCTTCCATGCAACAAACCCTCAAGAAACTACCATCGACTATCATATTCAAGAGAAATGTTTCATTAACAAAAATTCAAATCGGGGCATACCCTATCTTTGGGTCAGGATCTTATAATCTCCCCACTTTAAGACAACTCTTCCTTGAGCAACATTCTGAAGAATCTCCATGCCCCCAAGTCAACATGGTTGGGTTATATGGCCCACCTATTAACTATTTTCTTCCATGATTCCTCATAAATATATTCATGAAGTCATTACACTCTGATGGAGAAACAGTAATACCCTAAAGAATTCACCTATCTTGGTCCAAAATCATGATCTTAATGCTCCACAAAACGCACAGTATTCAAAAAAACATCAACCATAAGAATCTATAAGGTGTTAAAGGAAACACTTCCTATATTTGGACATAATGAAACATTATACATAAAATCATACAATCGTGTAAGTTAAGGACATTTGAACACCCTGAGAGGGGATGGGTAAATCAGCATGTTAAATTTCTATTTTCAACTGATGGATCTTATTCCCACATTAGTTGTAACCTATTAAACATGTCAGGAAGATACAAGACAAGTGTGGAAATATATATTTTTCATGGTTCATTATAAAAGGCTATATCCAAGGAGTATGCACTGACAGTGTGCCGGTCATACCAAAAACCACTAATATTCACTATTTTTGGATTACAAGGTTTGGTCATAGTTAGTCTATACCAAGATCACCGCCTTTACAATGTTTTATGGATGGCTAAATGCTTCCCATGGAATACTTCTATTGACTCCCACTAGATCACTACCTTTGTGGAGTCTTACATAGTTTTTCCACTTGAAGGTCATTTCAATATATTGTCATTAAAGCCTTTGTCTGCATTTGGCACAAGACATTACATGTATCAATGACCTAGTAAGATACACTCTCAAAGCCCTACCCAATTTAACCTGATATTCCATACAATCTTGTGAAAACCCCCTTCGTGACGCTCAACCCTTCGCAGAGCACTACCCTTCGCAGAGAACGCACCTTCATATAGTATACCCTTCACAGAGCCCACTACTTTGTAGAGCTTACTTCTTCACAGAGATCAAAAAATTGTAGAGATTAGGCTTTTGTTGAGAAAATACATTCGCAAAGCTTAACTACCTCTGTGGAACCCAGTGTCTTCTCAAGACACACTGCCTTCACAGAACACCTTACTTCAAGAATCTCACTAAGCCAAGAGGGAACATCCAATCATCATAAAGCACACAATACCTAGAATTGTTAACTTCATTAAATTCCATTGTGGTCTTCCTGCAAAGCACATGCTTGGATAGACAACCGACTACACATATTCCCCCTTTCAT